>OY997274.1:372016301-372616301 GCA_963921465.1 Triticum timopheevii
TCTGGAGGCACCTTCAAGAGGCCAGTTCGTAGGTACGGCAAGCATGTGTTTACCCACAATATGACGTTCCCCTGCGTCAAGCAGCCGCCTGGCAGTCAGAAGGATGCCTACTACGCCCTCCATCACATGCGGGCGATCATACGGGACCATAATCACTTTCTGCTACCAAATAATCTCAAAGATTGGGCCACAATCTTGTCAGCAATCTAGGACGCGGACATCAGACAAGAATTCTTTCGCATCCAGTCGGAGTTTGCGGAAATCATCCATCAAGATGTCCGTCATACCTCGGGGCAGTTCTACCTCAGATCTCAACCGTCCAATAGTGAGATAGAAACAACGCTACAAATGCAGGCTGACAACGCCTGCGATTTCAGGACCATCACGAAAGACGGCGGCTTCATCCATGCTCCGGTCCCTGAGTCGAGTCGAAAGTAGTGATGCTATGTAGTTCTGAAATGTCGATTCGCTCATATTGTAATATTAAACTTCAATGAACTTGTATGTCTCTTTGGTTTGGATAGTCATTCAACTTCTATGTAATCGATGCTATTTATTAGTAGGACCATGAATCGCGCTATTAATGTGTTGCTTTTATCTTCCGATTGTTTTGTTGCATACTTATATATTGCTTATGTATTGTTTGTGAATTGTTACTAACATTTTGTTTGGCTAGTGCATAGAGATGCAGTCGTATGTCGTCTACAAGGGTAAGGTTCCCGGAGTCTACGACGACTGGGAGGAGTGTCGGAGACAGGTTCACCATTTCAGCGGTAACAGTTACAAAGGGTACACCACTAGGGAGGAGGCGGAAGTTAGATACGCGCGCTATCTAGCAGGAGAGAGGAGGGAGCGTTGGAGGAACCGGATGAAGATCAATTTCATCGCGATTATGCTCATCATGATGACCGCAACTCTCTTCTATGTGATGGTAGTTTAGATGATCGATATCGACTTGTAATGTGAAGACAAACTCGCTACTCGCGGTTTTAAAACTTGCAATGTTCTAACTTTGTTCGGTATTTTAAATTCGGAGACTAGTATGATGAATTGTATTCGGAGACTAATCTTCTATTGTATTCGATAAGTCTGCTTTTTATATGTTGTGCTCTCTATATTCTATGCAGTAATATGTTTTGTAACCTGTGCAAATATCAGAAAAGAAAAAAAATTCCCTAATATTCATACTAATGGCGCACCACTCAACACTTTAGTGGCGCACTGAAAAAAGCACACTAGTGGCGCACCGTCTACTAGTGCGCCATTAGTAAGCCAGAGCACATGGGTAAATATGGCCCCCTGGGAGGCATACTAATGGCGCACCGTGGGCTATACTAACGGTGCACTTCCTGGTGCCCCATTAGTAAAAAATTCTAATGGCGTGGTGCTAGTGGCGCACCTGTAGTGCGCCATTAGTAGGCAAAACAGGTGCGCCACTAGCAGGCCTTTTCCTAGTAGTGTCTTGTGGTGGAAGATCATCTTGAGCTTGTGTTCCTTTTAAAGAAGTAGGATCGTATTTCTCTTGTTGAGGAACAAGCTTCGTCTTGGGGTATTGATCTTCTTCCCACTCAACTCCATTGGCATTGAACTTTCATTCAAAGCCAACACCTTGATTCTTCCGGTGCCTTCCTTGCTTGCGTACAATCTCCTCGAATTGCTTATTTCCGGCAAGGCTCTTGTAAACACCTTTCTCTATAATTCCCTTCAATAAGCCATTTTCTTGCTCAAGTGTAACTTGGTTAAGAGAATCGTTAGTGGAATCAAGAGAACTACTAGAAGCAACAACATTGGATTTAGCATGATTATTGTTACTGCTAGAAGAAGAATCTTTCTTGTTCTTGTTACTAGACTTGACTTGCGGCATGTAAGTAGATAGGAGTAAACGCTTGGCAATGTAAGAAGAACTTTTCTTGCGAAGATCATCATTGATTGCCTTTAAAAACTCATGCTCTTGCTCAAGGTTGAGCTTTTCAAAGCGTAACTTCTCATGAGTCTTTAAAAGTTCTTGATGATCTTCCAAGATAGTTTCATGAGCTAACTTAAGAGTGTTTAGTTCTTTAGTTAGGCGCTCAATCTTCTCCTTATCATTGTCATTCGTTTTATCTTGACTAGCATGATTAATTTACGTTTCATCATAGTATTCATCACTAGAGTTGTCAACAAGTAAATCATCATCATGTAACACGTCATCTTCATGACTATTGAAATCAACATATTCGGGGTGTGATACCTTTGGCCTTTAGCCATGAAGCATCTTCCACTTCCTTCATTTGGTTAGCCAAATATGTCGTAGGAGTTGGTTGACACAAGTGCTACACCGGCAACACCTTCATCTTGAGTATATTCGGAGTCAGAGTGATAGCTTCTCTCATAGTGATTGTCGGAGCTGGAGCCGGATACCCATTCACCAACATGAGCTTGATGTCTTCGTTTTGTGTAGCTCCTTCATGACTTATCTTCTTTCCGAATCCTTGCTTCTCCAGGATGTTCTTCATTCATAACGATCATCTCTACTCTTCCTTTCTCTTGATGGTGATTCTTCTCTTCTACTCCTTCTTTTTGGAGAATATTCTCTTCTTTTGTAGGGAGCCGTACACTCATTGGAATAGTGTCCGGGTCTTCCACAATTTTAGCAATTACGCTCACGACTAGAAGAACTTTTGTCATTGTATGACCTTGACTTTGAACTTCTTTCCTTGCTTCTACTCTTGTAGAACTTGTTGAAGTTCTTCACCATTAGTCTCAATTCTTCATTGAAGGTTTGTTTCTCACTTGATGATGTGGGAGCTTCACATGAGGCTTTGTAACCACCACTTGACTTGTTATGGAGCTCTTCCTTATCCTTCAGTGACATCTCATGAGCAACAATTCTTCCAGTGACTTCCGTTGGCTTGAGATCTTTGTAATTGGGCATCATTTAGATCAATGTGCACACGGTATCATATTTTCCATCCAAGGCTCTTAGGATCTTCTTGATGATGACTTTATCGGTAATCTCTTCACTTCCTAAGCCGGCAATCTCATTTGTGATGAGAGCAAGCCTAGAGTACATTTTAGCGACGCCTTCACCATCCTGCATTTTGAACTTGTCAAGTTGACTTTGAAGCACATCTATAGCGACCAGACCTCAAACTGTCTCATCTCTGTGCATCAGTGTCATCCCTGGATCGGTAATGTTGACACACACATTACTTGAAGGATTTATAATAGAGTAGCAATCACACACTTATTACATCGAATGTGTCAAAAGAGAACTTATTACAATAAATATGGCTTAAGGCCATCTAATAACGATAACAGCGGAAGGCTTGGAAGATAAAGCGAGTCCATCAACTCCAACAGCATTACTGAGTATAAGATAATGACCTAAGGCACCTTACTCGTCGTCTGAAAAGTCTGCAACATGAACGTTTCTGCACGAAAACGGGTCAGCACATGGAATATACTGGCAATGTAACACATAGAGAGTAGTAAATAGAATAATGCTATCACTACATTCATATATGGCTGGTGGAAAGCTCTATGGCTACAATTTTATTTAACTATCAACAAAGGAATAAATTTTATTTAACTATCATGGTGGTTGTTAAACATTGAGAAGGTTCACCCAACTCAATCCCAATTAAGCATCGTCATTAAACCCAAACATAATTAATTAAGTAGCATCATGAGATTCACATGATAATCCAGGTACTAGATACTCAAAACTTCCATAACAGGGGACACGGCTAACCATGATTAGTTTGTACACTCTGCAGAGGTTTGCGCACTTTTCCCCACAAGTCTCGATCTGCTCCGTTGGATTTCTTGCACTACATGGTGTTTGAGAAACCGATGACCGAGACATGGCCTTTGAGAAGCGTCTGCACCTTACGATGGGTAGACGGTTACACCTACTTTCCACTACATCTGCTAGTCTACCACTGTAAGAGTTCACACAACTTAATCAACTATGCTAGAGCCCATAGTAGCGTGCGGCTGCACATGGAAGTTTCTAGCATGAATAATCTCATGATCCCTTTGAGCCTTGGTGGCGGTCCATAGGAGAATCACACGGTACCCCGGGATTTCCAAAAAATACAGGAAACACTGGGTTCCCCAGGTGCCTCAATCCACCCAGATGTGTATTAAAGTTGCGACCTTATGTAAACCATTAATTAACAATCTCACATCTGTCATGGATACACACACCCAATCCACGTCTACTAGCATAGCATGGCAATATAAGCAAACACAGAGGTAACTCCCAAAGGTTTTGATAAATAAAACTGGTAATAGGTTCTACCTCATCTACTTCCCAAAACCCACATATTAATCAGATCCTAGCCATGCAATTGTTTGGGGATTGATCTAATACAATAAAACTGGGTAGTAAAGAAGTATGATCAAAGTGTTACTTGCCTTGCTGATGATCCGTCAAACCTAGAGACTCGTAGTAGCAAGCTGCGCACTCCGGGTACTCTATCGCAAACAAACAAGCATACAATGAGTACTCATCTAATGCACGGGTAAAACTCAAATAAGAAATCTAACCAGAAAGTTCAACTTAAGAACTCCGGTTTGCAAAAAGAATCAAATCAAACGAAGCAACGTAACTCAAACGGCGAAAGAAACAAGCTTCGTTTACTAATCTGGACCTAAGTCAAATTTTACAGTAGCAAAAACTTGTTTGAGTAGGTTAAACAGAAAGAGGGTTTCGAGACGAAACTCTAGGCACTTGAATCGCCTGATTCTGATAAACGAGCGAAAAGTTATACTAGAACAAAAATCAGATCAGAAATCACGATCGAAAATAATCGCGGAAAATCTGAGAAAAAGAAAAACTGACGAACAGGCTAACGAATGAACGTTCGCTATCTGCTGCTAAACGATGAAAACTGTTCGTTAAAACGAACGTACGGACGAACATCCGCAAAATAAATAAACCAAACAAAACTAAACCGATCTATATAAAAAAACATCCGCGATTTTTTTTTAAAAAACCGGGCGGTTTTCTTAAGAAAACCACCGGTGGCGGCGGCGAATCCGGCGACTACCTCAGCGGGTTCCGGCGAGGCGGGGCGGCAGCTCCGGCGGCCGGACGGGCGACAGGGTGCGGCGGCGGCGGGGTGCGGTGGCGCGGCGAGGGGCGGCGGCGGCGGCGGCGGCGGGATCCGGCGGCTAGAGTTTCGGCCCGGTGCGGGCCATCAGCCTTTAAAGGTCGCTCGGGCGCAGTGTCCAGGTCGGACACGGCCCGGTAAGGCGGTAACCCTTTTTTTTAAATAATTCGGATGTGCAGAAAAAGAAAGAAAACAAATACTAAACAGACTCCAAAAATCCCGAAATAAAATTTCCCCATCCTCTAAAAATAAGCCGGAGAAGATGAACATTTATTTGAGCCTAAAATGCAATGTTGAAAAACACGCATTTTTCCTAGTTCAAAAAAAATAGCGATAAAACTCCGAAATAAAATCTTACTTGATTTTATTATTAAATCCACAATATTTCTTTATTTTAGGAAAGTCATTTTATTCCCTCTTTCTTATTTTCAAAATTTGAGAAAATTCAAATATGAAAATAACGAAATCCCCCACTCTCTCCGTGGGTCCTTAAGTTGTGTAGAATTTCTAGGATCAAGCCAAAATGCAATAAAATATGATATGCAATGATGATCTAATGTATAACATCCCAAATTGAAAATTTGGGATGTTACAAACCTACCCCCCTTAAGATGAATCTCGCCCTCGAGATTCGGGTTGGCTAGAAAATAGGTGAGGGTGGTCCTTCAGTTGGTCTTCCTCTCGCTCCCAGGTGGCTTCATCTTCGGTATGGTGGCTCCACTGCACTTTGCAAAATTTGATAACCTTGCTGCGTGTGACTCGGCTGGCAAACTCGAGAATCTTGACTAGTTTCTCCTCGTAGGTCAAATCGCTATCCAACTGAATCGCTTCCAGTGGCACTGTATCTCTCAGAGGTATATTGGCCATCTCTACGTGGCACTTCTTCAACTGGGAAACATGGAACACATCATGAACTCCTGACAATCCTTCGGGTAATTCCAACTTGTAAGCAAATTCTCCCATACTCTCCAACACATTGTATGGTCCCACAAAACGTGGTGGTAATTTTCCCTTAACTCCAAAATGCTTATCTCCTCGAAGTGGGGACACATGAAGATAAACTTTATCTCTGACTTCGTAAACGGTCTCCTGGCGTTTAGAATCCACATAGCTCTTCTGCCTGGACTGGGCTATCTTGAGCCTATCGCGAATCAGCTTAACCTTCCTTTCAGACTCTTCAATCAAATCTGGTCTAAACAACTGACGGTCTCCAACTTCATCCCACAACAATGGTGTCCTACACCTCCTTCCGTATGAAGCTTTGAAAGGGGCCATCTTCAAACTGGATTGATAACTGTTGTTGTAAGAGAACTCTGCATATGGCAAATTTTCATCCCAACTAGATACATAATCTAGCGCATAAGCTCTCAGCATGTCCTCCAGAATCCGATGGACTCTCTCGGTCTGTCCATCTGTCTGTGGATGAAAGGAGGTACTAAACTCTAGCCTGGTACCCAAAGTTTCGTGCAACTGATTCCAGAACTTTGAGGTAAACTGGGTTCCTCTATCCGATACAATGGTCCTCGGAACTCCATGCAGACATACGATCCTGGTCATGTATATCCTCGCCAACTTAGCACTGGTATAAGTGGTCTTCAGTGGGATGAAATGAGCTACCTTCGTCAATCGATCAACTACAACCCATATCGAGTCATAGCCTGAATGAGTCCTGGGCAATCCCGTGATAAAATCCATGCCTAGCTTATCCCACTTCCATTCGGGTATCGGCAATGGCTGTAGCAATCCTGCTGGCTTCTGATGCTCTGCCTTTACTCTCTGACATACATCACAAACTGATACATACTCTACAATATCTTTCTTCATTCCGGTCCACCAGAAAGTGTCCTTCAAATCCAAATACATCTTGGTATTTCCTGGGTTAATCAAATACGGTGAATCATGGGCCTCTTGCAAAATCAACTTCCTGATCTCCGGTTCATTAGGCACATAAACACGGTCCTCAAACCATAAGGTATCGTGCTCATCCTCAGGAAATCCCTTAGCTTTTCCTTTGCTCATATTCTCCTTTATCTCAGCAATCTCCTTGTCAGTCTTCTGAGCTTCTCTGATCTTATTCGACAAAGTTGACTGAATTTCTAATGCTCCTACATAGCCTCTCGGAACTATCTCCAAACATAGCTCGCGAAGATCCTCGGCTAGCTCCTTTGGTAACTCTCCGGTCAAGAGTGTGTTGACATGGCTCTTGCGGCTTAATGCATAGGCTACTACGTTAGCCTTTCCGGGGTGATAATGCAATCTCATATCATAATCTTTTATGAGCTCCAACCATCTCCTTTGCCTGAGATTCAACTCCTTCTGTGTGAAGATGTACTTCAAGCTCTTGTGATCTGTATACACCTAACAATGGTTTCCGATGAGAAAATGTCTCCATGTCTTCAACGCATGTGCTACGGCTGCTAACTCCAAATCATGTGTAGCATAATTCAACTCATGGGGTTTAAGTTGCCGTGAGGCATACGAAGCAACTCTTCCCTCTTGCATAAGCACTGCTCCAAGTCCTCAACGAGAAGCGTCGCAATAAACTTCATAATCCTTGCGCTGATCTGGCAGGATCAATACTGCTGATGTAACCAGACATTTCTTCAACTCCTGGAAACTGGTCTCACATTCCTCAGTATAATTGAACTTGGTGTGCTTCTTCAAAAATTCCGTCATGGGTTTCGCTATCTTTGAGAAATTCTAATGAACCTCCGGTAGTATCCTGCGAGTCCAAGAAATCTCTAGATCTCTCCAACTGGGGTGGGTGCTTCCCAATTTGTCACAGTGACAACTTTGGTGGGGCTACTGCTATTCCTTCTCCGGATATAACATGTCCGAGGAATCCAACTTCCTTCAACCAAACCTCACACTTGCTGAATTTGGCATATAGCTCATGTTCTCTGAGCTTCCCAAGTACCAAACGCAAATGCTCCTTATGCTCCTCTTCATTCTTTGAGTAGACCAAAATATCATCAATGAACACCATGACGAACTTATCCAGAAACTCCATAAACACCTTGTTCATCATGTTCATGAAATAGGCAGGTGCGTTAGTCACACCAAATGACATAACGATATACTCATATAGACCGCACCTTGTGGTAAAAGCTGTCTTAGGTATATCCTGCTCTCAAATCTTCAACTAGTGGTATCCTGATCGCAGATCGATCTTGGAAAATACCTTAGCTCCTTGCAACTGGTCAAATTGATCATTGATGATCGGCAGTGGGTACTTGTTCTTGATTGTCACTTCATTCAATCCTCGATAATCAACAACCATCCTCAATGATCCGTCCTTCTTCTCCACTACAAGCACTGGTGATCCCCAAGGTGACGAACTTGGGCGAATATAGCCTTTATCCAGTAACTCCTTAATCTGCTTCTTAATTTCCTCCAAATCCTTTGCGGGCATCCTGTACGGTCTCTTAGATATTGGACCTGTGCCTGGCAAAAGCTCAATCAAAAACTCAATGTCTCTATCTGGTGGCATGCCTCGCAACTCTTCTGGAAATATGTCAGGGAAATCCTTCACCACTGGTACTTCCTCCTATACAACTACTGATAAGGAATTCACTTGAGTCCTCTTCAGCACATGCCGAGATACATACTTGATCCTTCTTTCTTCTGGGGTGGTAAGCAAAATCAACTTACTGGCGCAATCGATGTTTCCTCCATACATCGATAGCCAATCCATACCCAGAATCACATCCAAACCTTGCAACTGCAAAATGATTAAATCCGAGGGGAAAACATGCCTACCCATGGTCAATGGCATCTGAAAACATCCTTGACTGGCCATATATTCGGTTCCTGGTGAGCTTAGTAACATAGGTGTTCTAAGAACCTTGGTGGGCAGTTTATAATTATCCACAAATCCCCTTGATATGTATGAATGCGATGCACGAGTATCAGAAAGAACGATTGCAGTAAATGACTTAACCAAAAACTTACCTATTACTGCATCCGGCTGAGCTTCAACCTCCTCCACGTTAACGTGGTTCACCTGTCCCCTGTTGAAAGGGTTCGGCTTCTTCCCAGAGCTTCCATTGGCATTTCCATTCTTAGCTTCAGGACATTCATTGACATAATGTCCAGTCTTCTGGCACTTGTAGCAAGTGACGTGGCTCAGGTTCTTCTTGGCTGGGGTTGATGGGTTGGTACGGTTCTGGCCGTTGCTTCCTCCATTCCCATTACCATTCTTGTGGCCACTATGGTTGTGCAAACTCCCTCCTCCATGGGTATGCTGAAAAGGTCCTCCCGAGTTCGGGGTAAAATGAGGCTTCTGCTGAGCTCCAGAATTGTACTTCCCTTGACCATACTTCCTCTTGCGGTTGTCCTGCTGCTTCCCTTCAATCATGAGAGCTCTATCTACCAACTCCTAGTAGTTGTTGAAGGTTGCCACCATCAACTGCATGCTCAGCTCATCATTCAGTCCTTCCAGAAACTTCTCCTGCTTAGCTGCATCTGTAGCAACGTCATCTGGAGCATAACGTGCTAGCTTACTAAAGTCATCCACATACTAGCCAACTGTACATCCTCCTTGGCGCAAGTTGCGAAACTCACGCTTCTTCATGGCCATAGCTCCTGCTGAAACATGGGCAGTACGAAAATCCTGCTAAAACTGGTCCCATGTGATAGTGTCGATGGGATAAGTGGCTGTGAAATTCTCCCACCATGATGTTGCGAGTCCATCAAGCTGATGTGCGGCAAAACGCACTTTCTCCGCATCTGTGCATCCTGCAGTGGTCAACTCCCTTCCCATCTTGCGGAGCCAATCATCTGCAACTATGGGCTCAGTGCTACTAGAGAACACCGGCGGATTCAGCCTCAAGAAACGGGCTAAGTGATCAACAGGTGGTGGTGGTGGTGGGTGGTTGTTGCTGTTGTTGTTATTGTTGTTGTTGTTGTTGTTGTTGTTGTTGTTGTTGTTTTTGTTGTTGTTGTTGCTGTTGCTGTTGTTGTTGTTCTTGTTGTTGTTGTTGTTGTTGTTGTTGTTGTTGTTGTTGTTGTTGTTGTTGTTGTTGTTGTTGTTGTTGTTGTTCCCCTGATTCTGATTTCGGACTAGTATCTGCATCAATGCATTCTGCTGCTGGATCAACTGAGTGAGCTCCAGTGGGAAAGCAAATCCATTGTCACGTCTTGGAGGCATATGAGGGTTTAAAAAAGATGAGAATACAGAATAGAATGATGTCTATAGAGAAAAACACTACCCATATGCACATGAGACAAAAAAAATCATATCACTTCAGTCAATCAAACAAGGGCATACAACGGACTAACTATCATTACAAAGTGCTCGGACTATACTGTATACATGGGGGAATACTACTACTGTTATGGTGGTCGACTAGAAAAACTGATCGGTCGAAGACTCCATGATATCTGCTCCAGCTTCATCAACAAAGTCATCATCGCTATCGTCTGGGTCCGAGTCAGTGTTGTCGATGATGATGTAGTTCTCTGGGCAAGTGCAATCAACATCTTCTCCTCCAGTAGCGGGGAATCCCATGAATACTTTTAGCTTCTTCTTCAGATCATCATTCTTCTCCACAATTGTAGTCATTTCCTCCTCATATCCATCGCGTGTAGACTTGAGTTCTTCCTCCAGTTCCGTGATCTTGGTCATAGCCTTCTTCAGATCTATCATGCTTGCGCACATCTGGTTCTCCTGGCGACGAATGTGCTGGTTTAACTCCTGGATGAATGATGCAATGGACCTATCCTTTCTGGTGCGGATCATCTCCCACTGCTCATCTCGGTGCCCACAAATATGGTAGATATTATCCTTGAGATCCTTGTTGTAAACTTCTCCAATGCGCCCCATGGTGATGTGGGCTGCCATGCTCTTTCCTAGATTCCAGGTTGGTGCATCAAAGGAAAACTCTATGGGCTCAGTGATGGGCATGAACGTCCTTCCTGGAACTTGAAGTTGAACCATCCAACGCTCCTCTTCTGGTAGAGTGGCGATGTAGGTCCCGGTGAAGCTTGGTACTCCGATGTTCAGGTATCTAGTGACTTCCTTCAAGTGGCGTCCAAAAGGTGTATCTTCATCTGGTTGCATGAACTTGTTCCTTACATCGGCCATCCTAAAGAGTAGAAAAGGTGAGGAGTCAGAAATGAGAAGAGAGTAGTGATCTAGGGCTTTAGCTTAGTGGTCGTGTCCTATAGTCAGCATGTGCTCTGATACCATCTTGTAGCGACCAGTCCTCAAACAGAATGATCTCTGTGCATCAGTGTCATCCCTGGATCGGTAATGCTGACACGCATAGTACTTGAATGATTTATAACAGAGTAGCAATCACACACTTATTACATCGAATGTCTCAAAAGAGAACTTATTACAATAAATATGGCTTAAGGCCATCTAATAATGATAACAGCGGAAGGCTTGGAAGATAAAACAAGTCCATCAACTCCAACGGCATCACTGAGTATAAGATCACGACCTAAGGCACCTTACTCGTCGTCTGAAAAGTCTGCAACATGAACATTGTAGCCCGAAAACGGGTCAACACATGGAATATGCTGGCAATATAACACACAGAGAGTAGTAAACATAATAATGCTATCACTACATGCATATATGGCTGGTGGAAAGATCTATGGTTACAGTTTTGCATAAAGCCAATTTTTCCCTACAACAAAGGACTAAATTTTATTTAACTAGCATGGTGGTTGTTAAACATTGAGAAGGTTCACCCAACTCAATCCCAATTAAGCATCATCATTAAACCCAAACATAATTAATTAAGTAGCATGATAAGATTCACATGATAATCCAGGTACTAGATTCTCAAAACGTCCATAACCGGGGACACGGCTAACCATGTTTAGTTTGTACACTCTGCAGAGGTTTGCGCACTTTTCCCCACAAGTCTCGATCTGCTCCGTTGGATTTCTCGCACTACATGGTGTTTGAGAAACGGATGAATGAGACATAGTCGTTCAGAAGCATTTGCACCTTACGATGGGTAGACAGTTACACCTACTTTCCCCTACATCTGCTAGTCTACCACTGTAAGAGTTCAGATGACTTAATCAACTATGCTAGAGTCCATAGTAGCTTTCAACTGCACATGGAAGTTACTAGCATGGATAATCTCATGATCCCTTTGAGCCTGGGTGGCGGTCCATAGGAGAATCACACGGTACCCCGGGATTTCCAAAAAATACAGGCAACACTGGGTTCCCCTGGTGCCTCAATCCACCCAGATGTGTATTAAACTTGCCACCTTATGTAAACCATTAATTAACAATCTCACATCTGTCATGGATACACTCACCCAATCCACGTCTACTAGCATAGCATGGCAATATAAGCAAACACATAAGTAACTGCCAAAGGTTTTGATAAATAAAACAGGCAATAGGTTCTACCTCATCTACTTCCCAAAACCCACATATTAATCAGATCCTAACCATGCAATTGTTTGAGGATTGATCAAATGCAATAAAACTGGGTAGTAAAGAAGTATGATCAAAGTGTTACTTGCCTTGCTGATGATCCGTGAAACCTAGAGACTCGTAGTAGCAAGCTGCGCACTCCGGGTACTCTATCACAAACAAACAAGCATACAATGAGTACTCATGTAATGCATGGGTAAAACTCAAATAAGAGACCGAACCAGAAAGTTCAATTTAAGAACTCCGGTTTGCAAAAAGAATCAAATCAAACGAAGCAACGAAACTCAAACGGCGAAAGAAACAAGCTTCGTTTACTAATCTAGACCTAAGTCAAATTTTACTGTAGCAAAAACTTGTTTGAGTAGGTTAAACAAAAAGAGGGTTTCGAGACGAAACTCTAGGTGCTTGAATCGCCTGATTCCGATAAACGAGCGAAAAGTTGTACTAGAACGAAAATCGGATCAGAAATCGCGATCGAAAATAATCGGGGAAAATCCGAGAAAAAGAAAAAACTGACGAACAGGTTAACGAACGAATGTTCGCTGTCTGCGGCTGAACGGCAAAAACCGTTTGTTAAAATGAACATACGGACGAACATCTGCAAAATAAATAAACCGAAAAAACTAAACCGATCTATATAAAAAAACATCCACGTTTTTTTTAAAAACCGGGCAGTTTTCTAAAGAAACTGCCGGCGGCAATGGCGTATCCGGCGACTACCTCGGTGGGGTCCGGTGAGGTGGGGCGGCGGTGTTGGGGAATGTAGTAATTTCAAAAAATTTCCTACGCACACGCAAGATCATGGTGATGGCATAGCAATGAGAGGGGAGAGTGTTCGTCCACGTATCCTTGTAGACCGTAAGCGGAAGCGTTAGCACAACGCGGTTGATGTAGTCGTACGTCTTCACGATCCGAACGATCCAAGTACCGAACGTACGGCACCTCCGAGTTCAGCACACGTTCAGCTCGATGACGATCCCCGGACTCCGATCCAGCAAAGTGTTGGGGATGAGTTCCATAAGCATGACGGCGTGGTGACGATGATGATGCTCTACCGGCGCAGGGCTTCGCCTAAACTCCGCGATGATATGACCGAGGTGGAATATGGTGGAGGGGGGCACCGCACCCGGCTAAGGAACGATCCGTAGATCAACTTGTGTGTATATGGGGTGCCCCCTGCCCCATATATAAAGGATTGGAGGAGGGGGAGGGTCGACCCTCTCTATGGCGCGCCCTAGGGGAGTCCTACTCCCACCGGGAGTAGGATTTCCCCTTTCCTAGTAGAACTAGGAACCCTTCCATGTAGTAGGAGTAGGAGAGAAGGAAAGGGAAGAGAGAAGGAGAAGGAAGGAAGGGGGCTCCCCCCTCCCTAGTCCAATTCGGACTAGTCCAAGGGGAGGGGTGCGGCCACCCTTTTGGCCCTTTCTCTCCTTTCCCGTATGGCCCATTGAGGCCCAATACGAATTCCAGTAACTCTCCGGTACCCCGAAAAATACCCGAATCACTCGGAACCTTTCCGAACTCCGAATATAGTCGTCCAATATAGCGATCTTTACGTCTCGACCATTTCGAGACTCCTCGTCATGTCCCCGATCTCATCCGGGACTCCGAACTCCTTCGGTACATCAAAACTTATAAACTCATAATAAAACTGTCATCGTAACGTTAAGCGTGCGGACCCTACGGGTTCAAGAACTATGTAGACATGACCTAGAACTATTCTCGGTGAATAACCAATAGCGGAACCTGGATGCCCATATTGGCTCCTACATATTTTACGAAGATCTTTATCGGTCAAACCGCATAACAACATACGTTGTTCCCTTTGTCATCGGTATGTTACTTGCCCGAGATTCGATCGTCGGTATCCAATACCTAGTTCAATCTCGTTATCGGCAAGTCTCTTTACTCATTACGTAATGCATCATTCCGTAACTAACTCATTAGCTACATTGCTTGCAAGGCTTATAGTGATGTGCATTACCGAGAGGGCCCAGAGATACCTCTCCGACAATCGGAGTGACAAAACCTAATCTCGAAATACGCCAACCCAACGTGTACCTTTGGAGACACCTGTAGTACTCCTTTATAATCACCCAGTTACGTTGTGACGTTTGGTAGCACCCAAAGTGTTCCTCCGGCAAACGGGAGTTGCATAATCTCATAGTTACAGGAACATGTATATATAAGTCATGAAGAAAGCAATAGCAACATACTAAACGATCAAGTGCTAGGCTAACGGAATGGGTCATGTCAATCACATCATTCTCCTAATGATGTGATCCCGTTAATCAAATGACAACTCATGTCTATGGCTAGGAAACTTAACCATCTTTGATTCACGAGCTAGTCAAGTAGAGACATACTAGTGACACTATGTTTGTCTATGTATTCACACATGTATTATGTTTCCGGTTAATACAATTCTAGCATGAATAATAAACATTTATCATGAAATAAGGAAATAAATAATAACTTTATTATTGCCTCTAGGGCATATTTCCTTCAGTCTCCCACTTGCACTAGAGTCAATAATCTAGTTCACATCACCATGTGATTTAATACCAATATTCATATCTGTATATGATTAACACCCATAGTTCACATCGTTATGTGACCAACACCCAAAGGGTTTACTAGAGTCAATAATATAGTTCACATTGCTATGTGATTAACACCCAAAGAGTACTAAGGTGTGATCATGTTTTTTCTCGTGAGAGAAGCTTAGTCAACGGGTCTGTCACATTCAGAGCCGTATGTATTTTGCAAATATTCTATGTCCACAATGCTCTACACGGAGCTACTCTAGCTAATTGCTCCCACTTTCAATATGTATCCAGATTGAGACTTAGAGTCATCTGGATCGGTGTAAAAAGGTTGCACTGATGTAACTCTTTACGACGAGCTCTTTTATCACCTCCATAATCGAGAAATATTTCCTTAGTCCTCACTAAGGATATTCTTGACCAACGTCCAGTGATCTACTCCTAGATCACTATTGTACTCCCTTGCCGAATTCAGAGCAAGTTATACAATAGGTCAAGTACATAGCATATCATACTTTTTAGAACCTATGACTGAGGCATAGGGAATGACTTTCATTCTCTTTTCTATTTTCTGTCGTGGTCGGGATTTGAGTCTTACTCAATTTCACACCTTTTCAACACAGGAAAGAACTCTTTCTTTGACTGTTCCATTTTGAACTATTTCAAAATCTTGTCAAGGTATGTATTCATTGAAAATCTTATCAAGCGTCTTGATCTATCTCAATAGATCTTGATGCTCAATATGTAAGTAGCTTTGCCGAGGTCTTTCTTTGAAAAAACTCCTTTCAAACACTCCTTTATGCTTTGTAGAATAATTCTACATTATTTCTGATCAACAATATGCCAGTCACATATACTTATCAGAAATGTTGTAGTGCTCCCACTCACTTTCTTGTAAATACAGGCTTCTGAAATAGTCTGTATAAAACCATATGCTTTGATCAACTCATCAAAGCGTATATTCCAACTCTAAGAGGCTTGCACGAGTCCATAAATGGATCGCTGGAGCTTGCACACTTTGTTAGTACCTTTAGGATTGACAAAACCTTCTGGTTGCATCATATACAACTCTTCGTTAAGAAAACCATTAAGGAATGCAGTTTTGACATCCATTTGCCAGATTTCATAAAATCTGGCAATTGCTAACATGATTCGGACAGACTTAAGCATCGCTACAGTTGAGAAAATATCATTGTAGTCAACACCTTGAACTTGTCGACAACCCTTTTGCGACAAGTCGAGCTTTGTAGATAGTAACACTACTATTAGCATCTGTCTTCCCCTTGAAGATCCATTTATTCTCAATGGCTTGCCGATCATCGGGCAAGTCAACCAAAGTCCATACTTTGTTCTCATACATGGATCCCATCTCAGATTTCATGGTCTCTAGCCATTTTGCGGAATCTGGGCTCATCATCGCTTCCTCATAGTTCGTAGGTTCGTCATGGTCAAGTAACATGACTTTTAGAATAGGATTACCGTACCACTCTGGTGCGGATCTTACTCTGGTAGACCTACGAGGTTTAGTAGAAACTTGATCTGAAGTTTCATGATCAATATCATTAGCTTCCTCACTAATTGGTGTAGTTGTTACAGGAACCGGTTCTTGTGATGAACTACTTTCCAATAAGGGAGCAGGTACAGTTACCTCATCAAGTTCTACTTTCCTCCCACTCACTTCTTTCGAGAGAAGCTCCTTCTCTAGAAAGGATCCATTTTTAGCAACAAATATCTTGCCTTCGGATCTGTGATAGAAGGTGTACCCAACAATTTCCTTTGGGTATTCTATGAAGACGCACTTCTCCGATTTGGGTTTGAGCTTATCAGGATGAAACTTTTTCGAATAAGCATCGCAGCCCCAAACTTTAAGAAATGACAACTTTGGTTTACTGCTAAACCATAGTTCATGCGGTGTCGTCTCAACGGATTTAGATGGTGCCCTATTAACGTGAATGCAGCTGTCTCTAATGCATAACCCTAAAACGATAATGGTAAATCAGTAAGAGACATCATAGATCGCACCATATCCAATAAAGTGCGGTTACGACGTTCGGACACACCATAACGTTGTGGTGTTCCAGGTGGCGCGAGCTATGAAACTATTCCACATTGTTTTAATTGAAGACCAAACTCGTAACTCAAATATTCGTCTCCGCGATCAGATCGCAAAAATTTTATTTTCTTGTTACGATGATTTTTCCACTTCACTCTGAAATTCTTTGAACCTTTCAACTATTTCAGACTTATGTTTCATCAAGTAGATATACCCATATCTGCTCAAATCATCTTGTGAAGGTCAGAAAATAACGATACTTGCCACGAGCATCAACACTCATTGGATCGCATACATCGGTATGTATTATTTCCAATAAGTCAGTAGCTCGTTCCATTGTTCCGGAGAACGGAGTTTTAGTCATCTTGCCCAAAAGGCACAGTTCGCAAGCATCAAATGATTCATAACCAAGTGATTCCGAAAATCCATCTTTATGGAGTTTCTTCATGCGCTTTACACTGATATGATCCAAACGGCAGTGCCACAAATAAGTTGCACTATCATTATTAACTTTGCATCTTTTGGCATCAATATTATGAATACGTGTATCACTACGATCGAGATCCAATAAACTATTTTCATTGGGTGTTTGACCATTGAAGGTTTTATTCATGTAAACAGAAGAACAATTATTCTCTGACTTTAAATGAATAACCGTATTGCAATAAACATGATCAAATCATATTCATGCTCAACGCAAACGCGAAATAACATTTATTTAGGTTTAACACTAATCCCGAAAGTATAGGGAGTGTGCGATGATGATCATATCAATCTTGGAACTACTTCCAACACTCATCGTCACTTCCCCTTCAACTAGTCTTTGTTTATTCTGTAACTCCTGTTTCGAGTTACTAATCTTAGCAACCGAACAAGTATCAAATACTCAGGGGCTACTATAAACACTAGTAAGGCACACATCAAACACCTGTATATGAAATATACCCTTGTTCACTTTGCCATCCTTATCCACCAAATATTTAGGGCATTTCCGCTCCAGTGACCATTTCCTTTGCAGTGTAAGCACTAAGTTTCAGGCTTTGGTCCAACTTTGGTCTTCTTCATGGGAGTGACAACTTGTTTGCCATTCTACTTGAAGTTTCCCTTTCTTTCCCTTTGACCTTTTCTTGAAACTAGTGGTCTTGTCAATCATCAACACTTGATGCTCTTTCTTGATTTCTACCTTCGTCGATTTTAACATCACGAAGAGCTCGGGAATCATTTTCGTCATCCTTTGCATACTAGAGTTCATCACGAAGTTCTACTAACTTGGTGATGGTGACTAGAGAACTCTGTCAATCACTATCTTATCTGGAAGATTAACTCCCACTTGATTCAAGAGATTGTAGTACCTAGACAATCTGAGCACATGCTCACTAGTTGAGCGATTCTCCTCCATCTTTTAGCTATAGAACTTGTTGGAGACTTCATATCTCTCAATTCGGGTATTTGCTTGAAATATTAACTTCAACTCCTGGAACATCTCATATGGTCCATGACGTTCAAAACGTCTTTGAAGTCCCGATTCTAAGCCGTTAAGCATGGTGCACTAAACTATCAAGTAGTCATCACATTGAGCTAGCCAAACGTTCATAACGTCTGCATCTGCTCCTGCAATAGGTCTTTCACCTAGCGGTGCATTAAGGACATAATTCTTCTGCGCAGCAATGAGGATAAACCTCAGATCACGGATCCAATCCGCATCATTGCTACTAACATTTTTCAACACAATTTTCTCTAGGAACATATCAAAATAAACATATGAAAGCAACAACGCGAGCTATTGATCTACAACATAATTTGCAAAATACTACCAGGTACTAAGTTCATGATAAATTTAAGTTCAATTAATCATATTACTTAAGAGCTCCCACTTAGATAGACATCCCTCTAATCCTCTAAGTGATTACGTGATCCATATCAACTACACCATGTCTGACCGTCACGTGAGATGGAGTAGTTTCAACGGTGAACATCAATATGTTGGTCATATCTACTATATGATTCACGCTCGACCTTTTGGTCTCCGTGTTCCGAGGCCATATCTGTTATATGCTAGGCTCGTCAAGTTTAACCTGAGTATTCCGCGTGTGCAACTGTTTTGCACCCGTTGTATTTGAACGTAGAGCCTATCACACCCGATCATCACGTGGTGTCTAAGCAGGAAGAACTTTTGCAACGGTGCATACTCAGGGAGAACACTTCTTGATAATTTTAATGAGAGATCATCTTAAAATGCTACCGTCAATCAAAGCAAGATAAGATGCATAAAGGGTAAACATCACATGCAACCAATATAAGTGATATTATATGGCCATCATCATCTTGTGCTTGTGATCTCCATCTTCGAAGCACCGTCATGATCTCCATCGTCACCGGCGCGACACCTTGATCTCCATCGTAGCATCGTTGTCGTTACGCCATCTATTGCTTCTACGACTATCGCTACCGCTTAGTGATAAAGTAAAGCAATTACAGGGCGTTTGCATTTCATACAATAAAGCGACAACCATATGGCTCCTGCCAGTTGCCGATAACTTCGGTTACAAAACATGATCATCTCATACAATAAAATATAACATCACGTCTTGACCATATCACATCACAACATGCCCTGCAAAAACAAGTTAGACGTCCTCTACTTTGTTGTTGCAAATTTTACGTGGCTGCTACGGGCTGAGCAAGAACCGTTCTTACCTACGCATCAAAACCACAACGATAGTTTGTCAAGTTGGTGTTGTTTTAACCTTCGCAAGGACCGGGCGTAGCCACACTCGGTTCAACTAAAGTGAGAGAGACAGACACCCGCCAGCCAACTAAAGTGAAACCAGTCTCGCGTAAGCGTACGCGTAATGTCGGTCCGGGCCGCTTCATCTCACAATACCGCCGAACCAAAGTATGACATGCTGGTAAGCAGTATGACTTGTATCACCCACAACTCACTTGTGTTCTACTCGTGCATATAACATCAACGCATAAAACCTGGGCTCGGATGCCACTGTTGGGGAACGTAGTAATTTCAAAAATATTCCTACGCACACGCAAGATCATGGTGATGGCATCGCAACGAGAGGGGAGAGTGTTCGTCCACGTACCCTCGTAGACCGTAAGCGGAAGCGTTAGCACAACGCGGTTGATGTAGACGTACGTCTTCACGATCCGAATGGTCCAAGTACCGAACGTACGGCACCTCCGAGTTCAGCACACGTTCAGCTTGATGACGATCCCCAGACTCCGATCCAGCAAAGTGTCGGGGATGAGTTCCGCCAGCACGACGGCGTGGTGACGATGATGATGCTATACCGGCGCAGGGCTTCGCCTAAACTCCACGACGATATGACCGAGGTGGAATATGGTGGAGGGGGCACCGCACACGGCTAAGGAACGATCCATAGATCAACTTGTGTGTCTATGGGGTGCCCCCTGCCCCCGTATATAAAGGAGTGGAGGAGGGGGAGGGCCGGCCCTCTCTATGGCACGCCCTAGGGGAGTCCTACTCCCACCGGGAGTAGGATTCCCCCTTTCCTAGTAGAACTAGGAACCCTTCCATGTAGTAGGAGTAGGAGAGAAGGAAAGGGAAGAGAGAAGGAGAAGGAAGGAAGGGGGCACCACCCCTCCCTAGTCCAATTCGGACTAGTCCAAGGGGAGGGGTGCGGCCACCCTTTTGGCCCTTTCTCTCCTTTCCCGTATGGCCCATTGAGGCCCAATACGAATTACCATAACTCTCCGGTACTCCGAAAAATACCCGAATCACTCGGAACCTTTCCGAACTCTGAATATAGTCGTCCAATATATCGATCTTTACGTCTCGACCATTTCGAGAGTCCTCGTCATGTCCCCGATCTTATCCGGGACTCCGAACTCCTTTGGTATATCAAAACTTATAAACTCATAATAAAACTATCATCGTAAAGTTAAGCGTGCGGACCCAACGGGTTCGAGAACTATGTAGACATGACCTAGAACTATTCTCGGTCAATAACCAATAGTGTAACCTGGATGCCCATATTGGCTCCTACATATTCTACGAAGATCTTTATCGGTCAAACCGCATAACAACATACGTTGTTCCCTTTGTCATCAGTATGTTACTTGCCCGAGATTCGATCGTCGGTATCCAATACCTAGTTCAATCTCGTTACCGGCAAGTCTCTTTACTCGTTACGTAATGCATCATTCCGTAACTAACTCATTAGCTACATTGCTTGCTAGGCTTATAGTGATGTGCATTACCGAGAGGGCCCAGAGATACCTCTCCGACAATCGGAGTGATAAAACCTAATCTCGTAATACGCCAACCCAACATGTACCTTTGGAGACACCTGTAGTACTCCTTTATAATCACCCAGTTATGTTGTGATGTTTTTTAGCACCCAAAGTGTTCCTCCGGCAAACGGGAGTTGCATAATCTCATAGTTACAGGAACATGTATAAGTCATGAAGAAAGCAATAGCAACATACTAAACGATCAAGTGCTAGGCTAACGGAATGGGTCATGTCAATAACATCATTCTCCTAATGATGTGATCCCGTTAATCAAATGACAACTCATGTCTATGGCTAGGAAACTTAACCATCTTTGATTCACGAGCTAGTCAAGTAGAGGCATACTAGTGACACTATGTTTGTCTCTGTATTCACACATGTATTATGTTTCCAGTTAATACAATTCTAGCATGAATAATAAACATTTATCATGAAATAAGGAAATAAATAATAACTTTATTATTGCCTCTAGGGCATATTTCCTTCAGGGTTTCGGCCCGGGGTGGGCCGTCGGCCTTTAAAGGCCGCCCGGGCGCAGTGTCCAAGTCGGACACAGCCCGATAAGGCGGTAACCTTTTTTTTAAATAATTCCGACGTGCAGAAAAAGAAAGAAAAGTAATACTAAATGGACTCCAAAAATCCTGAAATAAATGTTCCCCTTCCTCTAAAAATAAGCCGGACAAGATGAACATTTATTTGGGCCTAAAATGCAATTTTGAAAAATGCGCATTTTTCCTAATTCAAATAAAATAGCGATAAAACTCCGAAATAAAATCTTACTTGATTTTATTATTAAATCCCCAATATTTCCTTATTTTGGGAAAGTCATTTTATTCCCTCTCTCTTATTTTTATAATAGAAATATTTGAAGGTAAAATAATTAAAATCAAACGATCCTATTTTCAAAATTTGAGAAAACTCAAATATGAAAATAATGAAATCCCCAACTCTCTCTGTGGGTCCTTGAGTTGCATAGAATTTCTAGGATCAAGCCAAAATGCAATAAAATATGATATGCAATGAAGATCTAATGTATAACATTCCAAATTGAAAATTTGGGATGTTACAACATCCAATTTGGATTCCTTGACGGAGTCGGTACCTTCGTGCATATCAATCAGAGTATCCCAAATTTCGTTTGCATTCTCAAGATGGCTGATTTTCTTGAATTCTTCGGGGCACAATCCGTTGAAGAGAATATCACAAGCTTGAGCATTGTATTGCAGCATCTTCAACTCTTTCGCGGTAGCTTCACTGTTCGGTTCTCTCCCATCAAAGAATTCACCTTGCAAGCAAATACACACAATAGCCCAAACGGCGGGGTTATGTCCAAGAATATGCATTTTCATCTTATGCTTCCAACTAGCAAATTTTGTACCATCAAAGTAAGGACCTCTACGGTGGTAATTTCCCTCGCTAGAAGCCATACTCTCCTAGGTTGTAAAACCAAGGCTATGATCACCAAAAGCTATCGAAATCAAGGCAAATGGAGACCAAAGCTCTAATACCACTTGTAGGATCGAAAGTATGTCTAGAGGAGGGTTGATTACACTACTTGACCAAATAAAAATCTAGCCTTTTCCCAATTTTAGTTCTTGGCAGATTTTAGCAACTTAGCACAAGTCAAGCAATCAACCTACACATGCTATTCTAAGAGAATAGCAGCGGAATGTAAAACAATTGCATATGAAGGTAAAGGGAGGAGTTTGAGGAAGCAAACGCAATGTTGACACAGAGATTTTTTATCCGTGGTTCCGATAGGTGGTGCTATCGTACATCCACGTTGATGGAGACTTCAACCCACGAAGGGTAATGGTTGCGCGAGTCCACGGAGGGCTCCACCCATGAAGGGTCCATGAAGAAGCAATCTTCTCTATCCCACAATGGCCATCACCCACGAAGGACTTGCCTCACTCGGGTAGATCTTCATGAAGTAGGCAATCTCCTTGCCCTTACAAACTCCTTGGTTCAACTCCATAATCTTGACGGAGGCTCCCAAGTGACACCTAGCCAATATAGGAGACACCACTCTCCAAGAGGTAACAAATGGTGTGTTGATGATGAACTCCTTGCTCTTGTGCTTCAAATGATAGTCTCCCCAACACTCAACTCTATCTCACAGGATTTGGATTTGCTGGAAAGAAGATTTGAGTGGAAAGCAACTTGGGGAAGGCTAGAGATCAAGATTTATGTGGTAGGAATGGAATATCTTGACCTCAACATAAGTGTAGGTGGTTCTCTCTCAGAAAATGTATGTTGAAAGTGTAGGCATGTTATGATGGCTCTCTCCACGAATGAAGAGTGGGTGGAGGGGTATATATGTCACAGCCTGATTTTTTGGCCCTTTCTTTTTCTTTTGTTTTCCCGAGGTTTTTGCCTGAGTTTTCTTTTTCCGTGGCTTTGTGGTTTGGAAGCTAAATAAGATGCCCTCTTCTTTGCTTCCAGAGTGGCTTGTCATCCAAATCTTTCCCTAGAACCTGTCATTTCCAATCCTAGCCCAAATCCCAATATTCTTTTTATTGGGAATATTCCTTTTCTATTAACGGAATAACTCCAATTGCCCTAGGTTGTGAAGCAACCTATATTTCCCTCACTCCTAAAATTCCCAAATAATTCTCATAAATTTTTTGGGTCATATCTTGATCAAATATGGCAAAACTTTTCATTGCTATGTTCAAAAATAATCCTCCAATAATTCATTTCCTATTCTGCCCTAAATGGCACTTTGTGAAGGAAGTGTCATTTATATCTCTCCTATTGACTCCCAACCTTTTTGGGCATGTTTAAATGTCCAAATAATTGCCACATGCACAAGTTCAAATTTATTTGCCTAGCCAAGCTTCCTTAGTGAATTTTCAAAGTTTCTGTCAAACATAAGGCTTTGTGAAGGAAGTACTAGCTAGGAGTACCCAAATGAGTTGAACTTTTTCACACTCCTTAATGTGCTCATATTAACCCCCTCCACCCATTTGCAGCCCTATCAAATCATCTATGTGAGCACAGGAGCAAATCTTTGTTTCTGGCAAAATTTTCAGGTTGTGAAGCAAGTATATTTTATATTGCTTCACAAATCCTGATAAATTACCAGATCATTCTTATACCCATTAAACAACCCTCCACCCATTTTGGCATCATTTAATTGGTCCATTTGACCACCATAATTATTTCAAATTTCTGGTCAGCAAAGATGTTTGTGAAGCAAGTGCTATTTTGGTTTGTCCATTTGGCATGATCTTTTTACAGCATCATCATATGACCAAATTACTAAGCCTTGCCCAATCTTAGCTCAATTAGACACTCCATGTGAGTGCACCATCATGATTTTCATTTCTGGACCAAATAAGCAGTTGTGAAGCAACCATGATTTATCTTCGTCCATTTCCCCTCCCAACTTCCAGGACTGTAGTCCTTCCTATCCTAAACATCCCTGACATCTTTTTTGGCCTCCAATAATTCCCAGTTGATCACATTGAGCTGATGAAGTTTACTGCAGTAAACTTCAGAGGGTTATTTCTATTTGACCAGAGCCTCTTTCACCAAGTTACCACCTTAGTTGTTACCACCCTTCGAAGGAATACGCAGTAGACATGTTTTAACATCATTAAAACCTCCAGAGCGCGCCATGCCAGTGGTGACCACACGTGCAGCCAGCCAAAACGGTGGTCACGCCACTGTTGGCAACAACAGCGTCGCTCCGGCCGGTTCTGGCTTGTTCCCAGGTGTCTAACAACTGGCCCTAGTCGTCCTCTTCACCCTGGACCCATCTCCCCCTCCAGCATCTTCCTCGCCGACGCTCGCCGACGAGTGCCCACGGGAGCACAGTGCTCCGGCATGTTTTAATGGCGCTCGGCCCTTTCCTCTGCCTCTCTCTTTGCCGTCTCTTCCCCGTGAAGCTCTGCCCTGTGCCTCGCCGTCGTTTGCCCCGAGCCCATGCGCGCAGGCTCGCGTCCGCGGCGCCGGACACGCGTCGCCGGCGGCGCCAGCTCGGCATCCCCCTCGCTCGACTATTTAAGCCCTTCCCCGAGCCCTCCCGAGCTCACCAATGGCCTCTCCACTCTCCTCTAGCCCCGCCTAGCCACTAGCCCGAGCCCTTGGATCTCTTTGCACCCCTCATCGCCGCCATGGCCGCCATTCGGGTCCGCTCAAATCCGGCCGAAGCCAAGTCCCCCTCCTCTCCTAGCCACCACCATTATCTTCCCCGTGCTCCGGCGACCCTCCCCAGCCCCTCCATTCATCGCCGGAGTGCTTCAGGCCGCCGTTCCCAAGGTTGGTGTCACGCCCAAGATGCGACCCTGTCCTAAAGGAACTCGAAGGTCCCACCAAGGATAGAAGCGCATCTTGAAGACGCTTTTGCAAGGTGGATATCATTACATCAACATTACATAATAGATGGGGAAACATACAAGAGGCATACAATGCCACACGAATACAACTATACAACATCAATAAGAACATCATCCGACTACGGATGAAACACAAACAGAAACTCAAACGACATCCACCCTGCTAGCCCAGGCTGCCGACATGGAACCTCTCCCCTAATCGAAGAAGAAGCATAAGAAGAACTCCAAGACAAGCAAACATCACTATCGCGTCTCGATCATCGAATAACCTGTACCTGCAACTGTTGTTGTAGTAATTTGTGAGCTACGAGGACTCAGCAATCCCATTACCATGGGTATCAAGACTAGCAAAGCTTAAAGGGAAAGGAAGGGGTAAAAATGTGAGGTTGCAGCAGCGACTAAGCATGATATGGTGGCTAACATACGCAAATAAGAGCGAGAAGAGAGCAAACGGAACGGTCGTGAAGCTAGCAATGATCAAGAGGTGATCCTGAACTCCTACTTACGTCAATCCTAACCCAAAACTGTGTTCACTTCCTGGACTCCGCCGAAAAGAGACCATCACGGCTACACACACGGTTGATGCGTTTTAATTCGGATCTGGTGTCAAGTTATCTACAACCGGACATTAACAAATTCCCATCTCCACATAACCACGGGCACGGCTTTCAAAAGTTTATACCCTACAGGGGTGTCCCAACTTAGCCCATGATAAGCTCTCACGATCAACGAAGGATATACCCTCCCTGGAAGACCCGATCAGTCTCGGAATCCTGGTTTACAAGACATTTCATCAATGGTAAAACAAGACCAGCAAAGCCGCCTGATGTGCCGACAAATCCCGATAGGAGCTGCACATATCTCGTTCTCAGGGCACACCGGATAGGTCAGCCTACGAGTAAAACCAACCCATGAGTTGCCCCGAGGTGGCCCCGCAGTCTTCCCGTTTCAGACCAACACTTGAAGGAGCACTGGCCCGGGGGGGGGGGGGTTAAATCAAGATGACCCTCGGGCTCCGGAAACCCAAGGGAAAAAGGCTTAGGTGAGGCAAATGGTAAAACCAAGGTTGGGCCTTGTTGGAGGAGTTCTATTCAAAGCGAACTGTCAAGGGGGTCCCATAAATCACCCAACCGCGTAAGGAACGCAAAATCCAGGAACATAACACCAGTATGACGGAAACTAGGGCGGCAAGAGTGGAACAAAACACCAGGCATAAGGCCGAGCCTTCCACCCTTTACCAAGTATATAGATGCATTAATTAAATAAGAGATATTGTGATATCCCAACATAATCCTGTCCACCATGGAGCAATCTTCAACTTCACCTGCAACTAACAATGCTATAAGAGGGGCTGAGCAAAAGCGGTAACATAGCCAAGCAATGGTTTGCTAGGAAGGGTGACAAGGTTAGAGGCTGACATGGCAATTTGGGAGGCTTGATAGAACAAGGGATAGGTAGCGCAGCATAGCGGTAGAACGAAGCAACTAGCATAGCAATGATAGTAGTGAGATCCAGGGTAGAGGTCATCTTGCCTGAAATCCCGGCAGGAAGAAGAACGAGTCCGTGAAGAAGATGAAGCCACGAAGACGAACCAAGCGTAGACGAACGAATCCTCATGATCGCAACAAAACAGGAACTATCGAGAAGAAGCACACAACATAGTAAACACACCACACATAGACAAGACATGATGCACAACCAAGCATGATGCATGACAAAGCTAGATGAGGGTACTCATGGCAAGAGATGATGCAAACAAGAGCAACACATCAAAGCAAGTTTAAATGAGGCCGGAAACAACATAGAACAAATCCGGTAAATCCTCATATGCAAATTTAGAAATTGGTCCAGATCTGAACAAACATTAAGTTGGAGTTGTTAAACAACAATTTAAGATGCACCAAGATGATCTACACGAGATTCTAGTCAAGTTACATATAAAGTTCATTTAATTCGGAGCTACGGCCGAGAAGATATGAGCAAAACAAGTTAAACATGGCATTGATGCAAAATGCATACAAACATCAAGCAAACACTCTCAAAACATGGATGCAACATTATAATATGAAACGACATGCAAAATCAAGAAAGTTTCATATAGAGCACACTCGAAACGGAGCAACGGTTCAACGCATACACTCCAAACAAGATAAACAACAATCTGTCCAAAACAGCAACTAGGCATCTTGAAAGCATTAAAACAACATGCTACAGCACACCAACATAAGAACAAAAGGCATGGTCATGAAGTACATGTAAAGCATGACAAAACATGAACAATGTGCTATCTCCTGAAATCACTAAAACATGCTCAAAAGGACATGGAAAAATTGCAAATTATAACAGTTTCAGGCTTAGCAGAAATAACATCAGGTTGCAATGTTTAGAGCTATCAAAAAACTTGCTACAGGAACTTAACATGGCAAAAAAAGGCACGACATGAATCTACTAATTTCATATAACAAAATGCCCTTACTGACCATGAGCCAAAAGGGCACAAAAAATATGATGGCACCCATGTAAACATAGCAAGTGATATGACAGATTCAGACATGGCAGGAACAACAATAAGTAAGCATGTTGGTGAGCTTGTACCACTCACCACAGAGCAATACATGGCATGGCAATGTGACCAACAGTAAGAATGCATGTTTATGAAGCTAAGAATGGCAAGAACAAGTTCATATAGTGCATGGATAACTAGAAAAGCACATGGCAATACTGAACTTAATGTTAACAGGCTGACAACAACATTATTTGGCAATTTGAGAGCAAGATAATAACAAGCTACAACAGGATATAAATTCCACCAGTGGCATGGATGAATATCATGTATAACAAAATATCCTTAGTGAACATCTCCAGATTATGCATAGAATGACTTGTAGCAGCAGGTGTACATGGCAGATTCAGCCTAGCAAAACAGTAACAGCAGGTACCCTACTTCACGAGCTCGATGCACTCACTACAAGACTCACAAAAATATATGGATGACACCACAGTAAATATGGTATGATGTAGCACAAAACACATGTAGAGCTAATGCTCATAGGATGCACACAGAATGCAACGAAAATGACAAATCACCAAGTTATAACAGTTTTAGCAGATTAACATCATATAGCACTCTAGCAACGATGATTAGGGCATCAGGACGATCTCAAACAAGCATGGCACAATACAAAAAAATGAAGAGCATCTCATGATGAACAATTCTATATATTACACGCACGAAACGGAGCAGAATGCATGAAGTTATGATGTGATGAACAGGGCATGAAAATGCAAATATTTCGGGACTTGGGGAAATTTTGGAGGTCAACCTTTAGGGTTTCCAGATCTGGATCTGGCGGCACGGATGGCGAGACGACCGGAGTAGTCGCCGGAGGAAAGGAAGATGTCGGCCGGAGCTTGGGGAGGAGGGCGCCGGCGACGGGGAGCAGAGGAGGCGGCGAGAGGCGGCGACTTGGGGACGCGGGAGGCGGCCGGCGCCGGAGCAGGCGGCGGGTCCGGCGGCGGCGCGCAGAGGCGGCGGGCAGAGCATCGCCGGGGCGGCAGAGGCGGCGGCCGCGGGGCGCGGAGACGAGCGGGCGGCGGAGCCCCGCGGTGGCCGGGCGGCGCTGCGGGCGCAGGGAGCTCGGCCCGAACCGACCCGGGGCGGGCTCCCCGTGGGCCAGGCGGGCTGGTGGCGGTGGGAGGTGGCGGAGCGCCACATGGCGGCCTCTGATTCGCTCGGGGCGGCGGCGCGGTGTGTCCGGCAGCGGACGGACATGTCCAGCGGCGTGCGGGGGGGATTTTTAGGGTTTCGGGATGGAATTGATCCGCGAATTTCTGGGGAGGGGTGTTTATATAGGTAGAGGGAGCTAGGAGAGTCCAAATTAGGAGCGGTTTTCGGCCACACGATCGTGATTGAATGACCGAGAGCATGGAGGGGGTTTGGATGGGTTATTGGGCCACTTTGGAGGGGTGTTGGGCTGCACACAAAAGAGGCTTTTGCGGCTACCCGGTTAACCGTTGGAGTGTCAAACGGACCCCAAATGGCACGAAACTTGACAGGCGGTCTACCGGTGGTGTACCAAGGCTGCTTGGCAAACCACGGTCCATTCCGAGAACGTTTAACACCCGCACACAAAAAGAGGCAAAAGGGGGCGCCGCGGAACATAGGAGTGCCGGATTGCAAAACGGACGACGGGGAAAATGCTCGGATGCATGAGACGAACACGTATGCACAACGAGATGCACATGATGACATGATAAGAAATGCAGATGATGACATGGCAAAATGCAACACGCAAGCATGACATGGCAATGACGGCGAATAACTGGAAGACACCTGGCGCAACGAATCCGGGGCGTTACAACACTCCTCCACTAACAAGAGATCTTGTCCCGAGATCTTAGGACCGAGACGGAAGGGAAAAGGATGAGGTGAAACAAGAACTCAAGAGATAAGCAAAGAATCAATAGCACTCGAGAAGAAGAGAGGAACAGCGAGAATGACGAGAATCGAAAACTCACGGAATCAGATAGACTATGAAACCACTCCGGTTAGAACGAGATAAGAAACGAATAAGACTGAAAGGATTTGGGAAGCACTCCGGCTAAAAATGGAAGGAATAGAACATGAACTTCACAAGATGAAATGACACTTGACGAGATAAGCAACACAATGCCTCCGGAAGAATTGAAAAAGTTGAATGAAAAGAACGGAGAAGAAGATGACAACTTGTGCCACGAATGAAATTGAAAGCATCTTTAGAAGGAAATTTTAAATGGAGTTGTTGAGAAAATCAACAATGAAAAGAATAAGCTTGTTGTGGTCTTATAGGTAACATCTCAAGATCATAATGTGATAAACGGCCACAAACGGAAATGTTTGGATAGCTGAGAAGAATGAAGAAATGCAAAACTCCACTTCAAAAGAATATGGAGAATTAATTACACTTCGAGATGCGATAAGAAAAGATACTTGAATTTCTCCAACAAAGTCTTGATGAACACTTGAAGAATGAATTAAATCATGACGAGCCACCATGAAGAACTCCGATAACAAAAGGATGACGAGATAAAATGAAGGATGAAAGAATAAGATGAGCCTTGCGATGATTGGGATGGAGCTTCTCGACGAGACAAGCGAGAAGCTTGGGACTCCGGAAAAAAGAAAAGACGAACAACTTAGAACCGAGAAATTATTCAACATGGACAATCTCTGAAGGAAAGAATTAATCAACTTGACCACGATGAAATGAGAATAAGAATTATGTTATGCTTATCCTTCATCAATTAAATTGATGACAAGCAATGGATTTAGCATACTACTTATTCTTCTTGAAAAGGATTAAGGGGAATGTGGCACAAAACTTGAGAAAGTCTTCATGAACCACCGGTAGGATTCGAAAGAACGAATGGATTAAAATGATAATCAAAGAAAAAGAATCTTGAAGGAACCACCATTAGGATTCGGAAATGACTGGCGAAAGAGAATGAATCACCGGGAAGAATTAGAAAAGCACAAAGATACTTGAGGGAATTAAGAGACAAGATAACGAAGGGATCGCGAACTGATTGAAGAATACTTGAACGAAGCACCAAAAGAATATTGAGATGAACGAAGGGGCACAGATATAGAATAATTTGAGAACAAATCTAAAAACTTGGAACGAAGAAATATTCCAAAAAGATGGCCTCCGGATGATCGAGACAGAAAAACAACTCCTGAAATACTCCAGATTGATGAAAAGAATAACTGACAAATGGAATAATTCGCGAGAATAACATGAAGCTAGAACCACGAAACTTCGAGAGAACAGACAAGATTTAGAGGAAAAACTCTTCTTCGGTCTTCAAATGACGACGAGAAACACCACCAAATTTTATTGAGACACTCCGGAAGAATGACAAACGAAGAGGTTGAGCCAACAATGAAAGAATTTGAAAGCGATCTTGGAGAAGGCATGTGACTGACGGGATCCATTCTTATGTCACACTTGAAAAGAATTGAGAATAACTCCGGGGGAATTAGAAGAGTCAGGTAAGATCCTGGGAAAAGACCTGTGGGTTAGGGCCCACTAAAGAGAAAAACACCGTTGGAAAGGGATGTTGAACAGATAGATGATGCACCGGAACAATTGAAATATTTGAATGAGGTGACAACCTCGAAATAATTCGAACACAAACGAATCTCTTAGGATGTCTTCCGAACTCCGGAATGATTGAATGGCGAGAGGCAAACGAGCAAGGAGAACACTTGATCCAAGGAAAAGAATATGATCAACCCGAAAAACTTGAATTGAGACCGCCGGAAAAGAAAAAGAGATGAAGAATGTCAAACAAAAGAGAATTCACCGGTTGAAATAATTTACGAAAGTCTGAAAAGGTTCCGCACTAACGAAATTGATGCTCGAAGCAGACTCAGGCTCCGGGAAGAAGAGGGTGGGAGGGCGGGAAAACAAAGGCAACTTGGAAGGGGGAACCGACGAATATCTTGAAGAGAAAACACCGGTTGAAATCATTGAGGAAAGAAAGCAAAGACTTCGCACGAGTAGGATGGATACTCGATTACAGGCTCCGGCTCCAAGAAGAGAAAGGGGTGGGCGGGTGGGAAAAGAAGACAACTGAGGATTGAACTTGGCAAAGATGAAGAGGCTCAAGACAACTTGACGAGAAATGCACCGGATGAAAAGAGCTGAGAACCAACGAACGAAAAACTAACCACGTGATCCTAAAGAAAAATTTGAAGGGGAAGAGGAGTAATTCAAAACACCTACGTCAAGATTCCTCACTAGAGCGACGAAGGGGCTGAGGAGTAAAAAGAATTCCGACTCTCCGATATAACTAGACTCCGAAAACAGTTTTCTTCTAGACTCAACAACGACCAAACTACACGATCAATCAAGGGGGCTCCTAAGGTCGGTCGAGGCTCTGATACCAACTTGTCACGCCCAAGATGCGACCCTATCCTAAAGGAACTCGAAGGCCCCACCAAGGATAGAAGCGCATCTTGAAGACGCTTTTGCAAGGTGGATATCATTACATCAACATTACATAATATATCGGGAAACATACAAGAGGCATACAATGCCACACGAATACAACAATACAACATCCATAAGAACATCATCCGACTATGGATGAAACACAAACAGAAACTCAAATGACATCCACCCTGCTAGCCTAGGCTGCCGACCTCGAAACTATCCCCTAATCGAAGAAGAAGCAGAAGAAGAACTCCAAGACAAGCAAACATCGCTCTCGCGTCTCAATCATCGCATAACCTGTACCTGCAACTGTTGTTGTAGTAATCTGTGAGCCACGAGGACTCAGCAATCCCATTACCACGGGTATCAAGACTAGCAAAGCTTAAAGGGAAAGGAAGGGGTAAAGTGGTGAGGTTGCAGCAACGACTAAGCATGATATGGTGGCTAACATACGCAAATAAGAGCGAGAAGAGAGCAAACGGAACGGTCGTGAAGCTAGCAATGATCAAGAGGTGATCCTGAACTCCTACTTACGTCATTCAAAACCCAAAACCGTGTTCACTTCCCGGACTCCACCGAAAAGAGACCATCACGGCTACACACGCGGTTGATGCGTTTTAATTCAGATCTGGTGTCAAGTTATCTACAACCGGACATTAACAAATTCCCATCTGCCACATAACCGCGGGCACGGCTTTCAAAAGTTTATACCCTGCAGGGGTGTCCCAACTTAGCCCATGATAAGCTCTCGCGATCAACGAAGGATATACCTTCTCCCTGGAAGACCCGATCAGTCTCGGAATCCCGGTTTACAGGACATTTCGTCAATGGTAAAACAAGACCAGTAAAGCCGCCCGATGTGCCGACAAATCCCGATAGGAGCTGCACATATCTCGTTCTCAGGGCACACCGGATAGGTCAGCCTACGAGTAAAACCAACCCTCGAGTTGCCCCGAGGTGGCCCCGCAGTCTGCCCGTTTTGGACCAACACTTGAAGGAGCACTGGCCCGGGGGGGGGGGGGGGCTTAAATAAAGATGACCCTCGGGCTCCGGAAACCCAAGGGAAAAAGGCTTAGGTGAGGCAAATGGTAAAACCAAGGTTGGGCCTTGCTGGAGGAGTTTTATTCAAAGCGAACTGTCAAGGGGGTCCCATAAATCACCCAACTGCGTAAGGAATGCAAAATCCGGGAACATAACACCAGTATGACGGAAACTAGGGCGGCAAGAGTGGAACAAAACACCAGGCATAAGGTCGAGCCTTCCAACATTTACCAAGTATATAGATGCATTAATTAAATAAGAGATATTGTGATATCCCAACATAATCCTGTCCACCATGGAGCAATCTTCAACTTCACCTGCAACTAACAACGCTATAAGAAGGGCTGAGCAAAAGCGGTAACATAGCCAAGCAATGATTTGCGATGAAGGGTGACAAGGTTAGAGGCTGACATGGCAATTTGGGAGGCTTGATAGAACAAGGGATAGGTAGCGCAGCATAGCGATAGAATGAAGCACCTAGCATAGAAATGATAGTAGTGAGATCCAGGGTAGCGGTCATCTTGCCTGAAATCCCGCTAGGAAGAAGAACGAGTCCATGAAGAAGATGAAGCCACGAAGGCGAACCAAGCGTAGAAGAACAAATCCTCACGATCGCAACGAAACAGGAACTATCGACAAGAAGCACACAACATAGTAAACACACCACACATAGACAAGACATGATGCACAACCAAGCATGATGCATGACAAAGCTAGATGAGGCTACTCAAGGCAAGAGATGAGGCAAACAAGAGCAACACATCAAAGCAAGTTTAAATGAGGCCGGAAACAACATAGAACAAATCCGGTAAATCCTCATATGCAAATTTAGAAATTGGTCCAGATCTGAACAAACATTAAGTTGGAGTTGTTAAACAGCAAGTTAAGATGCACCAAGATGATCTACACGAGATTCTAGTCAAGTTACATATAAAGTTCATTTAATTCGGAGCTACGGCCTAGAAGATATGAGCAAAACAAATTAAACATGGCATTGATGCAAAATGCATACAAACATCAAGAAAACACTCTCAAAACATGTATGCAACATGATAATATGAAACTACATGCAAAATAAAGCAAGTTCATATAGAGCATACTCGAAACGGAGCAACGGTTCAACGCATACACTCCAAACAAGATATAACAACAATCTGTCCAAAACAGCAACTAGGCATCTTGCAAGCATCAAAACAACATGCTGCAGCACCCCAATATAAGAACAAAAGGCACCGGAATGAAGTATAGGTAATGCATGACAAAACATGAACACTGAGCTATCTCCATAAATCACTAAAACATGCTCAAAAGGACATGGCAAGATTGCAAATTATAACAGTTTCAGGCTTAGCAGAAATAACATCAGGTTGCAATGTTTAGAGCTATCAAACAACATGCTACAGGAACTTAACATGGCAAACCAAGGCATGACATGAATCTACTAATTGCATATAACAAAAGTCCCTTACTGACCATGAGCCAAAAGTGCACAGAAAATATGATGGCACCCATGTAAACATAGCAAGTGATATGACAGATTGAGACATGGCAGGAACAACAATAAGTAAGCATGTTGGTGAGCTTGTACCACTCACCACAGAACAATACATGGTATGGAAATGTGACCAACAGTAATAATACAGGTTTATGAAGCTAAGCATGGCAAGAACAAGTTCATAGCATGAATGGATCACTAGAAAGAAGATGGCAATACTGAACTTAATGTTAACAGGCTGACAACAACATTATTTAGCAATTTGAGAGCAAGATAATAACAAGATATATCAAGATATAAATGCAACCAGGGGCACGGATGGATAGAGCAGGACATGTCTAACAAAACATCCTTAGTGAACATCTCCAGATTATGCATAGAATGACTTGTAGGAGCAGGTTTACATAGCATCATGATATAGCAGATTCAACCTAGCTAAACAGTAACATCAAGTACCCTAATTCACGAGCTTGATGCACTCACTACAGGACTAAAAAAAATACATGGATGGCACCACAGTAAAGCCGGCATGATGTAGCACAAAACACATGTAGAGCTCATGCTCATAGGATGCACACACAAAATGCAACGAAAATGACAAATCACCAAGTTATAACAATTTCAGCAGATTAACATCATATAGCACTTTTGCAACGATGATTCGGGCATCAAGATGATCTCAAACAAGCATGCCACAATGGAACAAAATGCAGAGCATCTCATGGTGAACAATTCTATATATCACACGCACGAAATGGGGCAGAATGCATGGAGTTATGATGCAATGAACAGGGCATGAAAATGCAAATATTTCGGGACTTGGGGAAATTTTGGAGGTCAACCTTTAGGGTTTCCGGATCTGGATCTGGCGGCACGGATGACGAGGACGACCGGAGTAGTCGCCCGAGGAAAGGAAGACGGTGACCGGAGCTTGGGGAGGAGGGCGCCGATGACGGGGAGCAGAGGAGGCGGCGAGAGGCGGCGACTCGGTGAGGTGGGAGGCGGCCGGCGCTGGAGCAGGCGGCGAGTCCGGCGGCGGGCGGAGCATCGCCGGGGCGGCGGAGGCGAGTGGGCGGCGGAGCCCCGCGGTGGCCGGGCGGCGCTGCGGGCGCAGGGAGCTCGGCCCGAACCGACCCGTTGGGCTCCCTGTGGGCCAGGCGGGCCGACGACGGTGGGAGGTGGCGGAGCGCCACATGGCGGCCTCTGATTCGCTCGGGGCGGCGGCGCGGTGTGTCCGGCGGTGGACGGACATGTCCAGCGGCGTGCGGGGGGAATTTTTAGGGTTTTGGGATGGAATTGATCCGCGAATTTTGGGGGAGGGGTGTTTATATAGGTAGAGGGAGCTAGGAGAGTCCAAATGAGGAGCGGTTTTCGGCCACGTGATCGTGATCGAACGACCGAGAGCATGGAGGGGGTTTGGATGGATTATTGGGCCACTATGGAGGGGTGTTGGGATGCACAAAAAAGAGGCTTTTGCGGCTATCCGGTTAACCGTTGGAGTGTCAAACGGACCCCAAATGGCACGAAACTTGACAGGCGGTCTACCGGTGGTAAACCAAGGCCGCTTGGCAAACCTCGGTCCATTCCGAGAACGTTTAACACCCGCACACAAAAAGAGGCAAAAGGGGGCGCCGGGGAGCATAGGAGTATCGGATTGCAAAACGGACAACGGGGAAAATGCTCGGATGCATAAGACGAACACGTATGCACAACGAGATGCACATGATGACATGATAAGAAATGTAGATGATGACATGGAAAAATGCAACACGCAAGCACATGACATGGCAATGATGGCGAATAACTAGAAGACTCCTGGCGCAACGAATCCGGCGCATTACAGTTGGCCGCCACCTTTGTCACCTCCTGCCGCCGCCTCCCTTCGCCGCTGTTCACCTCTCCGCGCCTCCCTCTGGTCAGGGATGGAAGCATCGCGCCGGGCCGCGCCCGTCGGTGGCTTTGCCCTGGCCGGAGATGGCCGGAGCCAGCCGGGCCAGCGCCGGCCGCGCCTCTGCCTCGCCTCTCCCCTGTTCTCGTCGGGAGGAAGAAGAAGACAGGCGGGGGAGGGGGTTCACCAAGCAGCGTGGGCCCCGTGACCCCACCTGTTAGCCACACGAGCAGGACCCACCTCTGCCTTTTGACCAGTTCACCGCCACATCAGCGTAAGTGGAAGCGTAAATCCTGAAATACATTTTCCATTTTTCTGTTTTGGCCCAGACTGTAAAATAAATTTTTACAGATAGGTCCCTGGCAGTAAAACCTCAATAACTTTTTAACCATAACTCCAAATGAGGTGAAACCAATGCTCACTTCTTAGTTTCGTCGAGCCTGTTCTGTTGGTCATGCTTTCACTATGGTTTGACATAGTGAAAATGACCTTTGTGCCCTTGCCCTTATTCAGCCCCCTCCGAGAGAGTACATTTTCCGGCAAATCTTTCCGCGGCTTCATCGCACTTCTCCCCGGTGCCTTCTTCATCCCCACACAAGCCACAATACCCACTTGCATGATAGTCATGCAGTAGCCATGGTTTTCAACTTGAATCTTTAATAAATGTTTGCTTGTTGAAAAGTTGGTTATCGTTGTTCTGGTGATGTTCAGATTTGCATGTTCACTTTTGTTCTATGTTGTCTTATACTCTATGATCATGTTGTACCAGCTAGTATTACCTTTCATATGATTATGTTGGTTACTAGTACATGTGGATGATGGTGATGATCATGCCAGTCAGTATGCCATGTTCAGTTAACATGAGTTATTGTTGGTATGATGGATAGTTAAGGGATACTCTCATGATGATGTTGATATCATGTTTATGTATTATTGTTGGCATCATGTTATTTTATCATGGCTTAGCATATTTGCATTCAAGTTTAACCAGATTAAATTGAACTTGAACACCTGTTGGCTGAGTCATTGTGCCGCTGAATCGATGCTGACCAGTACAACCACACTTACCGGTATGGGAGGGTCCTAACTGGGTCTATTGTTGTGCCTCTCGCCGGTGCCTCCAACGAGGGAAGGTTATGGGCGCGTGCTACCCCGATCAGGTAGGTGGAGCATAATCTTGTGTGCCCGTATTTATAGCCGGCAGATTCCCGTGTGGGATCGTTTAAGTTTTGGGCCACGATGGTGGTCGTTGTGTCTGGAGGTAGACATGGGGCCACCCATGACTTAGCTCAGTGAGGAGTGAGTCAGAATGGTCGGGAGAGTGTCATGGTAGTAGATCAGTTTTGTCAGAACGCCATTGGTCCACACGAATGGGAGTGCGAGGCCATGGGTTTCGTAGTGTGGGTACAGTGTACTAACCTCTACAGAGTGTATATTAATCTATCGATAGCCGCGCCCACGGATAAGGGCCCAGGTCGAGAGAAGGTCACACCATGAGTCAACAGTAATAAAAATAATGTGCTTAATAATAGTGAGATAAGTTGGTGGTGATTGCCGTAAGGACCACGGGCCAAGTGTTGGTCGGGTTGTGATCGCCGCAAGGATCACGGGCTAGGTATTGGTCGAGTTGGGATCGCCGTAAGGATCACGGTTTGAGACTAAGTGTTGGTAGTGGTGGTGATCGCCGTAAAGATCACGGTGGTATCGAGGATACCGAGTTGTTGTATATTCGTGATGTTGTATGAGAATCGTGGGTAAAGGTAAAGCTCCTTGTGTTTATATAACGATCACTACGGTATTGTTTATGCCAAGCTTGATTTGATCCTGAGATGATCGTGTGATGTCCGAGGTTGGTAAGTGATGGATGTGTTGGTTACGAGGTAACCGAGCAGAGTAAGTGGTGCATATGGTGTCATCATGTTGCATGCTAGTATTGTTGGATTAATATGTTCTTGCCATGTTCATGTTATGTTAGTTGTATCATGATTATGTTGGTCATGCCATGTTGTTCTGATGATATTATGATAATTCCTGTTTAACCTGTAATTGCCATGCTGTTGTCTGCCTTGAATAATTCTGGTTATTTGTGAGCTTGCAAGTACATTCAATGTACTGACCTGGCGTGTTATGCCAGTTTGCAGGTCATTCCGTATTTGATTGCTTGCTTGTCATGGTTTCTGTTCTTGTGAGCTAGGATAAGCGTTCCAGCCAGAGTCCTTGCGGAGTGGAGTTCACCACCGTCTTCGTTGTTCCGCTGCTAGAGTCTTTCCGCTGCTTCGAGTTGTTCTGCTACTTTCATAGAGCAACTGAGGATGGCGTAGTGTCGCCATACCGATGTTATTCATTGTAATATCAGAGACCTTGAATTCATACTCGTGTAATAATAGAAAGCTGGTTTGTTCTGTGCTAAGTAGTGCCGTATTCCAGAAGACTTCTCCTCGTTCTCTGGGCTGGAATACAGGGCGTTCCGGTTTCTCTGAGACGGGGTGCCACAGCGCTTGGTATCAGAGCAGGTCTGGCTGTAGGACGCCCTAGACCGCGCGAACGTTAGAAAGTGGTAGTATAGACCCCAGTTGGTTTGTTGCACTTGATTGCTGCATTTGTTTGTCGCATAGCATGCATATAGCCTTAGTATTTGTGATAATGGTTTATCTGGTGAGTGTAGCTGGCATCGGTTCGGATCCACTACAGCTCAACCTTTGCATTTCTCCAGTCCCTTTTTCTTTCGGTGTTTGGTGTCATTTCTGTCCCAGCAAAGTGATGCCAAGTGATCCCGACACTGTTTGCAAAAATGGTGCTCAGGTATCGCACCGATGTCTTTCCTTCAGTCCCGTATATCGTTTCGGTGATGGACATGCTTCTATCCCGGATCATTCTTTTATTTTGTCGTGTTGGCAACCCTTAATGATCTTAGTTATCAAGAAAGGGCAATGTCAGCAGCCTCAGTTTTTCCCTGCTATCCTATTTCTTGGATGAGTACAGATCTTTTTCCGTCCGCTTGATAATAATGTGGTTGCGACCTTCGTGTCCTACTGCATGATTACTGAGTACGTCCTTGCCTCCGAGCTAGTCCAGGTTGCTAGCTGGCTAAGCTAGCACTTGGTGTAGCGCTGTCTACACCAATTCTTCCACACATTTATTCATCCTCATGCACATCGTTACAGCATATTAGACCACAATACCGGAGTTTCCGCGAGAATTGTGTGCTTAGGTGTGCATGCATATGATTGTGTGAGTGACAGTAATATGTGATGATTGCTTGATTAGTTATATTAGTAGAATGCTTGTGTGCTTTTGTTTTAGTCGTTTCTGTTGTTCCTTTCTTTGGGCCTTCGGCGTTACAAATTCTTTCCCTATAAAAGTTGCTCGTCAGCCGACACCGGACCCAAAGAGTCAGCAAGGAATGCATATATTTGGAAGCTCAGCTAAACAGAATGGAATTATTAGCAGACTGAAGTGAAATTGGGAATATCTCGTCTGGATGTAAAAGAAATTCTGGATGGACCGTCAGTGTCAAGTTTGCATCAGCGTGTGCTCATCACAACAAAATGATTAAATCAGCAAGAAGATAATTGTGTGCAAGGTTGACAGAATATTATCAAAGGTATGGCTCAGATACAAGTTTAATTTTCTGTTGAGGATGATTTTGGAACTCGATGTACCTGGAAGCAAGCAAAAATATGGCATATACTCAGAAAGGAGAATAGTCCTGCAAAACCCTGTATCATACAAGAAATCAACATCAGAAATATTAAGATGGTATGTATATGTGGAAATCGGTCCGCATATCACAATAAGAAGCTTCTGGGGTAAGCAACCCAATCTTCCCTCGCAAGATACCAGAGAAGTTTCCAAGGCAAGATTCATTTATCTTCCTCAGCACGATACATGGATGACTTATCATGCAAGGTACTCTGCCTTCTTCACTAAGCAACCGCAAAAGCTTCCGGCATTAGGTACTGAGTCTTTCCCCAGCAAAATCTTCAAGGGGGTAAGCTTCTGAAGCACGATACCCAGTCTTCTTCAGCAAGCTATCCAATGAAAGTTTCAAGCACAAGCCAGCAAATATTCCTCAGTAAGACATTGGTACAAGGTAGTACACTGTGAATTGACGGCATGTGGCAGTGAATCCCAAGGATCGGATCCGCAACATTTTGGTCAGAATCAAGAATCAGTCAGAATACACGTCTGTCTCGGGAATCAGATTCTCAGATATATGCAATGAGCATATCGTCAAAATCTTACAAGTCACTCGGATGAGGATCTGATAACCACGTGAGGATGGTTACAAGAGCAAAGCCAGTATACACCACAGTGTGACAAAGGATTATGAGGATTGATGATATCAATGAGCTCCATACAAGTACTTGTGAACTGGAAAATGATTCTGATGAGCCCTTGTCCCCTTTTTCTCCTATGGCGGCAGCACGCCTGTGATCTGAGCTGTTTCTAGCTATCCGGGGTGGATGCCTATTTTTGTTTCTCTCTTCAACGACTGTCACGAGTCTGATCTGCTTTTCGGCCGTCTCGTACAGTTGTTGAGTTTCTTTTTGTGATAGTAGCCCTATAGCTACTTTTTAGCTATTTTAGGGAGCTGACACCTTCTTCTTATCGACCCGGGCTCATGCTCTGAGCTGCTTTTTGGCCGTCTTGAGCCGTGGTTGAGTTATTTCAGTAATGTCCCAGATCTGAGTTGTAAAGACCGTTCTGGTGGCTTTTGATTTATTTGCCGATTTCTGGCAAGGGTTTTGGATGATCATTTCCCAACGATCAGAACTTGAGAGGTGTTGAACCTGCCATTTAATGGGTTACCTTATCAGAAAATTGAGGATAAACTACAATTGCCGAAAAAGTGCACCGACAGTACCTATGGTAATACGAAGAAGCAATATGGCCCGGCTCTTTCAGCCAAAGATCCAGACCAAGAAAACAATAATGAAGGAGCAAGACCAGTGATGCAGGTATGAAAATTGTGCACGACCCCCATGGTGCAGATCCCCCAGACAGTCTAAGTCAGTATTGATCCACATGGATATGGCTACGCATGACTAATCGGCATGAGGAATAACAATCTGGAAGCCTGAGTCCTCACTTATATGAACCATCGTGGATAGCCTGTCGTGAACAAAATTATTCTGTCAGAACCACCGTCAGTCAATTCTGCAGATATTATCATACATGCCAAACCCTTTATGCTGGCCGCGATAGGAGACAATCAAATATTTGGTATGGGTCTGATACTCACAATAGTGGAACCAGTTAAGATGATTCAGAAACTTCTGCGATGAGTCAGAATCTGTCAGGAAACGGTTATATTTCAACTCACTATTTGGAACCCAAAGGACCTGCATTTTGTGGACAAACCCAATGCAATGTGTCAGAGATTGAGTTTTCATCAGAAAATTCTGATCATCATTACATGAAAGATTGTCAGTGTCGGATGGCACACCCAGCGGAAATTACTTTTGGATTTGTGAGACGGACTTATCTTTCAGTCGTGATAATCAAATCACACTCAGCTAGTTAGCAGATCTGAAAATAAATTGGAGCCTATATATATAAGCATGAGCAAGCCAGGCAAGATCTGTTAGAAGGTGAATACAGTGAATCAAACCACCCCAGGGCCTATCAGATAAAAATTTAATGGGAACAACAATAAAGGAAAAAGGATACCCGAGTTGGAAACGGTTTCCTTAAGTCAGAATATTCATACTTGTTCCCTGAGCAACCAATTCTTGAGGACAAGATTTCTTTAAGGGGGTAAGATTTGTCACAGCCTGATTTTTTGGCCCTTTCTTTTTCTTTTGTTTTCCCGCCGTTTTTGCCTGAGTTTTCTTTTTCCGTGGCTTTGTGGTCTGGAAGCTAAAGAAGATGCCCTCTTCTTTGCTTCCAGAGTGGCTTGTCATCCAAATCTTTCCCTAGAACCTGTCATTTCCAATCCTAGCCCAAATCCCAATATTCTTTTTATTGGGAATATTCCTTTTCTATTAACGGAATAACTCCAATTGCCCTAGGTTGTGAAGCAACCTATATTTCCCTAACTACTAAAATTCCCAAATAATTCTCATAAATTGTTTGGGTCATATATTGATCAAATATGGCAAAACTTTTCATTGCCATGTTCAAAAATAATCCTCCAATAATTCATTTCCTATTCTGCCCTAAATGGCACTTTGTGAAGGAAGTGTCATTTATAATTCTCCCATTGACTCCCAACCTATTTGGGCATGTTTAAATGTCCAAATAATTTCCTCATGCACAAGTTGAAATTTATTTGCCTAGCCAAGCTTCGTTAGTGAATTTTCAAAGTTTTTATCAAGTAGAAGGCTTTGTGAAGGAAGTACTAGCTAGGAGTACCCAAATGAGTTGAAGTTTTGCACACTCCTTGTTGTGCTCATATTAACCCCCTCCACCCATTTGCAGCCCTATCCAATCATCTATGTGAGCACAGGCGCATATCTTTGTTTCTGGCAAAATTTTCAGGTTGTGAAGCAAGTATATTTTATATTGCTTAAAAAATCCTGATAAATTACCAGATCATTCTTATACCCATAAAACATCCCTCCACCCATTTTGGCATCATTTCAATGATCAATTTGACCACCATAATTATTTCAAGTTTCTGGTCAGCAGAGATGTTTGTGAAGCAAGTGCTATTTTGGTTTGTCCATTTGGCCTGATCTTTTTATAGCATCATCATATGACCAAATGACTAAGCCTTGCCCAATCTTAGCTCAAGTGGACACTCCATGTGAGTGCACCATCATGATCTTCATTTCTGGACCAAATAAGCAGTTGTGAAGCAACCATGATTTGGTCCATTTCCCCTCCCAACTTCCAGGACTGTAGTCCTTCCTATCCTAAACATCCCCGACATCTTGTTTGGCCTCCAATAATTCCTAGTTGATCACATTTAGCTGATGAAGTTTACTGCCGTAAACTTCAGAGCGTTATTTCTATTTGACCAGAGCCTCTTTCACCAAGTTACCACCTTAGTTGTTACCACCCTTCAAAGGACTACGCAGTAGACATGTTTTAACCTCAGTAAAACCACCAGAGCACGCCATGCCAGTGGTGACCAGGAGTGCAGAGAGCCAAAACAGTGGTCTCGCCACTGTTGGCAACAGCAGCGTCGCTCCGGCCAGTTCTGGCATGTTCCCAGGTGTCTAACAGCTGGCCCTAGTCGTCCTCTTCACCCTGGACCCCTCTCCCCCTCCTGCATCTTCCTCGCCGACGCTCGCCGACGAGTGCCCATGGGAGCACAGTGCTCTGACATGTTTTAATGGCGCTCGGCCCTTTCCTCTACCTCTCTCTTGGCCATCTCTTCCCCGTGAAGCTCTGCCCTGTGCCTCGCCGTCGTTTGCCCCGAGCCCATGCGCGCGGGAACGCGTCCGCGGCGCCGGACACGCGTCGCCGGCGGCGCCAGCTCGGCATCCCCCTCGCTCGGCTATTTAAGCCCTTCCCTGAGCCCCCCCGAGCTCAGCAATGGCCTCTCCACTCTCCTCTAGCCCCGCCTAGCCACTAGCCCGAGCCCCTGGAGCTCTTTGCACCCCTCATCGCTGCCATGGCCGCCGTTCGGGTCCGCTCAAATCCGGCCGAAGCCAAGTCCCCCTCCTCTCCTAGCCACCACCATCGTCTTCATCGTGCTCCGGCGACCCTCCCCAGCCCCTCCATTCATCGCCGGAGTGCTTCAGGCTGCCGTTCCCATGGTTGGCCGCCACCTCTGTCACCTCCTGCCGCCGCCTCCCTTTGCCGTTCTTCGCCTCCCCGCGCCTTCCTCTGGTCAGGGATGGAAGCGCCGCGCCGGGCTGCGCCCGCCGGTGGCTTCGCCCTGGCCGGAGATGGCCGGAGCCAGCCGGGCCAGCGCCGGCCGCACCTCTGCCTTGCCTCTCCCCTGTTCCTGTCAGGAGGAAGAAGAAGATAGGCGGGGGAGGGGGTTGACCAAGCAGCGTGGGCCCCGCGACCCCACCTGTCAGCCACACGAGTGGGCCCCGCTTCTGCCTTTTGACCAGTCCACCGCCACATCAGCGTAAGTGGAAGCGTAAACGCTGAAATATGTTTTCCTTTTTTCTGTTTTGGCCCAGACTGTAAAATAAATTTTTACAGATAGGTCCCTGGCAGTAAAACCTCAATAACTTTTTAACCGTAACTCCAAATGAGGTGAAACCAATGCTCACTTCTTCGTTTCATCGAGCCCGTTTTGTTGGTCATGCTTTCACTATTGTTTGACACTGTGAAAATGACCTTCGTGCCCTTGCCCTTATTCATCCCCTCCGAGAGAGAACGTTTTCCGGCGAATCTTTTCGCGGCTTCACTGCACTTCTCCCCGGTGCCTTCTTCAACCCCAGGCAAGCCACAATACCCACTTGCATGATAGTCATGCAGTAGCCATGGTTTTCAACTTGAATCTCCAATAAATGTTTGCTTGTTGAAAAGTTGGTTATCGTTGTTTCGGTGATGTTCAGATTTGCATGTTCACTTTTGTGCTATGTTGTCTTATACTCTGTGATCATGTTGTACCTGCTAGTATTACCTTTCATATGGTTATGCTGGTTAGTAGTACATGTTGATGATGGTGATGATCATGCCAGTCAGTATGCCATGTTCCGTTGATATGAGTTATTGTTGGTATGATGGATAGTTAAGGGATACTCTCATGATGATGTTGATATCGTGTTTATGTATTATTGTTGGCATCATGTTATTTTATCATGGCTCAGCATATTTGCATTCAAGTTTAACCGAATTAAATTGAACTTGAACACCTGTTGGCTGAGTCATGGTGCCACTGAATCGATGCTGACCAGTGAAACCACGCTTACCTGTATGGGACGGTCCTAACTGGGTCTATTGTTGTGCCTCTCGCCGGTGCCTCCAATGAGGGAAGGTTATGGGCGCGTGCTACCCTGATCAGGTAGGCGGAGCATAACCTTGTGTGCCCGTAGTTGTTATAACCGGCGGATTCCCGTGTGGGATCGTTTATGTTTTGGGCCACGACAGTGTTCGTTGTGTCTGTAGGTAGACACGGGTCCACCCATGACTTAGCTTAGTTAGGAGTGAGTCGGATGGCCGGGAGAGTGTCATGGCAGTAGATCGGTTTTGTCAGAACACCGTTGGTCCACACGAATGGGAGTGCGAGGCCATGGGTTCCATAGTGTGGGTACAGTGTACCAACCTCTGCAGAGTGTATATTAATCTATCGATAGCCGCGCCCGCGGATAAGGGCCCAGGTCGAGAGAAGGTCACAGCATGAGTCAACAGTAATAAAAATAATGTGCTTAATAACAGTGAGATAAGTTGGTGGTGATCACCGTAAGGATCATGGGCCAAGTGTTGGTCGGGTTGTTATCGCCCTAAGGATCACGGGCCAGGTATTGGTCGGGTTGTGATCGCTGTAAGGATCACGGTTTGAGACTAAGTGTTGGTCGTGGTGGTGATCGCCGTAAAGATCATGGTGGTATCGAGGATACTGAGCTGTTGTATATTCGTGATGTTGTACGAGAATCGTGGGTAAAGGTCAAGCTCCTTGTGGTTATATAACGATCACTACTGTATAATTTATGCCAAGCTTGATTTGATCCTGAGATGATCGTGTGATGTCCGAGGTTGGTAAGTGATGCATGTGTTGGTTACGAGGTAACCGAGTAGAGTAATTGGTGCATATGGTGTCATCATGTTGCATGCTAGTATTGTTGGATTAATATGTTCTTGCCATGTTCATGTTATGTTAGCGGTATCATGATTATGTTGGTCATGCCATGTTGTTCTGATGATATTATGATAATTCTTGTTTAACCTATAATTGCCATGCTATTGTCTGCCTTGAATGCTTCTGGTTATTTGTGAGCTTGCAAGTACATTCAATGTACCGATCTGGCGTGTCATGCTAGGTTGCAGGTCATTCCGGATTTGATTGCTTGCTTGTCGTGGTTTCCATTCGTGTGAGCTAGGATAAGTGTTCCAGCCAGAGTCCCTGCGGAGTGGAATTCACCACCATCTTCGTTGTTCCGCTGCTAGAGTTTTTTCGCTGCTTCGAGTTATTCTGCTGCTTGCATAGAGCAACTTAGGATGGCGTAGTGTCTACGTACCGATGTTATTCATTGTAATATCGGAGACCTTGTATTCATACTCGTGTAATAATAGAAAGCTGGTTTGTTCTATGCTAAGCAGTGCCGTATTCCAGAAGACTTCTCCTCGATCACTGGGCTGGAATATGGGGCGTTCCGGTTTCTTTGAGCCGGGGTGCCACAATATATAGCCTCCACACAAAATCTAACCGTTACACACAACTTACCAAACTCGGTGGGACCGAATTGTGAAACTCGGTCAGACTGATTTAGTTCATAATGTGACTGTCAGGCATTTCGGTGGGACCGACATGTCAACTCGGTAGGACCGATATCGTTAGGGTTAGGGCATAATGTAATCTCCGTGAGACCTATTACACAAACTCGGTGAGACTGATTTTGGTAACAGACAACCAGAGAGTTGGTCAGGAAAACACGGTGGCACCGATTCGCTCATCTCGGTTGGACCAAAATGTTACGAAAGGGAAACAGAGAGTTTGCATTGCAATCTCGGTGGGACTGATCACTTATCTCGGTTTGACCGAAACATTACGAAGGGAAACATAGAGATTACAATCGCATCTCCGTGAGACCGAGATCCCTATCGGTGAGACCGAAAAGACTAGGGTTTCTGGCAGTGGCTATGTCAACCGAACTCACTGGCGCCTGATATGTCTCCAACGTATCTACTTTTCCAAACACTTTTGCCCTTGTTTTGGACTCTAATTTGCATGATTTGAATGAAACTAACCCGGACTGACGCTGTTTTCAGCAGAACTGCCATGATGTTGTTTATTGTGCAGAAAACAAAAGTTCTCGGAATGACCTGAAAATCCACGGAGATAACTTTTGGAAAATATAAAAAATAATGGCGAAAGAGTCAAGGCCAGGGGGCCCACACCCTGTCCACGAGGGTGGGGGCGTGCCCTCTCCCCTGGGTGCGCCCCCCTGTCTTGTGGGCCCCCTGATCCTCCACCAACCTCAACTCCAACTCCATATATTCCGTTTCGCGGAGGAAAAAATCAAAGGAAAAGTTTCATTGCGTTTTATGATACGGAGCCGCCGCCAAGCCCTAATCTCTCTCAGGAGGGCTGATCTTGAGTCCGTTCGAGGCTCCGGAGAGGGGGATTCGTCGCCGTCGTCATCATCAACCATCCTCCATCACCAATTTCATGATGCTCACCATCGTACATGAGTAATTCCATCGTAGGCTTGCTGGACGGTGATGGGTTGGATGAGATTTACCATTTAATCAAGTTAGTTTTGTTAGGGTTTGATCACTAGTATCCATTATGTTCTGAGATTGATGTTGCTATGACTTTGCTATGCTTAATGCTTGTCACTAGGGCCCGAGTGCCATGATTTCAGATCTGAACCTATTATGTTTTCATGAATATATGTGAGTTCTTGATCCTATCTCGCAAGTCTATAGTCACCTATTATGTGTTATGATCCGACAACCCCGAAGTTACAATAATCGAGATTTTCTCGGTGATGACCGTAGTTTGAGTTCATGTATTCACTATGTGCTAATGCTTTGTTCCGGTTCTCTATTAAAAGGAGGCCTTAATATCCCTTAGTTTCCACTAGGACCCCACTGCCACGGGAGGGTAGGACAAAAGATGTCATGAGAGTTCTTTTCCATAAGCACGTATGACTATATTCGAAATACATGCCTACATTACATTGATGAACTGGAGCTAGTACCGTGTCACCCTATGTTATAGCTATTACATGAGGAATCGCATCCAACATAATTATCCATCATTGATCCAATGCCTACGAGATTTTCACATATTGTGCTTCGCTTATTAACTTTTCCGTTGCTACTGTTACAACTACTACAAAACTGCTATCTTTACTTTTGCCACTGTTACCAATACTATCATACTACTTTGCTACTAAATACTTTGCTGCAGATACTAAGTTATCCAGGTGTGGTTGAATTGACAACTCAACTGCTAATACTTGAGAATATTCTTTGGCTCCCCTTGTGTCGAATCAATAAATTTGGGTTGAATACTCTACCCTCGAAAGCTGTTGCCATCCCCTACACTTGTGGGTTATCAGCGTCGGATAGAAAGTTTCGGTGGGGCCGAGTTTGACTTTTGGTTTGGGACATATGTGGATGTGAGAAAGTAGTTGAGGGTTTTTGGAGCATATCACTAAGCACTTTGAGCAAGAAACTCATTAAGTAACACCTCACCCCCTCTTGATAGTATTGGTTTTCCTATGGACTCAATGTGATCTTGGATTACTAAAATGAAAGATGTAGAGTCTTGTGCTTTGTGCTTGAGCCAATCCTTTTGTCCTTAGCATTTTGAGGGGTCCACGTTTCTCATCCATTCCATGCCAAACATTGAGCTTTTCTGAAATATTTATCTTGAAATAGCATTAGCTCAATGAGCTATATGTTGTTAGGAATTACCAAAACCACCCAGGGATAGTTGCACTTTCACAACGCCAATCCACTTTCGCCGTCATGGCACCAAGGCCGAAGAAGGGGGGAAAATCCCGCATGCCCATGGAGCCCTCACCGGGGTTGGAACCCGCATTGGACTGGTCCATGGTGGTCAAGCTGGAGGGGCTGGACAAGGTTCGGCAGGCTCTCGCCACCGATTCCAATGAGTGGAAGGCGATGACGGTCTGGCCTGCCTCCCGGGCCTTGGTCGTCATGGGGGACACCGAGATCTCTATTCATCTCCATGCCCTCCTGGCCGGCCTGGTCCCCCTTTATCTGATTTCTTCAATGTCATGTTATCGCATTATCAGATCCAAGCGCTACATCTGGACCCCGGATCCATTGTCCCCCTCTTCTCTTTCGCCTTCCTGTGCGACACCCTCGTGGGCATTGCCGCGTTCGTGGCCTTTTTCCAACATTTTTTCTCGCTTTACCTGGTCGATAGCAGACAATGCTCAGGGTGCATGTCGTTCCAGGCGGTGGTGGCAACAGCTGGCGTCGGCATCGACTTCATGCTTCCCGATTCCGAAAGTAGTGGGTGTATGTGGACGCCACCGTGCGCAGCCCCCTGCTCCTCCTCCCGCGGGTGCCAGCGGAACCGAGCTCTGGCTGGGAACATGCAGAGCTCGTTGACAGGCAGCTTGCGCGTGTCCTGGCCAGACTGGTCATGCTGAAGGAGGCAGGGGTGACGGTTTCGATGGTGGTGAGAGAGTTCGTCCGGCGACGCATCGCTCTGCTCCAGCGCCATTCTCGCCCAATGTGTGATTTCACCGGCCTCGACGACCCCATGAGGCTTCAAGTGCCCTCGCTTCCTTCCAAGATGCTGCGCACCGTGCTCCAGCTTCTGACAGGCGACCCAGCGCCTGCCGTGCTCCCTGTCAAGGAGTGCCTCTTGTATCACTGCTCGAACTGTGAGGCCTTCGTCGGGAAGATGTCGCGTTTCAACGAGTGGGGGCTGCTCCCTGCGGGCCACGAGGGGACTTGCGAGAACCCCATCTTGGTGGCCTCCGTGCTTGTTGGTCCGGTGGCACGCGCCTCTAAGGTGGTCGCAGGAGGGCGTGCGCCCCCAAGCACTCCTGAGGCGGCCGCTGGAGAGCAGGCACTGCCAAACGCTCCTGAGGTGGCCGCTGGGGGGCAAGCGCCACCAAGCACTCCTGAGATGGCGGTCCTCACCCCCCTAGGCAGTGCGAGGGGAGCTCTGTCCATGGATGCGATCTCCACCCACGTCATGAAGGGCAGCGCGCCATCATTTAGCGTACCCCTTCCAAACGCCGGGGGATGCCACAAGAGGAAGGGGTTCGGGAGCTGCCGCAGCGACACCCCACAGGCCCTGAAACAGAGGAAGTGGATTGTTGTGGATGAGTGAGTACCTTGCCTTCCCGGAATCTCGTGTGTCACGTTCTTTTTTGACATTTGCTCCTTAGGATCCCTTCAGTCACTTCGGTGAGTCCTCCCGGGGTGCGGCCTCCGAAGGCCTCTGGTTCGCCCGCAGCTCCAGACCTCCCGGGTAAAACAACCGCGCGGGAAGTGGCGTCGGTCCACGAGCCGGGGCCATTGCTGGAGCGCCATGAGCCTGTCCTCGCGAACTTCCTCCTTCGGAGCCACCTCTAGGGTACAGAGGTTGTGCCGAGGGCTCCCCCATTGGTTCTTGCTGGTGGTCAGGTGACCCCCGCGACAGCTTCATCTTCGAGCGGTGGAGCCAACCCACGCCGCGCCCCGGCAAGGGTCTGGGAAGTGGTCGGAGGACCTCAGACCACCAGCCCCCTGCCAGAGACTGGTGAGTCATCTCGCGCTTCCTTGACTGTCCAGGGCATGGAGGAGGGGCTCGGCCATGCGCTGGAGCTCGCACGCGGGCGCAACGTCGTCCGTCACGACCTTCTCCGGGAAGCCACGACTGCGCTAGGTCGGCTTGGGGGGAGCTTGCCGATGTCGACACACGCCTCGAGGCGGAGGGCCTCCACTTAGCGCGCGAGTGGCATCAACTGACGGTTGCCATTAACCTTGGGCACCTGTAGCATGAGCGTGCCTGCGCGAAGGCCGAGGGATCCCTTGCAGCTTCTCGGGAGGCTTGCGTCTGTGCTCTGGAGGAGGCTTGGGCCGCGGATCAATGTCATAAGGCGATCGAGAAGCGCGGGAGGGAGCTCCAGGCCATGAACGCCACCCCTGAGCGGCAGGTTCAGGAGTGCAGAGCTGCCCTTGCGGCGTTGCCAGGAGGGACTGAGGGAGTCCTGGATTAGGGGGTATCCGGACAGCCATACTGTGTACAACGTCCGGACTATTGAAGCGTGAAGATACAAGACTCGAGACTTCGGCCCGTGTCCGGATGGAACTCTCCTTTGCGTGGAAGGCAAGCTTGGTGATCCGGATATTATATTTCCTTCCTTGTAACCGACTCCATGTAAACCCTAGCCCTCTCTGGTGTCTATATAAACCGGAGAGGTTGGTCCTTAGAAGGCCGATCACAATTACAATCATACCATCATAGGCTAGCTCTTAGGGTTTAGCCTCTACGATCTCGCTGTAGATTTACTCTTGTACTACCCATATCATCAATATTAATCAAGCAGGAAGTAGGGTTTTACCTCCATCGAGAGGGCCCGAACCTGGGTAAACATCTGTGTCCCTCGCTTCCAGTTACCATCAGCCTTGACGCACAGATCGGGACCCCTACCCTTGATCCGCCGGTTTTGACACCGACATTGGTGCTTTCATTAATATTTCCTTTGTGTCATCACTGTCAGGCTCGATGGCTCCTTCGATCATCGTCAACGACGCTGTCCAAGGCGAGACTTTCCTCCCTGGACAGATTTTCGTGTTCGGCGGCTTTGCACTGTGGGCCAATTTGCTTGGCCACTTGGAGCAGATCGATAGCTATGCCCCCGGCCACCAGGTCAGGTTCGGAAACTTGAACTACACAGCGGATATCCGAGGAGACTTGATCTTTGACGGATTGGGGCCAGTGTCAGGAGCGTCGAACAGTCACGATGAGCATGGCTTAGACCTGCTGTCGGATGATGCTCGGGATATCACCCCGGCAGAAGCCTCGGACTTAAATCCGGGGCAGATTGCGTTGCCCAAGGATAGAGGGCTGGACCCCGCCCCGTAGGCCGTACCCTCATCGGCGATGGAGCCGAACACAAGCCTCGCTCTTAAGAGGGCCTGTGACTCTGGACCCCCGGATTCATATCCGGATGTAGGTTCCTTTCCGTGTGTCCCCGAGCCCGCCGATCCTGGTTGGGCTCCGGTGATGGAGTTCACCGCGGCGGACGTCTTTCAGCACTCGCCCTTTGGCGACATGCCGGACCTATTGAAGTCTCTCTCTTTGTCAGGAGACTCTGGACCGAACTATGCCCGGCTTGAGTGGGAAGCAGACAACGATGGAATTCGTTGCCCACCCACCACCCACTTCATTGCCATGCTCGATGATTTAATAGACGTGCTTGACTTCGACTTTGAAGACATCGACGGTATGGACGACGATGCAGGAGAACTACATGGACCACCACGCACAAGGCGGTGGGCGGACACCTCCTCATACGATATATATATATGGTGGACACCCCAAAGGAAACCAGCGACGGTGAGGCAACGGAGGATAACCCCTCAGGGAGAAAAGCAAAACATGCGCGTTATCAGCGCCACTCCAAGCCCCGCCACATCAAAACCGGCCCCGGAGACGAGAGCAGTCCGGATGGTGCCGAAGAGGAATACAACCCTAGTCAGCCTACACTCAAGCAGGCCGGACTGATCACGATGGGATGCTTGGAGAGGGTCAATTATACACCCCCTCCGACGATGAGGCAAGCCTCGGCAATGACGAATTCGGCGTACCTGAAGACCTAGTGGAATAAGTTCGCTTCAAGCGACGGCCCACGGCTACGACAAGGAGCCTGCAAAGGAAGCAAGAGTAGCTTAAAGCTGACCAAGATGTGCTAGAGGATAGGTGGACCAAGATACTCGCCATCGAAAAGTATGAACTCGACATCCCTAACAAAGGGCACACACGGCACAACTGGCTACCTCAACAAGAGCAGGGAAACCACAGGCACGCACACAGATGCCCAGGCATCACTACGGTCCAAGACGGCAAGAAGCATAGACGAAGAGGCACCCTTAGGCCTTGACACAAAGGTCATAAACATCAAGACAAGGAAGCTGGTGCCAAGTCCGGCAACTCTCAGTCCGGTAAACGGACAAAGAACAACACAAGCCTACTCGACCAAAGCCACACGCTGGATCAGCCGTGTGAAATTGACGGGACCCCGAGAAGGACGGCAAAGCATACCAATAGAGAATGCAGGATCCTCAAAACAAAGCGGCTGGTCGCGCGCCGGAAGCAATAAGGGAAGGTGTCTCGTCAAGAACCCCATGCCCCAGAGCATAACAGTACGGCCGATCGCCCAGGATCACATAAACCACAACAAGTCAATTGCAGTACCTCTAGACCTAGTAGTTCGGGGGCAACATAACACGCAAAGCCCACAAGGGTACGAAGCCACGAATAACATCTCCTAAAATATGTAAGGAGCAGAGGCCGAGCTTTATCGGCCCACCACTCTAACAGTTGTCTTCGGATTTTTCCCAAAAATGCTACGCCAAAGAATAAATCTTCGGCACCTTCCCACCGTGCGGAAGTTTACCATATGCTAACGGGAAAAAACCACGTCGACTAGATTCCACGTGGTAAATTACTCAGGCCAACTACCCAGACACCCATTGCGGAGTCCGAACTACCTCACGGTATAACGGTTGGGCACACCAGGGCCCGATTAGGGACCCTGGGACCAACAACAAGAGGACACCCAGCTGCCTTCAAGCATTTTGCATTTACAAACTAATGATTGACGCAGAACAGGATTGGCGGCGTGGAATTAGCCCAGACACGCAAAGGAAGGAACATACTGGTAGAAGGCAGTTCGGATTCATTCTTGATCCACCCACAACCCCCTCCAGTCCGGCCACAACAGGTTTCGCCAAATAACATGTCTTTCCATACATTATACCCATATGCATAGACATATCATCCTACTACAAATGCGTAGACTTAAATAGCAATTACTGGCCGTCGTTTACCGCCGGCGCCTCTTTGCCGAAAATGACAGCCACGCTCCGCGTTCGCCCGGTCACACCAGGGGCTTCACAGTACGGCAATAAAGTCTGACCACCTTCTCGGTCGCTCGGCACCCCGAACTTATAGCACTATATGCATCTGCTCCGAATCTTGTCTTGGGTCATTGGTTGGGTTTGCCCGGCTCCCATGTTTTGGTACCTTATGTTCCGTTCTATCGATTAAGGTAGCACTGGGAGAACTACCACGATTGTGCCCCGGTTCAGCCGGATGAGCACCTCAGTAGAGAAAGCCGAAAACCGACTGTCATGATGAAGCGAGAGCAGGTCCGCTGTTCGAGAGGTTATAAAATCCTTAAAGATTTATTCCGCACAACGCCATTATAAATGTTGAGTGCGACGGATCGGTCTTCTGATCAGGCGCCAATAGAGCCCCTAGTTCAGCCTTCCGAACACTAGGGGCTGCGCCGACCATACTCGAATTCCTATGGCTAAGTGAGAGTAATAAAGCCTTATAGTCCGATTGCCTGGTTCGCGGAAATATACACCTCCTTAAAAGGACCCAACTATGGGATAAAGAGCGTTCAGATATATCCCGAACACCCCCGTATCCTTTTTATGAGGGGGCAGAAGCCGATGACTCGCCAACTCCCAGGATTTGCATACAATAAACAGCCGCACAGGAAGAACATATGTTCAAACAAAACAGGCAATATATAATAAACATGCCATTATCCCATATTACAACAAGCGGCACAAATGCCCTTAGGGAAGTATGAAGTATTTAGCACACTTGTCTGCAACAAGGCGGGCCCCTTTCATTACACCTTCATAATACAGCTCGGGCTTGCGGTGCTCCTTACCCTCTGGCGGCCCCTCAATCATCAACTTCTCCGTGTCAAGCCTCCCCCAATGCACTTTTGCACGGGCAAACGCCATGCACGTGCCTTCTATACAGACTGATCGCTTGATAGCATCAACCCGAGGACAGGCGCCCACAATCCGCTTGACGAGTCCACAGCCGGACAACTAAGTCCTTCATGGCTAGTTCGGCCGCCTGGTGGAGTTCGACCAGCTATTTCAGCTGATCGATAAATGGCACCGGATAGTTCGGCGCCAGATACTGCGACCAGAAATCCCTCTCCGCAGTCTTCTTCTCCTCGGTGCGGTAGAATCGTGCGGCATCTGATATGCTGCGAGGTAGATCTGCAAAAGCCCCTGGACAAATAAGAATTCAGCTTGCCGCTTAGGATTCTTCACATTGTAACATATAAAGAGCTGAGAATACAGAAGGCCTTACCAGCCGCCACTTTCCGGGCCTCCTGAATGTCCCGCGCAGCACCTCGGGCTTCTTTCTGAGCACCTTCCGCAACCTCGAGAGCTTGGGCGAGTTCAGACTCTTTCCCTAACAGACTCTGCTCCAAGCCCTCATTTTTCTTCACAGCTTCCTGGAGCTCTCGCTCAGTTGTGATAACCCTGGCCTCGTGTTTTTCACGAAGCGCCTGTTCGGCCTCAGCCTTCTTGTTGGCATCAGCCAAAGCTTTCTTTAGTGCCTCATATTCGGCACCCTCTCCTAGGGCACACAATATTAATATTTTTCATTATGTACAACTATTCGTTTGTGCCAACTCCAAGACAAATGTTTTCAACATACCTTGCTTGCCTTCCTGTTGCTTCCTCACACGACCGAGTTCCTCCTCGGCCCGTGTAATGCTCTGCTTCAGCTCGGAAACTTCCGCATTATAAGGGGCCGTCCTCTCTGCGGATGCCTGTTTTCACACAAAAGGGTATACGTAATTCACATAGGCTCCTGCGAGAGCAGGGGATTTGATCCCCTGCCCAGCTCTATCTCCTCCACCGGACAGTGCATCAGGGGCTACTTCTCATATTATGACAATTCCTCAAGGACAGTGCATCAGTAGCCTGGTTCAGGGGCTACTGAGGGAGTACTGGATTAGGGAGTATCCGGACAGCCGGACTGTGTACAACATCCGGACTATTGAAGCGTGAAGATACAAGACTCAAGACTTCGGCCCGTGTCCGGATGGAACTCTCCTTTGCGTGGAAGGCAAGCTTGGCGATCCGGATATTATATTTCCTTCCTTGTAACCGACTCCATGTAAACCCTAGCCCTCTCCAGTGTCTATATAAACCGGAGAGGTTGGTCCTTAGAAGGCCGATCACAATTACAATCATACCATCATAGGCTAGCTCTTAGGGTTTAGCCTCTACGATCTCGTGGTAGATCTACTCTTGTACTACCCATATCATCAATATTAATCAAGTAGGCAGTAGGGGTTTACCTCCATCGAGAGGGCCCAAACCTGGGTAAACATCTGTGTCCCTCGCTTCCTGTTACCATCAGCCTTGATGCACAGATCGGGACCCCCTAACCGAGATCTGCCGGTTTTGACACCTGCAAGGACCTTCACCGACGCGGCAGGGGCCCGAGCACATGAGGAGGCGTTGGCGCTCGAGGTGTTGGAGCATTGCTTGGAGCGCAAGTGACTGGAGGTGAGAGAGCGCCAAGTATCCATGGCCGAGGTCGCCCTTGCCTCTCGGGAGGCTCGGATTTCGTAGGAGGTCGGCCAGAAGGTGGCGGGAATTTGCCAGTCCTTGGTCAAAGAATACATCCGAAAGTTGGGGCTCTAGGAGGCTCGCTTCAAGCAGCGGCAAGCCGAGCTGCAGGGCAAGGCCGCCCGGAGATGCCCGTGCTACCGCTGAGGGCGAGCTGTCCTCACTTCAACAACAGGTCGCAGGTGTCACGTCCCTCGTGGAGAGGGCTTCAAACGGTGCGAGCCACCGCCGAACATTCCAGTGCGAGCATTCCTCAATGCCCGAGGACCTCAGGGTCAGGGCGAACCTGGCCTTGGACACCATCTGCGAGGAGATTGTCGCCCGCCCGTATGAAGCTGACGACGGTGGCTACCTCCTCTTCTTCACCCAAGTCGTGACCTACCTTGAAGGTAGGGCCGCGAGGACTTGCCCGATCGTTGAAGAGAGGAGCCAAGACCTTCTCGGGCGCGCGTTCTCGTGCATCTTCAACTACCTCCTCAGCTTCAATCCGAACATTGATTTCAACGCCGCGATAGCCCCCATGACCAGGGTAACCCAGGGTGATCTGGCGAGCTGTGTGGACGACCATGTGGACAACCTGATCAAGGAATTCGCTCTTGCCGACGACCTGGCTGTACTCTCGACTGAGGATGGTGGAGCTGATGGTGATGATGATGATGGCGACGCCGGCGATAGTGCATCCCGCTAGGGTGGTAATTCCCTGCTTTTCCTGCCAAGATTTCTGGTAGGGCCCCGTGACGCGTGAAAGTATTTTTGGAGGGGTTTCCCTTGTAATGTATGAAACTATGATATGCCCTCTAGGTTAATTCCGAAATGTTCCATCGTGAGCCGGAGGCTCCCGACTAGAGTTGTTGGCATGACTTATCTTTTGTGTTTGCGGCTTTGGACGGGTTCTTGTATTTGTAGAGACGCACTTCTCCTGGGGCGAGCCCTTCAGGGGCTCGCGAGAGCTTGAAGCGTCCTGGCGTGCGTGCTAGCTCGCTCGAGAGTGTCGTGCGAGGAGCCAATCACCAAGCTTTGGCGAGATGTGCACGCAAGAGGGCCTGCGGCAGTTACGTCCTTGGCCCAGAGGGGGCCTTGACGCTGCTCGGGCTAGCCCAAGCACGCGCACCACACCCAGCCCCCACTCACGGGGTGCTCGAGGAGGGGGGTGGCAGGCAGGAGCCATGCTTCTTAATACAAACCGATTGCTAGAAAACACCGCAAATCGAAAAGTTTCCCCCTTTTTCCAAATAAGCATGCGAAACTTCAAATTTCATTCCAAAGATAGCAAACTGGGCTACAGAAAAGGGGCAAAGGAGACAGCCAAGTCCGACACCTATACTAGTCTTCTCACGAGCGCGGAGCTCAGTACTTCCACTGGGCGTGGGCATAGTCATTGGGCAACAGTATCGACGGCCAGCGCGGAGCATGGGGATTCCACTTGCACGTGGGTGGGAGCCCCTGTGAGGCCTGAGGGCGGCGCTCAGGGGACTCCGGGGCATGTACAGTGCCGCTCATTGTTACGTGAGAGTGTCATAGATGGTGATTTAAGGGGCACTCCTTTATCCTGGCAGGGACCCCGCCCTGCGCGTCCCCTGACCACCGTTGGGGCGTCTGGAAACAAAGGAGGAGACCAAGGGGCAAGGGGCTACACAGGCAGTGGTCTGGCGATCGTAGCCCTCTACCGGGGGAAGGGCTCACTGGCACCTTCTCCTACGTAGGACCTACCTCTGGACGGTACGCGCTACTGTCGTGGTGGTGCCCTACGCCACGTCGCATGGGGAAGCTCTGGCATCGGGCTCCCCCTGTAGCCCCAGTGCGTCTCACCCGCCTGAGGCGGGGCCAACGTCCTAAGGTGCATGGTCGCGCCGTGGTTCACCTGCAATCCAAGGTTAGCGCAATCGTGTCCCAAAGGTATTGGTTGTAACCGGTGGCTGTTGCTATCAAAGGCGACGGTTAGGCATCGGGTTGGCTCATAGGGGGGCTCCGCTCCATGCGGCCCAAGCGATCTTGGCATTTGGGCCAGCGGGGGAAGGGGGAACAAGCTTCTCCTTTGCTCGTAAGACGAGCATGCGAACGGTAGCACAGAAGTACCAGGGGCCATCCTCCTGAGGTCAGCCCCCAGTCCTTTCGCTCCATTGTCCACCACCCCCGACATCCCACCTTGCCAGCCCGGGGGCGGCCCCCCGTCGCCGTGGTGAAGGCCACCTGCCCCAGCCACTCCCCGGGGGCGTGCCTCTCGTGTCAGGTGTGCGGTGCCGTGCGCCGGGCTATCTTCGTAGGGTCCTCCGGGGTCCCCAGTTTGCGAAAACGAGCGGATGCAATGCAGGCCGGCATGGGTCCCTGGAGGTGTCCGCGAAGCCGGCATGATGCAGAAAGGCGCCGCACCCTCGCAAGTAGTGTCGAGCAGCTCGGCGACACGAGAAAGCAAGGTGTCGCAGCCGTCGTCTGCTAACCTGCACCGCAACAACTCATGTGCAACTACAAGCGCGGCCCGCGTGTTCGCTTGCTCCCAGCGAGCGTGTAGTGACAACGCCACGGCGTAGTTGGAGGACTGTGCGGTGCCTCAGTTGCGAAGCCGAGCGGGGGAAGACGGGGGTGGCCCGTGCTGCTGGTGCTGGTTGACAACAGTATCCGCGCTAGCCGCAGGGAGCATGGGTGGTGATGAACTCCATGGCCGAGAGGCGCTGCTTGGGCGGTGCGGGCAGCCCAATGCTCAGCATAAGCCCCGGAAGCCTCTGCCATGGGCAGGATGGAAGGGATGCGAGGCAGTGACAGAGGAAGAACTTTGACATGCTGACGGTGTCCTGGACTAGGGGGTACTCACTACGTCGTCTCCCGATCAGTTGGACTGGGCCGAGGACCCCCATGGTCGTATACTCATGGGAGGACAACCCCTACCGCATACAAGGAAGACTCCACAAGACTTGGCGCCCAAGACAAGGACTCTCCTAAACCCTAGGCCTCCGGTGTCTTATATAAACCGAGGCCAGGCTAGTCAATAGACAATCTCATATTCATTACTACAATCTCACAGTAGACACCTGTACTATGTACTATCCCCCATATGAATACAATCAAAAGTAGGACGTAGGGTATTATCTCTTCAAGAGAGCCCGAACCTGGGTAAAATCCTGTGTCCATGTTACCATCGCTGCAAGACGCCTAGGTTAGGACCCCTACTACGAGATATGCCGGATTTGACACCGACATTGGTTCTTTCATTGAGAGCCTGCTAGGTGGTCGTCGTGGTTCGATGGGAGCTAAAATCGACCATCAGGTTATATTTTCCAGTTCGATCTGTTTCACATATATTATCTTTCTTTTTTTTGCAAATTATTGCTCCCGTATTTGAGCTATGTTCGCACAACTAAAATTAGGTAAGAACTCTACGGGCGGTAGTTCCTGGCGAGACTTCGGATTGCTGTGCCCGAAGACAAATCACCTCGGCTGACGAACACAACCGCATGTGGAGATCCGTGTTCTATTGAAATCCCAAGAGCAGCATTAGACCAAACTAATGGTGTCCAAACCGATCTGGCCGACTGCAGATTTGTTGCAGTGGTGGGAGCTGATACGCAACCGGTTGTGCGATAGGCCTTTTGGGCTGCAAGGCTGGCCGACCAAGCCACTTTTTTAGGCACTCAAGCACACGGGAAGCAGGATTGCATGCATGAGGGAGGATCTTTTCCTTCTCTATCCTTTTTCAAATCTACATACTTGTGCGGCTGCTAGTCCTCTACTAGTACTACTTTTTGTTGAAAATTACATAGGCCAAAGTATTAGTATAAAAGTGCTAGTTCTTGCAGCACGGTTTTTCAGGTCTAATGAACGAACAGTGCAAACTAACTATGCACTAGCGTTTCACAAGCATCTGCAGATGAATTTATTCGTCTGTGGTCTGACGGAGGCCGTATCCGGATCCGCCCTATATGTCATCACTCCTCCATCTTCATTGATCTACCAAGACCCACTTGCTCCTGAAGCCCTCAATCCTCTTCCCGGGGTTCGAAATGGCGATGGAGCTACCGTACGCGACGAAGCTCGCGCACGCAGAGACGGGACCACGGGAGGTCCGGAGGGAGAAGTAGTGGCGTAGCAAGGCCACTGAGCGCTGCACCCCTACATGAGCCTCACAATAGTAGGCGAAGATTGCTAGAAGAAGGACAGAGTTGGGGTGGAGATGTAGAGCTTGTAGCTTGTAATGGCGGAGGACAGAGAAGAAGAACTCAGAAAAGGGAGGCACCAGACTGGCAACAATGGCGCTCACAAAGAGCGGATAGAAGGTGCTCCCTTGGCCCTCAGGGAGGGCAGAGCCGGCCTTGAACACCTTCGCCCCGTCGATGCCCTGCGCCGCCGCCATCTGGCGCACCCAGGCAAGGCTCGCCTCCGACACGTTCGGCGAGTCCAAGGCGGACGAGTACCAAGCTCCAGCCGGGGCCTGGCGAGGCGCCATGTCTTGCTGGGGCGCGCGGTCGGAGTAGATCTGAAGATTTCGGAGGCAGGAAGGAGAGGCGCAAGAAAGGGGATCTGAGCAGCAACCGGAGAAAGCAAAAGAAGCAAAGCCTAGACAGATGCCGCTCCTTTATCAACTCGCGCGGTTGCTGAGGCGCCCGCGTCCAATCAACCGCCACGCGGCGCCCAAGGTCGCAGGCTGTTAGGGCCCGCGGCACTTCGCACTTGCCCTTTCGCCTCTCTGCTCGGCCAAGTCCGGGCGCGCCTTGGGCCCGGGGGCTACTGTCGGCATTCTGGGAATGGGGGTCCCCAGACTTGCCTGCCTGCGGCCTGCGGCATGGCTCAAAGGGGGGCCCAGCACGGCCCATCTTCATCAACACAAGCTCGAGACCCTCGCGAGGGGCCAAGCCTCGCGGGGCGGACGACAAGGAGCTTCCTCAGGCACGGCCTCATCAGGTTGGCTCACAAGGAGGCGGAGAGATCAAGGCAGGGTACCTCACGAGGTGCGCATGACGCAAGCCATGACGACCAAGGGCGCCAGGCGGGCGCCAGCCCGCGCAGTGTCCTCCTTTCCTCTTTGGTGCAAAGGGAGCTAGCGCAGGCGAGAGCATCAAGCAAAGGCATCCATTTCGGTGCAACAAGAACAAGACCAGCCCAACGGCAGGAAAGAAGTCATTGTGGAGCCCAAGCAGGCGTCACCACCAGAGCCTTTGACAGGCGAGGACCAACTTTAGTCAGGATAAGTGTACCAGATGTTCCCCTCCAAAATGGCCAATTGTTGGCGCCCTTCCGCTCAATATTTTGGAAGAGGCCCGGGGCCTTTTCCTATAAATAGGACTATCCACCCCCAGGGTAGAGGTAGCTGGCATCTAGCATCGAGAATCAAGGAGCTAGAATCAAGTAGCATCATAGCAAGAGAGAAGGGCAACTGAACTCCTCCTAGCAGTTCATCCCCCTGGCCAAGAACAAGCCCTCGCGAGGCTGTTCTTCCTTGTATTGTTCACCATCATCAGCCCAAGAGGCAATCCACCACACCACACACTGGAGTAGGGTATTACACCGCAATGGTGGCCTGAACCAGTATAAACTCTGTGTCTCTTGTGTTGTTCCTTTCGTAGTTTAGATCCTAGCGAGTCGGCGGGGCGCAGGTAGGTAGAGGGCGAAATCTCCGCGTGCACCCCAGTGTTTGGACCTCAAGGGTCTGCCGGAACCTGAAATCCGACAGAATACTACCAGATCGGCGCGATACACACATGACTTGCTAAGTCTAATTGATGAACCGTGCAAACTAACTCTGCATTAAACGGCATTTTATCTGTACGCTTTTACCGGCAGCCTGACGGATATTACATCTGCAAACAGACCTCAGTTCTCAGGCTATATTTATTTAATTGTTTAATTCACTTAAGTTATTTAAGTAGAAGAACTTATTTAAAAAAAGATATATTATTATTATCATTACTTGTTATTACTTTTGTCTTGCACTATTTTATGTGCACAGGTGAACCAGTTTCGGCTGGTCTGCACCACCATCTCGGCGGACTGATGTCATCGCCCCTTCAATAGAAAAAAAATTATGGTCATGCTATGCCGCCTCGGGAAGCTGATGTCGCCATCCTAAGCGGCATAAATCGGCTCGTGTGATCACCTTGTTGGTTGAATTGCCATACCGACATGTCCGGTTGCCTTAGGGACTTCGGCATCGCCCTGGGAGAGCTCCACCTCGTCGGGTGTTCGCCGCACAGGCCATATTTCTTTTACTACTCACTTTGCATAAATTATTAATTATGCAACCATTTTTGTAATTTCTTATTACTATATCTCTGGCTTGCACTATTTTCTGTGCACATATAAATGATCCGGGTCCGGCAGCGCTGTCACCTCGGCGTACCGACATACCATGTCACCTCGGCTCGACCAGGGCTTCATCATCACTTCATTAACCCATGCCGGGGACTTCAGCATCATACTGCCGGCCTGCCCTGTCGCCTCGATCGGACTGGGGGTTCCACCTCGCCACATTGGTCATGCTACGCCACCACTTCAGAGTGTTGAGTTCTTCGCTCCGCCACCTCGGGACCGGCTCGGGGGCCGCGACCATGTCCTGCATCAAGCTCGGAACGCGTCATCAACACCGGGCACATTAACTAGCTAAGTCGCTCTCATGCTCAAAAACTTTCAGTTTTAATTTTGTTCGGTTCAACCAAGCATTATACTTTTTTGGCAAACAGTTGTTTGCGAAAAAATTCCTTGTCATAACTTTGTTTTTGATACACAAATTCAAATACCCCGTTTATTTGGGGGCTTCCTTTGTGAAGCCTTTCCTCTTGCATATGATTATACTTGTACGGCTTCGTTCCTTGTTCATGCATTACGCCACAATATGCACCATATTAACTTAAGTGTTCCGCAAGCTGGGTTGCCTTGCTCCTGTGTTTACCCCTATGTTCCCGATTGTTTGGCTAGGGAGTAAAGGGAGCACCTCTGCGATTGTCATGACTGGGTCCTCCGAGCTCTGACCTCAGACCGGGTGGAGCCAAAAGCTAGCACTCTTATTGTTTTCAATTATGGTCGGCACACAACGGAACTCATGAGTACAAAAAATCTATTGCACAAGTCTCATAGTAACAATGAGCAACCGAAGAAAGGTATCGGTGGGGGTACTATTTTCTTCGAAGATGCTTCTTACACTTCGTCAGTAATATAGCATAAGTTCCCTGAGCGTACTTTGTCTGTTACGGCCTTATGGCCTGATTGCCTGGTTATCGGAAACACCATCGATATTCTCGACAGGTGGAGTACATAACACTTTTCGGCCCTTGGCCGAAGAGGGAGAAGCCGACGGTCGGTTAAGGCACGTTTAAAGTTTGGGTGAACACAGATATGATATAAGTACTTCCGTACATACAATCATTATACATAAAATTCTTTTACCCAAGTCACTTGGGGGCTCTTAAATTTATAGGAATTGTTCTGTAGTAAATGTGTTTTCTTCTTGGTCGTTGCACAGTCTTTTTATACCGCTCCTTTTTTCGACGCGAGTGTGTGGTCAATAGCCGGGGAGCCTAATTTCTCTCTCAAAGCCGTTAAAGTTTGCTAAACTGGCCTGACGAGAAGTACTCCACCTTCGGATAGGAGGTTGAAGCCGTAGGCTGACCCGCTTGAAGTCTTGAGATAGGGTGTGACATGTTAAAGCACGACAGAAGCACACTTTTTTTGTAAGACCAATTTTCTGATTGGCACCGAACAATTGATCTAGTTCAGACGTCGAGTTTTTACTGACATTTTTCGGTTTTCCAATCCTATGGCACTTTTCAACTATTTGTGTGTTTTCCACATAAGTCTCGCAGTGCAACGCCGTTCATCTTTAGAGATTCGGCAAAAACTCTTGGATATTGCTATATATGCATCAGTTTCGAATTGTGTCTTCGGTCAATAGTTGGGTTGCCCGGCTCCTGTGCTTGCCTCCTACGTTCCGCTTTGTTCGGCTAGGTGTGCAAAGGGAGCACCACTGCGATTGTGCTTCCAGATCGCATGGTTAAGCACCTCAGTTGAGAAAGCCAAAAACTGACTGTCACTCTGCGTACCTTTGTTTATAAAACCGTATGGCCAGATTGCCTTGTTTGTCGTAAATCTTAGCCCTTGTCGAGGCTTTATAAAGTGGAACAAACACTCCCCGGCTACTGGCTGAGGAGGTTGAAGCCGATGGTCGGTCAAGAAAGTTTTGTACAATGCGGATTCGAGTATTAATGATGTAGAGTACTTGGGTACGCAGAATCATTACACATAATTTGTGATTTTACTTTGGACATCGATCCTTAATTCGGCCCCCCATGCCCACATTAAGGCTCGGGGGCTACTGGGCTTCGTGCTTATCATTTACAAATATTAAAGGGGTACATCGATCCCCTGATATGGTGTTGCCACCCGACCAGTGTCTCAGGGGCTACTGCATTGAAAATCCAATGCAGAAAATTTAAAGCGCAATATAGTTTTCGAGGAGATTATTATCCTCAGGTTGGTCGACCGCACCCAACCTGAGTCTCGAGGACTTTGCACATCGCGTTTCTATTCCTAAGTATGCTGCCGAGCTGGGAATTGATCCTCAGGCTGATTCTATGAATCGACTTGAGTCTCAGGGGTTACTAGGGTCAGCGGTTTGATTTTTTCCTTCAGGTGCATCCCGGATATTAGGCCAACACGCACCTTGAGGGCTACTGGCTATACATCTCGGCAGATATTACATTGCATAATTCGGAATTAAATTCATAAAAATCAGCACATGGCCGAGGTGGTGCACCACCTCGGATACAGTCCGGCGTTGGTGCTCGACTACAATAGACACCCCGGAAGCAGTCCAGCATAAAACTCGGGCACCAATGGCTGGCTCCATAGAGGGCATTTCCGGCATTAAGCTCGGCTAAACTCCTTCAACTTTTTTGAACCAAGGTGATCTATGACACCTTGGATATAGTCCGGCGTTGGAGCTTGGACATAGTCCAGCGTTGGAGCTCAGATGCAGTTCAGAGTTAGAGATCGGCTGTAACAATACTCCTTAGATATAGTCCGACGGTGGAGCTCAGATACATTCCGGCGTTGGAGCTCAGAAGCGGTCTGGCGTTGGTGCTCGGCTGCAAAGATACCTCGAATGCAGTCCAGCATTGGAGCTCAGACGCAAGAGGACACTGCCGCCCGAGGACAACTTCAAACCCAAGGCATGGCATAAAAATAACAAGGCATTGATAAAGGCCGGAAACATAAAGGGGCTCCTAGGCTACCCGACGTGTAAACTCTTCGGATTCACTTTGGCGATCCTCAAGATCGAAGATGGAAAGATTTGTTGAACCAGTTTTCAAGACTGACGACCGAAGATGAAGAACAATTCGGAAGAATCGAGGAGCGTCCCCAACTAGGGGGTGCTCACCATGTCGTCTCCCGATCAGTTGGATTGGGCCGAGGACCCCCATGGCCGTATACTCATGGGCCAGTTTGGACAATCCCTGCCGCATACAAGGAAGACTCCACAAGACTTGGCGCCCAAGACAAGGACTCTCCTAAACCCTATGCCTCTGGTGTCTTATATAAACCGAGGCTAGGCTAGTCAATAGACAATCTCATATTCATTACTACAATCTCGCGGTAGACACCTATACTATGTACTATCCCCCATATGAATACAATCTAAAGCAGGATGTAAGGTATTATCTCTTCAAGAGAGCCCGAACCTGGGTAAAATCCTGTGTGCGTGTTACCATCGCTCCAAGACGCCTAGCTTAGGACCCCTACTACGAGATATGCCGGATTTGAAACCGACACACGCCCCTACCTAGCGCGCCAAATGGCGGATTCAGGGCTCTGCAGACCCAAGAAGGTTTGAACTCTGGGGCGTGCGCGAAGAACTCAACCTCTCTAGAGTACCAACTCATCGCTCTCACGGCCTAGCTCGATGAACAGGAAAGGGAAGAGACTCAGTAGTTTACCCAGGTTCGGGCCACCTTGCGGTGTAAGACCCTACTCCTGCTTTGGGGTGGATTAGCCTCCCGAGGGGCTGAGGATGAACTATTATAGAGGAAGAACAACCTCACGAGGTCTGTTCTTGTGTGGGTCTCCACTGAGGGTTCGATCCGTCCTCCGTCCTCCACTATGGTGGTGGCTAGCCTATATTTTTAGTGGCCTGGGTCCTCTTCCTCTAACGAAGGCGCGAAGGGATCCCGCATCAGCCAAGTTGAAAGGGGACAAGAAGTACATCTTATCCTGACGAAAGGTGGTCTTCGCCTACAAAGCTTCTGTTCGTGACACCACCGTGGGCTCGGGGATGACATCCGTCCTGCCGTCCTGCCGGTCTTGGTCTCATTGCACAGGAATGAAAACCTTTGACTGATTCCTCGAGACTCCGCGCCTGTGCTTGCCTCCTTAGCACCAAATAGGAAACCTGCTGCTCTGCGCCCACTGGCGCCCGCCTGGCCTTGGTCGTTACGGCTTGCGTCACTTGAACCTCATGAGATGGGCGCTTGCATAGGAATCTCCGCTCCTCAGGAGCCAGCCTAGGAGGCCGCTCCCTTCAGAGCTCTTGGTGTCATCTGCCTCGTGAGGCTTCGCCTTCGCGATGGTCTTATCTTATCGCTGATGAAGATGGGTCATACCAAGTCGTCGATGGATCCACGCCGTGGGCCATAGGCAGGCAAGTCTGGGTACCCTGGTTCCCAGAACGCCGACAACCTCTTCCTTCATCACCAAAGGAGACTTGAGTATCGGGTATGGGCAGTCCCCTTGGCTTGTGCTAAGATTGGGGGAGGTGCCCCGGTATCGTATCACCTCCACTATCTTTTGCCTTTGCTTACCTTAGTTCAATCCATAGTTATCTTTTGGTTTAGATGAATAAAAGTTTAGTTCGATCCTTTATTTTCGAGAGTTGCTTAGTGATCTATCTTTGTAATCTGTGCAAGATATATAATAAAGTTTAGTTTGAGTTTTGTTTACTTTACTCTCGAGTTCAATAAAAAGGGAAGGGAAATAAATGAAAAAGATCATATGCTAATCTTATGGTAAGTAATGACATCACATAAGGAAGAGTATAAGTAGAAAATTTTATTGGAGATTGACAAACATAGCATTGGTCAATGATGCAATTCATGAAAGAATTAATAAGGGAAGAGAAGATTCACATGCAAATATACTAACTTGGAAATCTTTTGTGATTGTGACCCCCATCAAAATATTATATGCCAAAATTATTGACGTTGGACAAGGAAGATTACGCAATGATTTATGTTTGTTCATATTCACATAGAAGTTATATTGTCATAGATCCTTCAACATGTGGTGCTTGCCCCCCATCTTTGCTAGCCAAAAATTCTGCACTAAGTGGAGATACTACTTGTGCATCCAAAAACCCTTAAACCAAAATCTTATTTTGAAGAGTCCACCATACCTACCTAAGCATTGAGTAAGATCCTTCAAGTAAGTTTTCATCGTTGCAATAAGACAATAAAAATTTCTTCTAGAAGTGTTAGATCATTTAGTGTAAGAGAAAATTGAGCGTTGTACGAACTTGTGATGGCAAAGAATAAAAGCGACAGACTGCATAATAAAGGTTGCTATCATAAGGTGCAATATAATGTGACGTTCTTTTGGACTAAGGGATTGAGCATACAAACAAAAAGCGCATGGCAACCTCTGCTTCCCTCTGCGAAGGGCCTATCTTTTACTTTTATGTATTTACTTTTATGCAAGAGTCCAAGTTCTTCTCTCTATTCCTTTTTATTTTCTCTTTTGCCAAGCATCATGTGGCAAGGAAAGATCTAGGCACATATATCCAGTTGGATATGGGTAGTTATTGTTGACATCACCCTCGAGGTGAGTATGGTGGGAGGCAAAACTATAAGCCCCTATCTTTCCATGTGTCCGATTGAAATGTTTTGCTCATGTGTATGCAGGAGTGTTAGCAATCATAGAAGACTATATGATGGTTGAGTATGTGGACTTGCCAAAAAGGCTCCCATACGTGACCCTTCCTGAGAAGATGATGAATTGTAGTTGCCAAGTTGACTGAGAACATATTTTGCTGGTTTTCAATAGAGTTTATGCTTTATACTTCAATGTTGTGATGAATTGTTACTTGTTCATGAGAAGTCTATGATAAAAGTTCTACAATAAAGTTTTATATTAAAGTTTGTTGTTATTATAATAATATACATGATGCTTCTATGTCCGTATTTTGTTTTTATTGACACCTCTCTCTCTAAGCATGTGGACATGTTTTTCGATTTCGGTTTTCGCTTGAGAACAAGCGAGGTCTAAACTTGGGGGAGTTGATACGTCCATTTTGCATCATGGTTTCCTATTGTTATTTATAATGTTTTTATGCATAATAATGCTTTTGGGAGTAATTCTAATGCATTTTCACTCATAATATGCAAGGTTCACACAAAGAGGTAGAATTCCGGCAGCTGGAAATCTGGACCTGAAAAAGCTACGTCAGGCTTCCTATTTTGCACAACTCCAAATGAGCTGAAACATCACGAGGAATAATTATTCGATAAATAATAATTATTGGAGCAAATAACTACCAAAGGGGCCCACCAGATGGGCACAACCCACCTGGGCGTGCTAGGGAGTCCAGGCGCGCCCTGGTGGGTTGTGCCCTCCTCGGCCCACCTTCGGTGCCCCTCTTCTGGTATATAAGTCATTTTGACCTAAAAATATAAGTAGAGGACTTTCGGGACGAAGCGCCGCCGTCTCGAGGCGGAACTGGGGCAGGAGCACTTTTGCCCTCCGGTGGAGTGATTCTGCCGGTGGAACTTCCCTCTCGGAGGGGGAAATCATCATCATCATCATCACCAACAACTCTCTCATCTTGGGGAGGGCAATCTCCATCAACATCTTCTACATCACCATCTCCTCTCAAACTCTAGTTCATCTCTTGTGTTCAATCTTTGTACCGGAACTATAGATTGGTGCTTGTGGGTGACTAGTAGTGTTGATTACATCTTGTAGTTGATTACTATATGGTTTATTTGGTGGAAGATTACATGTTCAGATCCATTATGGTATTTAATACCCCTGTGATCTTGAGCATGCTTATCACTTGTGAGTAGTTACTTTTGTTCTTGAGGTCACGGGAGAAATCTTGTTGCAAGTAATCATGTGAACTTGATATGTGTTCGATATTTTGATAGTATGTATGTTGTGATTGCCTTAGTGGTGTCATGTGAATGTCGAATACATGACACCTCACCATAATGGATATGTGAACGTCGATATGTTGGGCCTAAGGGAATGCATTTTGGAGTAATTATTAGAAGATGGGTTGCAAGAGTGATATAAGCTTAAACCCTAGTTTATGCACTATTCCGTAAGGGACTGATTTGGATACAAAAGTTTAATGCTATGGTTAGATTTATTCTTAATAATTTTCTCGTAGTTGCGGATGCTAGGGTGGGGTTAAACATAAGTAGGCGGTTTGTTCAAGTAAGAACAACACCTAAGCACCGGTCCACCCACATATCAAATTATCAAAGTGGCGAACATAAATCAAACCAACATGATGAAAGTGACTAGTTGAAATTCCCGTGTACCCTCAAGAACGCTTTGCTTATCATAAGAGATCGGTTTGGCCTATCCTTTGCCTCAAAGGGATTGAGCTACCTTGCTGCACTTTTTTTACCATTACCGTTACTTGCTCGTTACAAATTGCTATCAAACTGCTCGTTACTTATAATTTCAGTGCTTGCATACATTACCTTCCTTAAAACCGCTTATCATTTCCTTCTGCTCCTTGTTGGGTTCGACACTCTTACTTATTGAAAGGACTACGATTGATCCCATATACTTGTGGGTCATCATTGTCGGCTGCAGGTGGTGGTGCCAGAAGAAATCTTTGAACTACCTCGCTGTCGACGTGGCCACCAACTCTGCTGCTGCCCTCCACCCTGACACCACGGTGAGGCTCTACTTCCACTAAGGTGAACAGGATGTGGTTAAAATATATATGCCTTTTCAATTGTGCCGAAATCTGATTAATTAGTCTTATTTGTAGCATCATCGTACATCATGTTTTTAATACCTCGTCAATGTTGTCATGATTTACCAGATTTGTACTTGGAATTTATTTGTAGATTAAAACTGAAGGAGTATCTTAATTAGGCAAGATGCATGTTCATTGTATACACATAAACTTGATAAACACATGCGTGTTCTCTCTGTTATAAAGGATGCCTTTTTTCTTTGGGTGAATTTTGAGATTTATTTCAGTTGCAACATAGCCAATAGTAAAATAATGGTCAACTCTATATTGTGCTAGAGGAGAAGGATATTTTTGTAACGTTGTATGAAGATTTACGGGTGGAGTAAGAGGTAAGTACTGTCATAGAATTACTTCGGCTTCGTGGAGTATTTTAGATTTATCTTCTGTTCAAGAAAGCTATTACGTTGTGAATTCCCAGGTTTCAGAACAATGTTCGTCAATTTGCGCATCAGTAGTCAGATCGTAATTAGACACATACAAGCTGATTTTCTTTTTTCATTTGGTTGATGCATGTGTAGGCATACACATGAGGGATTATGATGAGCATGATCATTATGGTCTGACAATGTACGAGTACGAGGTACGTATGACTATAGTCTAGAGAATTTGTATGCACATACATACTTTCTTTGTTCATTGATTGCTCTTGGCCGAATTTTGGTATGTAAAAAGGTTCTGTTTCAGCATATTAGTTTAGGTTCAGTTTCAGCAGATTACTAAAATCCCACTTCTTTAACACTTGAAGTATGAGTGATCATGGCGTGTATGTGTTTATGTGTGCTTAATCTGAGGATACGAGCTTTTGTTGAAATGCCTTGGTGCGTCCTTTTGGATGTTGTGAAGAGAGCATATGTGTGTGTACTGTATACTAGATTTGTATACTAGGTCTGATGATAATTTTAGTCATCTCTCTGTCAATATGACTAGTATATTTTACTCTGCTACTTTGGGTCCAAGGTCTTGAGGCAGATTTAATATTGTATTGTAAGCCCAAGCTCCTCTGCGAGATAACTAAGTTTTACATACCTTATAGTTTACTTATGCAAATCTTGATAATTTAATTTGTGTTGGATGATGGATTTTTTTTTCTGATTTGCAAGTGGAAATCCTATGTTGTTATGTAGTTACTTCTCCACTCTAACACTACTTCTTTTGGATTGTAGGTTCACGGTTCATGTTTATTTCGAGATCTACCCTTGATAGCATTCATGTATATATGCAAATAGGTGCAAGCTCCAGGTACCTTCTATGCCTCAAACCACTCTTAGTATTTAGCACACTAATTTATGTTCAGTTTCAGTATTGAGCACTCCTGGCATTCAACAAAATTGATGGATCTTGGCCATGAACTTCACATTTATATTGATGATGTGTGGGCAAATCAAAGATTTGCCAATTTGGTTCATGCTGCTGATCTCACTATATTGTTGGTGGACGCCTAGAAGAAACCTCTCCCTGTATATACAAGACATTGTTTCCTCTCAGTACATTATTTCCTCAATGCACATACAAGACATTGTTGCCTCTCCCTGTATATAATTTAGTCAGTGAAACAACTACAGTTATACTAGCCATACATGAAAATGATTCTCACTACATTGATCTAGGAGCATTAATTTTAATCAGAACTAAACTGGTCCAAAAATGAATCTAGGAGAAGAGCATTGTCTGTGTCAAAACCAGCGGATCTCGGGTAGGGGGTCCCGAACTGTGCGTCTAGGCGGATGGTAACATGTGACAGGGGACACGATGTTTTTACCAAGGTTCAGGCCCTCTCGATGGAGGTAAAACCCTACTCCTGCTTGATTGATATTGATGATATGGGTAGTACAAGAGTAGATCTACCACGAGATCAGAGAGGTTAAACCCTGGAAGCTAGCCTATGGTATGATTGTTGTTCGTCCTACGGACTAAAACCCTCCGGTTTATATAGGCACCGATGAGGGTTAGGGTTACACAGAGTCGGTTACAATGGTAGGGGATCTACATATCCGTATCGCCAAGCTTGCCTTCCACGCCAAGGAAAGTCCCATCCGGACACGGGATGGAGTCTTCAATCTTGTATCATCATAGTCCAGGAGTCCGACCGAAGATGATAGTTCGGCTATCCGGACACCCCCTAGTCCGGGACTCCCTCAGTAGCCCCCGAACCAGGCTTCAATGGCGATGAGTCTGGCGCGTAGATTGTCTTCGGCATTGCAAGGCGGGTTCTTCTCCAAATCCTGTGTACCTGTTGAATAGCGTCTGGCTTCCTGTGAATACAGCGCTCCTCGGCTTCCACGCCCAATAATGGTCGTCTTCCACGTGTTGAACAAATGTGAAAAGTCAGGGTATTTTTACATTTACCCCCCTAGCTGCGCAAATGAGCTGTCTATAAAAGAGACGAGGATCTAGATCCAAATCACACCATCCTCCCTTCGCGAGCATTCATCAGAGCGCATCCGACAGAAATCCATTCCATCATGGACAGTCGACGCGGCTCCTCCTCTCGCCCTCCTGTAGGACCTTGAAGTATGTCTAGAGGGGGGGTGATTAGACTATTTGACCAATTAAAACTTATCCTTTTCCCAATTTTATAGTTTGGCAGATTTTAGCTACTTTAGGACAAATCAAGCAATCATCACACTATTCAAGCAAACATGCAAAGAGTATATAGGCAGCGGAAATTGAAGCATGCAATTTGCAAGAAAGTAAAGGGAAGGGTTTGGAGGATTCAAACGCAATTGGAGACACGGATATTTTTGGCGTGGTTCCGATAGGTGGTGCTATCGTACATCCACGTTGATGGAGACTTCAACCCACGAAGGGTAACGGTTGCGCGAGTCCACGGAGGGCTCCACCCACGAAGGGTCCATGAAGAAGCAACCTTGTCTATCCCACCATGGCCGTCACCCACGAAGGACTTGCCTCACTAGCGGTAGATCTTCACGAAGTAGGCGATCTCCTTGCCCTTGCAAACTCCTTGGTTCAACTCCACAATCTTGTCGGAGGCTCCCAAGTGACACCTAGCCAATCTAGGAGACACCACTCTCCAAGAAGTAACAAATGGTGCATTGATGATGAACTCCTTGCTCTTGTGCTTCAAATGATACTCTCCCCAACACTCAACTCTCTCTCATAGGTTTTGGATCTGGTGGAAAGAAGATTTGAGTGGAAGGCAACTTGGGGAAGGCTAGAGATCAAGATTCATATGGTAGGAATGGAATATCTTGGCCTCAACACATGAGTAGGTGGTTCTCTCTCAGAAATGGTAAGTTGGAAGTGTAGGTTTGTTCTGATGGCTCTCTCCACGAATGAAGAGGAGGTGGAGGGGTATATATACTCCACACTAAATCTAACCGTTACACACAATTTACCAAACTTGGTGGGACCGATTCAACAGACTCGGTCGGACCGATTTAGTAAACCTAGTGACCGTTAGTGATTTTCGGTGGGACTGACATGCATCTCGGTGAGACCGATTCGGTTAGGGTTAGGGCATAACGTAATCTCGGTAAGACCGATTACACAAACTCGGTGAGACCGATTTGGTAATAAGCTTTCTAGAGAGTTGGTCAGGTAAACTCAGTGGGACTGATTTTCTCTTTTCGGTGAGACCGAAATGTTACAAAAAGGAAACAGAGAGTTTACATTGCAATCTCGGTGGGACCGATCGCTCACTTCGGTTAGACCGAAACATTACGAAGGGAAACAAAGAGATTACAATCCCATCTCGGTGAGACCGACATCCCTATCGGTAAGACCGATTTGCTTAGGGTTTGTGGCAGTGGCTATGACTTTTGGAATTGGTGGCGCCGGATAGGAAGAATTGGTGTGACCTATTTTGGCTTTAGGTTTAGGTCATTTGTGTATGTGGGAAAGTAGCTGAGGGTTTTGGAGCATATCACTAAGCACATGAAGCAAGAGGCTCATTAAGCAACACCTCATCCCTCCTTGATAGTATTGGCTTTTCCAATAGACTCAATGTGATCTTGGATCACTAAAATGTAAAATGAAGAGTCTTGAGCTTTTGAGCTTGAGCCAATCCTTTGTCCTTAGTATTTTGAGGGATCCACTTTCATCATCCATGCCATGCCATTCATTGAGCTTTCCTGAAATAATAGTCTTGGAATAGCATTAGCTCAATGAGCTATATGTTATTATGAATTACCAAAACCACCTAGGGATAGTTGCACTTTCAATCTCCCCCTTTTTGGTAATTGATGATAACATATAGATCAGAGCTTCGACAAATGATAATAAGATTTAACAATATCGTCGCTTTGAGAGGTATGTGATAAGCAAGAGCTCCCCCTAAATTTGTGCATAGTTTAAGATTTGCTTTGGACTGCAAATGCACAATGAATTAGGCTCATGGGTTACTCTTCAATGTCACATACATCTTGGTGGAGTGCTCAAAATGATAAACATTGAATACATGCACTCATCACCAAGCAAAGTGAATGATCACATGAGATAGATAGGATAATATCAAACATGCATAAGTGTAGCTTATGATCAAACACATGATCATCAATGTTTCACAAGCATAGTATCACAAGCAATCAAAAGCAAACAAGTTTAACCACCAAATAAAGCGAGAGAGAACAAAATCAACAAACTCTCTCTCTTGAAGCCTATGATCTATACATTTTTCTCCCCCTTTGGCAACAAGTTACCAAAAAGTTCATAGAAAATGCATAGTGCTAGATCGTCTCTCAGGCTTGATCTTCAGGTGGTGGTGTCCGGATAACTCCAAGAACGAAGGCTTCAGTTGAAGTAGAGGGTGCTGGAGTTGATGCTGAAGCTGGTTGCACTGGAGCTGAAGGGGCAGTAGCTGGTGCTGAAGATGTTGCTCTACTGTCTGTCACAGGCACTGCAACTGACCTCTGGGCTCTGGGCACTCTGGCAAACACATTTTTTGTAGTCTTGCCCTGCCTCTCCTGCATGTCATCCTGCAGCTGCTCTACTACTGACTGAATCTCAGTTACTTTGACATCAAGGTCATGGAATTTGAGTTCCATGATTCTTTCCAGGCTCTCCTGATTCTGAGTGAGGGTGGCCAGTCCATTCTCAATCCTCAGTGTAGATGCTATTAAATAACCAAGCTGCTCCTGCTTGTTCTTCAAGAAATATTCAGATGCCTCCTCTTGAGTTGGCATCGTGGCAGCCTTCTCCTTCTTTGCCTTCTCCTTCTTCTCTTGAGCTTGAACTGATGATGGATCATTCTCATTCATAACAACCTCATTGTCCTCAAAGTCTGGATAAAGTGGAAAATGTTCCTTATCCAATTGATATTTCCCTGTGCCCATCTTTGAGTTTATCAACTCCTGAATCGGAGGGGCATATCCACAGCTCCTCTTCTAATCTGCTGCAGTCTTCTTAATGGTTTCAATCATAAGGCTCATGACTTTGAACTTTTGTGGCACATCAAACACATGCAACATGTTGATGGCATGCCCTCTGATCATGTTATGGTCACCAGACTTGGGCAACAGAGTGTGCCTCAGAATCCAATTGATAGTGGGCAGCCCTGACAGCAGAAAGTGGACTGATCCAAACTTATGTGTCTCAGCTGCCTTGTCTGGGATCTCCTTGTACATGTGAGCCATGGAATTGTGATCCATCTTCTTCTTTGCATAAATATCTAGGTCATCCTCATTTTCCTTAGGGGCATTTATCAGACTTGCCCATTCTTCAACAGTGGATTGGTACCTTGTACCTTCAGACATCCAAACAATTCTTCCATCTGGATAAAAGTGTGTTGTGGAGTAGAATTGCATGATAAGTTCGTCATTCCAGTGGGTGAGCCTTTGCCCAACAAAATCAGCAACTCCACAAGCAACAAAGCTGTCTTGCACTCCAGGATAGTGCTCTTCATTGTCCTTGATGTAGGTCCAGTCGACCCACCTCATGTCACAAACTATGGGCTTCTTATCCAATAGAATTGTCTCATAGAAGTCCTGTTGTTCCTTTGTATGGAACCTGTAGTCAACAGCAGTTCTTCTCCTTAACGCATATGGATCTTCCATCCTCCATAGCCTCAGCCCTGAGTCCTTCCTGATCCTCATGTCCTCAGCCACAGGATGGGTATCATTGTGGTCTGGTATCTTGGGCTTGAGCTTCCTTAGGACCTGTCCTTCTTCATATTCTTCTTCAGCAACATTTGGCACTGGGGCCTTGTTCTTCTCAGCAGCTGGAATACTCCTAGTATTCCTCTTTGGTATTTGCTTGGCCTTGGAGGCAGCTTTGGGTGCTTCCTTGGGCTTAGATGTTGCAGCCCCTGACCTTATAGCATCACCCATAAGCTTAGGTGCCTTAGGTGCTGGTGCAGCAATCTCTTCTTCTTCAGAATCTCTCCTCATTGAGGGCTTTCCAAGAACCTGGGCAGTTGTGGTTCTTGCTCTCTTCTTCTTCTTGTCCTGAGCACCTTCATCCTTTTATTATATGGTGAACTTCATAGTCTCACAAGTGGGAACTTTCTTAGGTTTGGAAGAAGTGACTTTCTTTTCAGGTGCCTCTTTGGGTTTAGTCTGTTCTGGCACATGAGTGGACCTTCTGGCTTTGGGCATTGGTGTCCTCTTGGCAGGAACTTTCTTTTTCAGTCCAGGCTTAGTGCTATGTGTAGAGCCATATTCCTTCTTGAGCACTACTTTCTTGGAAGTACCCTCATCTTCTTCAGCTTTATAGTCCTCATCCTCTGAGTCTGAGGTTCTCTTCCTCCTTTGCCTGGTAGCAGCCTTGGGCAGGTTGCTAGGAGTGCTTCTGCTCCCTTCATCTATAGAACTTGAGGGACTAGTGCCCTTGCTCATGTCAATCTGCTCTTCTGACCTGTTCTGGCTGTCACTCTGGTCTGACATGCTGCAAACACTGACTGCTGACCCTGTGAAGAGTTATAGATGAGATAGAGTGGATGAGCATCACAAAATGCAGAGATTTTTGCAAAAGAATGATTCAAAAATTCAGTTTTAGTTTTCCACAGAAAGCATTTCGGATCAACCGATTCTCAAACTCGGTGATACCGAAGCAGTTTTGGAACCTAAGCTGATGAACTCGGTTGGACCGAGTCACAGTTCGGTGGCACCGAGACTGCTAGGGTTTCAAAGAATCCTAAAATCGGTCGCACCGATTAGTAATTCTCGGTCAGACTGAGAGTCACTAGTGCAATGGCATATGCCAAATCGGTGGGACCGAGTTTTTCAACTCGGTGGGTCCGAGATGGTTTCGGTGGAAACCTAACCCTAAAAATTTGAATCTTATCTACTCTACGGATTACTTTGGCTGGATAGGAGTGTTTCAATCGTGGAAAGATTCAATAAGAACACAATGTGCTAGGAATCAGACAAGGATAGCACAAAGATCGAGTCCATACCCTGGCTTGGCGAGGAACTCGCTATGGTGGCAACGGCGGGGGCGAAATCCGTTGACGGCGGCGGAGACCAGCTACAGGAGGCTGCTAGCGACGAGGAGACGATCCGGAGACCTTCAATGGCAGAGCGAGCTATTGCGCGGGCGAAGGGGTTTCAGAGAAATTTCCAAAATTTTGCCCGTGACTATATATAGCCCGACCCTGTCAGTGTGACCGAGTGGAACAACTCGGTGCCACCGAGATGCATAACTGTGTACAGTTACAGCAAATCGGTGTGACCGAAAAGTTCAAATCGGTTGCACCGAGATTGAAAACTCAGATCAAGTTAATGATCTCGGTAGGATCGAAATGGAGGAATCGGTCAGACCGAGAGTCACAAAGAGGTTTTGGAAGTTTAAGTCTATTATGAATCGGGGACTCCGAGTGCTCCTCACACAGAGTGGTTCGAATCTGACTTGATCAAATTTTGTGATGTAGCATGAATAGAGTTTGAGATGAGGAAAGCATAGATAGCTAGAGAAGGTTCTTAGGCATTCTTGTCCATCCACTTGGCAAAAAGAAAAGAAACCAAACAATCAAAACAACAAGTGGATGTCCTTGAATGAATAAAATATGCACCAACATGCTCACACAATAAGATGGCAAATGAAATATGTGGCAAAGCATGCACAACCAATTCTAGCATCTATCAAACAATTGGCGATGACTAGGTCATCTATATATGAGTATATTGACTGAGGAGTCAAATGAAAGACATTTGATCATAGGTCATACTCATCGTTTAAGCTCAAGTGAGGTTACCACTTTTACATAATGCATTGATATGTTCACACCATTAGAGTTGCTTTGACTCAATTCTTAGAGTTAAGCTCCCCCTAGATGTGAGATCCCCCCTTAGAGGGATGAACTAACCTTGGGCTTTGTCGATGATGACTTCATGTAGGTGTTGAAGATGTGGATGCTCAATGTTGATGTAGATCATTTGGAGCAATCCTTTGGAGTGAGTTGCACTTTCAACTTACCTACATGGGTTAGTCCCACAAGGAACAAACAAGAATATCCATAGACATAGAGTGATGCACACACAAGATGATGTCCATGAAATCATTAGGTTACCTTGTCCCTTGCCTTACCAACATGAGGGTTTGTGACTCCTTGAACTAGTGCAAGATGTGGAAGTTGATTGCACTTGTTCTTGCCATAATGATATGAGTGAAGAATGTTGGCGGAGTCACCCTCAAGAACTCTCTAGTTCTTCTTCTTCGCAATCCACATTATCTTGATGGGAATCCTTGGAGTTGTAGTTGTACTTGATGAAGTAGAACTTGACGTAGTCTTGGGGACCCACTTGAACGAGGCTTTAGGTGCTTCTTCAAATGCATCAATCTCTTCTTGAAGCTTGTCCTTGCCTTTGTTCTTGTGGTCTTGTGGTGGAAGATCATCTTGAGCTTGTGTTCCCTTGAAGAAAGTAGGATCATACTTCTCTTGTTTAGGAACAAACTTCGTCTTGGGGTATTAATCTTCTTCCCACTCAACTCCATTGGCATTAAACTTTCGTTCAAAACCAACACCTTGATTCTTCCGGTGCCTTGCTTGCTTGCGTACAATTTCCTCGAATTGCTTACTCCCGGCAAGGCTCTTGTAAACACATTTCTCTATAATTCCCTTCAATAAGCTATTTTCTTGCTCAAGTGTAACTTGGCTAAGAGAATCATTAGTGGAATCAAGAGAACTACTAGAAGCAACAATATTGGATTTAGCATTATTATTGTTACTACTAGAGGAATTATCTTTCTTGTACTTGTTACTAGACTTGACTTGAGGCATGTAAGTAGATAAGAGTAAACGCTTGGCAATGTAAGAAGAACTTTTCTTACGGAGATCATCATTGATTGCTTTTAAGAACTCATGCCCTTGCTCAAGATTGAGCTTTTCAAAGCATAACTTCTCATGAGCCCTTAAAAGTTCTCAATGATCTTCGAAGATAGTTTCATGAGCCAACTTAAGAGTGTTTAGTTCTTTAGTTAGAAGCTCAATCTTCTCCTTATCGTTGTCATTCATTTTATCTTGATTAGCATGATTAATTGACGTTTCATCATAGTATTCATCACTAGAGTTGTCAACAAGTAAATCATCATCCACAAGCAAGTCATCTTCATCACTATTGAAATCAACATACTTAGGATGTTTTACCTTTGGACCTTTGGCCATGAAGCATCTTACAATTCCTTCATTTGGTGAATCAAATATATCGTAGGAGTTGGTTGACACAAGTGCTAGACCGGCAACACCTTCATCTTGTGTATATTCGGAGTCGGAGTGATAGCTTCTCTCGGAGTGATTGTCGGAGTCGGAGCCGGATACCCATTCACCAACACGAGCTTGATGTCTTCGTTTGGTGTAGCTCCTTGATGACTTGTCCTTCCTTTCCGAATCCTTGCTTCTCCGTGAGGGTCTTCATTCATAACGATCATCTCTACTCCTCCTCTCTCGTGGTGGTGATTCTTCTCTTTTGCTTCTTCTTCTTGGAGAATCTTCTCTTCTTTTGTAGGGTGCCGTACACTCATTGGAATAGTGTCCGGGTCTCCCACAATTGTAGCAATTGCTCTCTCGACTAGAAGATCTTTTGTCATTGTAAGACCTTGACTTGGAGCTTCTTTCTTTGCTTCTAATCTTGTAGAATTTGTTGAAGTTCTTCACCATTAAGCTCAATTCTTCATTGAAGGTTTGTTTCTCACTTGATGATGTGGGGGCTTCACTTGAGGCTTTGTAAGCACCACTTGACTTGTTGTGAAGTTCCTCCTTATCCTTGAGTGACATCTCATGAGCAACAATTCTTCCAATGACTTCCGTTGGCTTGAGATCTTTGTAGTTTGGCATCATTTGAATCAATGTGCACACGGTATCATACTTTCCATCCAATGCTCTTAGGATCTTCTTGATGATGAATTTGTCGGTCATCTCTTCACTCCCTAAGCCGGCAATCTCATTTGTGATAAGTGCAAGCCTAGAGTACATTTCAGCGACACCTTCACCATCCTTCATTTTGAACTTGTCAAGCTGACTCTGGAGCACATCCAATTTGGATTCCTTGACGGACTCGGTACCTTCATGCATATCAACCAATGTATCCCAAATTTCCTTTGCATTCTCAAGACGGCTGATTTTGTTGAATTCTTCGGGGCACAATCTGTTGAAGATGATATCACAAGCTTGAGCGTTGTATTGCAGCATCTTCAATTCTTCTGCATTTGCTTCACGGTTTGGTTCTCTCCGATCAAAGAATTCACCTTGCAAGCCAAATCAAATAATTGCCCAAATGGCGGGGTTATTTCCAAGAATATGCATTTTCATCTTATGCTTCCAACTAGCAAAATTAGTACCATCAAAGTAAGGACCTCTACGGTGATAATTTCCCTCGCTAGACGCCATACTCTCCTAGGTTGTGAAACCAAGGCTATGACCACAAAAAGCTATGGAAATCAAAGCAAATGGAGACCAAAGCACTGATACCACTTGTAGGACCTTGAAGTATGTCTAGAGGGGGGTGATTAGACTACTTGACCAATTAAAAACTTGACCTTTTCCCAATTTTAGAGTTTGGCAGATTTTAGCTACTTTAGGACAAGTCAAGCAATCATCACACTATTAAAGCAAGCATGCAAAGAGTATATAGGCAGCGGAAATGAAAGCATGCAACTTGCAAGAAAGTAAAGGGAAGGGTTTGGAGGATTCAAACGCAACTGGAGACACGGATGTTTTTGGCGTGGTTCCGATAGGTGGTGCTATCGTACATCCACGTTATTGGAGACTTCAATCCACAAAGGGTAACGGTTGCGCGAGTCCACGGAGGGCTCCACCCACGAAGGGTCCACGAAGAAGCAACCTTGTCTATCCCACCATGGCCGTCGCCCATGAAGGACTTGCCTCACTAGCGGTAGATCTTCACGAAGTAGGCGATCTCCTTGCCCTTACAAACTCCTTGGTTCAACTCCACAATCTTGTCGGAGGCTCCCAAGTGACACTTAGCCAATCTAGGAGACACCACTCTCCAAGAAGTAACAAATGGTGCGTTGATGATGAACTCCTTGCTCTTGTGCTTGAAATGATAGTCTCCCCAACACTCAACTTCTTGCTCTTGTGCTTCAAATGATAGTCTCCCAAGTGACACCTAGCCAATCTAGGAGATACCACTCTCCAAGAAGTAACAAATGGTGCGTTGATGATGAACTCCTTGCTCTTGTGCTTCAAATGATAGTCTCCCCAACATTTATTTGGGATATCGTGAGGTTTGAATCCCCACGCACCTCTAGGCGTTGAATGCCCATGGAGACAGCCATCCGGAGACCATGTAGAAGGGCCTCGTATTCGGCTGCATTGTTGGAGTCCGTATAAATTATCTGGAGTATGTATTGAACCATATCTCTAGTTGGGGACGTCAGGATGACGCCAGCCCCCAGACCAGCCAACATTTTGGAGCCGTCGAAGTGCATGATCCAGTTGGAATATGCGCCGTACTCTTTAGGGAGTTCGGCTTCAGTCCATTCGGCGATGAAGTCGGCCAAAACTTGCGACTTAATAGCTCGCCGTGGCTTATAGGTTATGTCGAACGGGAGGAGCTCAATGGCCCATTTGGCAATCCGGCCCGTCGCGTCGCGGTTGTTTATAATGTCATTAAGAGGTACTTCGGAGGTTACTGTTATCGGACACCCTTGAAAGCAGTGTCGCAGCTTCCGGGATGCCATGAACACCGCGCATGCTATCTTATGATAATGCGGGTACCGTGACATGCATGGAGTCAGGACAGTGGACATGTAGTAAACTGGTTTTTAAAGGGGGAATTTGTGTCCGTCCGTTTCTCGTTCGACAACGAGCACCGCGCTCACCACTTGATGGGTTTCCGCGATATATAATAGCATTGGTTTGCCTATGTGGGCGCGGCCAGGACCGGGTTTGTTGCCAATATGGCTTTTATTTCTTCGAGTCCGGCCGTGGCGTCATCCGTCCACTCGAAGTGTTCAGTGCGTCAGAGTAGGCGATAAAGGGGTAATGCCTTTTCTCCTAAACGGGAGGTAAAGCGGCTTAAAGCCGCCACGCATCCCGTCAGTTTTTGTATTTGTTTGAGGTCCTTTGGGATATCCAATTGTGACAGAGCTCGGATCTTGGCTGGGTTTGCTTCAATTCCTCTACCGGATACAATGAAGCCCAAGAGCTTTCCGGCTGGTACGCTGAAAACACATTTTTCCGGGTTGAGCTTGATGTCGTACGTTCGAAGATTATCGAACATGAGCCTCAAATTGTCTACTAGAGTTTCGACATGCTTGGTTTTGACGACCACATCGTCTACGTATGCCTCCACTGTTTTGCCGATCTGGTTTGCCAGACATGTCTGAATCATGCGCTGATATGTTGCGCTGGCGTTTTTGAGCCCAAAGGGCATTGTGTTGAAGCAGAATGGGCCGTATGGGGTGATGAATGCCGTTGCGGCCTGGTCGGGCTCTGCCATCTTAATCTGGTGGTAGCCGGAGTATGCGTCGAGGAAACACAATGAATCATGTCCTGCGGTGCCGTCGATATTTTGATCAATGCGGGGGAGGGGGAAGGGATCCTTTGGGCAAGCCTTGTTGAGGTCTTTAAAATCGACGCATAGGCGCCAGGATTTGTCCTTCTTTGGTATCATCACCAGGTTTGCTAGCCAGTCCGGATGTTTTATATCTCTGATGAATCCGGCCTCCAATAGTTTGGCTAGCTCCTCTCCCATGGCCTGTCTCTTGGGTTCGGAGAAACGCCGAAGAGCTTGTTTGACTAGCTTTAATCCTTTTAGGATGTTTAGGCTGTGCTCGGCCAACCGGCGTGGGATTCCTGGCATGTCTGAAGGATGCCAGGCAAAGATGTCCCAATTTTCGCGTAGGAATTCTCGTAGTATGGCATCTACATCAGGGTTTAATTGTGCCCCAATGGAGGCCGTTTTTGTAGGGTCTGTTGGATGGACTTGAAATTTGACTATTTCGTCTGCTGGTTCAAAGGAGGTGGACTTGGATCTCTTATCGAGTATCACATCGTCCCTATTCACCGTGGAGCGCAACGTAGTAAGTTCCTTGGCCACTAGGGCTTGAGATAGTGCCTCCAGGGCCAGTGCGGCTGTCTTATTTTCGGCACGGAGTGCTATGTCCGGGTCACTAGCAAGAGTGATGATTCCGTTGGGCCCGAGCATTTTGAGCTTCATGTACCCGTAATGGGGTATAGCTTGAAAAATTGTGAATGCCTCTCGTCCTAATAGAGCGTGATATCCTCTGCTGAACGGGGCCACTTGGAACGTGACCTCGTCGGACCTGTAATTATCCGGCGTGCCGAACACCACATCCAATGTGATTTTTCCTGTACAACATGCTTCCCGACTGGGGATTATTCCTCTAAAGGTTGTGTTGCTTCGCTCAATGCGGCTCCATTCTATTTCCATTTTTCGGAGGGTTTCCTCGTAAATGGGGTTCAGTCCGCTGCCACCGCCCATGAGTACCTTGGTAAGGCGAAAGCCATCCACTATTGGACTGAGGACCAATGCGGCTGGTGCTCGGGCTGTTCGGAATTTACGTTCGTCACTGGCATTAAAGGTAATAGCCATGTCACTCCATTGCTTTATCGTTGCTACTTGGTAGACTTCGGCAAGGCTGCGGAGAGTTCGTTTCCGCATATTATTTGATGTGAAAGTCTCGAAGACTATTAATACCGTACTGGTATCCTTGGGCTGGTATTCTGGAGTTAGAAGCTCTTCGCCACTTTTGGCCACCTGCCGTAGTATCCAACATGCTCTAAGGCTGTGAGTTGGAGTGGCACCCTCTGTACTATGAATTTTGCAGGGTCGATTGAGCCATCCTTCCAGTGCGGTTCCATGCCCTATAGAGGGTTTTTGCTTTTTGGTGTTTAACCCAGGTGCCTGGCGATAATGCACCCTTTTATTTCGGACTGGGGTTGTATTCAGGGCCGGATTGTCCCAAAAATTGATTTCGATTTTCCAGGCGCTTTCCATCACACAGTACTTTCGTACTATGGATGGTAAGTCAGCGAAGCTTGTAATTTCACGACGACTTACGGCATTGAGGATTCCCTTGTCCATGCAATTATTGCAGAAGAATGAAATTGCATCCTCCTCGTGGCAGTTCTTTGTCCTGTTCATAACCAGGAGGAATCTGGCCCAGTAATGGTGTACTGTTTCTGCGGGCTCTTGCCGGATTTGGGATAGATCGCTTATGTTTGGGTGGGTGGGTGGAATTAAATTCGGAACCACGTCCACTTTAAAACTCAGGGGCCAAGTAGTTTCTGAACTTGGAAGCTTGGGTTCTTGGATGTCGTCTAATGAATCTAGCCCGCTGCCTGACTTTAGGTTTAGGGCTTGAGTAACATCCTCCCCTCCGCGGGAATCCGGCATGGAGGGATCGGGAATCCGGACATAGCTAGTCCTTAGGGTCGCTGTATTGTTCCTCTACCACAGCAATGTGGTGGGTAACCTGGGGAGAGTTAATCTCTCTCAGATCGGATTTAGGCCCAATCTGATCGTAGTCTATAGCGACTCCCAGGGCGGCGATGCGATCCAAGAGCTCGTTTAAGGAAGAGAGCTCCATCAGATCTAACTGCTCGGCGAGTTCCGAGCTAACGTGAATATTGCTTTCGATGACCTGAGAAGTCATCGTCGGCGTGTCGGCCGGACAGACGGTCATAAGGAAACCGCCTAGCCGGAGAGTTTGGCCGATAACCAAAGGTCCTTTAGCAACAGTGCTTTCTTTAAAGACGAGATGAGGCATCCTTCCTGATAGCAACGGCACAGAGGAAGTCTCAATGAAAGCACCAATGTCGGTGTCAAAACCGGCGGATCTCGGGTAGGGGGTCCCGAACTATGCGTCTAGGCGGATGGTAACATGAGACAAGGGACACGATGTTTTTACCCAGGTTCGGACCCTCTCGATGGAGGTAAAACCCTACTCCTGCTTGATTGATATTGATGATATGGGTAGTACAAGAGTAGATCTACCACGAGATCAGAGAGGCTAAACCCTAGAAGCTAGCCTATGGTATGATTGTTGTTCGTCCTACGGACTAAAACCCTCCGGTTTATATAGGCACCGAAGAGGGTTAGGGTTACACAGAGTCGGTTACAATGGTAGGAGATCTACATATCCGTATCGCCAAGCTTGCCTTCCACGCCAAGGAAAGTCCCATCCAGACACGGGACGGAGTCTTCAATCTTGTATCTTCATAGTCCAGGAGTCCGGCTGAAGATGATATTTTAGCTATCCGGACACCCCCTAGTCCGGGACTCCCTCAAGCATGATATGGACATGGGGCTGCGACAATGATGTCCTTGACAAGGGGATGTAGCAATGATGACATCGACATGGGGGTGCGATGGTGGCGCGACAATGATGACTGCATCAATATGGGGTTGCAACAGCGACGACGACGATGATGGCGGCATCAACATGGGGCTACTGCGACAATGAAAACGATGAGGACATCAACATGGGGCTACAACAGCGAAGACAACGATGGCGGCTTCAACATGGGGCTATGGCGGCGACGACGATGGCGACATCAACACAGGGCTATGGTGGCGGCGACGATGATGGCCACATTGTAGTATGAACTGTATAATTGATTTGAATATGTGCATGAATGTATAAATATTTGGATGCATGGACGAATTGTATAATTGATGAATTGAATAACTGATTTGAATATGTGCATGTATGAATATTTAGATGCATGGACGAATTGTATAATTGGTTTTTTTAATATGTAAATACTTAGTGGTGGCGTGGGAGGTTATGTGAATGTTGCTACTACTTGTATATAGTAGTGTCGTGGTATGTGTGTCCACGCCATTTCTATTTCACATAGTGGTGGTGTGAGTGAATAGTGCCACGCCACCAGTATGTAAAATACGAATGACGTGGGGCCCGACTCTAGCACTATTTTCTAACAATGTCGCCATATTAGTGACGTTGACTCCTCACGCCATAAATGTGGTTTTTAGAACGCCGACACTAGTGTTTTCTGCACTAGTGTTTTCTGCACTAGTGTATAGTTCAACCACCTGAGGAACTTGCCTTTTGAAATTATGTGTGATGCTAGTTATCGACTAGAGGGGGGCGGGTTGAATAGACGATTTGTGAGGAACTCTTCAAGACATGAAATGTCTTCGAAGAAAAGCAAGCAAATAAGACCTGCACACTACGCAGCGGAAGGTGAACTACACTAGACATGCCACAATCAGAGAAATAGAACAAAGACAACATAAAGAAAAATGGCAACTAGGTAGAATCGATCGGAATAGGAAGATAGGGTAAAGCCAGATATGCAATCAGAGAGAATATCTTCACACAGTGAAGTCAACCAGGGCAAGCAAGCAATGACTTCACAAAGCTAAACAGTAAGTAGTGAGTGAAGAGATAGAACCAGATGCTTGACAAAGACAAGGATTTGGTAGACCAGTTGCAGTTGTTGTGACAACTGTACGTCTAGTTAGGGAGACTGAGATTGAACTCAGAAGACCGCATCTTCACCTTATCCCCCTTGAGCTGAGGACACTTAGTCCTCGCCCAATCACTCTGGTAAGTCTTCAAGGTAGACTTCCAAACCTTCACAGACTTCATTCACCAGCGATCCATAATGACTCTTGGATCCTCAAAACGCAACGCCTAACCGACTGGAAGATACACAGTCTTCAAGTGTAATAAGTCTTGAGATCACGCGAACAAAAAGGCTTCAGTGATGCCAACACTCTTTGGGCTTTGATTGTTTGGGTTTGTCCTTGCAAGGATTATCTCTCAAAGGCTTCGGACGTGGGTGGCTCTCAAACGACAAAAGACATGCACTAACTTTGAGCAGCCACCAATTTATGGTGTAAGGGGTGGGCTATTTGAGCCAGGAGGCAACCTGACATGATATGTCTGAAATGACCCTGGGTCACTAAGGAACCGGCATGTGTCCAACAATCGGATTTCAAACACACGCGACAGCTTGACTTGGGCTACAAGAAAAGCCAACTCATCCAACTCTAGATTAGATTTTCTCTCATTGTCTTCACTTGAAGACATAGGGTTTGGGTTGAGCATCACATCAGTTTTCTGACTTTGTTCACATGGACCCCGCTTGACAGTTTTGTGGTTCCTATGACTCAAGAAAGAAGAAAATGAAACTACGAAAGAAACTATGTCTTTGAACTCCATTGTCTTCAAGTGAATGTCTTCACACGTCATTATCTTTGACGTGAATGTCGTCTCGAACCACCATTGTCTTCAATGTCTTCATTCATCTTTAGGGGTCATCTCTGATAGGTAAACCGAATCAATGAGGGACTTATACCTGTGTTCTCCAATGAATCTCACAAACACATTAGTCCCTCAACCATGTTTGTCATCAATACTCCAAAACCATCTACGGGTGCCACTAGATGCACTTACAATCTCCCCCTTTTTGGTGATTGATGAAAAATTGGTTGAAGTTTTCAACGGGAATAAAAATATGAGAAAGTTCAAGAACGCGGTCATTGGCTTCATGAAGTTGAAAGGGCTCCCCCTGAAGATGTGCATATAAGTAGTTTGCCTTTGAATGCAAATGCACATTGCAGGTTTTGCTTTGTGGAGATCTCCTTCAATTCATGAAGACAATTCATCGTGCATACAAAAATGTATTGAAGATAATGACATGCACAATGAAAAATGGGCGTCTACAGAATGACTTCATGCACATGACATAGTTTCAACCACACGGATAAAAAGCAGCAGAAAATGTAGCAGACGTCCCATCTGGACCTAAGTGTTACAACTCAAAACCAATAGTTCAAGAACAAGAGTTGCAAAACTTAACAAAATAAAGCACCCAACCCATATAAGCTCGCTTGAAGACTATCAACCCATTTGCTTCTCCCCTTTTGTCAGGAATGACCAAAAAGGAATGAAGATATAGGGTTTCTAAGCGTTCCCATGAGGTGTTCGGTGAAGATGTTGGGGTAGTTGGGTCGATGGTGGAGTTTGGTGGTGCAGTTGGGCCTAATGCAGCATCTTGATGCAGTGAAGTCATAGCTGGAGAAGTGGCGTCATCCTCCTCAGCAATGACTCGTGCAACAACAATTGGAGCTAATGAAGCGTAGTCAGAACCTCGGGCAAGTAACAAACCGATGACAAAGGGAACAACGTATGTTGTTATGCGGTTTGACCAATAAAGATCTTCATATAATATGTAGGAACCAATATGAGCATCCAGGTTTCGCTATTGGTTATTGACCGGAGACATGTCTCGGTCATGTCTACATAGTTCTCGAACCCGTAGGGTCCGCACGCTTAAAGTTCGGTGACGATCTGTATTATGAGTTTATGTGTTTTGATGTACCAAAGATAGTTCGGAGTCCCGGATATGATCACGGACATAACGAGGAGTCTCAAAATGGTCGAGACATAAATATTGATATATTGGACGGCTATATTCGAACACCGGAAGTGTTCGGGTGATTTCGGAGAAAACCTGAGGGCAGCAGCCCAAGAGGTGGCGCCCACCCCCCAAGGGGAGTCCGAATTGGAATAGTGGAGGGGGGGCGCTGCCCCTCTTTCCCTTTCCCTCTCCCTCTCCCTCTCCTTCCTTCCCCCTTCCCCCACCTAGTTGGACTAGGAAAGGAGGAGTCCTACTCCTACTAGGAGGAGGACTCCTCCCCTCCTTGGCGCGCCCCAAGGGCTGGCCGGCCTCCCCCTTGCTCCTTTATATACGGGGGCAGGGGGCACCCTAGAACTCACAAGTTGACATTGTTTAGCCGTATGCGGTGCCCCCTCCATAGTTACACACCTCGGTCATATCGTCGTAGTGCTTAGGCGAAGCCCTGCGCCGGTAACTTCATCATCACCGTCACCATGTCGTCGTGCTGAAGAAACTCTCCCTCGGCCTCAACTAGATCAAGAGTACGAGGGACGTCCCCGAGTTGAACGTGTGCTGATCGTGGAGGTGCCGTACGTTGGGTACTAAGATCGGTCGGATTGTGAAGACGTACAACTACATCAACCACGTTGTCATAATGCTTCCGCTTTCGGTGTACGAGGGTACGTGGACACACTCTCCCCTCTCGTTGCTATGCATCACCATGATCTTGCATGTGCGTAGGAAAATTTTGAAATTACTACGTTCCTCAACAGTGGCATCTGAGCCAGGTTTATGCATAGATGTTATATGCACGAGTAAAACATAAAGAGTTGTGGGCGATAATAGTCATACTGCTTACCAGCATGTCATACTTTGATTCGGCGGTATTTTTGGATGAAGCGGCTCAGACCGACATTACGCGTACGCTTACGCGAGACTAGTTCTACCGACGTGCTTTGCACATAGGTGGCTGGTGATTGTCTGTTTCTCCAACTTTAGTTGAATCGCATGTGGCTACGCCCGGTCCTTGTTGAAGGTCAAAACATCACACTTCATGAAAAATCATTGTGGCTTTGATGCGTAGGTAGGAACGGTTCTTGCTAGAAGCCAGTAGCAGCACGTAAAAGTTGCAACAACAAAGTAGAGGACGTCTAACTTGTTTTTGCAGGGCTTGCTGTGATGTGATATGGTCAAGCATGATGTTATATAAATTGTTGTATGATATGATCATGTTTTATAACAAAGTTATCGGCAACTGGCAGGAGACATATGGTTGTTGCTTTATTGTATGCAATGCAATCGCATGTAATTGTTTTACTTTATCACTAAGCAGTAGCGATAGTCGTAGTAACAATAGGTGGCGAAACGACAACGATGCTATAATGGAGATCAAGGTGTCGCGCCTGTGACGTTGGAGATCATGACGATGCTTCGGTGATGGAGATCATGAGCACAAGATGATGATGGCCATGTCATGTCACATATTTTAATTGCATGTGATGTTTATCCTTTATGCATCTTATTTTGCTTAGAACGTCGGTAGCATTATAAGATGATCCCTTACTAAATTTCAAGGTACAAGTGTTCTCCCTGAGTATGCACCGTTGCTACAGTTCATCGTGCCGAGACACCACGTGATGATCGGGTGTGATAAGCTCTGCGTTCACATACAATGGGTGCAAGCTAGTTTTGCACACGCAGAATACTCGGGTTAAACTTGACGAGCCTAGCATATGCAGATATGGCCTCGGAACACTAAGACCGAAAGGTCGAGCGTGAATCATATAGTAGATATGATCAACATAGTGATGTTCACCATTGAAAACTACTCCATCTCACATGATGATCGGACATGGTTTAGTTGATTTAGATCACGTGATCACTTAGATGATTAGAGGGATGTCTATCTAAGTGGGAGTTCTTAAGTAATATGATTAATGGAACTTTAATTTATCATGAACTTAGTACGTGATAATATTTTGCATGTCTATGTTGTTGTAGATCAATGGTCCATGCTACCGTTACTTTAAATTTTAATGCATCCCTAGAGAAAGTTAAGTTGAAAGATGGTGGCAGCAACTACACGGACTGGGTCCTTAACTTGAGGATTATCCTCATTGCTGCACAGAAGAATTACGTCCTGGAAGCACCACTAGGTGCGAGGCCTGCTGCTGATGCTACTGATGACGTTAAGAACGTCTGGCAGAGCAAAGCTGATGACTACTCGATAATTCAGTGTGCCATGCTTTACGGCTTAGAATTGGGACTTTAACGACGTTTTGAATGTCATGGAGCATATGGAGATGTTCCAAGAGTTGAAGTTAATATTTCAAGCAAATGCCCGAGTTGAGAGATATGAAGTCTCCAACAAATTCTACAGCTGCAAAATAGAGGAGAATAGTTCTGTTAGTGAACACATACTCAAAATGTCTGGGTATCATAATCACTTGACTCAGCTGGGAGTTGATCTTCCAGTTGATTGTGTCATTGGCAGAGTTCTTCAATCACTGCCACCAAGCTATAAAGGCTTCCTGATGAACTATAACATGCAAGGGATGGACAAGACTATTCCCGAGCTATTCGCGATGCTCAAGGCCGCGGAGGTAGAAATCAAAAAGAAGCATCAAGTGTTGATGGTCAATAATACCACTAGTTTCAAGAAAAAGGGCAAAGGGAAGAAAGGGAACTTCAAGAAGAATGGCAAAAAGTTTGTTTCTCAAGAGAAGAAACCCAAGTCTGGACCTAAGCCTGAAACTGAGTGCTTCTACTACAAAGGGACTGGTCACTGGAAGCGGAACTGCCCCAAGTATTTGGCGGACAAGAAGGATGGCAAAGTGAAAGGTATATTTGATATACATGTTATTGATGTGTATAACTAATGCTCGTAGTAGCGCCTGGGTATTTGATACTGGTTCTGTTGCTCATATTTTCAACTCGAAACAACGGGCTATAGATTAAGTGAAGATTGGCTAAGGACGAGGTGACGATGCGCGTGGGAAATGGTTCCAAAGTCGATGTGATCGCGGTTGGCACACTACCTCTACATCTACCTTCGGGATTAGCTTTAGATCTGAATAATTGTTATTTGGTGCCAGCGTTGAGCGTGAACATTATATCTGGATCTTGTTTGATGCGAGTGATTATTCATTTAAATCAGAGAATAATGGTTGTTCTATTTATATGGGTAATATCTTTTATGGTCATGCACCCCTGCTGAGTGGTCTATTTTTGTTGAATCTCGATAGTAGTGATACACATATTCATAGTGTTGAAGCCAAAAGATTGAAGTTTAATAATGATAGTGGAACTTACTTGCGGCTGTGCCGTTTGGGTCATATCGGTATAAAGCGCATGAAGAAACTCCATACTGATGGACTTTTGGAATCACTTGATTATGAATCACTTGGTGCTTGCAAACCGTGCCTTATGGGCAAGATGACTAAAACTCTGTTCTCCGGAACAATAGAACGAGCTACTAACTTGTTGGAGATAATACATACCAATGTATGCGGTCCAATGAGTACTGATGCTCATGGCGGGTATCATTATTTTTTTACCTTCATAGATGATTTGAGCAGATATGGTTATATCTACTAAATGAAGCATAAGTCTGAAACATTTGAAAAGTTCAAAGAATTTCACAGTGAAGTGGAAAATCATCGTAAAAAGAAAATAAAGTTTCTACGATCTGATCGTGGAGGAGAATATTTGAGTTACTAGTTTGGTCTTCATTTTAAACAACACGGGATAGTTTCACAATTAGTGCCACCTGGAACACCATAGCGGAATGGTGTGTCCGAACGTCGTAACCGTACTTCTTTAGATATGGTGCGATCTATGATGTCTCTTACTGATTTACCGCTATCATTTTGGGGTTATGCTTTAGAGACGGCTGCGTTCACTTTAAATAGGGCACCATCAAAATCTGTTGAGACGACGCCTTATGAACTATTGTTTGGCAAGAAACCAAAGTTGTCGTTTCTTAAAGTTTGGGGCTGCGATGCTTATGTGAAAAAGGTTCAACCTGATAAGCTCAAACCCAAATCGGAGAAGTGGGTCTTCATAGGATACCCAAAGGAAACTGTTGGGTACACCTTCTATCACAGATCCGAAGGCAAAATCTTTGTTGCTAAGAATGGATCCTTTGTAGAGAAGGAGTTTCTCTTGAAAGAAGTGAGTGGGAGGAAAGTAGAACTTGATGAGGTAACTGTACCTGATCCCTTATTGGAAAGTAGTTCATCACAGAAATCAGTTCCTGTGATTCATACACCAATTAGTGAGGAAGCTAATGATGATGATCGTGAAGCTTCAGATCAAGTTACTACCGAACCTCGTAGGTCTTCCAGAGTAAGATCCGCACCAGAGTGGTACGGTAATCTCGTTGTGGAAGTCATGTTACTAGACCATGATGAACCTACAAACTATGAGGAAGCAATGATGAGCCCAGATTCTGTGAAATGGCTTGAGGCCATGAAATCTGAGATGGGATCCATGTATGAGAAGAAGGTGTGGACTTTGGTGGACTTACCCGATGATCGGTGAGGGAGTCCTGGATTAAGGGGTCCTCGGACAGCCGGACTATATGCATATGCCGGACTATTGGACTATGAAGATACAAGAGAGAAGACTTGGTCCCGTGTCCGGATGGGACTCTCCTTTGTGTGGAAGGCAAGCTTGGCAATTAGGATATGAAGATTCCTTTCTCTGTAACTGACTCTGTGTAACCCTAGCCCCCTCCGGTGTCTATATAGACTGGAGGGTTTAGTCCGTAGGACAAGAACAATCATAATCATAGGCAAGCTTCTAGAGCCTCTATGATCTCGTGGTAGGTCAACTCTTGTAATACTCATATCATCAATATCAATCAAGTAGGAAGTAGGGTATTACCTCCACCGAGAGGACCTGAACCTGGGTAAACATTGTGTCCCCTGCCTCCTATTACCATTAGCCTTAGATGCACAGTTCGGAACCCCGTACCCGAAATCCGCCTGTTTTGACACCGACATTGGTGCTTTCATTGAGAGTTCCACTGTGACATCGAAGATAGGGTTGATGGCTCGCCTTGTTATCAAGGACAACATCACCTCCGGGGGAGCTCTGGCCTCAGGCCAAACCCTTCGGCTGGGCGGCTTCGTCTTCACCGCCCATTCGGTCGTCGGGCCGACCATCACTTCTCAGGTCATCGAAAATCGTCTCCACGTCAGCTCGGAATACGCCGAGCAGATGGATGCAACAGAGTTATCGTTTCTAAACGGGCTCCTGGATCACATTGCCGCTCTGGGAGTCACTTTAGACTACGATAGGATTGGGCTTAAACCTGATCAGAGAGAGATTGAATCTCCCTCGATCACCCATCAGATAGCGGTGGTGGAGGAGTGAAGCAACAACTCTTCCCCCATATTGAGGACGAAATATGTACGGATTTCCGAGCTCACCAAGCCAGATACATGCCCGCGGGAAGACGTGCCCCAAACTCCAAACTTACAATGTGACTATGGTCCAGAAAAATTGGTTTACATCCCGGAGTCCGAACTATTAAGCTCGGAAACTCCTCAAGCTTGGGGTCATGAATCGGATCTGGGTTCGGACTTAAATCCACCCACCCACCCAGACTCAAGTGATCTTCCCCGCATTAGACAACAGTCCTAAAAGACGATACATCACTTTTGGGCCAGATTCCTCATTTTCAAGGACATGGTCAAAGATTGTTGCGATGAAGACGAAATCTCAATATTCTGCAAAAATTGCATGGACAAGGAACTATTTAACACGATAAATCACCATCACATATCACGCTTCGATGACTTGGACATCATAGTACAGAAGTACTGCATGATGGAAAGCGCATGGACAACTCAGCCAGCATTTTGGGATCCACTGGCTCCCTCTAAACCCCTCGTCCAAACAAAAAGGGTGTACCCTCGTTGGTCGCCCGATCCAATCTCGAAGAAATCAAAGCCCACTTCAGGGCAAACAACTGTTTTGGAGGGATGGCTCGATAGGCCATGCAAAATACACACCACACCGGATACCGTACCAACACACAACCTTAGAGCATGTTGGATACTTCGGCAGGTGGCAAAGAGCAGTGAAGATCTCCTCATGAAAAACACCGCAGAGCAACATCCCACAGAACACAACACTATAGTATTGACAATCTTCGAGGCTTTCGCCTCAGGTAACAGGCGCAAGAGAGCACTCCGCGGCCTAGCCGAAGTCTGCCAAGTCGCAGCAATAAACCCCTGGAACGACACGGCCATAACTTTCAGTGCCAATGATGAACCACAATTCAGAACAGTCCAGGCACCAGTTGATTTGGTCCTCAGTCCAATCGTGGATGGCTTCTGGCTTACCAAAGTGCTCATGGACGGCGGTAGCGGACTAAACCTCATTTACGAGGAAACTCCCAACAAAATGGAAATAGACAGGAGCTGCATTGAGCAAAGCAGCACAACGTTCTGAGGAATTATTCCTAGCCGGGAGGCAAGATGCGCTGGAAAAATCACACTCGATGTTGTATTCGGCACGCCGCAGAATTATCGGTCCGAAGAGATAACCTTAAGGTGGCCCCTTTCACCAGTGGATATCACGCCTTGCTAGGGCGGGATGCGTTCGCGAGCTTCCGAGCTATACCACATTACGGGTACATGAAGCTCAAGATGCCGGGGCCCAATGGAATTATCACCCTTGCCAGTGATCCGGACACAACAGTCTGCACCGAAAATAAAACAGCCGCCTTGGCCCTCGAAGCATTGTCTGAAGCCCTCGCGGCCGAAGAATTAACTACATTACGCTCCACAGTGGATAGGGACAATCTGATACTCGATAAGTGATCCAAGTCCACCTCCTTTAAACCAGCGGATGAAATAGTCAAATTCCAAGTCCAACCAACGGACTCCTCAAAGACATCATCCATCGGGGCATAGCTAGACCCCACAATCGACGCCGCACTCCGGGCATTTCTATACGAGAACTAGGATATCTTTTCCTGGCACCCTTCTGATATGCCGGGGATCCCACGCAGGCTGGTCGAACACAGCCTTAACATACTAAAGGGATACAAGCCGGTCAAGCAAATAGTACGGTGCTTTTCAGAACCCAAACGACAAGCTATGGGAGAGGAACTAGCCAAGTTACCCGACGCCGGATTCATCACAGAAATAAAACACCCGAATTGGCTAGCAAACCTGGTGATGGTACCAAAGAAGGATAAATCCTGGCACCTATGTGTCGATTTCAAAGACCTCAACAAGGCTTGCCCTAAGGATCCCTTCCCTCTCCCATGCATTGATCAGATTATCGATGCTACCTCGGGACACGATTCATTATGTTTCCTCGACGTATACTCCGGATACCATCAAATCAAGATGGCAGAGTCCGATCAAGCCGCAACGACATTTATCACCCCATACGAGCCTTTCTGCTTCAACACTATGCCTTTCCGGCTTAAAAACGCCGGTGCCACCTACCAACGCATGATTCAAACATGCCTAGAGAAACAAATCGGCAAAACAGTTGATGCATATGTCGATGAGGTAGTCATCAAAACCAGACACGCCGAATCCTTAGTAGACGGTCTAAGGCTCATGTTCGATAACCTCCGAGCATATGACATTAAGCTCAATCCAGAAAAATGTGTTTTCGGCGTTCCCGCCTGAAAGCTGTTGGGTTCATCGTTTCCAATAGAGGAATTAAAGCAAACCCAGCTAAGATCCGAGCTTGTCACAGTTGGCTACCCCAACAGATCTCAAACAAATCCATAAGCTAACTGGATGCGTGGCAGCTCTAAGCCGCTTTATCTCCAGATTAGGAGAAAAGGCATTGCCACTTTATCGCCTTCTTCGATGAACCGAACACTTCGAGTGGACGGAGGCGGCAAAGGCCGGACTGGAGGAAATAAAGGCTCTTTTAGCAAGCAACCCAATCCTGGCCGTGCCGAATGTTGGCGAATGCATGTTCTTATACATAGCTGTAACACACCAAGTTGTGAGTGCGGTGCTCGTCGTTGAACAAGAGAAGGACGAACACAAATTTCCGGTTGAGAAGCCGGTATACTACGTATATACTGTCCTCACTACATGAAAATCCCGGTACCCACATTATCAAAAAATAGCATACGCGGTCTTCATGGCATCCCGGAAACTACGATACTACTTTCAAGAGTGTTCCATCACGGTGGCCTCCGAAGTACCACTTAATGACATAATAACCAACCGCGATGCCACGGGCCGGATTGCCAAGTGGGCCATAGAGGTCCTCCCATTCGACATCACATATAAACCACGGCGAGCCATTAAATCCCAAGAACTAGCGGACTTCGTCACCGAATGAACAGAGGCAGAACTCCGTAAAGAATACGGCACATACTCCAACTGGATCATGCACTTCGACGGCTCTAAAATGCTGGCAGGTCTGGGAGCAGGCGTCGTCCTCACATCCCCCACTGGAGATACAGTCCAATACGTATTATACACAGACTCCAACAACACAGCCGAATACGAGGCTTTGTTGCACGGTCTTTGGATGGCCGTCTCCATGGGCATTCTGTGCCTAGAAGTCGTGGGGATTCAAACCTCGCAATATCTCAAATAAATGGAGACTTTGATGCCAAAGATCCGAAAATGGTGGCCTATCATAATGCCGTCCTTAAGATGTCAGCACGGTTTGAGGGGCTCGAGTTTCATCATGTGGTTCGAGAAAACAATCAAGCGGCGGATGTCCTCGCCCGCATCGGTGCTAAGCGCGACCCCGTCCCACCTAACATCTTTCTGGAAAGGCTTTTCAAGCAATCTGTGGTGTGGCAAGGGGAGACCGGCAACATCAGTCCGGATCCGACCACAACCCTAGAATCCGAACACACTGACATAATCGGGGGCTCTGCCACCAAAATAACGCCCCTGACCCATCTCATCATGGCTGTTATCGCCCCATGGACCGAACCCTTCTTGGCCTACCTTAATAGGCACAAACTCACCGAGGATCAAAATGAGGCACGCTGCATTGTGCGACGCTCTAAAGCCTAGAAAGTCCATGAGGGAGAGCTTTATAAGAAAAGCACTACCGGGGTACTTCAAAGATGTATCTCCGAGGAGGAAGGGCGGAAGCTATTGGCTAAAATTCATGCCGGCCTCGGCAGTTACCACGCCGCAACTCAGGCCCTTGTAAGTAAGGCCTTCCGTAAAGGTTTCTACTGGCCGACGGCCTGAGCAGATGCACAAGACCTAGTCCAACATTGCGTCGGGTGCCAGCTTTTCTCCAACCAAAGCCATATGCCACCCACCGTCCTACAAACAATCCCCATAACTTGGCTCTTGCGGTCTGGGGGCTTGATATGGTTGGACCCCTTAAAGGAGGAAGCTGTAAGAAAAGATACTTGTTGGTCATGGTGGATAAATTCACCAAATGGATAGAAGCCAAACCAGTTAAAACGGCCGAATCTAGACCCGTGATAGACTTCATATCGGGTGTTGTACACCGTTATGGTGTCCCCCACAGCATCATCACCGATAACGGCTCAAATTTCACAGCCGATGAGGTGAAAACTTGGTGTAGCAACATAGGCATTAAGCTCGATTACGCCTCCGTCTATCACCCTCAAACAAACAGTCATGTCGAACGAGCCAATGGTCTTATTATGAGCGACATCAAACCTAGACTAGTGTGATCCTTAAAATAATCATACACGCACTGGGTTGAGGAGGTTGACTCCGTACTCTGGGGGCTGCGGACCATGCCAAATCGCACTACCGGATACACACCCTTCTTCATGGTGTACAGCGCAGAGGTTGTGCTGCCCTGCGTATTCATGACTAACCTCGAGTGTGCATGTACGAAGAGAGAGAGGCCGAGCTCGATCGGCAGGACAGTTTAGATGCCCTAGAAGAGGAGGGCAACGTCGCCAAAGCCCGTTCCGCATTCTATCAACAACAGGCTCGCAGGTATCAAAGCATAGAAGCACGGGCCAAGACTTATAATATTGGCGAGCTCGTTCTACGTCTACCGGAGAAGAAAAAGGACAAACTCAAGCCCAAGTGAGAGGGTCCCTTCATTATTGACAAAGTTCTCACCGGAGGAGCGTACCGACTGCGTGATGCATCAGATAATCGCCTCGAGCCAAACCCATGGAACGTGGCCAGACTCCAAAGATTCTACGCCTAGCACCGAACTCCATGTTCGTCTCCATCCCTCTGTTCCTTTTTATTTAAATTTCAGCTCTCTTCCCGTCTTTCCTTTTGAAAAGCTCTAAAGCTTTAGTGTGGCTAGACTACACACTTGTGACGCACTAATCTTCAAGTATGTGCGTTCATTATACCTGGGGGCTTCTTATACAGAACCTTAGCATAATTATCTTCCGGGCATCAAGCCCACTGCATATGCGTCCTTTTTCCATATCTACCTTTTCTTTGCCATTATATGCATCGATATGACTTAAAATTTGGCCAAGCTGGCTTGCCTGGCTCCTGTGCTTATGCCCTATGTTCCCATTAGTTCAGCTAGGGCATAAAGGGAGCACCTTTGGGATTGTTATTGACGGGTACTCCGGACGTGTACCTCAGACTGGGTGAAGCCGAAAGCTAGCGTTCTTAAGGGAATATTCGGTCGGTGGACTAAATATGTTTTTTACCTATCACAATATCAACCCCCAGATGTTACATATACTGCACTTTTTGATTGCAGTTCGGACATGCATGTTAATGCATGCGTACCCAGGGAAAGGAACCCTTAACGGAACTATTCTCTTTGGAAGAGGTTTCTTACTAACCATGTAATATAACATATCTAGTTGGGTACTTGTCTGTTCAAGCAATTATGACACCTACGCCTAGTTTCCATGCGTACCCCGGTTTATATTACTGAGCGGGTATTCGGAAACACTCCGGACTATCGGGTCCAGAGGCTGAAGCAAAATGGTCTGCCATGACAAATGTGTTACAATCCCGCTAGGGACAAATATGTCAATTGAAGTACATAGTCATTTAGACTCAAATGCTTCTTCTTCTATGCCATCCAACAGGTTATCTAGCCTACAATCCTGTTGGGAATATTTTGCGGCTAATCCTACCTGGTCATATACCAGACTAACGGGAATTTCTTTCCCATCTGACCCTACAGGTACGACCCGGGCCATATGATTCAGATCGAGCTTGGTGTACTGTGTTTTCACCATGTCCCAAGCCTCTCTCGCACCTTCTCGACAGGCAGATATCTTCCATAGTCGGAAACGCCGCCGCACTCCCTTGAAAAGCTGTACAAGCTCCCCCATACTTCCTGGTAGGGAGGCGGATGGCCATAAGGCCTTGGCGACACTCCACATGACCTGCCAGACTTTCTCGTGCAGTTGCGAAAGCTCTTGCAGCAGATTGCCTGATGATCCGGGCATCTCCTCTTCGGGATGGCCGGTCAGCATACCTACAGAGATAACTCTGTTAGTTCCTATCTCTGCCGAACTATATAAATATTCGTTTGAGAACATACTAAAAATGCCGAGTTGAAGCCTCTTATTTTCCTTCACGGAGTCAGCCAGCTGGGCCCGAACATCTTTCAATTCTTCACCCAGCTGGGTATTAGCATCTTGGAGCTTGTTTTTCTTCTGTACGACCCATGTAAGTTCACACTCGCCAGCGGATGCTTGCCTTTGCGCTCCTTGTTCACCCTCTTGCGGGATTCCCGGATTCTGTTTCGGATTATCTGAGGATTTTGGTCATCATATATGGTTAGCGTTACTGGTTTATAAACACAATATTGTTTTTTCTCAATTCGGGAATACATACCAGTCGATGCCTCTTCAGATCTTGATAGCTTGGCCATAGCAGTCGTTAGCTGGGTTCGACACTCTTCCAGCTCTTGAGACAATATGTTGTTCTTCTCCGAGAGAACCTATTAGTACAATGATCCTTAAATCACTTGTACCAACTGCTTTATGTCTCAGGGGCTACTGATATACATAATTATCAGATTTTTATACTTACCCATATATCTTTCAAATACTGGTACGTGGTTCTAGCAAGCCCATCCTGAGCGGCTCGGATGTACACATCACCCGAGTTGAAGGCATTAAAAGCCTCGTCTGAAAAACCGGGGTCGCGGAGTGCGGCCCGCCGGTGCTGATGATTCATGGCGCTCTTCACTTCAGAATTTGTAATGGACATTCTATCTGAATCCTCTGTATGAGGACAGTCTGGTGTCACTTCTGTGTTGGCTTCATCCTCGAGACCGGGTTTGGAATCCGGCTTGTAGAGGCACGGTTGGCAGGATCCCTGGACATAGTTCGGTGGATGTTCATTCTGCTAATACACAACGGATAGTGTCATACTTTAAGATGACAAACCACGAAGCGTATTTAAAACCATACCTCCTTGATGACGGCTCCGTCATATTTTTGTTCGCCTTTATTTTTGAAGGCCTACCCGGCACGGGCGCCCCTTGTTGGCGAGTCTCCTCGGGTTCGGCTTGGCACGCCGATTGTCTTCCCTTTAGAGCATAAGAATTGTGCGGTGGGTAAGACAGAAGGAGTGAATCTTTCCCGGAAGACATGTCTCTTGTTTACCTACATGCGATATAGGGAGTAGGCCGGGATAGTCAGCAATGATGGCCACCTCTAGCCATCACAGCTCGCCTGGTGAAACACCCCTTCCACGAGCTCCACGAATATATCCGGATCCTCTTCGAATCCGGGGTCAAGGGCCCGGTTACGGTCCTCTGGCTGTGGTGCCGGGCTATGGAACTCCCTGGTTATTTTCCGCCATTCCTGTTATAAGTAGATGGAGTAAATATTTATGAAAACAGAGGCTCAGGGAATGAATAGAGTAGAGTAATGGATGGCGGCTCACTCAGCTGGGAGGGTTGTACATGGAAAATCCATCCTGTGGCTTAATGCGGATGAACTCCTCTCTTTCCCCCTTGTATAAATCGGATAGTATTTCCACCAGAGCGATGGTGGAGTCTAGACACTTTCGACCGCAACGGGTGGCATCGTCTTCTCCGTTAAAGTGCCAGATGGGATGCCCTCGATATTGGAGTGGCTGAACTCCCCACATTATGGATATCGCCATAACCTCGACTATTGGTAATCCGGACCGAGAGAGTATTCTTATCTTGCTCATCAATTGAAGGACCTCCCTGTGCTTACTATTGGTAATCCGGGTACGCCAGTTAAGGCGCTTTCTCAGCGGAGCATTTGTAAACTCAAGAAGACCCATTCAGATTGGGTGGGGAAGGGAGACGTCCTTGATATAAAACCACTCTAAGGGCCACTCTTCGGGTGCCTTCCTCGGTGTGCCGGATAAGTATCTGGTCCTGGCGATGCGCCATATCTCGGCTCCGCCCACTTGGAATATTGATCCCCCTTGATTACGGGGGACGAGGCAGAACAACTTCTTCCATAGCTAGAAATGGGCTTCGCAGCCCAGAAATAGCTAGCAAAGAGCGACATAAACTGCGATGTGCAGGATGGAGGCAGGTGTGAAGTTGTGCAGCTAGAGGCCATAGAACTCCAGGAGCCCGCGGAGGAACAAATAGATTGGAAATCCAACACCCCTCAGTAAGTAGGAGACAAGGTATACTCGCTCCCTTCTGGATGGGTTGGGAAAGTTCTCCGCTTGCTCCCCACCATGGAAGGAAGCCAATCTTGCTCGAACGGGGACTAGATATAGGTAGAAACCCTTGGGTCTACAACTTCACTAATCACACTACAAGAAATATGTCAACTTGTGACCACCACTATTGGTCACTGAATGGTCATAGTTTTCCATTTGTGACCTTTTTGTGACCAAAACCAGAAGGTCAAAAGCTGACCATCGTAAACTGACATTTTTGACCTTTCTTCTGGAATGGTCGTAGACGTTTATGACCAAAATATGCCTACTGTATTGATTTGGTCACTAGCAGCCTCCCCAGGCCACGTAGGCATCCGACGTGGCAATCTAATGTGGAACAAGAATCAGCCCGGTCCAATTCGATTTTCTACATGGGCCTAGCCCAACAATTCGACCGTTTAAATGTATTTTTTTCCTATGCTTTTATAACTACATGGGTCTGACCCAACAATTCAGCCTTATTGATTTCTTTGCGTGGCCCTTTTAACAACAGATTTTCTTTTTGATCATGTTTTTGGGCCTTTTCTATAATGGGCCTTTACCTTTCCACATAGTTTGTTTCCTTTTTCTTTCTATTTTCTATTTGAGTGGAGGCCTGCTTATAATAGTTCTGAATAGCTTTTCAGCCCAGGTTATTTTGGCCATGGCATCTTAATAGTACAAGTATATTTGGGCCATGGCCACTATCAGGTCCAGTAAGAACATTTTTTCTGGAGAATTTAATGTTCCAGTAAAATGTACACAATACATTACAGGGAAATAGCACATACAACAGCAGATACATTTTCATTTCACTCCTACTACAGCTCACTACAACATAGACAGTACATGACACTTCATCCTTCATTTTTTTGCCACGCACTAGACGAGTACATCTCACTTCAAATAAATAGTACTGCTCCCGGAAGAAAATACGCCACCACACGCCATGGTGCGCCATCTTACTCGATCTGGCCTCAAGGAACTAGCAGCGCTGCTTGCTCCTTTGGTCTAGAGCTCCTTGCTGTAGAGGATGGCTGAAACTCGAATGTGGAGCTTCCTGCACATGACATATTGTGTCAATGCTTGCAGCAACAGAAAGAACACACATACCATAGAACTTGCACAGTAATGTATCAGCCACCAAACAGTATGAAGCAAAAACAAAGAAATAATCTGGGACAGTTCGATAAACAAAAATGTGAAGTAAATAGCATCTTCAGTTCAGCAATAGGCTGTACATACAGTATGAGCAGCACAGGACAGTAAAAACAAGGAGGAAAAGCCAAATGAGTTGCTTTAACTCTAAATAGTTTGTAACAAATTGACATAATCTGGGACAATTCAACAGATCCAAATGTGAAGGTAGCATCATATGCTCAGCTGACAAACAATTCATATGTAACTCCTCTATTATATAGTACTACACTAACAGAGCTGCATCTCTAGACACAAGAACAAAGTGGTGCATTGATGGCATGCTAGGCATCAGTTTTAAAAAGCTCAATTTTAGATCATCAACAACCAGAAAGGCCTCAGCGGTCTAAATGTTTAGCGCACCACCATCACATCATCGACAAACAGGACCCGATACAACCCATACACAGCAACTAGGGAAAAAATGGGATCAAGCATAGAGGGAGGCGGGTACCTTCTAGTTGACAAGGTCGAACACCCTTTGTGCACCCGCATCTCAAACCGATCCCAGGTGTTGGTACCTGTTTTACCAAAATAGGATAACATAGTTATAATCTGTTTACTTCCAAATCATCATAAGAAACTACAGCACAACAAGAGTAGCAGATGACTGATTTGTGATGGGCTGAGCAGCAGGTTTAAGAAGCTTGATTTTGAAACATCAAATGTATCAAAATAATCATATGAATCATCATTTGCTTAGCAGATCTACCAAGTGCAACTACTTCACCATTCTAGGTAAATTAAGATGTTAAATGACTAAAACTAGTAGTATGCTACAATCATATGGTACTGGTTAAAAAATGTGACCAGAGGACTACACTTGAACACATTACTTGCAATGCCTACTAGAAGGAGCAAGTGTACAACATCATATGCTCAGCTGACAAACGGTTCATATGCAACTCATTACATTATATACCACACTAACAGAGGAAACAGAGCTCACAGTGGTGGTTTACGTAGCCAATGTCAAACAACCTCCTTCATCGCTGCGAGCACCATGCACCTTGGTTGGACATGAAGTCCTTGTCCTCTTTTGCACATATAACATCCAAAGCATTGCTGTTGCACATGGATAGGAGGAATCAGAAATTTTGAGGTCAAATCGAAAAGGGAACAGCGTAAAGTCTGCAGGTGCATGAGGAAGGAAAGCAATGCAAAAGTATCACTTCAAGGAGTAGAATCCTAACCACAACATCATCATCAATAAATAGCAGGTATATATATAGCTAGCAATAATACCATCTACTCCCTCTATAAAGAAATATAAGAGCATTAAGATCACTGAAGTACTCATCTAAATGCCCTTATATTTCTTTAAGGTGGGAGTAGTAAACGGCAGCAGCAACACTTGAACCATGACATCTCCAGCAAGGAAACAAAAAAATGGGAAAATAATTTATTCTAGACTAGATACCTAATAACACTAGAATTTCAAAAAGATGGCCGCTGTGAATAGAAATGACCAATATGGGATGGGCACTAACACCTAAACATACAGCACAACGCTCAACAAGCAGCAGAACAACCGAAGTAGCCCTCTGTCTGCATCATGTTGAACATCGCAAGTAGACATATATGCATCCAACATCTACCATACTAGTTTCACCAAGGAGCATAATAAGCAAACATGATCCATGGTCATTTGCATCACATCAACCAAATTATGCAGGAAACATCATTATGCGCACAAGCAAAGACAAGGTCTAGATCCTGTTTGTTTGATTCACCTGTTGATGAGGGCGGCGGAGCGGGAGACAAGCTCGATGTCGTTGCCGTCGAGGACGATCTCATCCTTGACCTTCTCGGACTGCGGGATGGTGACCACGTCGAGCATGTACACCTTCCTCACCTGCAACCACACCAGAAACCAGTTAATCACCCACAAGAAGTTCATCCCCTTGCACGGAGAAAGCGAGATCCACTGACCAAATCCGCAGAGATCAACACATGAAAGTGAGATCCACTGACCAAATCACGTGCCGTCACGGAAGGCCTTGGCGATGCTCTTGGGCGTCCTGCGCAGCCCCTCTCGGCGGTCATCATCGCCGATCCCCACTAGCAGCTCGCGCACCGTCAGCTCCATGGTGTCCCCCGCCGCCTTCCCGCCGCCAAGCTCCACCAGAAGATCCTCCTCCTCCTCCTTGTCGCACATGCACGCGGTAACTGTGGCGAGGTGGGCCTCCTCAAGCGCTCCCATGGCGGCAAACGGTGTCCTCCACGCGCGCCCACCTGTCAGTGGGAAATGACACCTATGGGATCACTGGAATCCCTACTACGGTTGCGGGGCGCGGGGATCGTGAGAAGAGCGGGACTAGTAGACAGCACAAAGGAGATTTACCCAGGTTCGGGCCGCAAAGATGCATAAAACCCTACGATCCTGCTTTGGTGGATGTATTTAGTGTTCTGGAGCTGTTGACCTAGCTCTGGGTGCTGCTAGGTTCCAAAGAGCCGAATCCTTCTGCAGTGCGCCATGGGCCTCCTTTTATAGGTGAAAGGGGCTGCCACAGTGGCACACATGAGGTGGAAAGTGTTATAGTGCCATGAGCTTATTGCTGGTATTACAGGACAAAGTGCATTTAATGCGAGGCTTAGGTGTCCCTTCACTTTATCAGGGACGGGAGCAAGGCCCGTCCCATCCGTCGCCGCTCCTCCTGGCTTTGACACATGCCCTGGACAGCGATGCGGTGCCATGTAGGCAGGAAAGCAGCTGAGGTGGCGCGGTGGTGGAGCCTCCACGAAGGTTGCATGTTGCCACGCAGGTGCCTGCCCAGCTGGTTGGGTCGGCAGATGCATTCAAATGACGGCGGAGACTTGGCTGGCGCGGGCTAGGAGGTGGCCCTGCTGGCGCACTTGGCGAGGGCCTTGCCGGGCCGTGGCGCGTTGGCGTCCCCGGCAAGGATCTTGTCGGGGGTCTTGTGGGTTCCTTCGGTGAGGATCTCGGTGAAGATTATTGCCTTCTTATCCTCATTTGATCTTAACTGTTCTTTGTCTTCAGAAAGATCTGCATGCCCCCACGGAGGTGCCTCCCGAGCCTTGTCCCAATGTGTCTGTCGAGCGTTGGGGGGCTCAAAGGTGGCTCACTCAGTTGGTGTGGGCGAGCTGCCCGGCAAGGGTCTTGCTAGGGCCGCTGAAGCTGCCCCGGCAAGGGTTCTTGCCGGGGAAACCTGCTTCATCTATCCAAACTTTGTGGCCTTGGTCCTTGTCATTGCTTTGTTTGTCTTGTGCCTTCGGCTTCTCTCCGGCTTCCCTTTCCTGCCCTGTTATGCGTGGCCGTCGCGGGTGGCTCTGACTGCCCGTGCACAAGTAAAGGGGTCAAAAGGAGAGACCCTACTTTTGTACACCGACAGCAGCCCCCGGGCCTGGGCCACACATAAGCGCAACACGTTGTTGGGCCAGGCCCAGAACGGTGCGCGGGCAGTTGGGGCGGATTTTACCGCGGTAACTGCTCCGTCCGCTGCGCTTCTCCACGACCCCTGTTGAACGCGCTACGTGGGGGTCGTGTGCGCGCGCGTGACGTGGGAGGCATGCGTGGGACTGCGTTCGCACGCATGCGTCGTATCGCAGCTAATGGGAAAGGAGGCGGCCCGCGCCTTCCCCTTAAAAAGGAATAACCACGGGCACGCTGCTCACTTTACCCCCTCTTGCGCCTTTCTCCAATCTTAGAACCGCCGCCCCCTCTCTTCCTTCTTCTTGAGCCTCTCTGCCTTCGTCCATCACCATCGTGCCTCTGCCATCCCCTGCTCTTTCGCTTCCCGCAGTCGCCATGGCGCCCAAGTCCACAAAAATCAAGGGAGCGGCGAAGGACACCGGGGTGACGGAGCAGCCGGAGAGCGAGCTGGTGGCGCGACAGGCGCAGTCCGCTTACTTCCCCTCGACGGTCGGCGTGCCCGAGCTCTGGGAGATGTTCAAGGACCTGTGGGAGTGAAGACGGGGGGAGAGAAGACGGGTCATCCAACCACGCACGTCGTCCTTGCCAACGCCGGGCCCTCCCAGAATCGGTACCCCTTCTTCGTTGACTATTTCTCTTGCAGGCTCTGTCCCCCCTTTTTTGATTTCTTCAAGGACATCATGCACACCTACGGCTTCCATCTCTTTGATTTCACCCCGAATGCCGTGGCGTGCATGGCTCTCTTAGAACATCTCTGCAAGGGCTTCATCGGGGTGCACCCTAGCACGGCACTCTTCCACCATTACTTCTCCCCTCGGATTCAAAAAGGGGGCGCCATCGCTGGCTGCGTCGCCTGGATCCCGAGGGCCGCAAGGGGGCGTACCCGGACGACGCCACGAAGGAGAGGTGGGAAGAATGGTGGGGCCGGTGGTGCTGGATTGAGGAGGAGGACCCGCTAGCATTCTGCGAGGTTCGCCAGAAGCCGCCGGTCCGTGGGGGCGATTGGGGCGAGGTCGACGCCGACGACGTGAAGCTTACGGTCGCCACCACCAGGATTCTTCGGCTCACTCAAGCCGGGCTCACCCTCGAAATGATCGGGGCGGACTTCATCCGCCGCTGAATTGCCCCTCTGCACGACAAGGGGAGGCCGGCCTGGCTCTTTGTGAACGCCGCCGACATCATGAAGCTCCGCCCTGGCCTCGACAACAACCTGATAGTGCTGAGGCACGCCCAAGTTTGCCAACGGATCTTCCAGCTCGAGGTTGACGATGAGGGCGAGGTTGAGCGGTCCGGCAAGCTTGCCAGGGCCTCCGCGAAGGCCGGCAAGGTAGACAAGGAGCCCGTTTTCAAGCTGCCGGCGGTAGTGGTTCCGCTGAGCAACAACTCTCGCCGGAACGAGATCAGTGCCATGATGCCGCTCTTGAACGCGCATGGCCTTGACCCGAACTGGGTTGAGCCGGACGGACTCGTGGTGCAGGAGTTCTTCGACACCTTGCATGAGGTGTACGTCACCGCCGAGCCGCAGCTTATCCAGGAGACCTCTCCGGCGGAGCTGGACTATATCGCCGCCAGGGTGGAGGAGGCAAGGCTTGCCGAGGAGGAGGAAAAGCTTGTCAAGGAGGCTGGCAGCGCTGGTGGCGTGGTGGACAAGGCCGCGGCAGAGGCGGAGGAGGGGGAGCTCGCCCGGTGGGCAGAAGCCGCTGGGGAGGCCAGCGACGCCGACACCGGGTCTCCCCTCGTCGAAGACGCCGCCGACGGGTCATCGAAGGAGGAGGATGAGGGGGCGAAGACTGCGACTGTCGATCCTCCAACTACCGAAAAAGGGCGGGTCCTGCGGCGGGCCATCTCCGGCGAGCCGGTCCGCCTTAACCGGGGCGCACAGCCGCGCCCAGGAAGCGTCCGTGCGCCAGACGAGGGCGGTGACGATGAAGAAAACGGCTAAAGCCGTGGCGTCGAGGAAGAAGGCATCTGCTTCTTCGTCGTCCAAGCGCGCCCGGACGACATCGCCTCCCCCCTCGCCGGCAAACATCGGCGTGGGGATTGCATTTGAATTCAGGCCTCTCAGCCCTGAGAGAGAGCTTGGGCCTCTTAGCCCGCAGAGAAGGAGGAGGAAGAGAACAAAGAGTAAGTTTCTGATTTCCTCCCTCATTCCTTACACTCCCCCTGATGGTGTTGTTCACTTGCCTTCACCTTGTAGGGATGTGGAGACGCTGGCCCAGAGGATAAAGAGGGCCAGGATTTCGGCGAGTGGCCAGCCCCCGGCAGGCACCTCCATTACACCACTGGTGGTGTCGAGCGGCCCGGACAGCAGCCCCCAGCCCAGCCCCCAACGTGAGTCCACCACCCACCCTCTATCAACGTGCGTCATGTGTGATGCTTCAGTGTTAACCTTACGTGGATGCAGGAGGGGAGCAGCACCAAAGGGAACCGCAGAGGGCTTCTCCGATCATGCTGCCTCCGTCAACTACAACACCCCAAGGGTTGTCCCCGGCAAGGGCACCAAGCACCGAGGTCGTGCACACGGAGGAGGGGGAGGAGAACGCAGGCGCCGGTGGCTTTGCCTCGACACCAGACCTTGGCGGAGAAGGGGCTTCCGCCTCTCGGCCCAGCACGAGTATACCACTCGCTCTCCACTTCTGCTTGTGTTCTTTCTTTCCTCTTTTCCTTACTGGCCTTTGATCTTGGCTCCGCCCTATCTCCTTCTTGGCATCCAAACCCCTCCTTGGTGGGCTCAGAGGACATCGACGCCGCCATCAAGGACATCGCCACGGATGCCGCGGCGGAGGCGGAGAAGATTGCTACTGAGGAGAGCGCTGGGGTTGCTGCTGAGGACGCCACCAAGGGGCCCGCCAAAGAGCCCGGCAAGGGGCCTGCCGGGGAGGCCGGTAAGGCTGCTCCCGAGGAGGTGGCGTTTGACGACTTGCCCTCCTCTTCCGCCACCTCTGGCTCCGGCAGGTACCTGAGGGTAAGCGACGACCTCTTCGTCCATCTCCTTGGCGCGTCGAGCACCAGGGCTCCCTTTGAGGGAGAGGTGTTCAACGAGGAGGCGCTTGCCGCTGCCGGGTTCGAGGTCGTCAATGAGCCGGGCGTTGGTGGTGCCAGCTCCCAGGAGGAGTAGCTGCTGTAGGCCATGGGTGCCAGCTTCCGGAAGTTTCAGGCGCTCCATCGCGCCCGCCTGGACAAGGCCAAGTCCAGGGCAGCAGTGGTGGAGAAGGCTGAGGAGGACTTCGGAGGGCGCGTCACTGAGGCGAAAGACTGGTTCCGCCAGGCCCATCACGAGCTAAACGCCGCCCAAGGCGAGCTGGCCAACGGTGAGGTGGAGCTCACCCTGAAGCTGGCCGACTCGAGAAGGCCCAGGAGATGGCGAAGAAATTGGCCGAAGAAGCCGAAGCCGCTCGGACCCAGCATGATGCCGCACTGAAAACCTAGGAAGAGGACCTTGCCGCACGCGAGGAGAAGCTTGCCGCCACGCTCTGCGGCAAGGACGAAGAGGTGGCCAAGCTCATCCTGCAGCAGACCCAAGAGCTGGAGCGGAGACATCAGGAAGCACTCAATGCCCAGGCTCAAGTCTATGCCAGCAAGGTGAAGGAGCTGGAGGGGCAAGCTTTGGAGCTGACACGGGAGAAGAACACGTTCAACGGCGCCCTGACGGAGGCGCAGGGCGCGGTCATCAGCAAGGCCGGAGAACTCTCCGGAGCCAAAAGCTCCATCAGCGACCTCAAGCTGAAGCTGGGAGATGTCGAGAAGACACTGTCAGAGGACAGAACCCGGGAGGGGATCCTGACCAAGGAGCTGGCGACAGAGAAGCAGCGGTGGATGAACGAGACTGCCAACCTCGAGGACCATGTGGCGGGCCAGAAGCGTTGGCTCGAACGCCTTACCGTCGTTGCAAACCCGGCCACCGATCAGCTGGCCATTATGGGGATGCCGGAGATGAGGTACGCCCCAGAAGAGAACCTGAGCCCCAATGCCAACCTGACCATATACTTTGAGAAGGTCGTCAGCGTCCTGAGGCGGCTCCGTTCCAATTGGGCGGCCTCCTTGGCCGAAGAATGCCAGATACTATGCCGGGGGACCATGACCAGGGTGCTCACCAAGATTGCACACTGGCACCCAGACCTCGACTTCAGAGCTGTGTTGAAGAGCTTGCCGGAGGATGCCGACATCGCGGCACTCAATGAGCGTATCCAGCCCATCCTCAGCCGCATCGACAAGATCAAGAGGTTGGAGGGCCAGTGCCAGGAATAGGCACCCCGTTCTCCGTCGCCGCTCCGGGTTCATGACCAAGACAATGCTATCTTTAGTTAGAACCGCGGCGGCAATTTGTATAATATAACTCTGAAGTGCTCCTGAAACTATGCATGTTATTTTCCTGTTCTATTTTCCTTTGTATGTCCACCCCACGTCAACAGGGTAAGCTTGCCGGCACGTAAACCCAGGGCGGTGCTTTGAGGATGGATCCTTATTAGCCTGCCGGACGTGCTTGTTGTCGGGCAAGCACCTTACCGCCCTTGGCGCGGCCACTCGATCTGTCGAGCTTGACTCGAGTCTGAATCGAGAGCGTTGCCGATGGCAAAAGGCTACCCTGCTGCTCTCGACGCGGCCGCTTGGACTGTTGAGCGGACTCGAAACAGAACAAGGGCGTTGCCGATCGCAGGAGGGCCCCTCTGCGTACGGGCTCTCCATACATAGGCCGAACCATCGAGGATAATAACCTCATATCTAAGGAGAAAAATTTAAAATTCAGCATGACTTAGCTATCTCGTCACCTCCTCAGCGTCCTTCACGCCAACGGGCAGCGCTGCCTTCTTCGCAGGAGTTGTGACGATGATGAACTGCTAGGACTTCCACTCGACCAGATTCTCACAATTGCGCCAACTACCTGGCGCACCAAAGATGTCGGTGGGAAACAATACCTATGGGATCACTGGAATCCCTACTACAGTTGCGGGGCGCGGGGATCGTGAGAAGAGTGGGACTAGTAGACAGCACAAACGGGATTTATCCAGGTTCGGGCCGCAAAGATGCGTAAAACCCTACGATCCTGCTTTGGTTGATGTATTTAGTGTTCTGGAGCTCTTGAAGTAGCTCTGGGTGCTGCTAGGTTCCAAAGAGCCGAATCCATCTCCAGTGCGCCATGGGCCTCCTTTTATAGGCGAAAGGGGCTGCCACAGTGGCACACAGGAGGTGGAAAGTGTTACGGTGTCATGAGGTTATCTCTCGTATTATAGGACAAAGTGTGTTTAATGCGAGGCTTAGGTGTCCCTTCACTTTATCGGGGATAGGAGCGAGGCCCGTCCCATCCGTCGCCGCTCCTCCTTGCTTTGACACGCGCCCCGGCCAGCGATGCATGCGGTGCCATGTAGGCAGGCAAGCAGCTAAGGTGGCGCCGTGGTGGAGCTTCCACGAACGGCTGCATGTTGCCAAACAGGTGCCTGCCCAGCTGGTTGGGTCGGCAGCTGCATGCGAATGGCGGCGGAGACTTGGCTGGCACGGGCCTGGTAGTGGCCCTGCGAGCGCGCTTGGTGAGGGCCTTGCCGGGTGGCCCGTCAAGGGTCTTGCCGGGTGGCCCGGCAAGGATCTTACCGGGGGTCTTGTGGATTCCTTCGGTGAGGATCTCGGTGAAGATTGTTGCATTCTTATCCTCATTTGATATAGACTGTTCTTTGTCTTCACAAAGACCTGCATGACACCACGGAGGTGCCTCCCGAGCCTTGTCCCAATGCGTTTGTCTAGCGTTGGGGGGCTCAAAGGTGGCTCACTCAGCTGGTGTGGGCGAGCTGCCCCGGCAACGGTTCTTGCCAGGGAAACCTGCTTCGTCCATCTGATCTTTGTGGCCTTGGTCCTTGTCATTGCTTTGTTTGTCTTGTGCCTTCGGTGTCTCTCCGGCTTCCCTTTCCTGCCCTGTTATGTGTGGCCGTGGCGGGTGGCTCTGACTGCCCGTGCACAAGTAAAGGGGTCAAAAGGAGAGCCCCTACTTTTGTACACCGACACCACCTAGTGCTGGACCTGGCCGCTAGTGCTGGATCTGGCCGCTGCTGGATCTCGCCATGGCTGTGCGGTGCGGCTATGTTTAGGGTGAGAGCGAGGAGGGTCCGACTGCAGCCATGGGAGAGGTGGGGAGGGGAGTGGTTGCCGGTGGCTGGGGTTGGCAGAGAGGATGGAGGTGGGCGCCAGCGGGTTGGGTGGGTGGGCTGGGAATCAAGAGAGACAGAGGAGGAGCGGCGCTCTCCTTGCCTTTGGTGGGTTTCTAGCCACTTGAGGGATGCGTGGAGACTCGAGCTCCTCGCCGTCAGTGCAGGGGTGGAGGCCGGCCATGGTGCGGGGGCAGGGCGGCTAGGGTTTTGGCCAAATGGGATGGCGGCGGCTAATGGTGCAGGAGAGAAGGTGGAGAAGATTGTGGTGGGGAAGTGGGGGCGTGGGGGGTTGTCTTAGGGCTAGGTGGGTGAGAGGGTGAGGGAACGAGGGCTACCGTTGGATCCAGGAGCATCCAACGGTGCTTGATGCATGATCCGTGTGAGATGTCTATGGCCCAATCAGAATGCAGTACGCGTGTATGACGCTATGACCATCTAGTATTGGACGTTATGACCATTCAAAATTGGTCGTGGTCAAATAAAAATAAATTGTAAAATCATGTCAGCATTTTATTTTTTATTTTTTGAGTGTCCAAAATGATTTTTTTGTGAAGAAGCTACCAAATATTTGCACGAGGTGCATCTTGGAATTCCAAACAATGTTGTCTAAGAGAGTTTTCATTTTCTTTGCACGGAAAATTCATTTTTCATTTTCTGAGTGCCCGAAATGAGTTTTCTTTATGAAGGGCCAACCATATATTTGTTGCAAAATTGGACCTACTCAATTTTATAAAATACTAGGCCATATTTAATGCACAATTGACAAAATGGTTGGTTGTCAAAAGTTTTGATCCACACCTCTGGTGAAAAAGACAATTTTCCGCCGATTCAGCTGGAAGCGGGTCAAATTTGAACTGTAGCTACCTCATAGTTTGCTCTTTATTTTTGCAAAAAATCATTTCTAGGTACATAAGTATCTATTTAATCATAGAAACACAAAAAAAATTACAAGATTCAACCACTAGCTAGGAACAGTCATTCCTGCCATTTTGACCGCATTTTGAAACGTGCATAAAAAATTCAAAAAAAATCAAAAAATTGGAAAACCTTCGCATTGTGTCATTATATGTGGCCAAGTTTCCAGGAAAAATAATAAACTTGTAATGCGGAAATTATTTTAAAAAAGTGTTCTCAGAAACGAGCTATCATGCGTGAAGATTCATGGCTTTCAAGCCAAATGATCAATCTTATGGCCACATTCATGGCATAGTTTGTTCAAATTATCTCATATTGTGCAAAAGGGTGCATCTTGGAATTCCAAACAATGCTGCCTAAGGGAGTTCTCATTTTCTTTGCACGGAAAATTAATTTTCCATTTTCCGAGTGCCCGAAATGAGTTTTTTTGTGAAGGACCTACCATATATTTGTTGCAAAATTGGATCAAATAAATTTTCTAAAATACTAGGACATATTTAATGCACAATTGACCAAATGGTTGGGTGTAAAAAGTTTTGATCCACCTCTGGTGAAAAGGACAGATTCCCGCCGATTCAGCTGAAAGAGGGTCAAATTTGAACTGCAGGTACAGCTGCCTCATAGTTTGCTATTTATTTTTTCCAAAAATCATTTCTAGGAACATAAGTATCTATTTAATCAGAGAAACACCAAAAAAATTCCAAGATTCAACCACTAGCTAGGAACGGTCAAGCCCGCCATTTTGACCGCATTTTGAAACGGGCATAAAAAATTCAAAAAAATCGAAAAATTGGAAAACCTTCGCATTGTGTCATTATATGTGGCCAAGTTTCCAGGAGAAGTAATAAACTTGTAATACGAAAATTATTTTTAAAAAGTGTTCCCAGAAATGAGCTATCATGCGTGAAGATTCATGGCTTTCAAGCCAAATGATCAATCTTATGGCCACATTCATGGCATAGTTTGTTCAAATGATCTCATATTGTGCACAAGGGTGCATCTTGGAATGGCAAACAATGTTGCCTAAGGAAGTTTTCATTTTCTTTGCACGGAAAATTCATTTTCCATTTTCTGAGTGCCTAAAATGAGGTTTTTTATGAAGGACCTACCATATATTTGTTGCTAAATTGGACCAAATCAATTTTATAAAATACTAGGCCATATTTAATGCACAATTGACAAAATGGTTTGGTGTCAAAAGTTTTGATTCACCTCTGGTGAAAAAGACAAATTCCCGCCGATGCAGATGGAAGCGGGTCAAATTTGAACTGCAGCTGCCTCATAGTTTGCTATTTATTTTTTCCAAAAATCATTTCTAGTTACATAAGTACCTATTTAATCATAAATACATTGTTTGTTGGCGATACGTCGAGGTTTGGACGGTGGCCGGGGGCCCCAACTCTAGAGCGCGTAAACTCGCATGCCCGCCGCGTGGTCACCGCATGACCGTGGCGTTGCCATGTGTTCTGGGCTGCCTAGGCATGTCTAGTGGGTTGGGCACTCCCCAGGTAGGTGCTACGAAGAAAATCACAACATAAGATTCTCACGAGGAGACCGATCGATGCTCAAACATGAACAAGCAGCCAAGTGTTTGATTAGCGGTACGGGAAATGCACATGGCTAATGGGTGTGAGTTTTGGCTGAGGATGATCAATTACTAAGAAGATCGTCTTCGCAAATTTTCAGCTCAAAAGGAGGAGCCTAGGTGGTACTTTCTTTGCAAAGTACCACACTGGACATAAATACGAATGTTGAAGCCGAGCTCAAAATAATGAATGGATTGAGCTGGCATTTGGTGGAGGATGGTTATTTGGGTAGAGGAAAGCACTGTAGAAAATGGATACCGTTTGGACATACCAAAGTGGTACTTCCTTCACAAAGTGTTTTTCTGGACAGAATAGGAAAATGAATATTTTTGAATTATTTTTGAACTACGCAAGGAAGGTTTTTTTTTACATATTTGACGAAGATATGACCCAAAGAATTTATGAGATTTTTTTGGGAATTTTGGGAATGACAGAAATATAGGTTGCTTCACAACCTATGGCAAAAACTGCCACATGAACATTACACATAGGCAAAACTGATGAGGTGGCGCCTAGTCATAGCAACCCACCACAATTTACAAGGTTATGGCCATCTATATTGGTCATGATCAGCTAGAAATAAGGCAGCAGACCTGTGCTATCTGCTTTATGACCACTTCGTGTAAGGAAATTACGACCTTTCTGACCAAAATGGTCGTTATTGTTTAGGGTTTGGAGCCCCCCGAACAGCTTTTGACCAATAGGTCTGAAATTGTCATAGATCTATGACCAATTCTTTCAGGGTCACTGACAGAAGGTCACTAGTTGACATATTTCTTATAGTGTCAGCCGTGGGATATGGTACACTTCTCCCAATTGCCCGGCTTGGTGTTGTGAGAGCGGGCAGAAGAGCTACGAGTGCCGGCCATGTTGGAGTGGTTTTTTCGGGCACACTCTGATGATTCCTCGCTTGGGGAAGCGTGGCAAATGTAAAAATGCCCCGACTTCTCGCATTCGCTCGACGCGTGGAGGCTGAGACTGTTAAGGTGCAGAAGCCGATGAGCGTAACATTAAATGGGGAACCGAGACTGCTATTTACAACAGGTACGTTGAAGAATTCGGAGAATGTCGGGTGGTAGGTGCGACATATGCCAACGGGTGGCTTATCATTGTGGGAGCCAGTAAGACATCGCCGGTGCCTGGAAACGGGACAAGGCGAAGACATGCACGCCGGCAAATCTTACCCAGGTTCGGGGCTCTCCGTGGAGATAACACCCCTAGTTCTGCTCTGCGGGGTCTCCGCATGATCACTAGATCAAGACAAGTAGCTACAAGAGGCTCCTTGAGTTGTTCGGCTAGAGGAAGGAGAAGGGCAAGGCTAGCTCTCCTCTTCTCTCTATGTGGTGTCTAAAACTCTAAGAGATCAACCCTTTGCATGGGTGCCCTGGGGGTTTATATAGGCCTACCCCCCAAGGGTACGATGGTAATTCGGCTAGATGCGGGTCCAGTCCGTCAGTGTCTGTAGTCACCGGCTTCTCTGCCAGTCGCTGGGGCCCGCCGACTGGTGGGACCCGCAGGCTGCCGGCTTCCTGGTCGACAGGCTGGGCCCACCGCTTGGGGGTCTTGTCAGTTGCTGGTTACTGTAGCCTCACTCTTGGTGACGATGGCTTTGTCGGGGTAAGCATGGCTACAGTGGCACCGCCTGGCGGGCTTTCCCTTTAGCCTTACCCCATCTTATCCGCTTAATGTTGTACAAACTTCTAGGGTGGCAATGGGCCGGCTTGTTAGGAGCCGGCCTCCCCCTAGGCCGATTGGTGGAGCTCGGCCGCCTTTTGGTATCTCTCTGGCCGGAGGGGCCCGCCGCCTGCGGGCCGTACCAATGGCCTGTCGTGGGTGATGTCATGGTCAACATGGCAACAGTTCCGCGCCGGATGGGGAGTGACCGCCCCGTACGGCGCACTGTGGCCATGCTTGCTCCGGGATTTGGGGGTGGCAGGCTTCACTGTAGCCACACCCCGTCTTATCGCCGCTATGTGGGCACAAACTTAGAGGGTGTGGGCTAGGCTGCCTGCTAGGAGTCGGCCCTCTGATGGCCGGCTGCTAGGAGTCGGTCCTTGTTGAGAGGTCTTGCAGAGCCTTGCCGCCTTCAGGCAGCCGGCCGGTTGGACAACCGGCCACGAGAAGGCGGCCCTGCGTCTTGGATGTTGGAGGGCGCAGTCGGCCCCGATATTATTAGAAGAGCTAGGGGGAGCTGGTTACGCTACCCGTCGTCATTTACTCCAACAGTAGTCCCTGAAGCTGGTCGGGCTTCACGGCTGAAAGGGGGACGAGAAGCCGGGGCAGCTTCCTATTTTGAACAGCCGGCAGCTACGAGCCAGCCTCGATCAGACGCATCGTCTGGAAAGATTTGAAGTCCGAAGGTGGGAACCAGCTGGCACATGCGCCGGGCGGCGGGCCGGCCGCCTGCCGTCCGCGTGCCATGTTGCACCCTTCAGCTGGTTCAGCCTGCCAGCTCACGCGCGTGACAAGACGTCGCTGCAGGCCTCGGCCCGCCACCACTGTGCCTTTATGGCGCATTAATCGTGGGTCGTGAGGGAGTGGGCGCAGTTAATCCCACACCCCCACATCCCGCCCCCTCAGCTTCGTCGCGCCGTGCCTATAAGTAGGGGGAGGAGGGGGAGCGGCAGACACACTCGCGCTCGCCTACCACTCCGTCGTTCTCTTCTTTCTTTGTCTTCTCTCCGCTGCTGCTGCCGTTCTGCTTCTCCGGTGACCTTGCAGCGCCACAGCCTCGCTGTTGCAAGGGTGCGTTTCCGCCATCGCTGCGCCTTCTCCGTCGAGCTATCGCCGCCATGGCACGCGCCGGGGCTTGGGATGGCTCCAATGTACACGAGGACCTCATCGACTTCCTCCGCAAGATGCGGCGGCTGCCCGGTGAAGATTATGTGCGGGTACGCCATGCGCCGGAGCAGGAGATCTTGCCGGCGTCGGAGGAGGGCGAGCGGGTCATCTTCCGCTCGCACTGCCTGCGCGGCTTCGGCCTTCCGGCGAGCGGTTTTCTCCGTTCCTTCCTCGACTTCTACAACCTCCAGCCGCACCACCTCATCCCGAACACGATGGTGCTACTGTCCGCCTTCGTCACTTTGTGCGAAGGCTTCCTTGGCATCCCCCCCACCATCGAGCTCTGGGGGAGTTCTTCTACTCCAAGCTCGGCACCGTCTTCAAGAGCGTGCCGGCTCAGTGCGACGCCTTCGTCGCGGTGCGGAGGTCGGTGGCCGACAATCCCTTCCCGCCTATCGCGCCGATCCAGTCGGTGAAGATGTGGCAACAGTCCTACTTCTATGTGCATCTTCCCGAAGGGTGACTGGGTCAACCTGCCGGCTTATGTAGCCGGCCCGCCGACTGGGAAGCAGCCCAACTGGTCCTATCGGGCCGGGTCGCTGTCGCCTTCTAGAGCCGCTGCCGTCGCGAGGCTCCGGGTGTTGATAAGGTCGGAGGGCCTGACCGGGCCCGACTTGCTCACCGCCTTCGTGGCGTGTCGGGTGCTTCCGCTCCAGGGCAGGCCTCACCTGATCTGCCAGATGAGTGGGCACCTCGACCCCAGCCAGCTATGCACCAAGGACATGCCTCACGATGAGGTAGCTCACATGGTGAACTACCTTGCCAGTTGCAAGCTTACATAGGAGTGGCAGTTCGGCAAGGAGCCGTACTTGCGTGCCAACCCCCCGCCTATGGTAAGTTTACTTTTCTTCTCTTTTTCCTCTGTCGCCGAGTTCTTTTTGGCCAATTTGACCAATCGGTGTATCTCAACAGAGCCCCCTCCTCCGACCGGCGCCGCAGGGCTGGAGCGCGACTATCTCCCTGACCGGATGGAGAGCCACGTGGACGACCCCGACTTGGGGGTGGCCGCCTTGGACGACGACGCCGTGGGAGGAGGCGGCGAAGCAGGCGGCTCTGGGCTCGATGCCAGCCTCGAAGATTGGCCGGATGATGACGAGGGGGATGTCGCCCCGCGCTGCCAGCCAGCGTCCGACCAGCCGGGCGGGAACTCAGCCGCCGCGCGGGGCCATGTCGAACCTGTTCGGCAGCCGGCCAAAGAAATCTAAGGGCTTGGCTGCGGCGACCAAGCGGTAGGAAGCGACCGCGAAGGCCACAAACTTCCGCAAGGTGGTGAAGGAGCCGCAGACGGTTCCTGCGTAAGTTGCCAACTCCTTCACGTGTTCTTTCTTTCCTCTTGTTATTTTCTTCTGATTTTTCTTGGCCTTTGCCTTGGAAACAGGGCTCCGCTCTCTCTTGAGCGGACCTCTGTTGCCTCCGTGGTTGGAGCGACAAGTAGCTCCACTGGCGCCCGCCACGTGGACCCTCGCGCTGGGCTTCAGGCGGCGTTGGAGCGGAACACGCGGGAGGCACGTGAGGAGAGGGAGGCGAAGCAGGAGGCGGCAGAGGAGACAATGAGGGAGCAGGATGACGCGGAGGCCATGTCCCAGGCGGATGCGCGGCTGCGGCGCAGGCGCAAGAGGCTTTGCACAATCAGCCTCCACAGCTCCTGATCCCCCTCCGCTCCGTGGTGCCCGAGATCTCGGTGGTGCCTCCTGAGGAAGCCGGCGGCGACCAGCTAGCGATGGAGAGGGAGGAGGGCGACATCGTCACCCTGGAGAAGGAGGCGGCCCCGACAACGCCGACTGGGGCGGACCAAGGCACCCAGCCCAGCGCGCCGCCTGTGTCGCCGGCTGGAGGCGGGCTGGCTATGTGGCCAGACCTTGTGGTCCAGCCCTCAGCGCATCAGCGCGGGGGGAAAGCAACCTCGGCGCCGAACCCACAGAAGGCCGCGGGCTCGAGCTCATCGGCCCAGGAACTGGAGACGGCGCGCATCAGCTCACCGGGGTGGACGCCGGGTGGCGGGACGGCCGTGCTGAACGTGGCGGTGTAAGATGTCCGGAACCGGCTTCAGTCCCAGGCCGCCGTGCTGAAGCAATACAACCAAGAGTTCCTGGCGACACGGTCAGCCATCCGGGTAAGCTTGTCGCTTTTTTGCTTCTTGCTCTTGAATTCTTCCGTGGGGGCGCGTTAGCGCACCCACTGGGTGTAGTCCCCGAGTTCCGAGTCGGCTGCTGAGCAGGCGTCTTGGAATTTCTTAGCAGGCTTCGGGTGCTAACTTGTTTTTGTTTGTTTGATCGTTCCTTTTTGCAGGACTATCATAACCTCCGTGCGGCCGCCTTCAACTCCCACACCCGGGAGCTGACTTAGAAGACTACCGACTCTGTCTTTCGAAGATCGCCCTCTTGGAAGTATCTTGGCTTGACCTTCCAGTTGTGGTAACGGCGCAAACCTTTCTGGTAGATGGCGGACCGGCTGAGTGCTAACAGCCGGCCCTCTTCCAGTAGGTCAACGCCGTCTTCTCACGCTTCCTTAGCCTCCGCTTCCGTGTACATGGTGACTCGAGGTGAGTCGAACTCGATGTCAGTTGGGATGACAGCCTCGGCACCATATACAAGGAAGAAAGGAGTGAAGCCGGTTGACTTGTTCGGGATGACCGGCAGCTCCTTGAGCCAGCAGCCGGCTGAGCGCTCTAGAGGTACGACCAGTCGGGGCTTGATGCCGGACAAGATGAGGCCGTTTGCTCGCTCAACTTGGTTGTTTGACTGCGGGTGGGCAACGGACGCTAGGTCCAGTCGGATGCCCTGTGTCGCGCAGAAACGTGCCAATGCTCCTTTGATAAAATTCATATCATTGTCGGTGATGATATTGTGTGGTAAGCCATACCGAGTGGTGATGTCTGCGATGAATGTCACAGTAGTCGACCCATTCAGCTTCTTGATTGGCTTCGCTTCAATCCACTTGGTGAACTTGTCCACAACGACAAGCAGATGTGTCATGCCGCCACGTGCCTTCTTGAATGGGCCCACCATGTCCAGCTCCCAGACAGCAAAGGGCTAGGTGAGGGGGATGGTCTTGAGGGTAGAAGCTGACAAATGTTGCTTGGAGCAGAAAACTTGGCACCCTTTGCAGTGTTTGACCAACTCTTTGGCGTCTTCCAAAGCAGTCGGCCAGAAAAAGCCATGGCGGAAAGCTTTGGTGACGAGTGATCTTGAAGCCGCGTGGTTGCCACACTCACCTTGGTGGATATCTTTGAGGATTGCAATGCCCTTCTCTGGATCAACGCAGTGCTGGAAGACTCCAGTGACACTGCGCCTTAAGAGTTCTCTGTTCACTATTGTGTATGCTCCAGCTCGGTGTTGAACTTGTCTTGCCAAGATCTCGTCAGTCGGCAGCTCTCTGTTTACCAGAAAGTTGAGGATGGGCTGGGCCCATGATGGAGCTACGACTTCTTCTATTGCCAACATAGCTACTACGACTAGGGCGGGAGGGTTGGGTGGTGAAGAGTTGGAGTCAGCCACCACCTGTTGTGTCGTCGAAGTCCTCGGGACGGCTACTGCAGTCCCCGAGCCGGGCTCTGAAGTCCCCGAGCCGGGTGCGACTACAGCAGTCCCTGAGCTGCCTGCCGAAGTCCCCAAGCTGCCTACTGGGTTCCCCAAGTCGGATTCGACTGCATCGGGATCAGGCGGCACAAAGATGGAGTCTGATTCTGGAGACGTCTTGACAGATGGCTTGAGGAGGCGCTGGAGGGAGACTCCTGTTGGTATAGCTTGCCGGGTGGAGCCGATTCGTGCCAGGGCATCTGCTTGCTCGTTGTCAGCCCGTGGCACGTGGAGAAACTCACACCCTTCAAAGTATCCGCTGAGCTATTGGACGAGGAAGCGGTAGCTGTTTGCATCCTTGGAGTGCCAGTCGCCAGATGATTGCTGGATCACCAGGTCTGAGTCGCCATAGCATAGGATCCAGCGGATGCCGAGTTCTTTGGCCAGCCGGAGCCCATGTATGAGCTCCTCGTACTCAGCCACGTTGTTGGAGGCGGCAAAATGGATTTGCAACGTGTATCTGAGCTTGTCGCCCTTGGGAGAGGTGAGGATGATGCTGGCTCCCAAGCCGGTGCGCATCTTGGACCCGTTGAAGTGCATCCGCCAATGGGTGGAGTCGGGTGCTGGCGGCAGGTACTGGGTCTCGGCCCAGTCGACAAGGAAGTGGGCCAGCACTTGGGACTTGATGGTGGTGCGCGGCTGGTAGAAGATGGTGTAAGGAGCCAGCGCAATGGCCCACTTGGCCACCCAGCCAGATGCATCTCGGCTGCCTATGATCTTGGCCAGCGGGGCAATGCAAACGACTGTGATGGGGTGCTCTTGAAAGTAGGGCTTGAGCTTCTTGGCGGCAAAGTACACACCATAGCACATCTTTTGGTAGTGGGGGTAATTCTGTTTTGAGGTTGACAGTACTTCGCTCAAATAATACACCGGCCTCTGGACCAGCTAAGCTTGGCCTTCTTCTGGGTGTTAAACCACGATGACGGTGCTGACCACCCGGCTGGTTGCGGCAATGTAAAGGAGCATGGGCTCTTTTTCAGTCGGTGTCGCCAGGATAGGCGGCGTGGTCAACATCTTTTTTAACTAGCGAAAGGCTTCATCCGCCTGGTCGTTCCACTCGAAATGAGTGGATTTTCTCATGAGCTGATACAAGGGGAGTGCCTTCTCTCCCAGCCGACTAGTGAAGCTGTTAGGGGAAGCCAGGCACCCGGTGAACTTTTGGACATCCCGAAGCCGGGTGGGAATCTCCATCCTCTCTATGGCCTTGATCTTCACTGGGTTGCACTCAATGCCGCGTTCAGAGACCAGGAAGCCTAAGAGCTGGCCGGCTGGCACTCCAAACAGGCATTTCTCAGGATTGAGCTTGATCTGAAATTGGTGCGAGTTGTCAAATGTTTCTTTGAGATCTTCTAGAAGGGTGCCGTGCTTCTCCGTCTTCACCACAATATCGTCTACATAGACGTGGGCATTTCTGCTGAGTTGCTTGAGGAGGCATTTCCGCATGCAACGCTGAAAAGTGGCACCAGCATTTCTCAAGCCGAATGTCATAGTTAGGTAACAGAAAGCTCTGAATGGTGTGATGAAGGCAGTCTTCAGGCGGTCAGCTGGATCCAACTTGATCTGATGATAACCTGATTAGGCATCCAAGAAATTCAACAGCTCGCATCCGGATGTGGAGTCTATCACTTGGTCAATCCAGGGTAAAGCAAACGGATCTTTGGGGCAAGCTTTGTTGAGGCTGGTGTATTCTATACACATGCGCCACTTCTTGTTCTTCTTCAGCACAAGGACCGGGTTGGCAAGCCATTCTGGAAAGAACAGTTCCATAATGAAGCTGGCTGCCAGAAGCCGGGCTATCTCTTCACCAACAATTCTTCTCTTTTCCTCTGACAGTTGGCGGAGGGTCTGCTTGACTGGTTTTGCAGCTGCTCGGACATGTAGCTTGTGCTCGGCAAAATCCGTCCGGACACCCGGCATGTCCTTGGGGGACCATGCAAAGATATCCCGATTCTCACAGAGGAAATTGACGAGCTCGCTTTCCTATTTGTTGTCCAGGTTTTCTCCTACAATAGCAAACCTCTCCGGGTGCTCTGGGTCCAGGGATATCTTCTTTGTTTCCTTGGCCGGCTGGAAGGAGCCCTGAGCTTCCAACTCCTTGGGGTTGGGCGACAGGTCTGGCTGCTTGCCGGCTATGGCCACAACTCGGTCAAGGATCTTTTTCTCAGTTGCAATCACGAGGGACTCGGCCAGCCGGCTACTGGCTGCAGCACAGGCAGAGGATTTCTTGTAATCTCCGACTATGGTGATGACGCCCTTGGAGCTCGGCATCTTCATCTTGAGGCACGCATAGTGGGGCACAGCCATGAACTTGGCCAAGGCAGGTCGGCCATGTAAAGCGTGATAAGGGCTCTCCAGATCCACCACCTCGAACCAGACTGCCTCACGGCGGAAGTGATCCTTGTCTCCAAAGAGCACATCTATCTTGATCTTGCCGATGGGTGAGCATGACAGGCCGGGTACAATGTCGTGGAACATGGTCCGACTGGGCAGAAGTTGCTTTGTTTTGATATTCAGCTTCTCCATGGTGTCTCAGTACAAGATGTTGATGCTGCTCCCACCATCGATCAGAACTCGGGAGAAACGAGCGGCTCGCCTTTTCTGTTGCGAAGGTGGCTTCCAGCACCAACGCATAAGATCCTGGAGACGGCATCACCTCTGGGTGATCAGCCCGGCTCCAGCTGATAGGCTTTTCATACCAGTGCATAATATGTAGTCGTTGGTGGCAACCGCATTGACCTCTTGGTGCTGATGGCGCCGGCTGCGCCTGTCCTCGGCTTGGCTTGTGAAGACGACATAAGCTGCATGCTCGCTGGGGAACTCATCTTGAATGGATCCGACTGCTGGGCGAGCGGCCGACTGCTGAGGAGCCGGAGGCGGCTGGCCAGCAGGCGGAGGGGTAGTAGTACTTCGCCCTTGGAAATCCGCGTGAGCCAATGACACTTCCGAGTTGCGTGGTTGGACGGCTTCGCGCCGCTGTGGAACTTGCAGGCGTAGGGGAAAGTCGGCTGCCAAGCTGGCCTGCCGCCTTTCAGACGCTTGTGCGTGGGCTTCCCTTCAGGTTGTTCGTCTTCAACTATGGCCACCTGCCGACTGCTGGAAGGCGGCATGGGATCCTTGCGCTTGTTGTCGTTCTGGTGCGGGCATCGGTTGGAGTCGCCAGCCGGCGTTCTTGGAGCCGGAGGGAGCACCTTCCCAGAGGTGTCCACTCGGAGCTCAGTATTCATCGAGGAGTCAGCCGTGGCATATTTGTCTGCTATGATCAGCAGTTCATCGAGTGTAGCCGGCTCATCGCAGAGAAGTCGGTGCTTGAGAAGGGTGCCCTCTCGGCACCCGGCGGTGAAGTACTCTATTGCTTGCACTTCATGCACGGCCTTGCAAGAGTTGCGGAGCTCGGCCCAGCATGTGAGGTAGTCAGGAGTCGATTTGCTGGGGCCTAGGACGCACAAGGAGAGCTGTCGAGGCTTGGGAGGCCGCTTATACATGCTGGTGAAGTTGCGGATGAAGACTTCTATGAAGTCTAGCCAGCTGTTGACGCTGTAGGGCCTGAGACTGTTGAGCCAGGTGCATGCCATGCCTTGAAGCATGAGGGGGACGTACTTCACGGCAACGCGCCTGTTGCCGCTTGCTATGCTGACCGCAGTGAAGTAGTTGATCAACCAGTCTTCCGGCTTCACCGAGCCGTTGTATTTTGGCATGTCTCTTGGGAGCGAGAACCCTTTGGGGAAGGGCTCGTCGTGGATGCGGGGGCCAAAACAAGGCGGGCCGACATCGTCTTCTTCTTCCAGCGCCAATTATCGCGCCAGGCGGTCAATCCGATGGTGCGCATCGTTCTCGCCGATTCCTTCATGACGACCTAGTTGGCCACTGAGTGTCGGATGCGTGACAGGCGGTGGGGTGGGATATCTCTCCCCGCGAGGCGGAGGAGGCGGTTTGCCACGTCGCTCCACGGCACGGGGGCGGCCTTCTGCATCACGCTTGATGGAGAGGCAACTCCGACTGCGGCTAGCAGTCGGCCCCTTGTCCTTCAGCTCACGGGCGCCGCCTGCAGTCGGCGGCCGGGATGTCGCGCCATGCTCTCAGCGAGGGGGCATATCATAGTTTAGCCGAATGGGTGCTTCGGTGTGGCAGCCGGCTTCTTGCTGTTCGACGGACGCGTCAAGGATCTGCTGGGCGCGCTCCATCATGTGGCGACGCTCGTCGCCCTCGAGCTTGTCCAGCTCATCTGCTACCGCTTGGGCAGCTCGTATGTTCTCTGCAGGCATGGCGTAGACAGGACGATCCATTCCGAACATGCTAGCGATGGTCGCGCCATGCTACTGGATCGAGCCGATGCGACTAGGTCCCTCAGGGGCCGGCATGCCGCTGACGGCTCAGTCCATCTTGCGCAGGTAGGCCTCCGAGAGGCGTCACATGCTGGCCAGTTGGTTGGCGCTTTCAATGAGCTGGACGTGGCGTGTTTCCAGCGTCTGCATCTTCCGCGATGGGCACTGACAAGTCTCACAGCGCCGCATCGAGTGGGTCTCGGACGCCTTCGTTCGAGTGCTCGCCGCTTGTAATGACAAGCACCTCCGTGACGGTGCTCCCGCCACTGTTCTTGCAAGGAGGCGGCTCATCGTAGACCACCACGTTGGTGGGGAACGCGTCAAACCACTCCATGTCGGAGTCGACGATCATCGGGTCGGTGGAGCCGACCGACTCCAAGTCTACAGCAGGCTCGCTAGTGACGTGGAGCTGGTCGAGGAGGCTGATGAGGCGGCTCTCGAGGCCATGTGTGCCCGCGTTGGATGCGGGCTCATCGGAGAGGTGAACCTCGCCGAGAAGATCGGCGAGGCAGCTCGCAGCGCAGGCATCGTCGACGCCGTGCAGCACGTCGGGGCAAGCACCATCGGGCGTGCCGGGCTGGCTATGCTCGCTGGGGAGGAAAAGGGTTCCCGTCTAGAGCAGGTCTCCGGACGACGGTGCACCTGGCCCCACGGTGAGCACCAAATGTCGGGTGATAGGTGCGACACATCCCAACGGGTGGCTTATCATTGTGGGAGCCAATAAGACATCACCAGTGCCTGGAAACGGGATAAGGCGAAGACATGCACGCCAGCGAATCTTACCGAAGTTCGGGGCTCTCTGTAGAGATAACACCCCTAGTCCTGCTCTGCGGGGTCTCCGCATGATCACTAGATCAAGACAAGTAGCTACAAGAGGCTCCTTGAGTTGTTCGGCTAGAGGAAGGAGAAGGGCAAGGCTAGCTCTCCTCTTCTCTCTATGTGGTGTCTAAAACTCTAAGAGATCAACCCTTTGCATGGGTGCCATGGGGGGTTTATATAGGCCTACCCCCCAGGGGTACGATGGTAATCCGGCTGGATACGGGTCCAGTCGGTCAGTGTCTGTAGTCACCGGCTTCTCCGCCAGTCGCTGGGGCCCGCCGACTGGTGGGTCCCGCCGGCTGCCGGCTTCCCGGTCGACAGGCTGGGCCCACCGCCTGGGGGTCTTGTCGGTTGCTGGTTACTTTAACCTCACTCTTGGTGACGATGGCTTTGTCGGCGTAAGCATGTCTACAGTGCTGCTGCCTGGCGTAGACTTACCCCATCTTATCCGCTTAATGGTGCACAAACTTCTAGGGCGGGAATGGGCCGGCTTGTTAGGAGCCGGCCTCCCCCTAGGCCGACTGGTGGAGCTCGGCCGCCTTCTGGTATCTCTCTAGCCAGAGGGGCCCGCTGCCTGCGGGCTGTACCGATGGCCTGTCGTGGGTGATGTCATGGTCAACGTGGCAACAGTTCCGCACCTGATGGGGAGTGGCCGCCCCGTACGGCGCACTGTGGCCACGCTTGCTCCGAGATTTGGGGGTGGCAGGCTTCACTATAGCCAAGTCCCATCTTATCGCCGTTATGTGGGCGCAAACTTAGAGGGTGTGGGCTGGGCCGCCTGCTAGGAGCCGGCCCTCTGACCATTGTCGTCGGATCCCAATTGACCATTGGTTGGCATTTGCATCATGTACCCTTTGCATTCTTGCATTCCTAACTTCTTCAGGCAATCTTTGGTTTATTTTTCTTGTGATATGAAGATGCCATTTCTTTGTTGATGGATTTGAAGACCAAAGAAGAATTTTATCTCCCCCATCACAAACATCTAATATTGCTCTCCCATCATATGCCCAAACTCGTCACTATATCTTTTGTCAGTGCAGCCGAACATAATGTCACCCACATAGATTTGGCATACAAACAGTTCTCCATCACATGTCTTCATGAAGAGAGTGGAATCTAGAGAACCAGGTTTGAAGCCTTTGCTCTTCAGGAAGTCTTTGAGTGTGTCATACCAAGCTCGAGGTGCTTGTTTGAGGCCATACAGTGTCTTGTTGAGCTTGTAGACCATATCAGGATGCTTTGGATCTTCAAAACCAGGTGGTTGAGCTACATATACTTCTTCTTCAATTTTGTCATTGAGGAAAGCACTCTTCATGTCCATTTGATATAGAAGGATGTTGTCATGGTTAGCATAGGCTAGCAGTATGCGAATGGCTTCAAGCCTAGCCACATGAGCAAATGTTTCATCGAAGTCAATTCCCACTACTTGTGTGTAACCTTGAGCAACAAGACGAGATTTGTTTCTGACGACTTGACCATGTACATCTTGTTTGTTGCGATAAATCCATTTGGTGCCAATAATATTGTGCTTGTGAGGATCAAGACCGTTGACTAGCTCCCAAACATTGTTGAGCTTAAATTGTTGAAGATCTTCTTGCATAGCTTGAATCCATTCTGGTTCCATGAAGGCTTCATCAACTTTCTTGGGTTCGGATATGGAGACAAATGCGAAGTGCCCACAGAAGTTTGCTAGTTGCATAGCTCTTGATAAGGTAAGTGGACCAGGTGCATTGATGTTATCAACTATCTTCTCAATTTGAACTTCACTGGCCACATGAGGATGAACAGGGCGATGATTTTGCTGTTGCTGATCATTGTCTTCATCTTCAACATTGTCTTCAAGCTCAACATTGTCTTCACGTTGAGTAGGAGCTGGAATGAAAATTTCCTCTTATGTCTGTTCCTCGGTGGGTATGATTTCTCCAGTACACATTAGCTTGATAGATTCACTAGGAGAAACTTCATCTAGCACATTTGGCAGGTGCTCTCTTTGCTAGCCATTAGTCCCATCGAATCGCACATCTACAATTTCAACCACTTTCTAGTGAAATAGATTGAAGACTCTGTAGGTGTGCGAATCCTTTCCATAAACAAGCGTGAACCCTTCATGTGCTTTCAGTGCAAATTTGGAAGTGTGATGTGGATCCTTGACCCAGCACCTGGCAGCGAAGACATTGAAATAACTTACGTTTGGCTTCTTACTGGTGAGTAGTTCATAAGATGTCTTCTTGAAGAATTTATGAAGATAAACTCTGTTGACGATATGGCATGCAGTATCAATGGCTACAGGCCAGAATTTTCTTGGTGTCTTGTACTAATTAAGCATCATACAAGCCATCTCAATAAGGGTCCTGTTCTTTCGTTCCACGACACCATTCCGCTAAGGAGTGTATGGAGCAGAGAGCTCATGAGTGATGCCCAGCGTATCTAGATAAGTGTCGAGGCCTGTGTTCTTGAATTTCATGCCATTCTCACTCCTTATGTACTTGATCTTGATGACATAGTTAGTCATGGTGCGATTGGCAAAATGTCTGAAGGCATCCCACACTTCAGTCTTGTAGAGAATTATGTGCACCCAAGTATATCTAGAATAATCATCAACAATCACGAAGCCATAAAGATGTGTAGTGGTAGTAAGGGTAGAGTAGTGACACTACAAAAGAAATACACTTCCGTGATGATACGTGTTTGTCATAGTAGGTCACTTTTTTGTCATGCATGTACATCCATGACGATTTTATGACAGAATCAAGATAGTCATACATGTGCTCTCGTAGAAGTGTTCCATGACATTACCAAAATTATCATCACGGAAGTGTCCACTTCCATGACGATAAATTGCACGTCACAGCAGTGCTTTCGTCAAGGGTGACCGACACGTGGATTCCACCGTAACGAAACACCGTTAAGCTATCGGGTTGGGTTTTGGATCCGATAACCCGTTAACAGCCCCGACCAATGGGGATTTTCCACGAGTAAAATCATCATTGGCTGGAGGAAACACGTGTCGGCTCATCGTTGGGACAGATGTCATCCGCTCACTAGATAGAAGGCGTCTATGATACGTCGACATGTGGCACGGCCCAACAGTGGCCCATTCCTGTGAAAAGGCCGGACCGTTTGACTTGGTCAAAAGCTGGCGGGCCGACCCATGGAAAGCCTGTTAACGGCCTGTTCGCATATAGCCCATTTACAGCCCGCTAACCCAAGGCCCATTACGCCCTATCCGAATTAGGCCCAGTAGCGTCATATGGGTCATCCAATATGATTCCAGCCCGTTTTCACTTCTGGCCCATGTATAGCCCATGACATCTTTCGGCCCATATGAGGCCCTTTGTAACTCTTGGCCCATTAGCGGCCCGTGCTGAAACTGGCCCGTAATGAACAGTGTATTACTTTACACCCATTAACGGCCCATGGTGAAACTGGCCCGTAATGAATAGTGTATCACTTTATACCCATTAACGGCCCATTATTCCGTTGGGCCGTTTCCAGCCCAAGTTAACTTTCGGCCTTCTGAGGGACCATTTATTCTTGGGCTCATTTGCAGCATTAGGTTACTTATGGCCCGTTACTGTCATTTTCTGCTTGTGGGCCAAATTCAGCCTATCATTACAGTCGGCCCGTTTGTGGACCATTAGTATGTTGGGACATTTTCATAGCATCACCAAATACGGCCTATTAACGGCTTGTTATGGTCAGCCCATAAAACGTACGATTTCCATTAAAGGCCCATCTACGGCCCATTAAAGGCCCGTACAAGACCCATAAATGAGTTGGCGGCCCATGGATCCTACGAGACGTAGAAGGCCCATGGATCCTATGAGACGTAGAAGGCCCATGGATCCTACGAGACGTACAAGGCCCATGGATCCTACGAGATGTAGAAGGCCCACGGATCCTACGAGACGTAGAACGCCCACGGATCCTACGAGATGTAGAAGGCCCATGGATCCGACGGCCCATACATGGCCCATGGATCCGACGGCCCGTGAAGGGCCATGGTCGGGCGAGTTGGCCCCCGTTTGAACGATATAGCATATTCAAAGAATTATCCTACTCAATACTATCACATCTAAAAAGCATACACTATACAACAAAGAGATCAAGTCATAGAAAGGTAGAATAATCCTACACTATACAATAAAGAAATTATAGCCGATTATACCCACTGGGCATTATGGTTCGGCACAGGTGATAATAAAGCATACACAAACAACAAATTACATACACTGGGCAAATACAGCTCATACATCATGGACGCGCATCAACTTAACTCCATTTGAACTATAATCTCTTCAGAAAATAGGATTGGCCAGATTCAGATGGTTACCTCAGTGTCTTGTTTCATTTTTTGACTCCTGCATCTAATACCTGCATGTCCAGTCTCAACTTGTTGATTATACGTTGACAATCATGTACACGTTGTCTTGCCACCTCTAGTTGCTGCTCGAAAACATCAGCACATTCCAATTCCAATCCATAATCATTCGGTAACAGCCATGCCGCACTGCTCGCAGATCTTTGTGTTGATGTCACTTCATCCTGAAATGTTTCTGTAAGTACACATGACTAGGGCAAAAATATAGTTACAACAGTGAAGCGAACAAGATACTATTTTGTACTACATGGCAAAACAGGACTAACAATAATGTTACACGTCACTTTAAAAAAAAATGTTACACGTCATGAAGCATAAGCAGGTGATATTTTAAAAATTATAGAAAAGATAGTCTATGCAACCTGCATATAGAAATCCCTCTTAGCTCACCAGAGGAGCATGATGTTGGGGCCCAATTGAAAACACATACAAGTTACAAATTTAGACAACACGTTGCGTATAAGTAAGCAAGCAGTTGGCCATCCTGTACCTCAATTAAAGTCTTAGGGAGCATAATGAACAGCAGAGGGTTTCATACAAACATACTACAGCAGGCAAAACTATGCAGTCATTAGCGTAGTATAAACTAGATTGTGAGCCTCATGCAATAATAGTTGGTTAATAGACTTCAAAGCTTCAGGCACACTTTGGCAGAGTAATTAAATGGTAAGGCTTTTAATTATGTCAACTAATAGTGATGCAAGTACCAAACATCAGGCATGATTATTTGGGCATCTCATTAACTAAGGACAAATAAAGCAATTGAAAAGAGAAAATTAACTATGCCTGAAACAAACAAGGAATTGAACTGTTGAGTTGCATACAGTGACATACCTTAGCAGGTTGAAGAGGCTTAGCGCAGCTCCTACTTCTCTTGCAAGGTTCCTTCCTAACATCTTGTACTTGGAAATCCTCAATCTTATCTTCATTGCACCCCCTCTACAAGGTGACACAAACTAGTTACTCGTCTCCTTGGAAGATAAATATGCATACTTTCCAGTCTGTGAACACAAAAGGATGAGATTATAACAAAACAACACCACATAATGAAACATGCCACATCTCTTGCACTTGCACACAATGAAATGAGCATTTACTATGTCTACACTATGTAAAAATAAGGCATACCTTCGAACTAGATCTCTAGGTACTCTTGGAGAGCCTACTATAGTGTACAGCCAAACCTTTATGTCACCTATGAGTTAGACAAGGCCCCACTACAGCATCCCTTAGTGTTTAAATCGTTGACAAGCTCTGTTAGAGTGTTAGGTCAAGAACAGCAAGGAATCAAAGCAAACAGTCCTAGTATGGCTGGCTGATGCAAACAAGCAATTGAACAGATGTGTGAGCAAATCTTACATATCATGAAAAGAAGCAAAGAAGGAGGCTTAAAGACCATCACTTGACTGACCAGATTTAAGGGGCATTTAAACATCATGTGCAACATATGAACTAACATAAACATTGCATATTCCAGATTCTACAATGGAATGCACATGTATTAGGTTATGACATGTATGATGATGCCTAAATGTACAGATAGCACGCAGGAGTGATTCATCATTGCACGCACAATTGAATTGCAGGTTAAGGGCCAGTTCGATTCCGCCTTTTCAGGACATATTGTCAAAATAAGCCATAAAAGATGTAAAGAAGTCATTTTTGATTTATGGGCTTGGGCTTAACTAATTTCGCTTTGGAGGGGGGGTGTTTCGGGTAGAACCTCACTAAAAATTGAACGGAAGGGGAATAGTGAAATGACTCTGTTGTCTACCTATATTACACTCAAAATTCAACTGCTGACGCCCGTGTCACACCTGACCCTCAAGTAAAAACAAACACGCAAGCATTCATTGCCCTGCCCGCTTGCATCTCCTCTCCCCTTTCCCTCTCCCTCGATCCCCTGCCTGCAGCACTAGGGTTCCTCCAGCGAGCCGTCGCCACTGGTCCCATCTGGCCTGGTCCTCGACGATGCTATGTCCAGCTAGGCTACATGGCTGGCGGGTAGGGGCAAATCTCCTTGGCTGCTCCTCCCTCTGGCGCCACCCCTCATTCTCATGGTCTCCAGCAGCCGCTCCACTATGGTTCGTCCAAGGCACTACTTTGGCGGGCGCTGCACAACTATGGTTGATGCCACACTGCGGTAGAAGGCACCTTATTCCCCCTCCCCTCCTCCAGGCCATGGCCTTGAGGTGCTGTTGGAGGATGAGCTCATCCAACAAGGTGAGGATCTCCTCTGTTTTTTTGCCAAATTTTCATTCTGATCCACTATACGATGAATTGCTATGAGTTGCTTCTGCTGCTGCTATATGATGCATTGCTATGAGCTGCTCCTGCTGTTGCTATATGATGAATTGCTATGAGCTGCTACTGCTGTATGATGAGTTGCTATGAGCTGTTGCTGCTGCTATATGATGATTTGCTATGAGCTGCTGCTGCTGCTATATGATGAGTTGCTACAAGCTGCTCCTGCTGCTGCTATATGCTGAATTGCTATGAGCTGCTCCTGCTGCTGCTATATGATGAATTGCTATGAGTTGCTGCTGGTATATGATGAATTGCAGACTGCTGCTGCTGTATGATGAGTTTCTATGAGCTGCTGCTGCTATATGAAGCTTTCAGGTGGTGCTGCTATATGATAATAACCAGCCACTTGGACCATCGAATTTCAATAAATAATTGTTCTTCATTTAAATGTGGGTCATGCATTCTTCGTTTAAATTAGGCAATGGAATCTCTATGGAAAACATTGACCAAAGTAGATTGTGCCAAGTAGATGGTATCTTTGTATTTGCATTTTGAGCAAATAGTGATGGTCTGTTTTCCTATCATATTAATTACTGCACTAGGTTCAATTTGTGATGTTTGCAAGTCAAATTAATTTCCATATGGGCAGCAAAATGAAAAATATATAATGCAATCTAGACTTCCCACTGATCATACCAAAGATAAGCTAAAACGCAATGAAAAGAACTGGTTGGCTTATTACATGGAGCTTATATTCACAGGTGCTTATTTTCTTAAGATAACTCGTAATAATTGTCCCTAAGAAACTTGGCTAATTGAACTGGCATACAAATAACATGTCATGATGATTGCAATGGAGGAGTGATGTACCATAGCACACTGTATAGGCTCACCGCTGCCTCTCCTTTTTTTGCGATGTTCCATGAAATTGCCACATACATCTTGTACTTTTTCATTCTGTAACCCTATCTGCAAGTTGACACGGCTAATTCCAGACATCTCTACATGATACTACATTGCATATCCCTTGCGCATATTTAAACCACCAATTAACGATTGTGTGCGTACCATAAACTAGCCATGACTCTGTATGCTAGACTAGCAGGCACTCTAAGGGAGCCTAATGTAGTGCAATGGAATTCCTACATGCCACCTATGATTTTGTATAATGTACTGCCCCTGTTCCTAAATATATGTGTTTGTAGAGATTCTAGTATGGACCACATACAGATGTATATAGATGCATTTTCGAGTGCAGATTCACTCATTTTGATCCATATGTAGCCTATAGTGGAATATCTAGAAAGACTTATATTTAGGAATGGAGGTACGAGGTAGTATCATGTATGACATCTACATATCTAATTTAGCAGCCAGTAGTAGAAATCATTGTCTGCACAAAGGGATTACTAGTCGAAAATCCTAGCAAAGCACGCTGGCAGGCATAGAAGAATACAAGAGAGAGAGAGACGCGCCTACAAGATCATAGCAATGCCTCAGTCCAGGATCTTGGTCGGCCAATCTATTAGATCCAGAAGAAACATCGTCCTTATAGTTTTTGCCAGCTGCATAACAGCTAACAGTGACCGGTTAGTATATTTGAAGTACATCGGGCAGGTGATGCTGGACGGGTTTAAAGGTGACAAGTACCTAGGCCGTGGCGGGTGCTTGGCATCTCTCCAGACGGTGGGAATCAAGTTAGAAACGTCGAGGGTGATGACGCTGCGCTGGCTGTCGTCTAGAACTGTTGAGTAGGGTGTTTGTGGAGCGGCTCTGGTAGGGTGGACTACGGTGTGGGCGAAGCGGATCTGTGGCCGTGGACGAGGGCGTAGGTGAAGCTGCTCCGGTGGTTGGGTTAAGGATGGTGTCAACGACGCGGATCTGCGGTCGTGGATGGGGCATCAGAAGCTGCTCCGGTGGTTGGGTTAAGGATGGTGTCGACGATGCGGATCTGCGGCCATGGACGGGGCGTCAGAAGCTGCTCCAGTGGTTCGGTTAAGGGTGGTGACGACGATGCGAATCTGCGGCCGTGGACGGGGCATCAGAAGCTGCTCCGGTAGGTTGGATGAGGGTGCGAGGAAGCAGATCTGAGGCCGTGGACTTGTGAGTTGGCAAAGTGGCCCAGGTAGGGTTGAGAATGGTATAGGCGAAGCTACTCCGGTAGGGTTGACGATGGTGTTGGTGAAGCATCTCCGGTAGGGTTGAGGAAGGTGTCGGCGAAGCGGCTCTGGTAGGGTTGAGGAAGGTGTCGGCGAAGAGGATCAGAGGCCGTCGACGGGGGCGTCAGTGGGGCGGCTCCGGGGGGTGTGGACGAAGCCTCTCCGGTGGGGAGTATGAATGAGCCGCTGCAGATGCGCAGCGGTTGACGAGAGTACCGGCGAAGCAGATCCGGCGCCGTGGACAAGGCCGGCACTGAATGGGCTGTGGTACAATGGTGGATGAGCAGTCTACTTGTTTCTAGGAGAGGTGGGAGGGGTAGATGCGGCCGCAGAAGCAGATCCGGCGAGGTGGACGCCGCTGGCAGTGAATGGGTATGGTACGCCAGTGGATGAACAGTCTAGGGTTTTCGAGAGTGGAGGGGAGAAAGGGTGATGAATTACGGACGGCGTGATGTAAGATGCTCTGGTGTTGTGGAGTTAGTCGTTTTTGCGGGAGGGGGAGAGGAAATGGGGGTGCCGTGTAGTGGGGGGAACCGGAAGTTACCAAAGCAGCCCCGACCTATCATTTAGGTGAGGGCGGTTTTGTAACTGTTGGTCTCCGTGCACCAAGGACAAAAGGGGGATTTCGCATGCTAAAGACTAAGGTGGCGGAAATTTTTGAAGGAGGCGGGAGATTTTGCCACCCGCGGGATCGTTCGTATCTAGTTTCAACTAATTTTGGACCGTGCTAGCGGGAAGGTCATGCTAGACTGTGTACACTGCGCACGCATCAGCAGTTAATAACTGGTGTGAAGTCCACCCCAGAAAAAAAGACAATAACTCGGGATGATGCGCTGATAACTTGGATGTTCACACGGGCGCGGCCAATCGTACGGGTGTAGTGGCGTGTTCACAAAAAAGGGATCAAACGCTTAGCCTATGTATTTCTTGTGTAAATAAATAATTTAGTGCCATTGGTTATTTACTTTAAACATAATGCATTGACGTGTTAGTGTAGAGGCACACAAAAAGAAATGGATATTGTAGTCAGCTACTTAAAAGTGTTACCTCATATGATTACATAGCCTCCATTTCATAAATTGCGTACCCGTTGAATTCATATATGAATATTACATATATTACTTCAAAATAGAAACTTAAATCATCCAAGACTAATGAATTTGAATGCAAGAGTAACAATGGTGCATGTACATGATAGCTACATTGGTTGTTTGAAGAAACATCACTGTAACTTTGGCATGCACAACTGAAAAAGGTTTATTTAAATAGAAAAAATGTGATATGTGAGTGTCCAATCTTTATAGCGTTGAATCAATATTGTACCTTTGGCCACGATACGAAGTAAATATTGACTTATGTTCAAGCGATGCACGTCCACGATCGCTAGATAGTGATACATGAATGAATTGTGCAATCTCTTTCACACGCATACATATCTCATTTCCCTGTGGGCATCGGAATCACACACGCGCACTTCGTGTATTTCTCTCCCTCCGTCAGGGTTAAATTCGTCTTTCTACCCCGTTCTACAAGTCTCTCACACAGAAACACACATGCCCTCTATGTCTAATACGCCCACCCCTTTAATTCCGCCCACCCATAGCCACTAATGTCTCAAAGTATAATAATGTCTCTCACACATATGCTATCTACCTATCCCTTAATATAGCTAGATATGCGTCACACAAACTCCTTCTCCCTACTAGCAAGATGCCCATGCGTTGCACAGAACATCAAGATGCATTTTTATGAGAAGTTTATCTTGTGGGAGAAAAGGATGAACGAGGTAATGCCTTATTTGCAAATGCGGAGAGGGGTGTGGGTATCTTTTTGCAAAATTGCCATAGTTTCCTTCCTGTCTGTTGGATATAAATCGGATGGCCTATAATGCAGGATGGCAGGAACACCATCATCACCAACTCTGTTTTTTTATAAAAGTAGAGATATGTGAGTGTCACTGCCCCCCACACACACACCCACACTTCCCAACACCGAAGGAGTAGGGTGACACCTCGATCTTGATACTAATCTATCGACTGGCTTCTCTCTCATACATACACACACACACACTACCCGGCATAGAAGGAGTAGGGTGACACCTCGATCTTGATACTAATCTATCGACTGGCTTCTCTGTCAAACATACACACACACACACACACTACCCGACACCGAAGGAGTAGGGTGGCACATCATTCATGATAATAATCTATCTACTCCTCTTTCAAACACACACACACACACTCGCTAGCTGTGCCTCTGTGCCTACCGCGCACACTCTCGATACGTCTTTCTCTGCCCCCCCCAACAATGACAGCAGAAGGGTGACAACTCGATCTGATCATAATCTGTCAATTGGTTTTCTCTCAAACATTGTGCCTCGGTGCCTCGCTCGGTAGCCCCCTCGATATGTAGACTTCTTGCGCGCGCATAGCTGTAGTGACGATGACGCTGAACCCGGTGTGCCTTGTTTTTACCGGCCTCATGTGATAGTTTTCACCCCATTTTCTGTTAAATAACAAGGCCACCTTTTTCTTTATTACTACTAGTGAATCTGAAATCATTCGGGGCAGACATAAAATATATCACTTCAACCCAATTATCACAGCAACTATTTTAGAAGAAATGAGCTAGCTGCCCGTGCGTTGCACGGAACATCAAGATGCATTTGTATGAGTAGTTTATCTTGTGAGAGAAAAGGTTGAACGAGGGAAGGCCTTATTTGCGAACATGAAGAGACGTGTGGATATATTTTTGCAAAATTGCCATAGTTTCTTTCCTATCTGTTAGATATAAATCCGACAGCTTATATTGCAGGATGGCACGCACACCATCATCACCAACTCTGTTTTCTACTCCCTCCGTCCGAAAATACTTGTCATGAAAATGGATAAAAAGAGATGTATCTAAAACTAAAATACGTCTACATACATTTCCTTTTATCCATTTTGATGACAAGTATTTTCAGACGGAGGGAGTATTTGTCTTTTTAGAGATTTCAACAAGTGACTATGACCGGACCTTACCAACATACTCAAAAAAGTAGTCCATAATTTTGATGTTACCCTCTTTTCTTGGCGGTGCAGTGCCATCTTGATACCTCATAAATAAATCAAGGACAAATCTGACCCCTTCCTGAAAAGACATACGGAGCAAAATGAGTGAATCTACACTCTAAAATATGTCTACATACACATCCGTATGTGGTAGTCCATTTGAAATATGAAAAAGACAAATATTTAGGAAGGAATGGAGTATATATAAGAGTAGACAAGGAGATATATCTCCAGCATGGTCTACAACAAAAATGTGCTGGGCTGGTTAGCGCCGGATGCTCGCAACGCGATGACATGAGTTCGAATTCTGTCTTTTAACTTTAGATTTTTATACTATATATTACTCTACTTATTTAGTATATACTTCTTTCGCTACTGTACTGACAGTGGAACCCACAGAGTACTTAGAATACAAGATAAAGGATGGACTTGTTTCTTTTTAACTTTCTGTACGAAGTTGTAGCCACCGTGCAAGTCACGTGTACACTGTACATGCAATTAACTTTTTATAGAGGGACAATCATACAGGCAATTAACTCAAATGGATTGGATGTGACTCTATTATTTCCAGCATAAAGAGCAACTACAACGACAGCCGGCAAATTTCCTCCCGCTTCCTTCTACGGAGGACGACATCAAACACCAGCGGCATACATTTTTACAACTCTAACCAACGAGATGAAATTCGTGCAAACACGGATTGATTTCATATAAGCATGAAGGATTTTGTATAAAAAAGCCGGATCTTCATAAAAACATGATGGATTTCATTACATTTACATGAACTAAGAGGTGCCAATCCGGCTCTCTTGTATAATTAATACTCCCTCTGTCCGGAAATACTTGTCCTAGAAATGGATGTATCTAGACTTATTTTAGTTCTAAATGGCTACCCGCGGATCCCTTTGTCTTCCTCATGTCCGTCAGACTCCTGCGGGGTTGACAAAGGTCCTCGGAAGAGACGAAGCAGCAAAGAAACCACCTGAATCTGCGGTCGTCGTCTCGGCGGTGGCCTTCATGGGTCCCAAGTGGCGGCAGCCTCCCGTGTTCTACTTCTCCTTGATGATGGCGGCGGACACGGAGAAGCTGGGCACCGACTCGTCGCTCTCCACGCACCCGGCTTCTGTCTCTGCCTGCATGGCGCTGGCGCAGGCACGGGAGGCGTGCCCACAGACATGGGAGGCGCGGCCACCGTAGACACTGGTGGCGCGGTACGACGCGGTAGGGACGGCGCCCGTACCGTCGTGCTCGCCGCCGTGCCGGCGTGGAGCAACTTGCCAATCCTCATCGAGCTGAACTGGAGCAGCAAGTTGCTGAACCACGCGCCTGCTTGGGGCGGCAACTGGCTCCGTTGGGCCAAGCAAGGTTCGTGAAGCACCGAGCGGCCTCGCCCGTATCCGGAGGGCTCGGCGGGCCACCCAGCCTGGTAATATGCTGGGGAATGGCTCATCGGTAGCCATCAGAAGAGTGGAGAAAATGGTGAAGGAGGAGATGGGGGAGCGGCGTAGGGGTGTGATTCTTGCCTGCTGTCTGTCTGGCCTCGTGTAAATAGAGCGCTGACGGTAGGAGGTTGGCCAGCATCTGGCCTCGTCTAAACTGAGGGCGGACGGGAGGAGCTCGGCCGGTGTTGCGTTTAATTCCAGCCTGCTCATGAACGGACGTGTGGCCGGAGTAGAATTCTCGGTTTGCATGCGGGTTTAACAGAGGGGTTTAATGGAGGCGCCAGGCATGCAGTGGGCGGTGCAGTACTATTCGATTTGACAAGAGTAATGAGCCGTCAAATCACAAAGGCCCTCGCCTCTCGTGAAACCGACCGAGCTAGACTGCCCCGCCCTCTAGCCTTTTAAAAAATGTATATAGTCCACTTTGGTACAGTAGTAGTATCGATGGATTGTGCCATGGAGCAAAACAGGAAATTAAAAAAGGTGGCACATATAGAGAGCGCTCATCGCCAAATTATGAATATAGTACTATTAAAAATGTTGTTACAATAATGGTGTCCAGCACAAGTGCACAAATAAAACTAAGCACCCTGGAATTCCTTGACAAAACTAAGCACCCTGAAATTCTTTGACAACTAAACTGCTGGCTATATGATGTTAGCCATATATATTGTACGTATATAATGTGAAGAAACGAGTGGTAGTACTATACCAACTAAAAGATGAAATGTAAGAAATACTAGTATGTACGTACTGAAGACTTAAAGTAATAAGAAGAAACATAACATAGTTCTGCTGGGGGCTCAGCACAACACACCCCTCAAATTAAATTAAGCACACCTGAAATTAAACTTTGCAACTATTTCGGTAGACACTGCATTAGAACTACCATGAGCAACAACACTGCCACCTTACTCGGAGTCCACGTCCACGTCCTCGACTTCGTCCTTGTCCCTCTTCCTCTTGGCTGATACTTCTTTGCTTGAACTGCCAACTTGGCTGTTCCTCTTCATCCAACCCTTGTAGATATTGAAACAAAGGTAGCCATCCATTGCAGCGTAGTGGATGTGGTCTATATCTAGTACATTCCACTGCCATGCATAACGATGAAACGTGTATGGAGGTTTCTCCAGTTTACCGTACGAAGGATGATCCATGGCTCCTGCCAGGGTCAGCATTGAAGGCTGACGAGAGGACACCAGCCGATTCTTCTGGAGGTCGAAGGTGTTTCCTACAACGAGGCCTATCCGACCCAGGACTTCTTTGTCGTTACCAAAGTCTACAGTAATGAATTTGACTAGGTTTCTCTCGAGGAAGTCCTTAAAATCTAGGCACTCAATGTCGGCATGGCATATGTGGTAGACCAAGCATAAGTCATGCACGCAAACCTGGATCACGGCGGGCTTGTTCCTCTCTTCGTCCTTTAGATCCTTCTCTCGTCCCAGGACTGTGGTGTACTCAACATCTAGCCCAGCGACCCACTCATCATCTGAGTCTTTGAACATGCGTCTGAAGCGAGAAAGGCATCCTTTCACCGTCGCGGAAGAACGGGTCTAGATGACGTCAAACTCATCGCCGGTGATGGTTCTAACCTTGTACTCACCGCCGATGGTGGAGATTTGGGACGCCATGGATTTGGGAGGAGGGTTAGGATTAGTGGAACTGCCGTAATGTGAAAGGACGGGACGACTAGGAGCGAACCGCCGTTGTATTAAAGGACGTGCGGGGAGGAGTAGGAGCGAACTGCCAGCATGCGAACGACAGGGTAGTGGCTTTCCCTTCTCCCATGATACGGGCTTCCGAGAGCCCTTGGATCTGAGATCGAATGGTTGCATGGCGTGAGTCTAGACCTATGGGTGAATATCCTATCTCGGAGGGTTATTCTGCAAATTTTCAGCAACTTAGTATGCGACCGTTTGATCTCAGATCCAAGGGCTGCCAGCAGCCTGTATCATGGTCGCGCCTACCACGACCGTCGCGTCGCTCGCGCGGTCGCGCCCTTGGAAATTTAACACGGTGTGTTAGGCTATCTGATGTTGGCATGTCATACATAGTCATCAGTTAGTCACTCATACTATAACAAGGTTGGCTATAAGGTTGGCTATAAGTGTTTTTTTAATCCTCTCTATCTCTTTCTTCGTACTCCCTCCGTCCCATAATATAACAACGTTTTTGACACTAGTGTAGAGCCAAAAACGTTCTTATATTATGGGACACAGGGAGTACTAGTATTTGTTGCATTTTCCAAGGAGTGACCTCTTCCAATGAAATGGTGTTGCTAAGTTTGCTTCATTTAATTAGCTATAGACTCAAAATTGTCTTTTCACCTAGGTACACGCGCTTAGCACCGTTTCTTCCTTGGGTCACCAAACTAGTCTCTCTCTTCTTGATTAACTTGCCACATCAGATTTTATGCCTATGTGGCAAGCTTAAGCACCTGTAGGAGCAAGTAAGTACAATAGTGCGCTTTACATGACATTTTTGCATATGTGGAGGAAAAAGTGGCAAGGAAAAAGTGGAGAAGTGGGCTCTCATGCAAGAGCCAGCCTCTACTACATGGTGGAGCATTGGGAGAGGCACCTGTATGGAGTTTGTCAGGAATCGGGGGACTCACGCCGGTCGTAGCGCTGCAGTTAAAATGATAATGGCAAGTCAAATCACGGGGCCCCCACCTGTCCAGCAGTAACTCGCTGTCAAATCACACAGCCCTACGTTTGCAGCAGCCTACTCCCTCGTCTTCTTGCGTCTCTGTCAAACCAACTAGGCAGAACTGCCCCGCCTACCGCGCAGGAAAGGCCCGCGCGGTATACTCCCTCCGTCTAGGTGACCAATGTGGAGAGGAAAACGGGAGAACTTATGTTTAGTATTTGCTAAGGCTGGTTGTAATGGTACTAGCCTTAGCAATTTTGATGAGGTGTCATAGAATTAAATGAAGAAAGAGAGAGAGAGTTGAGTACTATGTGTCATACATGGCAATAAATAAAGTACTACATGATACTAATATATGATACATGGCGCATTATTAATACAGTTTTGCTAGAACTCATCTAGATGAGATATAATTTGGTCTCATTCATCTTTTATAGCCATTGGATGTGATGCTATAAGTGTGTGCTGACGTGGGTTGTATTTGTTCTTGTGCAATGAACTGACCACTTCATGTCATGTTTGATAGTCTCAAGTCATTAAAAGCATACAAGCCCCACATCTCTTCTTGGTTGATTCCTCTATTTATGTCAAAAAATAAGAAACAACGTGAGAGTTAATGCACCACGCCTATGTGTTTACTATTTGGTTTTCGTAAGATGACTTAATACTCACCTAGACGGAGGGACTATTCGATTTGACAGCGGGCGGCGTAGTTCCCGATACGGCTTTAATGCAGACGAGGGAGGGAGTAGCGGTTCCCGATATGTTGAATGGCCAATGCATCCTCCTTCAATTAATGCATGAGGGAAGTAATGGGAGGAGGTCCGGGAAAACAGGCTGCACAATGTGAATGCAACGTAGTTTGCCCTCATTGCCCTCATATAAAGGCGCCCCTCCATTCCAATGCATCTACCACATCGTACATAGCTAAGCATTTGCCTAAGCACCTACACTAAGCGCAAAAGAGCTCACTCAAGACCCATGGCGGCGATGCGTGTGAGCGGCCAGCGGCTGCGCCGGATGGTCCACGACGTCGGCCTACGGCATGGCGCCGAGGATCGTCTCCCGACGGTGTTGGAGACCGGCTGGTGGATGGCCGCCGTCGACGCCAACTATGACTCTCAGTTGGACCAGATGATCGTTGCCACCACCAACAAGTTCACCATCCTCAAGAACCTCTCGGACGACATCGCCATACTCCTCTAGCCCACGCGCCCAGGCTCCTCATTGCCTGCCACCCTAATCGGCCTCCATGGCCGCAACCTCTTTCAAGCACTGGTGGCCCTGCGACTGCCCGCCGACGCCACAAAGAATGTCCACCTGGAGGTCGCGCTCGCCACGAGGCGCCTCGCCCTGCAAGAATTCGTCGACCTACACATCCATGTGTAGGAGCAAATCGTGTACACAGGTATCTACAAGGCCAATGAGGACGCTACGACGTTGGCCTTCCTCAACCGGCTGGAAGCCTTGGATGCCTTTGCTGAGAAGCACCTCGACCTTGCCACAAAAGCCGCCGCTCCTTAGCCGCCAGTCGGTGGCCCGACGCACTTAGTTGAGGAGGAGGAGGTCGTACGTTCGTGGATCCATCTTTCTTCTTGCCTTCTGTAACCACCACTGCGATTGCATCATCGTGGCCTTAATTCTTATTGTGTTGTTGCATTCTCGTTCCAGTCAATATCGACATGTGCGATCCCTTTGCTTAATTATATGCATCACTGTAACTAGTACTCCATCCATCAATTTATAAGTTGTGCTTACCTTTTCCATCAACTTCGTGCAACGCGCGGGCATCTTGCAAGAAACACTAGAATATGTCTATATAATCTGTATGTGATAGTCCATTTGAAATCTCAAAAAAGACAAATATTTAGGTACGGAGGGAGTAATATATTAGGAGTACATCAAAACAATAGTGATTCCTTTCAAGTTTGTGAACAAATACTACTATTCTACTACTTCGGATCCGTCGCAATGCACGAGCACATTGCTAGTAAAAGGAAAAGGCCTGCCGCATCCGTGTCGCACCCCCACACGCCTGGGAATCGGGAGTACAACACGGCCCGTCCGGCGCGACACATAGCTTAGGAAAGGGGTGTTGCCTAGCATTTTCACTTTCATGTGGGACCGCCGTTGAGCAAACCGACACCCCGCCCGCCGCCGGGTTGGCAAACAAAAACGAGGGGAAGATCTAGCTATAGCACGGAAGCTAAGAAATTTGGTGTCAGACGGGGCTCGTTGATAGAGTAGGAGCATTCCGTACTAGTACTAATCCTACTAGTACCAAGTTTGTACTCCTAATACTATATTACTAGTACTACCACTATACAACTAGTAGGTACGTGCACGACACAACATCGTAGGAACAAAAAACGGGAAGATCTTGTTTTGGGTGATTTATCTTTTTTTCAATCAACGTAGTATGAACAATATGATGTGGGGGGCACCCATGAAGCTTATGTGGCTTGGTTGCATGGCTACGGAAGGTTAGAGAAAAATAAATAGATAATGTGTTTAGAGTGCACTCCACTAAATAGATATACTTTGGATCCATTGCAACGGACCGACACATCTATATCTATACCCCCTATATAGTGTGTGAAAAACTTTGAAAGTTGGTCGTTGGATGAAGCCAATCCGATGGTACAAAGATGGCAAATCCGAGCACTACTGGTCGTTGGATATCATCCACCAGATTCTGCCACATGTATAATCTAGAAGACTCCATGGTTGAACTTAATTCATGACTAACTTTGCCACAACTAAGCTTAGGCAAAGTTATTAGTTCTTCAAAATGAGAGCCACAAGTTAGCAAGCCTAAGGGAATCTTGCCACATTTTTTGTGTGTATGTCATGTGGGGCCTTAGTGTGGTTTGCCTAAGGTGTGGCTTGAACCAAACATTCACCTAAGTTAATCAAACTTGCCTAACCTTACATTCCACCAGATTTTGCCACATGTTAGAATCCAGAAAACTCCACATGTAGAAGCATAATGCACAAACCACCAGAATCTCATGCGTGCAATGCACGTGTACCTTACTAGTACTAGTTGGTAGTAGTAAGAAACAAATTCCAGTTTTGGCACGAGCTCGTACTGCGGGAGCACCACAAGGCCTGCCACAGGAGTTACATTTCCCTCACGAGGCCCACGGGACCGAACTTCAGTGGCTTAGTACCCGGCCTATGAGTCAATGACATGCGGACCTTAAATGCGGCTGGCCCACATGTCATTCTCATGGTGGTGGCATGGTTCGCGACTCACTCGTTCGAGATGAACCGGCCGGTGGTGGCGTGGCCATGGCGAGGGTGCCACAGCTGGGTGTCGTTACGAGGCGTAGATGGCCACACCGGCGGGTACAACCTGTAGTACATAAGTACTCCAGCTGAGGATTGATGCCCGAGACGAAATGTGTCACAACCGCTAGACAAAAATTCGATGGTGCGGTAGTACGGAGTGGAGCACAGCAGCGGAGCAGGCAAACCGCGTCCAATCGGGTGTGTCTGTGGTAGAAAGTTGATGGTCGCCGCAATTCAGCTGGCCCGCATGTCATGCACACAAAGGCAGAGGAACGGTGGGGCCGAGAGGGATGAGGGGCACGTCGGGGGGATGAGGATCCCCTGACGCGAACAATCCTACCAATTTGTCACTGACATGTGGGACCCATAAGCGTGGGTCCCACCTGTCAGCGAAGGAAAGGCAGAGCAAGGCAGTGATAGCCACGTCAGAGGATCCATGTCCACGTCGGGGGACGTCGTGCCATGGGTTGGAGTGGTGTCGGGGGAATCGCGTGTGGGTGTGTCAGTGGTAGAAACAAGAACATGATGGTCGTTGTGGTTCAACTTCCATGGACAAGCTGTCATGTCTGCTGACGCATGTATATTAAAACTAGAGTGTTTATATTTCAAGCACGTGAACAAGTATTATTCTACTACTTTTGATCCATTGCAACGCACGGGCCAGCACATTGGTAGTATTAGTGTCCATCACTATCTCTAGAGGCCTTCCCTCATTCATCCTTTTCTCTCACAAGATAAACTACTCATACAAATGCATCTTGATGTTCCGTGGAATGCACGAGGATGTTTCCTTGGGGGTCTCTCCAGTGCGTCGTGGCCGTAGTTGCATGTTGACGCCCCTTGAGATGCTGACGTCGAAGGGCACTCGGATTTGCTCCGATGAGCATGTAAGATGAGTTTGATCATGTAGTAAACGCATTCTAAAGACTACTTCCGTGTCCATTTCCTAATTCTCCCCCTGCCCACTGTTTCACAGGTTAGGCTCGGTGCGAGTGGAGATTGGCTTGCATATGTACGGGAGGGTACCAACATCAATTTGGACAACATTTACAACGGTGACACCGTTCCCGTAGAACCTTTGTCCAACATTGGGATCAGCCATGCAACAGACCACCGCATGAATTGGTACGATGGAACCACAGTAAGATTGAATAAGATAGCACGAACCATGCACATGGCGGTCATCGGTGGACCATGCTGTCTGCGGCTGATTTGTTGCCATACGAGTAGGAAGACAATGTGCTCCTTTCTAACCGCATCTTCGTGGTGACAAACCAGGGGACTTATTTTGTATGGGACACATCCTACGATATACTCCCTCTCTCCCAGTTTATTTGTTTTGAATCTTTTCGTTTTATAAGTTTCAAATTCAAATTTAGAGCTCCCCATCACATGTTGAGATTACAATGTACATTAAATCGTTGCGTGCATGTATAGTAAAGAAACAAATCTCGACTTTGGCACGAGTTCGTGCTGCGGGAGCACCACAAGCCCTGGCGCAGGAGTTACATTTCCCTCTCAGGGCCGTCGGGCCTGAACTTCGGCGCCTTACTACACTTTCCTTTGTTCAATAACATGTGGACCCGATAGGTGGCTGGTCCACATGTAATGCTCCTGAAGGCAAAGGGGCAGTGGGGCCAAGAGGGGTGAGCCGTAGGTCGGGGGACGTGGTTTCATGGGTTCGAGCGGCGTCATGCGAATCATGGGTGGCTGTGGTAGAAACTTGATGCTCGCCGCATTTTAGGTGGCCCACATGTCATGCACACAAAGGCAGAGGGACGGTGCGGCCGAGAGGGGTGAGGCGCATGTCGGGGGGCGTGGTGCCACGGGTTGGAGAGGCGTCATGGGAATCGCGAGATGAAACGTGATGGTCGCCGTAATTGAACTTCCATGGACAAGCTGTCATGTCTATGGACACATGCACGGCATAACGATCACTAGAAGGAGTAGCAGAGAAAGCTATATATGCGGATAAATAGTTCCATATAGTCAAGCGGACCCACGCTACTACTCTGTTCCAAACACATGCACACCATCGAAATAGTACATCTATATCAATATACACCGAGAGGGAATAATTTGTTTTACAAGAGAGTAAATAGTTCATCCATCCATAATGCCCTCCTGCTGGTGCAGCCTTTTCTTCTTCTTCTTCTTCTTCTTCTTCTTCTTCTTCTTCTTCTTCTTCTTCTTCTTCTTCTTGTTGTTGTCCTCATTCTCTATGGGAGACGGCTTCGCAACAATCTCTTTGGACCTTGCAGCTATCTCGAAACTCACACGGGCATCGAGGGCAGCATATTTTATCCGCTCATACGTCAAGGGATAATTCTCCCACCCAGACGACCTTAATGCCACCGTCTCGTCACCCTTCTGAAGATTTGTACCGAGCACAAAATTTGCTACGTCGAATAGGGATGGTGTCTGTTTATCACAATCTTCTACAGGAATGTTGATTCTGGTTTGTAGGTCAGCAATGCTTTTCAAATCAAGGTTGTACGGCTCCAACTTCTGTTTGTCCCCTTTGGTGGCTGCCCCACAGAAGTATACGTCCTCCCGAGACAAGAAATCATGAAGCTCACCTGGTATGGAGGGCGAGTGTATGATGTGGTACACCAAAAGATCATCTTCGAGGCACAGCTGAAGGACGGCGGCACGCTGGATCTTCCCAGGGGCACGCTCCGTGTACTCTGCTTCGAAACTGATGACCCTCGTCTCTTCCTTTTTGAGGGAGTTGGATACATTGTTGATCCACTGCCGAACAACCGTTGGGTGGACGGTGACGGTGGCAACTATGCGCATCGAGCCTTCGACGAGGATATGTTGGACGCTAAAAACCTGCATCTCGATCTCTTTCGCCATTTGGAACCGCTGGAACGGAGGGCTATGGTGTGAAGAATTAGGATTAGATGGCTAGTCTAACTGAAGTAGTAGATGATTATTTAAAGCGGTTAAAACAATGTGAACGCAGTGGGGTTTGGATGCAAATGAAGACGAAGGGGAGGTGAAGAAGCCGAGGAGAATCGGTTCCCGATGGAGAAGTAAATGGGAGAAGTGGCGTGCAGGCAGTTGAATAGACGGCTAGGTATACTAAATGAAAAGGCTATGCGGGTAGACTGATGAGTCGTACCTGTTCGTGTACGTGTCCATCCTTCCTGATAGGTGGGACCTATGCAAACAGATAAAAAAATGTGTCGTAGCTTTTTTTTGAGCGGGTGAGTGGGAGACACAACATTCTCTGGTTAAGGAATACTCCCTCCATTTAGGTGAGTATAAGTCACCTTATGAAAATCAGGTTTTCCCAAAATCTTTAGGCGTGGAGCATTAACTTCCTGCTCGATCCCCTCCCAGCCTCGTTAGACAGCGTTCTCTTCCTCTGCTGCCGCGTTCTACTTTCCATTTTTCCTCTTCTCAAGTGTGGAACGGTCTGCATGCCGTCCTTGATGCACCAAAACGACCACTGCATGCATCGCGGCAGGGCGTTGATTGGGCATGCATGAGAATTTGGTTCTACTCGCAAGATGGATTGTACCTGAATGATGAAGTGAACAGGCATGCTAGCACGGGAGACCTATTTCCGCTATATAATACTGGAGTACTCATGTTCCTAGTAGTAGTAGTAGTAGTAGTAGTAGTAGTACAACTGTGGTACACTTGATGGTCAAAATACTACTCATCCGGTCCTTAAAGTGAAGTGACAACACCCTGTGCCTGACACTAGTCCAGGCGGCGTGTTGGGGTTACCAAAGTCAGCCTCACCCTGTGCATTGTGTAGTCTATCACCGCCGCTGTACAGCACATTGGCGCCTCGCCTCGTCTCCCTCTCCGCTCCCATAGCACCACTCCATCTCCATCTCCTTCTCCGTCTCCGTCTCCATCTCCATCTCACTATGCCCCCGTGTACCATCGCCTCACTCGCCTCCCTGAGTACCACTATTCCCTCGCTAGCCGCTCCAGCACCGACATCCTTCTCCCCCGTAAATCAAGCCCCCTTCCAAACTCCACCATGGCCGAACGCGAACCGCGCAGCATCCATACACTACAAAAAAAGACACATCCGTGACATTTTGGGCCGAACGAAAAAAATTTCTGTCATACATATGACACTTCTATGACGATAATTGTGATAAAACCCGGTATCATCATAGATGTGGTAGGCTCCTACATCTATGACAAAATATCATGACAGAAAATGGGCTTTTCGTCCTGGGCGGCCCGGAGACGCAGCTGCATGACATTCTTTGGGCCGTCCATGACGGAAAAATACGTGGTAGAAGCGAGGGGGGGGGGGGGGGAATTTCGGGGAGTTGCCGGTTAAGGTGGGAGGTCGGGGGTGGAGCGATGCACGTTTCTCTCGTACGTACGCGCGTGTGTGCGAGGCGTTGGCTCTAACTGAACCCGAGCGAGGCGTTGGGCTCTAACTGAACCCGAGCGATTGCACTGCAGGCTACGTGTTACTGAACCCGAGCGATCGATCGATGGCTGTTAACTGAACCCGATGGAGCGATTCCTTCGCTACTACTGCTAACTGAAGCTGATCAATTGGATGAACAGTGAGCGTTGCGGGGGGGGGGGGGGGGGTTGGATGAACAGTGAGCGGTGGCGTTGCCTCTGGATGAACAGGAACCCATGGTGTTCAGGGCTAGATCAATAGTAGACGGTGGAGGGGTGGCCGTGGAGGGGTGGTTGAACAGGACCCCGTGGTGTGGAGGGCTGGATGAACAGTAGACGGTGGAGGGGTGCCCGTGGAGGGGTGGTTGAATAGTAGCCGGTGGAGTAGCGCGCGGTGGAGGCTGGATGAACAGGAGCCCGTGGAGGCTGGAGGAGGTCAACGGTAGCCCGTGGAGGCTGGAGGAGGTCGACGGTGGAGATGAACAGTATCCCGTGGAGTCCCGTTTTGTGGTACGCCACACCCCTCCCCCCCCCCCCCCCCCGTTTCGACCGTAGCACTCCAACACAAGTCCGTTTCGTCCGTTTTGTGGTACGCCACACCCCTCCTGATCAACAGGACCCCCGTTTCGACCGTAGGAGGTCTGTTTCATCTGTTTTGCGGTACGCCACACCCCTCCCGATCAACAGGACCCCCGTTTCGACCGTAGGAGGTCCGTTTCCTCCGTTTTGCGGTACGCCACACCCCTCCCGATCAACAGGACCCCCGTTTCGACCGTAGGAGGTCCATTTCCTCCGTTCTGTGGTATGCCAGGCCTCGTTTCCATCGCCTATTCCTTCCAAGCCGGTTGGCTCCCACGCGTTCCGTTGCCTCCCAATGAACACGACGCATTCTGTTGCCTCCCCATGAACACGACGCATTCCGTTGCCTCCCCATGAACACGACGCATTCCGTTGCCTCCCCATGAACACGACGACGACGCTGTTTCTCCATTCTGACCTAGCCATGTACGTACGCGCGAGTAGGCGTTCGAGACCCTGCCCATATGTACGTATGTGGCCGAATTTTCTTTCTTGCACCCTCACCGTGGTACGTATGTGTACATGCGCGCCTCTACTACGACCAGTATGTACATACACGTTCACGACCAGAATGATAACGCTACGTACGCTTCGACCAGGTGGGTCCCGACTGTCCGGCAGTTCCTTGCGTGCGAAAATGTAGCTGGTGGGTCCCAGCAGTCAGAGGGGCGAATCGTTTTTTTTTTGCCCGGACGCACTTCCTTTGCGTGCGAAGATGTAGCTGGTGGGTCCCAGCAAGTCAGGGGGCGAATCGTTTTTTTTTGCCCGGACGCACTTCCTTGCGTGCGAAGATGTAGCTGGTGGGTCCGAGCAGTCAGGGGGGCGAATCGTTTTTTTTGCCCGGACGCACTTCCTTACGTGCGAAGGTGTAGCTGGTGGGTCCCAGCAGTCAGGGGGAAACGTTTTTTTCACGAAATATGGTGGCCTATACGGTGGGTCCCTGTTGTCAGGTGGAGGAATAATTATTTTGCGCGTAATAAGGAGGCACTTCCTTGCTGCGGCCGTGGACCCAGCTGTCAGGCTCTCCACGTACAGTCCACGTCCGATGGAAGCCGTTCCTTGACCACGTTGACCACGCTGCGCCGAGAGCACCATGGCGGTGGACGACGGCGAGGCCTAAGAAGGGGATGACACGGAGCCGGGGAAGATGCGGCAGTGGATGCCCACGCGTAGAGGAGTACGAGGGTTCACTGGTTCGCTGTGGTGTGAGGCTGCCGTCACCGCAGAATAACAAGGGGTGTGGGTGAGTAGATGGATGGCCTGGCCAGCGGTGGGAGTAGTAGGGGGCGGTGAGGCCTCTGCCGCATCGCAGCCGGCCACGGGAGGCAGGAGCATGAGGCACGACCGACGCTAGTTTGGGCGGCTGGAGCAAGAAGAACAGAGGTTGAAGAAGCACTACGGCCGTTGGATGGACATCGTATGGTCACTGGAGCTAGAATCGTGCATATTGACTAAGTTGACAAAGCCCTCCGTCCCCGTCAACTTAGTAGGCCCACATGTCAGCCTGCCACTATACTTGGTCCCAGCTAACAGGGGGTGTCGGTGTCAAAACCGGTGGATCTCAGGTAGGGGGTCCCGAACTGTGCATCTAGGCGGATGGTAACAGGAGGCAAGGGACACGATGTTTTACCCAGGTTCGGGCCCTCTCGATGGAGGTAAAACCCTACGTCCTGCTTGATTAATATTGATGATATGGGTAGTACAAGAGTGGATCTACCACGAGATCAAGGAGGCTAAACCCTAAAGCTAGCCTATGGTATGATTGTTGTAATGTATGTTGTCCTACGAACTAAAGCTCTCCGGTTTATATAGACACCGGAGAAGGCTAGGGTTACACAGAGTCGGTTACAATGGTAGGAGATCTACATATCCGTGTCGCCAAGCTTGCCTTCCACGCCAAGGAAAGTCCCATCCGGACACGGGACGGAGTCTTCAATCTTGTATCTTCGTGGTCTTGGAGTCCGGCGGACGATGATAGTCTGGCTATCCGGACACCCCCTAGTCCAGGACTCCCTCAGTAGCCCCCGAACCAGGATTCAATGATGATAAGTCCAGCGCGTATATAGTCTTCGGCGTTGCAAGGCGGGTTCTCCCTTCAAGTTCCATATACCTGCCGAACAGTGTCCGGCTTCATCATAAATACTGTGTTTCTTGGCTTCTACGCCCAATAACGGCCTTCTTCCACGCGTCGCACGAATGCGAAAAGCCAGGGTGTCTTTTATGTTTCGCCCCCTAGTCGTGCGATTCATCCGCCTACAAAAGAGGCAAAAATCCAGATCCAAACCACACCATCTTCCTTCCGCGAATACTCATCGGAGCGCTTTTGACCTAAAAATCCATTCCACCATGGACCGTCGACGCGGCTCTTCCTCTCGCGCTCCCAGCCCACCGCCAGGGGATTGGAGGAGGTGCTCTGTTCCACACAACGAGCTAGAGAAGCTCCAAGCGGGGGGATATCTCCCTCCGGCCTTCATGGTCCCGGTTCGAGCCGGGCTGGCCACCTACCAAGGTGGGAAGCAAGCGAAGGCTACCCCAAGTCCCAACAAAGGGGAGCGGGTATGCTTCGTCCCCTATCTGATAAGGGGACTCGGATTCCCAATACATCCGTTCCTCCGCGGGCTCCTGGAGTTCTACGGACTCCAGCTCCATCACCTCACGCCCGCCTCTATCCTGCATATCGCGGGCTACGTAGCTCTTTCCGAGCTTTTCCTGGGCATCGAGCCCCATTTTGCACTGTGGAAGAGGCTGTTCTGCCTCGTACCCCGTTCTTACGAGGGATTCATATATCAAGTAGGCGGCGCTGAAATATGGCGCATTGCCGGGACCGGATACCCATCCGGTACTCCTAGGAAGGCGTCCGAAGACTGGCCTTCGGAGTGGTTTTACATAGAAGACGCTCCGCTGCCGGACCCAGTCCGGATTGGCCTCCTGGAGTTTAATGCTGCTCCTCTGAAGAAACGCCTCAGCTGGCGCCCACGGAGCCCCCGATTGGAGGAGGACAGGAGCGTCCATTACCTGATGGGCCGAATAAGATTACTGGCCCATTCCGGGTTGACCATGATTGGAGTCATGGCGACATGCATCATGCGGGGGGTACAGCCATTGCAATACAGAGGCCACCCCATGTGGGATTTCAACAGGGAAGACGATGCCACCCGTCATGGCCGCGAAGGGCCGGATTCGACCGAGGATCTGGTGCAGATCCTGTCCAGCCTATACAAGGGGGAGAAGGAGGACTTCCTTCGAACGAACCCTTTGAATGGGTTTTCCATGAACAACCCTAGAGGCTGGGTACGCAAACACTTTTAAGGGCTCAACCCATGCTTTCAAAGTTTAGGCTTCTTACGTTATGTCTTCGGCGCAGGACCTACGCCGGACTGTGGAAGGCATGGTGAGCCCCGCTCCGCAACCAGAGGATCCAGAAAGATCCCTGGATCCGGCCTCCGAAGAGGACCCGGATATTCAGGTGGAGCTGATCGACGGGGTGTTCCATCAACTCAGCATGGATAACGCTTTAGTCGCTATTACGGCGGACTACCCCGGACTGTATCCGGCTTCCCAGGTGACTGTGACCGAGGTCCGGACACCGTTATCTCTTCCTTGCCCATTTCTGACCTTCGCGAACGATGGTGTTTTACAAGAAGCGCCTTCAAGGCGGGAAGCCGAGCCCGCGGCGGCTGACCAACAAAGGTCAGTCCGGACCAGCAGGCGGAAAAGGAGCGCGGCGCGGACTGAACGTCGCCGCAAAGGTATAGCTCGTTTTTAAATTTTCAGAGCAACGCTCCTAGGAAGCGTCTGAGCGCTCATGATCTTTGTAGGAGAAAAAGCGCCCGCCGGACTGCGGGCGTGGAGGTTGCCGATCCGACCTATACCAGCCAGGCTCCAGTGCCCGGCCTGGAGGGGGAGGCAAGCGCAAGGCGCGGGCCGGATACTCCTCCAACGGAGGATGCCGACAGACTGTCCGCCACCAAGTCTGAGGTGGAGAGCGCCATGAACCACAGGTGCCACCGGATAGTATTTCGTGAAGCGTGCTTCTCCCCTGAGGCATTGGACGCCTTTAACGCAGGGGACGCGCACCTCCGTGCTGCTCAAGACGGTTTTACCCGAGCCACGAAGCAGTATGTAAAAGACATACGGGTAAGGGAATTTAATGGTTATATATGCCAGTAGCCCCCGAGACTTAAAGTAGTTATGTTAACTGATTTAAGGATCATTTGAAACGCAGGCTCTTACTGAGAAGAATGCTCAGCTGTCTCAGGAGCTGCAAGAATGCAAGGCCCAACTTGAGGCCGCACTTGCTGCCGCAGGAGGAAACTCAAAGACCCCTCCTGGTAACACATTTTTATTAATAAATATAAGCGCTGTGCGGCGTGCGCGCAAGTCTAATAATGACTGTGCAGGTGCCGCCGAACAAGATCCGGACAGGCAAGGATTACTGCGCTAGCTGAAGGCCGGCGAGAGTGTGCTGAATAGGGTGCAGCAAGAAAGGAACAAACTCCAGGATGCCAACGCCAAGCTCGGAGAAGAGCTGAAAGGCGCTCGCGCCGGGCTGTCCGGCTCCGTTAAGGAGAATGAGCGGCTTCGTCGCGGCATTTATAGTAAGTGCTTGAGCAGACTCCTTTGAAAAGAAGAGTTCGGCGAGGAAGTATATTGACATGATATGTCTTGTAGCTATACTCACAGGTCGCCCTGCAGAGGAGATGCCCATATCAACGGGTGATCAACTTCCCGAGCTGTTGCAACTGCTCGAACGAGTTCGGCAGGCAATGAGCAGCGTCGTCCAGGCTTTATGGCCAGCCCTCTCCCTACCCGAGGGCCTTGGGGAGCTTGCGGAGAAGCTTCAGGGAGTGCGGCAGCGCTTCCATTTGTGGAAGATTTCGGCTTGCCGTCAAGGTGCCAGGGAGGCTTGGGCCATGGTGAAGACGCGTTACAAGAAGGCGGATCCCAACCACATGGCCGAAGTTGGACTGGTGGGGCCCGATGGGAAGGAGATCCCTGTGAGTTTAGTATACAGCCAGGTAGAGTTGGCTGCTAAGTTTTCCCAACGAGACTGTAAGTTAGACAGCCTGTTAGACGGGATTGAGGAGGAATACAATCAGTAAATTTGACAATGTATTTTAAAATGACATGTGAAATGCCTTCTAGCCGGATTGTAGATCGTTTGTCTTTGCCGACCTTTTTGCTTCGACCTCGGGACCCTAGAGTCCGGAGTGTGTCCGAATACCTTCTTGGTTAAGAAACAACCGGGGTATGCATGGAGACCAGGCGTAGGGGTCATTAGTGCTTTATCAGACAAGTGCCCAACTAGTTATGTTATATTACATGGTTAGTAAGAAACATCTTCCAGGGAGAATAGTTCCGTTAAGGGTTCCTTTCCCTGAGGCATGCCCTAAAGTGCATGTCCGGACTGCGAAAAGAGCAGGAAAACATCTGGGGGCAGATAAATAAATAGGTAGAAAATCATCTTTCAAATCACCGACCGAATATTCCCTTAAGAACGCTAGCTTTCGGCTTCACCCAGTCTGAGGTACACATCTGGCTGACCCGGCAGTAACAATCGCAGAGGTGCTCCCTTTACCTCCTAGCCGAACAATCGGGAACGTAGGGGTAAGCACAGGAGCCAGGCAACCCAGCTTGGCCAAAACTTAAGTCATATCGATGCATATAATGGTGAGTAAAAGGTACATGTGGAAGCTTGACACATGTGCTGGGCATGAAGCCCTTATAATTGAGCTTCTGGGAAAGAAGCTCCCAGGTATAATGAGTGCGGATGGCACATCAAGTGTATGCGAACAATGCGAAGGTAGGCCCTTAGGGGCTTTTTAGTAAAAAGGTTAGGAGAAGAAAGAGAAACAAAAGACAGCCGAAGTGTAAAAATTTGAACGGAGGAACGGGACGAACTCTTAGTCCGGCGCTAGGCATAGAATCTTCGGAGGCGGGCTGCGTTCCATGGGTTCGGCTCGAGTCGGTTATCCGACGCATTTCGTAGACGGTACGCTCTGCCGGTCAGGACTTGATCGATAATGAAGGGGCCCTCCCATTTGGGCTTGAGCTTGTCCTTTTTCTTGTCCGGCAGGCGTAGAACTAGTTCGCCAACGTTGTAAGTCTTGGCCCGTACTTCTCTGCTTTGATATCTTCGGGCCTGCTGCTGATAGAATGTGGAACGAGCCTTGGCGACGTCGCGTTCTTCCTCCAATGTGTCCAAGCTGTCCTGCCGATCCAGCTCGGCCTCTCTTTCTTCGTACATGTGCACTCGAGGTGAGTCATGAATAATGTCGCAGGGCAGGACTGCCTCTGCGCCGTAGACCATAAAAAATGGTGTGAATCCGGTAGTGCGGTTAGGCGTTGTCCGCAGCCCCCACACCACGCAGTAAGTGACCGCACTAGTCTGGGTTTAAGGCCGCTCATTATTAGACCATTTGCTCGTTCCACTTGACCGTTGGTTTGAGGGTGATAGACTGAAGCGTAGTCGAGCTTGATGCCCATATTTTTGCACCATGACTTAACCTCGTCGGCTGTGAAGTTCGTGTCGTTGTCGGTGATGATGCTGTGGGGGACTCCGTAACGGTGTACTACCCCGGATATAAAGTCTATCACTGGTCCGGACTCTGCCGTTTTGACCGGTTTGGCCTCTATCCATTTGGTGAATTTATCCACCATGACCAATAGGTACCTTTGCTTGTGGGTTCCCCCTTTAAGGGGTCCAACCATATCAAGCCCCCAGACCGCGAACGGCCAGGTAATGGGTATAGTTTTGAGTGCGGTGGGCGGCATATGGCTCTGATTAGCAAAGAGCTGACAACCAACGCATCTCTAGACTAAGTCCTGGGCATCTGCCCGGGCCGTCGGCCAATAAAATCCTGTACGGAATGCCTTTCCTACAAGGGCCCGGGCTGCTGCGTGGTGTCCGCCTAGTCCGGCATGAATTTCAGCCAGGAGGTTTCGCCCTTCCTCTTTGGAGATACACCTTTGAAGGACTCCGATTGTACTTTTCTTATAAAGTTCTCCCTCATGGACCTTGTAGGCTTTCGATCGCCGGACTATGCAGCGGGCCTCGTTTTGGTCTTCGGAAAGTTCCTGCCTAAGCAAGTAGGCTAGGAATGGTACTGTCCACGGGGCGATTACTGCCATTATGTCGTGGGCTGAAGGTGTTATGTCATTGGTTGAATCGCCGGTTGGCGCGGTTTTTTCCGGTTTGTCACTTCCGGGCTCCTCTTCCCATAGTACGGATGGCTTGAAGAGCCGTTCCAGGAAGATATTTGGAGGGACAGCATCACGTTTCGCACCGATGCGTGCCAGTATGTCGGCCGCTTGGTTATTATCTCGGGCTATGTGATGGAATTCGAGTCCTTCAAACCGAGCTGACATTTTTAGGACAGCGTTGCGATATGCTGCCATTTTCGGATCCTTGGCGTCAAAGTCTCCATTTATTTGGGATATTGCAAGGTTTGAATCCCCGCGCACCTCTAGGCGTTGAATGCCCATGGAGACTGCCATCCGGAGACCATGTAACAGGGCCTCGTATTCGGCTGTGTTGTTGGAGTCCGTGTACATTATTTGAAGTACATACTGGACTGTGTCCCCGTTTGGGGATGTCAATACGACGCCAGCCCCCAGTCCAGCCAACATTTTAGAGCCATCAAAATGCATAATCCAATTGGAGTATGCGCCGTACTCTTTAGGGAGTTCGGCCTCGGTCCATTCAGCGACAAAGTCAGCCAAAACTTGTGACTTTATAGCTCGCCGAGGTTTGTAAGTTATATCAAATGGTAAGAGCTCAATGGCCCATTTTGCAATCCTGCCCGTTGCGTCACGGTTATTTATGATGTCATTGAGTGGTACTTCGGAGGCCACTGTTATCGAACACTCTTGAAAGTAGTGTCGGAGCTTCCGGGATGCCATGAACACCGCATACGCTATCTTCTGATAGTGTGGGTAACGGGACTTGCAGGGGGTTAACACAGTGGAAACATAATACACTGGTTTTTGGAGAGGGAATTTATGCCCTTCTATCTCTCGTTCGACGATGAGTACCGCGCTTACAACTTGATGCATTGCTGCGATGTATAACAACATTGGTTCGCCCAGATTGGGCGCAGCCAGGACCAGATTTTTTGCTAGTATGGCCTTTATTTCTTCGAGTCCGGCAGTGGCAGCATCCGTCCACTCGAAGTGTTCGGTGCGCCTGAGGAGGCGATAGAGAGGCAATGCCTTTTCTCCTAGACGGGATATAAAGCGGCTAAAAGCTGCCACGCATCCTGTTAATTTTTGTATCTGCTTGAGGTCTTTTGGGATATCCAACTGTGACAGAGCTCGGATTTTTGCCGGGTTTGCTTCAATTCCTCTACCGGATACAATGAAGCCCAGCAGCTTTCCGGCTGGTACGCCGAAAACGCATTTTTCCGGATTCAGCTTGATGTCATATGCTCTGAGGTTGTCGAATGTGAGCCTCAAATCGTCTACTAGAGTTTCGACGTGTTTTGTTTTGACGACTACGTCGTCTATGTATGCTTCGACTGTTTTGCCGATCTGGGTAGCCAGACATGTTTGAATCATGCGCTGATATGTTGCGCCGGCATTTTTAAGTCCGAAGGGCATCGTGTTGAAGCAGAATGGTCCGTATGGAGTGATGAATGCCGTTGCGGCTTGGTCTGCTTCCGCCATCTTGATTTGATGGTAGCCAGAGTATGCATCGAGGAAGCACAATGAATCGTGTCCTGCGGTAGCATCGATAATTTGATCGATGCGGGGGAGGGGGAAGGGGTCCTTTGGGCAAGCCTTATTAAGGTCTTTAAAATCGACGCATAGGCGCCAGGATTTGTCCTTCTTTGGTACCATTACCAGATTTGCTAGCCAATCCGGATGTTTGATATCTCTGATGAATCCGGCTTCCAATAGTTTGGCTAGCTCTTCTACCATTGCCTGTCTTTTGGGTTCGGAAAATCGCCGAAGAGCCTGTTTGACTGGCTTAAATCCTTTTAGGATGTTTAGGCTGTGTTCTGCCAACCTGCGTGGGATTCCGGGCATATCCGAAGGATGCCACGCGAAAATGTCCCAATTTTCCCGAAGGAATTCGCGCAGTGCGGCGTCTACTTCGGGGTTCAATTGTGCCCCAATGGAGGCCGTCTTTGTTGGGTCCATTGGATGGACCTGGAATTTTATTATTTCATCTGCTGGTTTGAAGGAGGTGGACTTGGATCTTTTATCGAGTATCACATCGTCCCTATTCACCGTAGAGCGCAGCGCGATGAGTTCTTCTGCCGCTAGGGCTTCGGATAGTGCCTCAGGGCTAGTGCGGCTGTCTTGTTTTCGGCGCGGAGCGCTATGTCCAGATCACTAGCGAGAGTGATTATTCCGCCGGGCCCAGGCATTTTGAGCTTCATATACCCATAATGGGGTACGTCTTGAAAAATTGTGAATGCCTCTCGTCCTAATATAGCGTGATATCCGCTGTTGAACGGGGCCACCTGGAACGTGACTTCTTCGGATCTGTAATTGTCCGGCGAGCCGAACACCACATCGAGTGTGATTTTTTCGGTGCAGCGCGCTTCCCGGCTAGGGATTATTCCTCTGAAGGTTGTGCTGCTTCGCTCAATACGGCTCCAGTCGATTTCCATTTTTTGAAGAGTTTCCTCGTAGATGAGATTTAGTCTGCTGCCGCCATCCATGAGGACCTTTGTAAGTCGAAAGCCGTCCACTATGGGACTAAGCACCAGTGCGGCTGGTGCTCGGGCTGTTCGGAATTTAGGTTCGTCGCTGGCGTTGAAGGTGATGGCTGTGTCGCTCCATGGATTTGCTGTTGCTACTTGGTAGACTTCGGCAAGGCCGCGGATTGATCGTTTTCGCATATTATTTGATGCGAAGGTCTCGAAGACTGTTGATACCGTACCGGTATTGTTGGAGTGGTTTTCCGGGGCTAGAAGCTCCTCGCCACTTTTGGCCACCTGCCGTAGTATCCAACATGCTCGAAGGCTATGTGTTGGGATGGCTCCCTCTTTACTATGAAGCTTACAGGGTCCATTTAGCCATCCCTCCAGTACGGTTCCGTGCCCTTTATGGGGTTTGTGCTTTTTGGTTTTTGTATCTGGGGCCTGAGTGTGATGCACCCTTTTGTTGCGGACCGGGGTTGTATTCGGGGCCGGATTGTCCCAAAACTGGTTTTCGGTTTTCCGGAAACTCTCCATCGCACAGTACTTTCATACTATGGACGCCAGATCGGTGAAGCGTACAATTTTATGACGACCGATGGCGTTCAATATTCCCTTGTCCGTGCAATTATTGCAAAAGATTGAGATTGCGTTCTCCTCTCGGCAGTCCTTTATCCTGTCCATAACCAGGAGGAATCTGGCCCAGTAGTGATGCACTGTTTCAGCGGGCTCTTGCCGTATTAGAGATAGATCGCATATGTCTGGGCGGGTGGGTGGAATAAAATCCGGATCCCTACCCATCTTGAGGCTTAAAGGCTGAGGAGTTTCCGAATTCGGAAGCTTGGATTGCTGGACATGATCCAGCGGGTCCGGAATGATGCATGATTTGAAGTTCAATGCTCGATCGAAGTCCATCCCTCTGCGGAAATCCGGCATGGAGGGTTCGAGAATCCGGACGTGACTAGTTTTCAATATAGGCGAAAAGTCGCCGCATTGCTCCTCAACCACTACGACGCGGTGGGTGGCCTAGGGAGAGTTAATCTCTCTCAGATCAGTTTTAAGCCCAATCTGATTGTACTCTATAGAGACTCCCAGGGCGGCGATGCGATCCAAGAGCTCATTGACAGACGAGAGCTCTGTTGGATCTAGCCTCTCGGCGAATTCCGAGCTGACGCGGAGATTGCTTTTGACGACTTGGGAAGTCATTGTCGAAGCCGTGGCCGGACAGGCGGTCATAAGAAAACCGCCTAGCCAGATAGTTTGGCCGGCAGCCAAGGCCACTTTGGCGAAAATACCGTTTTTGAAGACGGGTGGAGGCATCCTTCCTATCGGTGACGACACAGAGGAACTCTCAATGAAAGCACCAATGTCGGTGTCAAAACCGGCGGATCTCGGGTAGGGGGTCCCGAACTGTGCGTCTAGGCGGATGGTAACAGGAGGCAAGGGACACGATGTTTTACCCAGGTTCGGGCCCTCTCGATGGAGGTAAAACCCTATGTCCTGCTTGATTAATATTGATGATATGGGTAGTAGAAGAGTGGATCTACCACGAGATCAAGGAGGCTAAACCCTAAAGCTAGCCTATGGTATGATTGTTGTAATGTATGTTGTCCTATGGACTAAAGCTCTCCGGTTTATATAGACACCGGAGAAGGCTAGGGTTACACAGAGTCGGTTACAATGGTAGGAGATCTACATATCCGTATCGCCAAGCTTGCCTTCCACGCCAAGGAAAGTCCCATCCGGACACGGGACGGAGTCTTCAATCTTGTATCTTCGTAGTCTTGGAGTCCGGCGGACGATGATAGTCTGGCTATCCGGACACCCCCTAGTCCAGGACTCCCTCATGGGGAGTATTCATTTTTTTGTGCGTAATAAGGAGGCACTTCCTTGTGTGTGAAGATATAGCTGGTAGGTCCGAGCTGTCAGCGGTGGTAACGTTTTTTCGCGAAATACTGAGGCCCTTTCGTTGGGTCCCTGATGTCAGGTGGACGAATTATTATTTTGCGCGTAATAAGGAGGCATTTCCTTGCGTGCGGCCGTGGACCCAGCTGTCGGCCTCTCCACGAACAGTCCACTTCAGATGCATGTCGGTCGTTCACCACGTTGACTAGGCCGCGCTGAGAGCACCAGGGCGGTGGACGACAGGGAGGCCTAGGAAGGGAACGACACGGAGGCAGGGAAGACTCAGTAGTTGTTTCCCACGCGTAGGGGAGTACTACTGGACGAGGGTTTACTAGTTCGTCTGCCGTCGCCGGAGAATAACAGCAGGTGTGGGTGAGTAGAGGGATGGCTAGGCCAGCGATGGGAGTACGGTGGGGCGGTGAGGCCTGCGCGGCAGCACAGCCGGCCACGGGGAGGAGGGAGCAGGCAGTCACGCCGGCGCTTGTTTGAGCGGCTGGAGCAGGAAGACCAGAGATTGAAGAAGCACGACGGCCGTTGGATGGCCATCCAACAGTCACTGCTTGTGCGTCAACCTTTTTTTAGGAAAGCCTCAAATCTGTGGAAAACAGCCTACAACCCATCTGCCATTATTTCTAATAATTTACAGCCCATTTGCTAATTCTTAAGGTTTTTTGGAGCCTATATTATTTTTGTTAGCATTACAGCCCATATGGTGGCCACGGTTAAAAAATTATACGAAATTTTGCATATTTCGGTGCGGTCTGAACTGTTTTTAATCCCGAAATTTCGACTCACATTTAAACTGATTTTAAAACTAAATGTATATCAATATAAAATCCAACAAATTCTCCACGCATAAAAATTAATGTAATTTAAAATCTTGAAATGAAGAAAAAGATATTTGAAACTAATTGTCCCTTTGATGTGTTTTAAAAATGTACAACCCATTTCTCATTACTGATGGGCCATTTTCTCAGCCAGCCGAATGAAAGCTCTCCTTGTCTTGAAAGATTTGCAGCCCACCAGGCCTGACAAAGCTACTTACTTGGCAAATCACAAAAAAACTGGGCTGTGGCCATGGACCCAGCTGTCAGCCTCTCCACGTATAGTACTCTTCCGATGGAAGTCGTTCCTTGACCACGTTGACCACGCCGCGTGGAGAGCACCACGACGGTGGATGACGGCGAGGCCTAGGAATGGGACAATGCGAAGCCGGGGAAGACGCGGCAGTGGAAGCCCGCGCGGAGAGGAGTACGAGGGTTCACTGGTTCGACAGCGGTGTGAGGCTGCCGTCGCTGCAGGGCCTGGCCAGCGGTGGGAATAGTAGGGGGCGGTGAGTCTTCCGCGGCAGCACAGCCGGCCAAGGGAGGCAGGAGCATGAGGCACGACCGGTGCTTCTTTGGGCGGCTGGAGCAAGAAGACCAGAGGTTGAAGAAGCACTACGGCCGTTGGATGACATCGTACGGCCATTGGAGCTAGAATCGTTCATATTGACTAAGTTGACAAAGCCCTTCGTCCCCATCAACTTAGTAGGCCCACAAGTCAGCCTCCCACCAAGGTGGGTCCCAGCTAGTAGGGGGAGTATTCATTTTTTTGTGTGTAATAAGGAGGCACTTCCGGTGGGACCGAGCTGACAGCGGGGGGGGGGGGGGGCGTTTTTTTCCCGAAATACGGTGGCCCGTCTGGTGGGTCCCAGCAGTTAGAGGGAAAACGTTTTTTTTCGCAAAATACGGTGGCCCGTCCAGTGGGTCCCTGCTGTCAGTTGGAGGAATCATCATTTTCCGCGTAAGAAGGAGGCACTTCCTTGCTGCGGCCGTGGACCTAGCTATCAGCCTCTCCACGTACAGTATACTTCCGATGGTAGTCGTTCCTTCACCACGTTGACCTCGCCGCGTTCCATTGCATGCATGCATCCATGGGCGTGGTGCGTCCCCACTATCAGCCTCTCACGTACAGTCATCTTCCGATGACTCTCGGTTGTTGACCATGTTGACCACACCGTGCCGAGAGCACCCAGACTGGAACGACCCGGAGATGGGGAAGACGGGGCAGTGGAGTTGCAGATGGAGAGGAGTGGGAAACTTCACTGGTTCGGCTGCGCGGCAGCACATCCGCGGTGCCGCCCACGGGAGATAGGGGCAAGAACAGAGGTTGAAGAAGGAGCACGGCTGTTGGATAACATCCAACGGTCCAGCTGCTAGAATCATTTGTTGATTAATTTGACAAAGCCGTGCGTACACGTCCGCTTAGCAGGCCCACAAGTCAGTCACCAAATCTGACAGGTCCCAGCTGTCAATGGGATGAATAATTTTTTTCACAAAACAAGGAGGCACTTCCTTCCGTGCGAAGATACATCCGGTGGGTCCCAACTGTCAGGTGGAGGAAACATTTTTTTTAGCTTAATAAGGAGGAACTTTCCTTGCGTGCGACCATGGACCTCGTGGGTCCCAGCCGTCAGGCCTCCACGTACAGTCCTCTTCCGATGACTCTCGTTTGTTGACCACGCCGCACCGAACATAGCGAGGCGGTGGACGACGGCGAGGCCCCGTACGGGAACGACTCGGAGATGGGAAAACGCGGCAGTGGAGTCGCAGATTGAGAGGAGGAGAAGGGTTATAACTGGTTCTGTTGCAATTCATATCAAACTCAGGTTCACATGACACATTCATATTCATAGCCAACATTCACTATCAACAACTCAAAAGATTCATATATACACAAGCTCAGCATATCTATGCATCCAAATGATTGATAGCACACGACAATATTCATACATAATTCACAAAAAGTTTCAGATATACACATGTTCAGTATGTTTATGCATCCAAATGGTTGAGATCACAGCCAATATGATCCATGGATGAACTTTAATTACCTAGGGTACAGACTGGTAAATGGTGTTCAATCAGAGGTACTTCTTGCTAAAATTAGTTCTTGTACGAGTAAACTTTCGAGTACATAAGAGGCAGCACAGACAATCTGAACTTTGCTTGTAGGTTTATCCTCAAATAGTGGCCTCGTGCCGACGGAGGTTTGAGCAACTTGGCCACTACTTTCATCCAACTAGTTTACAGGCTCATCTTGGTCCTGTATCTCGCCCAAATTCTACATTGCAGACGAGAAAGGAGGCGGTTGAGAAAATGAACCACCCAAATTTTTTGTGAAGTTCAACTAAAATGGAGCATCCTTGGCGTGCAGACTGATTAAGTCCCAGATGAATATACAGGTCAACCAACTTGTCTGGAATCTTTAGACTCCATGCCATATAGTTCGCTACCATATGTGCCGATAACCAAAAGGCACAAGTTGGGACCAAAGACTGGACTGCGTTTTTCTGGGCTATGCACCAGGCAATATTTTTGGCGTTCACTCTCCTAATACTTGGAGTTTGACAATTGGTTGACACCGGTTGATACTCGAATGAATATAGGCACTTCTTGTCGACATCGATGCTTGTCTGAGTGAACTTTGGAGTACATAGCAGCAGCATAAGTACCGGTCCATCTGATCATTTTGTGCAGTTCTACTGAAATCACCCAATGTAATGATTTGCCTGCGAGTTCAGGCTCCAAATTACTCCTTTATGAAATCAGCAAACTGTAGCACAATACCAAATTACCAATACATATGACAGGCACAATAATCAGGATAAAGACCGGTACCAACCTGTGTGAGGTAGCATATCAATTACTATTTCCTTTGACTGGAAGCCGAGATAAGCCAAGCGACTGACAGCAAAGGAAGAAAGCAAGCGGAGATTAGTGACTGACAGGAAAGGACGGAAGTTGTCGAGGCAATGAAGCACCCAAAGTTTTTGTGCAGTTCCACCAAAATCGAGCATCCCTGTTGGCACATATATTGAGAGAGTGAGATTACTGTAATAGTGGGACTAGTTGATGAAACATACACTAACAAATAGAAGCACCCTCATTATCTTAATGGGTAAAGTTAGCAACATAGTAGTCTTGCTTAAAGAGAGGTATTAGTTTATTTAATCAGTGCCAATTAGCTCAACTCAACACTCAAAGCATTGCCATTTATCATAGGTTGCAAAAATTAAAAGTGCAAAGATAGAGGAGTTTCTCATGACAGTAGCACGATACAAATAGATATGACAGCAAACTAATATGGATGAAGGCCTTAGGCCTGTACCAACCTGAGAAAAAAAGCTTATTCATGTAGTCCCATAAGAGATGATAAAGCACTCACTGGAATCACACAATAGTATATATTTTTGTGCACTTCAAATGTATGGTTGAAATCACTCTTGTTTACCAGTGCTGAGATTATATCGAAAGATTATCAAGAACTTCCAACAGAGTTAAAGCACTGGCTGGGATACAGTTCATTGTATTGTCTTGTGTAGTTGCACTAAAATGTATGATTGGCACAACATGATCCCTGTTTGCACAAGTAGGAACAAGGTGAAACCTTCATTAGCTTAGTGAGAAAGGATAGGAAGACATAAGCATATTACTCAAACAGTAGCATCAAATTCATGATGGACAATACGCAAAACATTGCCTCATTGAACCAATGGCAATAAATTGACATGCAAAACAATAGCACTATTATGTCATGACACTAATAATATTCCCTCCCTGCTCCACCACATGATTCACCTCCATAGACAAACATTCACACGTACATGATTCAGCATAGGGTCCTACTAAAGATTTGTTTAACTCCAACAGGAAAATTAGGCAGTAATAAATTAGTGGTACTTAAGTGCTCCTAATTAATTAAGTGAGACAGTAGAAGTGGAAGGGCTCCCTGGAGGATCGTCTCACATGTAAGGTAGTCATTGCCGGAGCCCTTGAATAGCCTCGACTGAGGCCTCTGGCTTCAGCAAGATCGCCTTGGCACTGTTTATTCTTCTTCTTCCTCCTCTTCATGCTATGTTTCTCTTTCTCCACACCAGTTGGTGAAACCAAGTACATGATTGGCCTTCTAATTCAGAATTGGTTTTGTCAGTGAGGGAGTACAAGTGTACTAGTAAAAAATAGCATTATTTTCTCATGGCAGTCGGAAAATAGAGATGAACACATGCATTAAATATCATTCTTACCTAAAGGAAGGTTATGGCGCCAATATGGATGATGAGGATTGGAACACAGATCTCCCTTTGTGCAGTTCCACCAAAATGAACCAACTGTTCCATCTGACATTCCAGTTAAACAACACAAAAGTCACTTCTTTTAAGAAGAGTTTTGTGCAGTGCACCAAAAGGTCACAATAGCAACCAGGTGAATTGGATATCCCTGTTTGCACAAAAAGGCACCGTGGAAACAGTAAGAGTCTCAAACAATTACAGGCAAAAACATTTGGCTAAACTTGTCAGAGTCTCAAACAATTACAGGCAAAAACAGTGGCATGGCTTCATTTTTACCAGGGACATTATATTAAGAACAGCTAAGGCTGCGTTCGGTTCACAGGTTTGGTGCAGGACTTTCGTAGGAACACAATTCCTATCTTTCCCTTCCATCCGTTCGAAACACGGGAAAGGTGAATAGTGTTTCATAGGAAAGTTGGTCTGGTAGTACTGATTGCATCGGATTAGAAACATCCACGCGCTGCTCATTTTTTGGGCGGAAGCCCGAGGCAGGCACTCGCTGCCATGAGTTTGACATGTTGCTGTGCTGTGTTTGCTGGAATAAAAAAATCAACCTATGTGTGGTACATGAGGTGAGGACAAGAGTAGTCACTATGCAGCTGAATAAACAAATAGCATCTCATACTGCCAAGCATGATACTCTAAAAAAACAAATCTGTACATTTCATAGTCCATCCAAACACATTCTCTTGAGAGTTTCCTCCAGTTCGCTGTTCCATAGTTTTATACCTACATTCCTTTCCTATTCCTCTATTTTCATCAAGACCTATGTTTTCTACCCCTTTATTCTGACCGGAGCCTAAATATTTGGTATAAGGGCATGGGACAGTGGGTGCACCAGCAGTACAACACCATGTACGTAAACAGGGGCATAAAGTGGTGATTCATAGTTTGTTGCCCCGAGAAACAAACATCCAAGAAACATATCTGGGTTGGTCCCATTTTTTTCACTGTAGCCACCTACTCCGATGTGTGGATAGCAAATCTAGTCCTGGTCATACCACTGTGTACAGCGTTACCCCTATATTTCCCTTTTCGACCAAGAGACCGGTTGGATGACCAGTCTGTTTTACTTTCATCCCCTTTCGTTCCTATTTGTACCAAGTCCAATGTACATACTAAATTCCCCCACCCCCACTTTATTTCAATGACAAGTATTTTCGGACGGAGGGAGTACAAGATTTGACTCCATGAAGTAGCTTTACCTCTAACAATAGAAGAAAAAAAATAGGTGACGTTGGACCATCTGATCGAGAGGGGCTGAGATGTAGAAAATGATGCACATGCAGCGACGTAGCGAGCTGGGGACGTAGAGCTAAGGCGGTTTCGAACGAAGATATACCTGAAGGTCATCAGGATGTGGATAGGTGGGTGGCGGGAGGCCGGATCCGCCCACAGGCAACGACGAAGGGATCGGAGGACCTCCCGCGTCGGTGCTCGGCCAGAGATAACGGTGCGGCCGGCAGTGGGTCTCCTCCCTCGCTGTCGATGACGGCCTAAACGCTGCCCCTCCTCCCCTTCACTGGCGGAGGGGGATACGTCTGGATCTGTAACCAGTGGTGAGGATAGAAAGCCAGTGTTTTTTGAAGGGAGAAAGACAGGGTTACTACCCCTATCTTGTTTAGATCTGGAGAGGATGAGAGTGTGTGAATAGAGCAGCCCTAGCAAGCAAGCGCGGAGGCTCCGGCCTATATATAAGTAGTGGGGTAGTTTTCCTTTTTCACTCCATCAAAATAATCGTTTAAAATTGTGTACTATACTACATGCCAGGTCGCAGTTTTTTTAGTTGTTGATTGTTTTTTGAGATAGCTACCCGCTTGTTCCAAGTGGTGTTACGGTGTGCCAGGTCGCACTTTGTATCGTTCAAGTCTGGTAGTACTACAAGTCCCTCCATTAAATGAACAACAACCCCCTCGTAAAAATTATGAACAAGCCCACGGCTAAAATTAGCGGAAACGTGGGTTGCTCCAACATGCATTATTATTTATATTTTCTACTACCTCCGTTCCTAAATATAAGTATTTTTTATTAGCCACACCTAAGACAAGAATTTTTTTATTAGCAGTGAACCCCACATGTCATAGACACAAATTTTTTGGCAAGATTCCCTTAGGCAAGCCAAAGTGTGTCTAACAATTTGAGCAACTCAGGTTAGGCAAGTGTGGCAAGTGTGGGAAAAATAATGTGGCAACATAAGACAAACATAGTCACAATCCAAACAGCCCCGTGATTTTTTGTGACATGCATGAAAATTTGGTTAGTTAAATTTATAGTCAAAATTTGGCAAGGTGCATCAAATCAACACATGCAAGTATCAAAAGGAAAGTCACGGCATGCATGCATGCGTTGTACTCCCTCTGTTTCCAAATATAAGTCTTTTTAGAGATTGCAACAATTGACTACTCCCTCCGTTCCTAAATGTAAGACTTTTTAGGGATTCCACTACAAACTACATACGGATGTATATAGACATATTTTAGAGTGTATATTCACTCATTTTGTTTCATATGTACTGTTCATACTGAAATCTCTAAAAAGACTTATATTTTGGAACGGAGGGAGTACATACGAAGCAGAATATGTCCACTCCTACATACGAAGTAGCCCATTTGAAATGTGTAAAAAGAGTTTTATCGAATGCAGTGCTTTGATGTGTTGCATCAACTCGTACAAGCCCGAGAAATTTAATTACTATGATGCCCTCTCCCTCGCGGACTGAGCTCCGGTGCCTTAACTGCACCTGCCTTTGGCTGCATGACAGGTGGGCCAACCACCTGTTGGGCCCACCTGTCATGGACGCAAAGGCAGGAGCAGTAAGTAGAAGCTTTAGCTACATGCTATCCCTCCCGCACGAGGTGGACGGACATGCAGAAGTGGATTTGATACTGTAGAAGTAGGAGTAACATCATTGTTCGTCTTCTCGAAGAGGCGAAGAGCCAAGTGCAAACCGAACGTGGCAGTTGCGAACGCTCGCGTGGTGCAGTTCCTTGGAATACTAGCCAGTCTCTTGCATGAGACAAAATTGCTATTGTTTAACAATTAAACTCCATTATCCATTGGTTGATACTCATTCTGCATAGGTCCACGCGCTTAGCACCGTTTCCTCCTGGGGTCACCAATGTTTATTTGCTAATTAATAGCATTCCATGCAATGAACTAGCCATTGCAAGTCATTAAAAGCATGCACACCTCTCATCTCTTATTGGATGATGCGTATGTCAAGAAACAAGAAACAAGGTAGAAGTTAATGCACCGCGCCTAAGTGTTTTGGGACTATTTGGTTTTCGTAAGATGACTTACACACCTAGACGGAGGGAGTAGTGTAGACCTGTAAACCGGAAAGGAGTATTTGCCTTTCTAGAGATTTCAACAAGTGACTAGACTTCTGCTCAAAAAAAACAAGTGACTAGACTACACCGTGTGCAGTACCCCACCCCTCCGGTTTATAGGGCTCAAATCTCAAATCTCATGAACCAAGGCATTTTGCGATTGGAGGAATGTATCTCGTACTTTACAAAACTACCCTAATTAAACTCATGTATTAAATACGTAGTTCTCTCGTTTTCCTCTCCCACACGTCAGCGAAAGGAGTGGGACATGAATAGTGTGGTAGAGCCCGGCGTAAAAAAACAGCGTGGTAGAGGGTGTCCACTTCTTCCACTTCTTGGTCAGAGACCACACGTAGTAGTACTTAGCTGGATGAACGATACAAAGTGCGACCTGGAGAGAAAGACACGTCTAGTTGGAAGGTCTCGGGGCATACACATAAACAAATATAAAAGTTAATACGTGCCTCCAACTAATATAGTAGTAGTAGAGTACTTAGACACGTACTCCATAACATCACCGTGCATTGCACGTACAACATTTAGTGGTAGTACGTAGTAAGAGACAAATGCCGCCCAAGAGTTCCCTTCTCGACCTACTTTTGGGTGTTTGGTAGAGTGTATGGAGGGTGCATGAGTCCACACTAGTTTAGCACAAATACACTAGAAGCATGCATGAAGAGAGCATGCATGAAGAGGGGTGTTGAGTTGAGCATGCATGAAGGGAACAACTATGCTGAGATGAGAACGCAACCAAACACACCCTGTATGCCACACATGTTCATACCATTTGTGCCTTTCTACTTCACTTACTGCGCTACATTACTCAGGTTCGTACGTCCACTCCTGGGTACATGTCCATCTCGTAGTTCTAGTGCCACATGTTCTTCATATAGATGGAACAATCGTTGCATAACACGTGCGCCTTGATGCTAGATGTCTCGCGTGTTGGCAAAAGGATGAACAAAGCTCACGTAAAAAAATAGAGTGGAAGAACATAGATTCCAGACGACCGAGAAGGAGCAAGGAACCTCGTGGTGGAGCGTCTGCACTCATAATATTTAATATTATTCAGCGATATAAAATTAACCAATCATCTCCACAGTGGACTGGAAGAGTACGAAACACGACAGCCCAGTGTAGTTACATCATACTAGTACATGGCTGACCCGCGCTATCACCATATTTCTTGGCTTCCGTGCGACACCTATCTCTAGTAATCCAGCAGCCTGTATCGCTTCTCCCTCCTCGTCTCTATCAAAGTGCGGCGGGCTGGCGTTTCTGCCGTCTATTGAGGTCGGTTAACTATCACATGTTAGCAACATGCCAAGAGCATTCTAAAAAAATTCCTTTCACGTTCCGTTTTCAAAAAGAAAAAAATCCTTTCACGTACGAATTTGCCTGTATGACTTGAGCAACTTGCATGTCCTATACTGCTCCTGTTTGATACTCTAACTTAGCTAGAGGTTAGACTAACTCATGACTAACCCTGAACTAATTGTAGCCAAAGAGGTGTTTGGGTGACAGGGTTAGATTGATAATAAATGCACTTCATGGAGAGAGAAAAGTGATTTTTCAGTGGTCCCAATGAGAACTATCTCCAGTTAGCACCTCTTGGGTGGGATAGTTTTTTTTGGTGGGTTCGGTGCAACTTGCTCCAATTTAAACCCTCATGCTTGGATACTTTAGGGCTATTTGAGCCCTAACTAGCTCAAACTAACTCTAACCCATGGATCCAAACAGGGCCTATGGCCAGTCTCGACGCGGAGCAGTCGCATGCACCGGGAAGCGGCGCTCTCTCGGCCGTCGCGCCACTTCAAAGCGGGCGCCAGTGAGAGGTCACCTCCGCTCTGGCCGGGCATTAATGCGGCACTGACGCTCCAGGCGACACTGACCGTTTCACGTGGGAAGCGCACGCTGGCAAGGGAGTATAGGTTTTGAACCGTTTCAGGTTTAGTAGTAATGGTAGTTTGCAAAACCACTCAATTATTGCACTGAGTTTCCTAAGAAATTGTGGTAAAAACGTTACTCCACAGCCCGCTTCCCTTCTCCTTCCTGCTTGTGATTTACGTGGCCATGTTAATGTGGTTGTGTCAAAAAAATGTCACTTCCTGCTCGTGATTTGCGTTATATAATTACAAGCAAGATTCTCGTGCATTGCACGGAACATCAATATGCATTTTTCTACAAAACACCTATTGTGATTGACCCATGGAGGAGTAATCCCATGTGTAAAAACTAATGATATCTCGAGAATTTTATCGGAAAACTGGTATCTCGAGAATGTCATTGAAAAAAATGAAAGATGAGAGATAAGGCGAGGAGGAGTGGAGCGTGGTGGTGACTGGTGGTCGGAATGGGCGGAGGCATGGGGATGGACGGTGCCGGCAGGCGGCAGCGGCCACCATGCATGCTAGATTTTTCCAGAGACTTATTCCTGTTTTAATTGCTGAGAAATGAGGTTGCGGGAGATAATGATGTGGAGAGAGGTGCGGGTATCTTTTGTAAAATTATCATAGTTTGCTTCCTATCCGTCAGATATAGATCATACGGTCTGTATTACAAGATGGCAGGCACACCATCATCGCCAACTCGTTTTTTATAAGGGTATACAGTTTGCTGACTACTAAAGTAAAGTGGAATCTATCCATGTTATGCAAGTAAATAAAGGTGATTGTTTATCATACGGGTAAGGTTGGATGAAGGGTGGTAGGAACAAATGCTCCACCTAGAGCATGTGTGTGTGAGATGGAGTCTTAGTGTGTGTGTGTGGTGTGTGTGTGTGCGCGTGAGAGAGAGAGAGATGGAGTCTTAGTTTGTGTGTGTGTGAGAGAGAGATGGAGTCTAAGTGTGTGTGTGGGGGGGGGTGCGTGTGTGTGTGTTTGTGTGTGTGTGTGTGAGAGAGAGAGAGAGAGATGGAGTCTTAGTGTGTGTGTGTGGGGGGGTGCGTGCGTGCGTGCATGCGTGTGTGTGTGTGTGCGCGCGTGTGTGTGTGTGTGTGTGTCCTGGGGTCCTTTGTGGCGGATGTAATTTAAGTGTGCATGGCTTCATCATAGAGAGGTGATGTGTATGGCAGAGGCCACCAACGATGGGGTGCGAGAGAGAAAATGCCCGTAGGAGGGAAGAGAAGGTGCGTGCGCGTGAGAGGAGTCGACAGTGAGAGAACGTGTTTGTTCGAGAGACAGCACGGAAGACTACTATATATCGATGGTGCATGTAGGCGGGAATTAAACAAAGAGATGGTCTTATTGGTTTTGGGGATATATAGGGGAAGAGTGAGAGGCGCGCGGGGCGGGGGGGGGGGGGGGTAGCCAGAAGGAGAGTGTTAAGTGTGAGTGTGTGTGTTGCCCATCCAGGCGGAAGTTATGTGCACAAAAGAGGAGAACGATTCGATGTGGCGTTAGGATTGAGGGTAATTAACTATGTATGGAGACATAGAGACCTTGAAGGTGCATGTGTGAGAGGTATACATGTATACGTGGGATGTGTGTGTGCGCGCGCATGATCGAGATAAAAGAAAGAAGACATAAGTCCTAAGATCAACGACATGGGAGAGACGGATCAGTATGACAATATGCATGCATGTGAGAATGCAGGGAAGAAGGCCCGACAATTGAGCATGTGTTTTTGTCTTTAAGAGATAGTGGCGTGGGCTGGAGCATGCATCTATGGCGAGCAGAGGGGGTGAGGCGCTAAGATTGTGCAAAAGAGATCAACCTATAAATGCATATGTATGGATAGACATATATAGTGTGGGTGATAGGAAGCAAAACTCCATGCGAGAAAGAAATGTTGACGGAGAAACTACAGATAGATACAGAGATGGGGATGCTAGCTAGACAGACATCCGTTAGTTTGGGTGTCGGAGATGACCGTCGGGTGGTTCAAAGGGTGAAGTTATATATGTGTGTGAGAGGGCACTTGACTACATGCATGTAGAGAGAAACATATGTAGTGTGCATGATAGGAATCAAGAGTGAGGGCGAGAAAGAAGGTTGATGGAGAAACAAATAAATATAAAGATAAAGATGCTAGCTAGTGTGCGCTAGAGATAGGAGTCGAGTGGATCAGAAGGCTGGGTTATGTGTGTGGGTGTCAAAGAGATAGAGAGAGGGTGCATGTGAGTAACATACAAACAAATATCAGAGAGAAATGAGATCCAGAGAGACGGAGTTTTGTGTCTACGAGAGAGAAAGATATTTCACAACGAGAGTGATAGCTAGAGAGACATATGAGGGAATGCAATATATATCTAGGGAGAGAGGGTGTGTTTGAGCGACATACAAGAGAACAATGGAGAAATATGAGACCCTGGGAGACAGAGTTTGTGTTTGTGTGTGAGAAAGAGATATTGAAGAGGAAGAGTCGTAGGTTCTCATATCTAAGGAGCGAAAGACATCTCTGTATGAGGGGTGTGCGAGTGGCACACATGGAAATAGTTGAGAGAAATGAGACCCCGGGAGACAAAGTTTTGTGTTTGTGTGAGAGAAAGAGATTCCACATGGAGAATCATAGCTAGAGACACATAGCAGGGAGCGAGGTATACTTAGAGAGAGAGATAGAGTGATGAAAGTCGATGAAGAGAGTATCGTCAGTGTGTTACGAAGATAAAAGATCATTGTTGACATACAGGTAGCAAGAGAGATGCCTGAGAGACGATGTACGCGTATAGGTCCAGAGAGATAGTCCTATATAAGCATGAGTGATAGCTATATGAGACGAATATCTGGATAAAAGGGGATTCAAATATTTAAACTGGAGATCACGACATCAATAATATCATAACGCAAATTGGTGTATCAAACATGCATATTCATTTGAATTTGGGCACACGTGTAATGTAATATAGTTTATCAATATTGGTGATCCATAGATTCTTCAATTACAAACAATGCATGGTTTATATGCAATTAGTGTCTAAACGGGATTACACTATATGTTGCGTGTGTGAAACACATTATACATGTTTGAGAAGTTAAAAAAACCCGCATGAAACACACATTAATTGGAGACAGTTAGCGAGGAATGCATACATTGGATTTCAACATAAAGTGGTTTCAAATATTTGAAAATCCAAATTGATGGATACAACCTTATGAATATGAGATCATGCCATTTGTAAACCATATTTATGTATAAATGGTGTTGTGCTTTTGAAACTATATATGTAAAAAAATGATGTATATAGAATGTAATTCCAATTAAAAATGGATCACGCCCGAAAAAAATAGTAGAATACAAATGGGATTCGAATTGAGTTGGCATGGTAAACGTGCACTGTGCAAAATTGGAACGAAGCGGGGAAAGTCGCAGTTACCGCCCGAAACCAAAATCTGCGAGATGGAAATCACTACTGCCTATCCCTGCCGCAAAGCCTATCTGCTGGATTTCTGTAGGTTTCGATAGGGGTAGGTTTGTAATTTCACCCAAACGTGACGTAACCGCCTCTCACCCGGATTCATACACGGTGGGTGCCAAAACACAGTGTGCCCTCGGCCGAAATCGACTCCCTCCCCGATTCATATTCATACATGGTGGGCGCCAAAAACAAACTCTCGTCGGCAAATATTCGGTGTATGCGAGATTACCGTCCTATCCCCAACTGACTAATGTTGTTGTGATCTAGTCGAAATTTGAAACGGGGGCTAAGTTTGTAAATTTCCTCGCATTTGAGACAAGCGCGCCCTGACTACATGGTTCCCCCCTTCCTCTCTACCTCCCTTTTCCCCATTCGTACTCCGTGGGCGCCAAAACACCCTCTCCACCCCACCCTCCTCCGTCCGCTGCCGTCCGCCACACCATCCACCGCCGTCCTCCTCCACCATGCCGGAGCTGATACCCCGATGCCGCCGTCCATTACAAGAGATCGACCTCTCTCATCCACGCCTTCGGACGGGGATCCTTGCATCCCGTCCTCTCGCTTCATCCCCGCCGTCGTCCACCTTGCCGGCGCCGCTCCTACGACCGTCTCGTCCACCGCGCCCTGCTGCCACCATCTACCCTCCTAGATCTGCTTCCTCGCCGCCGACAGCCATCGCTACCGCAGCACCGTCAAATTCTCACCAGATGCATACACCGCGCCGCACCAGAGGCGGTACTCTTTCTTATCTGCTCAACTTATTTATCGCAGCAAGAAAATAGATCGCCACTGCTTTACTCTGATTTCTTGTCTTGGTTGCGAAGTTGCCTTTGTCCGGTTTGCACCTTCAGATCCACCATGGCACGGTCAACACTATACTCCCAATGCTTATGGTTTTCCCCTTTTATATTCCACACTAGTTAAACCACAGTAGACTAAATTTCAAAATTGGGTCAGTCGATTTTTCAGAGCTCGCCGGAGTTCGCCGGTGCGATCCAAGGGGCTCGGTTGGTTGTGGGGCCTCGCCGAAGGAAGAAAACTCGACGCGGGTGGAGGGTGGGGGTGGCGGAGGAACACAGGTGGTGGGGGCTGGTGGTCCGGCCGGCAGCCCGTGCGGTGTTCTGTATGGGAAGAATCACAGACGAGGAAGAAGAAGGGTTAGGAGACGTAGGATCTTCATCCAACCGCCTAAAATGGTGGAGAGACAGCTGGGAGTTGCATTCTTAATGCGCTCTGGTTCATCATGTGTGGGCACTGCGCAACCAACATTTTATTATCCAAAATCTACTTGCTCTTCTTTACCATGTTCGTTAGTGCTGGCCTGTATGTGATCGATAGGCTTTCAATTACTAGCAGCAATACAACACCGTATTTTCAAGCCAGTTCCACTTTCCCAATTTATATATCGTGGTTATGGTGTACCCCTGTTATGTACACTATGATCTGCCTAGTTGCTGTGTGCTCTTGTTATCATGGTTTGGCAATAAACTATCTATACAGTATATTATGAACCAATCATCTGCCAGCTATCCTTACTTCTGGAGCCTATTTTTTGTGTGTACTTGTGCCAGATTATATAAATGCATGCACGATATTACAGCACACATGAGCTCTCTCATCAGAATCCAGTGATAGCACATAAGTGTTTACAGGGGCGCCCCTATATTAGAATATCATCTGCATTACAAAGATAATCTCACAACTATTTATGTTTTCATGGTTCTCAGATATTATACACAATTACAGTGAATATCAGAATCCGCGCATCAGAAGAATATTGTGGAACACTGCAATGACTTACAAAATTGGCACCAAGGCATTGAGTGCCATTTTGGAAGCAATGAAACTCGTACGCTCCCCCACCTATTGATTCTTGTTCAGAATATCATTCTAATGACTATTCTAACCTCGAGGAGTCAAAGGCAGATGGCCTTTCGTGTTCACCCATCAAGGTGCCTGTTCTAATTTGGCAAGGTTTTATTGATTGCGCGTATCTTGAATATGTTGTCTTGCATTTCTTCTACTTTGTTGCACCACCATCTGCTTAGTTTACTCATCATATAACTCGAGATGCTATGACCATCCATTATCAATACATATTCCATCTGTCGTCATACCATGTTTTTCCACTCAAATGTTGTTCTTGTGCATCAGACATCAAAAAGGAAGAGGGTGATTGCCGAACCTGAAGGAGCACCAGCAAAGTCCTTGAAAAATGTGGTGGTGCCGGAGAAATCAGACAGCGCCCCACTTATATTGGCTGTACAACCAGTGACACAAAAAATAGGACCGACTCCAGCAGACTCTACCCATACTTCACTGGCCACACCACTAGCCCCACCACACAGGACCTGCACTCCAGCAAAAGGTATACCAATTTCATTTGCCATAGCACCAGCCGTACCACAGAAAAATCCCACTCTAGCAAAAAGTACAGGAAGTCCACCGGCCGAAGACCTATCCCAACTGCAGAGACGGCCAATTCCTGCAGATTGGAACCCCATTCCATTTATTCCCAGTTTAAAAGACAATGCTTTCAATGTTGTTAGGGACTACGTGCATATATTCCCATCATGGGAAGATTATAGTGAAGACAAACACCATTTTCACATCTTTCTGTCCAACTTACGTGTAAGTGCTATTATTCATGGTTATTATTTTCCTGTTTTCTGCTGATCGAACACATCAATGATTTACATTACATTATTGTAACTAGGTGAGGGTCATTCTGGATAGTCATGACGAGCAAAGCTTGCTTGTGCTTTTCAAGGAAGCATTGCAGCAGTATCGGTGTTACCTGAGGAAATCACACTTTGATGGCAAGTCTATAAACGAATTTCCGGTGAAGTCTCCTATGCTAAATTTAGAAGACATTGAATGGAAAAACCTTGTTATGCACTGGTCTTGTTCCCAGGATGAGGTACTGTCTATGAAATCACAAGACAATTTGAACTTCTACTTTTCCGCATATGCCTTACGGATCTTTTTTGCAGGAAATCAACTCAAAGAAGAATTCTGGTTTGAAAAGAACGACAGGATATCGCAAATATGCTGCCCGCTGCTTTGCTCTTGTTAGTACCTGTTGTCCTGTATCACTGTACTTGCATACATACCTAGTTCATTATGTGACAGCAGTATGCATGATAGCTTGCTTATCAATTGTTCGCTCCAAATTATTTAATCTGTATGAATGGTTACATTAGTGTAGAATATATCCAATGCCAATGAATTTTTTTAGCTCTGCATTGTTCTTGTAAGTACATGTTGTCATTTATCAGTGTACTTATATTGACAGGTAGTTGTTCATGTACCATCACTCTGCAGCTTATTTTCCTTTGCCCTCCATTTTCTACACATTAGATCTATATTTACTCTTACCATAAGGTTGGTACTGAAGAAGTTTAGCTGTGCATTGCTCTTGGCTGCGCCTTTTGCCTATATCGCTGCACATACATTTATAGCTACTTGGTTATGTAGCATCACTCTTCATCTTATCTTAAATATTCTCCATTTTTCGTATATTATCACATCTATATTTACTCTTAACAAAATGTAGAATAAAGGCAATGCTTATGAAGAACATTATGTGCTAAACTTCTTGAATTGCCCCCCCCCCCCATCAGCATGGACAAGGGCTTTATAGAGCCTGTCTTCACCAGTAATGTAAGTTTGTCCTTCTCAAGCCTTTAAACTTTGTTGTGTATATTTGGTTAGGCATGACTGCAACAGCTGTTTATTTTTGGTGTTTGCATCAAATTGCATGTTTAAAGTTTATTATGTAGTTCATAAACAAAAGTTTGTCCTTCTCAATTTAAGTTTTCAGTTGTACAACCAAGTTCCTTCTTCATACCATGTAAATTAAACTATACAGAGCAAGTGATCTTCTTTTGCACTGCATGTATGCTTCTGTTCTTCATCCATAATCCAGTGGTGTGGTGAACCTACACACTACATCATAATGTCATATTCTACAATGTCCTAACTATGAACAATGTCATATCATTCTACTATTATTTAAACCGCCTCTTTATTTGGCAATCTGAAATGGGATAAATTGACAACACACTAACCATTGATACTTATGAGTTCTTGATCTGTAATCCAGTGGTGTCGTGAAGCTGCCAACTCCTTCACAATGTCAATTCCTGCCATGTCTTGACCTGAACAATACCATATTGTGTTAATGCAATTTTAAACTATGTCACTTTATTCGTTAGTAAGAAATGTGATGAATTGTCAGCACTGACACTTTTATGTGCAAAACCTGTCATCTGTCTGCTTGTTTATCTTTCAGAGTGAGGAAGCTATAAGTGTTGAACAAGCGCAGTCTCATCATCTTGATCAGCTGCTTGCGCTGTAGCTCCCCAGCAGGGCTAACCTTTCTTGAACTCTATTGAAGTGCTGTCGGTTTTGTATATTATTTTGTCGGCGTGTTTATTTGCACTGGTGGCGATCTTTGATGCCCAGTGTATGTAATCTGCTGTCTGCTTGTGCTTTATTATCATAGTGGCGAACTTTGATGCCGAGTGGATGTAATATGCCGTAATTTCTTTATTGTATAGTCTAGGTTTTTTCTTATTCACGATGCTACAATTATTTTACAGTATATATATCCTGTCTTCGCAGTAAACCGGCCAAACCGTAAAATTACGGTACATAATCGGGCTGTCATGTAATCACGATGTATGATCCGCATCATGGGCCCCGTCAGACTGGCCCACTAGTAGATTCGGGCCTTTAATAGGCCGAGTAACCCCCGGCCCTCTTTTCGCAAGAAAACTCAATGGGCTTTTAGGAGGCTGAGAAGTAGGTTGGGCCTAAAACGTGCCGAATAGCTCACGGGCCGGCGGAAGCCCGAAATGGACCCCGGCCCATGATTGTGTGAATCAATTCACGGGCTTTTAACAGGCCAAAGTTGTCTCGGTCCTTGTTTGGCCTAATCAGATATCGGCTGCGAGCAGGCCGGATGCAAACCGGTCCGTAGTTAGGCCCAACTATATGACGGGCTTTTAACAGGCCGAAATTAATATAGGGTCGAAATCTTAAATGGGCCCTTAACAGGCCGAAACTAATATCACGCCGAATTACTAAATGGGCCTTTAGTAGCTGGGCCCAAAAGCATAGCGTCCAGTCAACGGGCCGAATCTGATATGGGCCATAATTGAGCCCAAATCCTCTTAAAGGGCCGGACCTGATCTGGGCCGTGATTTGTCCCAGAAAGTGGGAGGCTTTTAACGGGCCGGATCTTATATGGGCCATTACTAGGCCCGGAACGTGGCAGGCCATTAATGGACCGGATCAATTATGGGCCGACATTTGGCCCAAAACATGGCAGCCAGTTAATGGGCCGGCCTACTAGGGTCCTCAAAATCTTGTGGGCCTACAGCTGGGCCGGCCCATTAATATCGGTGAAATCTCGTGGGCCTTTAGCTGGGCCGGCCCATTATGATACGCAAGAATTTGGTGGGCCTTTACCTAGGCCGGCCCATTATGGCACACAAAAATCTTGTGGGCCTTTACCTAGGCCGGCCTATTATGGCCCGTGAAATCTTGTGGGCCTTTAGCTGGGCCAGCCCATTATAGTCTGCAAAATCTCGTGGGCCTTTAACTGGGCCGGCCCATTATGGGCCGCCAAATCTTGTGGGCCTTTAGTTGGGCCGGCCCATTTAAACTTGATTGGCCGTGCCACGTGTCGACGAATCATAGACGCCTTCCGTCCAATGAGTGGATGACATCTGTCCCAACGATGAGCCGACACATGTTTCCTCTAGCCAATGATGATTTTACATGTGGAAAATCCCCATTGGTCGGGGCTGTTAACGGGTTATTGGATCCAAAACCCGACCCGATAGCTTAACGGTGTTCCGTTATGGTGGATGCCACGTGTCTGTCACCCTTGACAAAAGCACTTCAGTGACGCGCGATTTATCATCATGGAAGTGCACACTTCCGTGATGATAATTTTGGTAATGTCATGGAACACTTCTACGACAGCACAGGTATGACTATCTTGATTTTGTCATAAATTTGTCATGGATGTACATGCATGACAAAAAAACGCGACCTACTGTGACAAACACGTATCATCACAGAAGTGTATTTTTTTATAGTGTTATGAGCCGCCATTTGAGCAATCTCCCCAGTGACATCCTCGACCTCTGTTGTTCGTGTATGGATATGTTGAGCACCCTGCGGCTGGCTGCATGCTCAAGGGGCATGCACACGGCCATCGTCGAAGCGAGGCCTAAGCTTTTCAAGACACCCTGCTTGCTGCTATCTAGTCAAGCGAGATTGGCTCACCATGATACGGAGGCGTGCATGCTGCCCCTCGACTTCAATCCGATCTCCACTAGCCGAAACTTCTTTGCAGGTATGTAGTGGGTCGCCGTACATCATTTCCCTCGACATCGATCCAATCACCATCGCCCGAAACTTCTTCATAGGTATGTACTAGGTCGGCATGAACTCCCACTGGATGGCTGCCTTCAGAGAAGACGGTAAAAAGTTGGTGCTCATGAACTTCCAGACCTCCCATGAGATTATCCTTCCTCCGTTGGATTATATAGAGTATTACCATCGTGGTTCAAGTCATCTAGATTACTACGTTAGTTGGGCAGACCTTGTTTTGCAGAAGATTGTAATCTGCCAAGTGCCCACACGACATGCGAATTACGCAGACTTCAAGCTAATTGCCTTGTTCGACGGTGGACTCGCCTATTGTCGGTGTCAAAACCGGCGGATCTCGGGTAGGGTGTCCCGAACTGTGAGTCTAGGCGGATGGTAACAGGAGACAAGGGACACGATGTTTTTACCCAGGTTCGGGCCCTCTCGATGGAGGTAAAACCCTACTCCTGATTGATTGATATTGATGATATGGGTAGTACAAGAGTGGATCTACCATGAGATCAAGGAGGCTAAACCCTAGAAGCTAGCCTATGGTATGATTGTTGTTGTGATTGTTGTCCTACGGACTAAAACCCTCCGGTTTATATAGACACCGGAGAGGGCTAGGGTTACACAGAGTCGGTTACAATGGTAGGAGATCTACATATCCGTATTGCCAAGCTTGCCTTCCACGCCAAGGAAAGTCCCATCCGGACACGCGACGAAGTCTTCAATCTTGTATCTTCATAGTCTTGGAGTCCGGCCGATGATGATAGTTCAGCTATCTGGATACCCCCTAGTCCAGGACTCCCTCAGTAGCCCCTGAACCAGGCTTCAATGACGACGAGTCCGACGTGCATATTGTCTTCGGCATTGCAAGGCGGGTTCCTTCTCTGAATAATTCATAGAAGATTGTGAACACCAGGATAGTGTCCGTCTCTGCAAAATAAATTCCACATACCACCGTAGAGGGAATAATATTTACACAAGTTCAATCTGCTGACGTATTTTGTGGCGTGACGTCACACCACTACCAAGCCTTTACTTGAATCGTTATTATTATACCACCTCAGCGCGTTTAGCGAAGCGGTTTCCTTGGCACGTCTTGTCAAAGTAGAGATCGCGTTCCCCTTATTCCGGGATTCCCATCAATACGGATGTGGGTAACCCAACCGCGCCTGTCGCCACGCCCCCTCCATCGAAGGTAGGTTCCAAACGGTCACGGAGATGGCTCTTGGTATTCTCCTTCTTTATAATGAGACCCAGGCTCGTTCTTTTTCTTCAATCCTCAATCGAATCCACCCCGAGCTCCAACACTCAGGGCTCCAGATTCGAGCGCTTCGGAACTTCGACAATGTCCGGCTCTGACTTGCAGGGCCGGTGGATGCCCTCCTCCATCACGGAGGAGGACGTGCTAAAGCTGAGGGAAGCCAGGTATTTAAACTACGAGATTTTGCATAGGCTTCCTGCCCAAGGGCAAGTCATTCCCACTCCCGAGCCAGGCGAGAGCGTCGTGTTCGTGTCTCACCTCCGTCGGGGTTTAGCCTTCCCGATGGATCCCTTCGTGAGGGGGCTCATGTTTTACTATGGGTTGGAATTCCACGACTTCGCTCCGGAGTCCATCCTCCACATCTCATCATTCATTGTCGTCTGCGAAGCCTTCCTCTGCAGTACCCCTCACTTTGGTTTGTGGCTCAAAACCTTCAACGTGGAGCCGAAGATGATTGAGGGGCGTCAGGCAGAGTGCGGAGGGGCGGTTGTAAACAAGAGGGCCGATGCTCCATGGCCCGAGGGCTCTTTTCAGGAGGAGCTCGGTTTGTGGCAACAGGAGTGGTTCTATATCACCGCTCCTAGGGGCAGCAGGCAGAAGCCGTCGCCCATCTTTCACTCGGGCCCTCTGCAACGGCTGATGTCATGGTTTAACAAAGGGCTTAACTGGGGGGCCATCAAAGAACGTACCCCTATTGTAGGGCCGGATTCGAGACCTCCAAGAGAGGGAGATTAATCTGGTCGTAGTGATGCAGGTTATGTTGATTCGGTGTCTTCTGCCCTTCAAACGTCGCCCCCTCCGCCTGTGGGAATTCAATCCAGAGGGACCACGAGCTCTCCAACACTTCATGGGTACGACACCCGCGGAGATGTACAAATTGTTCTTCGGATCACAAGAAGTGTGTTCGGAATTGACCGAGGATGCCGGCCTAAGCTGCAATCGCCCGGATGCTCAAGTAAGTAGCCCTGTGTCCGGACATACCGTTTATTTGCATATTCTTGGATTTGCCTTTCAACCAATCGTCCTTTGAACAGGAGTGGATAGCGCAAGCAAAACTGATACGGTGTCCGGCCCCCCTCCCAGAGACCGCGCCGGATCCGCTGTTGGTCAAGATGCTGGAGGTTACGCCTTTAGAGGAGGGCGAAGGGGAAAACAGGGAAACTACCGCCTCTACTAAGGAGGCTTTGGAGAAAGGGGGGATCGAGAATCCCTCCCTCGATGGGGAGAAGAGGACCGCTTCCGAAGACCCGGAGGCTAAGGCCTCAAAGGAGGGGAAGAAATCTTCACCAGAGGGTCCTACGCCAGGGGAAGCCCCGGCCGCACTATCTCCCCCAAGGAATCAGCCCTCCAGCGAGCCGTAAGTAGAAAAAGGGGAGTATTGTAATAAGGGACGTCCCTATTTTTGCTTCTGAGGATAACCGAAGTTTTTACCTTGTAGTTCGGATCTCCGTCCTTCTCAGCTGAGCTCGTCTTTGGGGGACCTTCGTCCGGAGATGATGGAGAGCGAGACGCCTCCATCTGCTGCGCCATCAGGCGGGGCGGACGACCCTGAAGTGTCGTCGCGGAGGGTCTTCCCAAGTTCGGCGGAGCCGGAGAGTTCGGCACCTACTAGTGTACGACTGGGGGAGCTGAAGGATCTTCTCGAGAGTGCGTCTATCTTAGAAGATCACCGTATATTGATAAATACTGTGATTGAAAGAATTTCGTCCGCTGAGGGCGGGTTGCATGATGCCGTCAGAAGTTTACTGGCGGGTTTTGAGGTACGTAAAAATGACATACCTTTTGACAGTTTTGCACGTAGAGTGCTCCCTGTATAGATAGTAGCCCCTGAGACTCGGTATGTTGTCGAAAGCGACAGCGTGCCGAGGATCATAATCTCAGGTAATAATTCTCGCTTTTCCCATGCAGGTGGCGGATCGTCTGGTGGCTAGCCGGACTGATAGAGTTGCCGAGATAAAGCGGCAACTCGACATTACGGATGCGGACATCGAGCTGGTCAATAAATGACTTGACGAGTCACAAGGTAGGTTGTTTCTCCGCGGTCACCTAGTAAGGGAGCTGACGCCCCCTCCTTACAACATGTATGCTTGATGCATATGGTGCCGCTGCTGTGGAGGACCTTCGGGCAGAGCTTGCTCAAGCCAAGGAGCAGGCCAGAAGGAGTGATGCGGCTGCCTCGAGGGCAGCCGAAGAGCTAAAAGCCGAAAAGGCTGCTCACTGCCGAAGCAGGGAGGAGATGGTCGGAATGGCCGTGAAGCTGAAGGATGTTACCGACCGCTATGAGGTTCTTGAAAAAGAACGCCTAGCGGAGCAAGAGGACCTGAAGAAGGCCACCGCCGAAGCCAAGGATGCCCGTTTTGCCCTGAGGGCTATAAAGGAGGAGCTGCGTCAGGCCAGAGACATTGCGGCTGGAAAGCCCTTTCTGCTACGCAGGAAGTTCACAGATCCAAAGTATGCTCAGCTGGGCCAGCTGTGGGGTGCGGAGGATCCTTATCTGGATTTGGCAGCGAGTGCGGCGGATGCGGTTGTGCACTTCCAAAGCCAAAAGGATCACGAGATGGAAGAGCTGTTTTGGTCCCAATTCCACAGCCCGGAGCGTCCACTTCCGTTGACCGATCGGTTGGCTAAGTGGACTAAGCTGAATAGATTATCCGGATTTGCAACGATGGATGTGGTGGCTCATGTGTGGCCGGATAGGCCTAAGCCGAAGAGTTATTTTGGCTTATTGCAGCAGTTCCTTGGGGCGGTGCCGCATATCAAGGCGATGAAGCGGTCGGCGTGCATAGAGGGTGCACGGATGGCTCTCGCCCGTGTCAAGACATACTGGGCGGAGATGGATGCCACTGATGTTGCATCCCGGGTTTCGGACAAAAGCCGGTTACCCGCCGAGCACTATTTTGGGGAAGTCCCGCAGGGCGCTCGTTTGATAGAGTCGCAGTGCTCGAAAAATGTTATGTTCAAATGACATGTATGATTTGTGAAACCATATTTATAATATGAGTGCTTTTTATACTTATGCGTTCAAGTATTGAAATATCTCCTATGCGGCCGTTAATGTATATGTGTATATAACCTGAAAGATGGCAGTCTTCGGCTTCAGCCCCCACGCACATGGTGCGGGGGTGTTTGCAAAAATAGCGCATTTTCACACTTAATCCAACATCTTGGTCCTGTGAAGGAGGTGGTAGCGTAGCAAACTAGGCAACCGGACTATAATGCTTTATCACTTTCACTTAGCCATAGGAGTTTGAAGGTGGGGCTACGATATAGCCCCTGGGGGCACCGCGCTCTCCGAATTCGGGGCGCGTATGTGCCTGACCGGGAAACGGTCCTTCGTCAAAGCGGAGGAATTCTAGACATTCCGGTAGTCGATCGAGTGGTTGACCAGTCTCTTGCTATATCATGACAGTCACTTTTCGGCTTTCTCTACTGAGGTGCTCGCCCGGCCGAACCGGGGCACAATCGCAGTAGTTCTCCTGGTGCCGCGTTAGCCGATGATACGGAACATAAGGCAGCAAAACACAGGAGCCGGGCAAACCCAACATTTGACCAAAGACATGATTCGGAGCTGATGCATATAAGGCCTAACTCGAGACGCCGAACACTCCCTAAGGTATTCGTTCTTTATGATAACGGGCAGAACAACGCCCTAAGCCCCTCGTGTCCAGGTACGGGCGAAAATTTCTGACGCGGCCGATGCCAAAACGCCAGCCTCCTCATTGGTTATGGTAGGAAACCGGGGGATATGTATCAACAAGAGACGGTAAGAAAGGTTTATGCAGGGTCTTAATATGAAAAGAATCCTTGCAACGGGTCTGAGGGAGTCCTGGACTAGGGGGTGTCCGGACAGCCGGACTATCAATGTCCGCCGGACTCCAAGACTACGAAGATACAAGATTGAAGACTCCGGCTCGTGTCCGGATGGTACTTTACTTGGCGTGGAAGGCAAGCTTGGCAATACGGATATGTAGATCTCCTACCATTGTAACCGACTCTGTGTAACCCTAGCCCTCTCCGGTATCTATATAAACCAGAGGGCTTTAGTCCGTAGGACAACATACAATCATACCATAGGCTAGCTTCTAGGGTTTAGCCTCCTTGATCTCATGGTAGATCTACTCTTGTACTACCCATATCATCAATATTAATCAAGCAGGACGTAGGGTTTTACCTCCATCGAGAGGGCCCGAACCTGGGTAAAAACATCGTGTCCCTCGTCTCCTGTTACCATCCGCCTAGACGCACAGTTCGGGACCCCCTACCCGAGATCCGCCGGTTTTGACACCGACATTGGTGCTTTCATTGAGAGTTCCTCTGTGTCGTCACCGATAGGCTTGATGGCATCTTTAACCTGCAACGCTGTCCAGGGTGAGACTTTTCTCCCCGGACAGATCTTCGTATTCTGCGGCTTCGCCCTACGGGCCAATTCACTTGGCCATCTGGAGCAGATCGAAAGCTATGCCCCTGGCCGTCAGGTCAGATTTGGAAGCTTAAACTTCACGGCCAATGTTCGAGGAGACTTGATCCTCGACGGACTCGAGCCACAGCCAAGCGCGCCGCACTGTGACGATGGGCATGATCTAGCTCTGCCGCTGAACAGTTCCTTGGTGGCCGCACACGGATCCGCTTCGGCCATTAGCCCGGAGCCGATCGCCCAGATCGAGGGTCGGTGGATAGACGCCGCCCTGGGGGCTTCAACATCCACGGCGATGGAGCCGAACACTAATCTTGTCCCCTGCGAAACTCGTGATTCTGAGGCGCCGGACTCCTCGCCGGACTCCGAACCTCCCGCGCCCCTACCAATCAATCCGGATTGGGCGCCGGTTATGGAATTCACCGCCACGGACATCTTCCAATGCTCGCCTTTCGGCGATATCTTAAATTCACTAAAGCATCTCTCGTTATCAGGAGAGTCCTGGCCGGATTATGGCCAGGATGGTTGGGATGCGGACGACGAAGAAATTCAGAGCCCACCCACCACCCACTTTGTAGCCACTATCGACGATCTAACCGACATGCTAGACTACGACTCCGAAGACATCGACGCCATGGACGACGATGCCGGAGACGAACAGGAACCAGCGCCCACAGGGCACTGGAAGGCCACCTCGTCATATGACGTATATATGGTGGATACCCCAAAAGATGGGGACAGCGAAGGAACAGCGGAGGCAGATCCCTTAAAGAAACAGCCCAAGCACCGGCGTCAGCGGCGCCGCTCTAAGTCTCGCCACAGCAAAAACGGAGATTCCGGCACAGGAGATAATAATACTCCAGAGAGTGCCGAAGACAATCCCCTCCGGCAAGACTCAGCGCAGGAGGATGCAGAAGCAAGCCCCCATGAGGGGGCGGCAGACGAAGAGGTTGAGGATCATAATTGTATGCCTCCCTCCGAAGACGAAGCAAGCCTCAACGATAACGAATTCGTCATACCCGAGGATCCCGTCGAACAAGAGCGCTTCAAGCGCAGGCTTATCGCCATAGCAAACAGCCTAAAGAAAAAGCAGCAGCAGCTTCAAGCTGATCAGGACCTGCTGGCCGATTGATGGACCGAGGTCCTCCCGGCCGAAGAGTATAAACTCGAACGTCCCTCCAAAAGTTACCCAAAACGCAAGCTACTCCCCCGACTAGAGGAGGAAGCATACATACATCCATCACCAGCGCACGATATGGCTGACCGACCACCCCGTGGTCGTGACAGAGAGGCATCCAGGCCCCCAGCCAAGACCATACCCCGGCATCGCTCCAAAAGTACGAAGCCAAGAGGGAACGCGCCGGACTTGCGAGACATATTGGAGGACAAAGCAAGGCAATCCAGATCCATCTATGGATCACGTGGGCGCCCTACGACCCACGACGAATACCGTCGTGCCGGACACAATAACCCCGGCCGGGCCGAACACAGCAGACAGCGCTCTCTCGAGCTGCGTCGCGATATTGCTCAATACAGGGGCGCCGCACACCCGTTATGCTTCACTGACGAAGTAATGGATCATCAGATCCCCGAAGGGTTTAAACCCGTAAATATCGAATCTTACGATGGCACAACAGACCCCGCGGTGTGGATCGAAGACTATCTTCTCCACATCCATATGGCCCGCGGCGACGATCTCCATGCCATAAAGTACCTCCCACTCAAGCTTAAAGGACCAGCTCGGCATTGGCTTAACAGCTTGCCCATAGAGTCGATTGGGTGTTGGGAGGACCTGGAGGCCGCATTCCTTGATAACTTCCAAGGCACATATGGGCGACCACCAGACGCCGATGACCTAATCCACATCATTCAACAGCCAGACAAATCGGCCAGACAATTCTGGACACGGTTCTTGACAAAGAAAAATCAAATCGTCGATTGTCCGAACGCAGAGGCCCTTGCAGCCTTCAAACATAACATCCGGGACGAATGGCTAGCCCGGCACCTGGGGCAGGAAAAGCCGAAATCCATGGCAGCCCTCACATCGTTAATGACCCGCTTTTGTGCGGGAGAGGACAGCTGGCTAGCCCGCAGCAACAATCTCCGTAAAAATTCTGGCAGTCCGGATACTAAGGACAACAATGGCAGGTCACGTCGAAACAAAACCAAGCGCCGAATTAACGGTGACGATAAGGAGGATACGACGATCAATGCCGGATTCCGAGGCTCTAAACCCGGTCAACGGAAGAAGCCATTTAAAAGAACCACTCTGGGTCCGTCCAATCTGGACCGAATACTCGACCGCTCATGCCAGATACATGGCACCTCTGAAAAGCCAGCTAACCACACCAATAGAGATTGCTGGGTGTTCAAGCAGGCCGGCAAGTTAATTGCCGAACACAATGACAAGGGGCTAAATAGCGACGACGAGGAAGAGACCCGGCCGCCGAACAACAAAGGACAGAAGGGTTTTCCCCCACAAGTACGGACAGTGAATATGATATACGCGACCCATATACCCAAGAGGGAGAGGAAACGCGCACTAAGGGACGTCTATGCGATGGAGCCAGTCGCCCCAAAGTTCAACCCATGGTCCTCTTGTCCGATCACTTTCGATCGAAGAGACCATCCGACTAGCATACGCCATGGCGGATTCGCCGCATTGGTCTTAGACCCAATCGTCGATGGGTTCCACCTCACGAGAGTCCTGATGGACGGCGGCAGTAGCCTGATCCTGCTTTATCAGGATACAGTGCGCAAAATGGGCATAGACCCATCAAGGATTAAACCTACAAAGACAACCTTTAAAGGTGTCATACCAGGAGTGGAAGCCAATTGCACAAGCTCAGTCACACTGGAAGTGGTCTTCGGATCCCCGGATAATTTCTGGAGCGAAGAGTTAATCTTCGATATAGTCCCGTTTCGCAGCGGCTATCACGCTCTGCTCGGACGAACCGTGTTTGCTAAATTCAACGCGGTGCCGCATTATGCATACCTAAAGCTCAAGATGCCAGGCCCTCGTGGAGTCATCACGGTCAATGGGAATACGGAACGCTCCCTCCGAACGGAGGAACATACAGCGGCTCTCGCGGCAGAAGTACAGAGCAGCCTCCTAAGGCAATTCTCGAGTCCGGCTGTTAAACGGCCGGATACAGCAAAGCGCGCCCGGAGCAATACCAACCAAGACCACCTGGCATGATCAGAGCACGCATAGCAATGCGGCCCCAACCCTCGCCCGCGTATGATCGCAAGAATAACACTCCGCATACATCATTACGCTCTGGAGATACCATGGGCACAGGGGAGGGGGCACGATCACAATGGACCCAGAGTGCGGTTCGACCACACCAGGGGCTCGCAAATGTGCCTCTCTTTTTTTTATCTTTCTTATTTTTTGTACACAGGACTCTATTAACCAGAAGCCCTGTCCAGCGGTGCACCTGCCGAACTCATGATGCAACAGTCAGGGACTATAGAAGGCCGCATCGAACACTCAGGTGGTCTCAATTACGAGCATTAAATTCAATTGTATACACCAAATCCGCAGCTCATCCCTGGAGGGGGACATGTTTATTTAGTCCAAATCCCTTGCTTACCGCACTATTTGTATCAGTCCGCTCTACTAGCAGACTTTTCTATCATTAATAATGCAGCACCTTTATGATTGCAATTGCATTACATTATATATATATATATATATATATATGCTCATTATATGACATCTGGCACCCGTATATTTTGGTACGGCATAATACACCAGGGGCTTATGTTCCCCACTCTATGGTGTGATAAAGTCCGAACACTTTCACAAGTGCGGCACCCCGAACTTATAGCACTATATGAATCGGCTCCGAATCATGTCTTGGGTCAATAGTTGGGTTTGCCCGGCTCCCACGTTTTGGTGCCTTACGTTCCGTTCTGTCGGCTAAGGTGGCACTGGGAGAACCACTGCGATTGCACCCCGGTTGAGCCGGGTTAACGCCTCAGTGGAGAAAGCTAAAACTGACTGGCATGATAAGGCGAGAGACTGGTCGCTGTTCGAGAGGTTTTTTCGGGTCCTTAAAGACTCATGCCGCTTCGAGCGAAGTTCCGGATGATGTCCGATGAAGGCGTGGATAGCGCCCCGGATTCGGTCTTCCGAATACCAGGGGCTTCGCCGAAATTTAAAATTATAGAATTCTATGGCTAAGTGAGAGTGTTCAAGCATTATAAGTCCGGTGCCTTGTTCGTCGTGTTGAGCGCCTCCCTAGATGGACCCAAATATGGGAACAAGAGTGCTCAAGTTTATCCCGAACACCCCAGCACTTGTGGCTTGGGGGCTGAAGCTAACGACTTGCCATCTCTTAGATTTTATAAACGGCCGCACAGAAGGTAATATTTTAAATTAAACAAGCGTTGCTCATGGCGCATATGAACGAAGTTTTCAGCGCACAGGATAAATAAACAGCGAGTTCACTCAAAGATTACATTTCGGGAGCACTCATCTGCAATATTGCAGGCTCCCTTCAGGACAATTTTATAATACTTCTCCGGCGTGCGATACTCCTTGCCCGGTGGCGGTGGATCCGTGAGAAGCTTCTCCGCATCCAATTTGCCCCATTGCACCTTTATGCGGGCAAGGGCCCGATGAGCACCTTTGATACAAGCGGAGCACTTGACTACATCCAGTCTAGGGCATGCATCCACCAGCCGCCGCACGAGGCCAAAGTAGCTACCAGGCATGGCCTGTCCAGGCCACAGCCGGACTATGAGGCCCTTCATGGCCTCCTCAGCTACCTTGTGGAGTTCGACCAGCTGCTTCAGCTGGTCGTTTGGGGGCACCGGATGGCCGACCTCAGCATACTGAGACCAGAAGACCTTCTCCGTCGAGCTCCCCTCCTCGCCACGATAGAATGCGGCGGCATCAGCCGCACTACGCGGCAAATTTGCAAACGCCCCTGGAGAGCTCCGAATTCGGGTAAGTATCAGGTAGTTCACATTAACATGCCTGCTTTGCATGAAAAACGCCTTACCCGCCGCTATCTTCTTTATGTCCTCAACCTCCTGAAGGGCCTTATGGGCCTCGGCCTTGGCGGACTTGGCACTTTCGAGAGCCGAGGCAAGCTCGGACTCTCGAGTCTTGGAGTCACGCTCCAAACTCTCATGTTTTTCCATGAGAACCTGGAGCTCTTGCCGAACTTCCGCCACCCGTGCCTCTTGCTTTTCTCGCTCAGCACGTTCCGTGGCCGCGTTGCGTTCGGCCATGGACACAGCATCCTTCAGGGCTGCCACCTCGTTAGTGGCCCCTGCAATACACATATTATCCTTGTTACTTTTATTTGCAACCAAAATCCTTTTCTGTAAGGTACTTATTCAAAGAGGTGTTACTCACCTTCTTTTTCCTCGAGCTGCTTCTTTGCGTGGCCGAGCTCTTGCTCGGACCGCTCGAGTTCTTTCTTCAGCACGTCAACCTCCACCGTTAGTGCGGCAGAGGTCAGCAGTGCAGCCTGCAAACCCATATTGACATATTTTAGGCAACCCTGCGTATATCTTGTTATAGATCCTTAGTCCGGCTTTTCTTTTCGAACACCGAACTAAGCATCAGGGGCTACTGTCTATGCGGTATTATATTACATTATTTTAACTTTTTTACTTCAAAGCCTGTTAAAAGGCTGCTGCAGGCTTCGCTTTTAGCAAGCTGAACCTTCTCAATCACCACACTCGTGAGAGTGCGGTGTTCTTCCTCGATGGAAGCGCCTTTAAGCGCCTCCAGCAGGTTATCCGGCGCCTCTGGTTGGACGGAGGCCGCCGGCGTCACGGTCCTGCCCTTCTTTCGAAGGGGCCGCTTGCCGGACTCTGGAGCCACTGCGGGTTCCGATGTAGAGTCCGGCACGAAGTCCGGGCGGCTGCCTGACGGCGCCTCCGGAGCCTCCTCCTGATGGGTCCCTCTTTGGGATCCCACTTCGGCGTCCTCGTCGGCGCGTGGGGTGGAGGCAGTCGGGATGGAATTTACATCCGACGAGGCCAATGACCCGCTCGATGAGTCGGGAAGATCATCATTGGCCGGACTACGGGCAGAATGCGGCGTTAGAAGGATACAACGCGACATAAAAGAAATTACACATCAAGGATCCGGATACTTACGATCTTGCCGGACGCCTGGCCCTTGGAGGCCGCTCATCCTCACCAACGCTGATGTTGACGGAACTGTCCGGGGGGATAGTTCTCCCCCTCTTGGACCCTTCGGCCCCCCCGATGGGGGAAGCCTTCCTTTTCTTCTCTCCCTCCTCCGGGAGAGAGTACTCCTCCTCCTCGTTTTCGGGAGAGGAGTCCTCGTCGTCGTCAGACGCCTGATTTCGGGAACTCTTTCGATTCCCCGCGGGCACCTTCTTGGCCTTCTTCTCCGGCACCACGTGCAGTGCCGGAACCAGCAGCCCTGTTAAGCGGGCGTTTGCTGCGTCCTCTTGCATGGGAGCCGGGCTGATAAGCAGCTTGGCCTTCTCCATCCATTCCTGTCAAAGGAAGAGGTAGAATGAGACCTCACTAGAGTCAATCTAATTATCATAAGTGTCCCGTAATGGGGTTGAATCACTTACCTCATCAGTTGGATGCTGCGAGCTGAATCCGCGGTCTTCGGTCGCGGACGCGGGGGCTTCGGCGCCCATGAACAGCACCCTCCAGGCGCCTTCGTATGTTGTATCGAAGAGCCCGCTTAGCGCCTGGTGCTGTTCCGGATTAAACTCCCACAAATTAAATGCCCGTTCTTGGCATGGGAGGATCCGCCGGATGAGCATGACTTGGACCACGTCGACGAGCCTGAGCCTATTGCTCACCATCTTCTTGATACATGCTCGGAGTCCCGTCACCTCCACCGGATTCCCCAACTGCAAGCCCTTCTTTTCCAGGAGGTGAGCTGCATGGGGATGCCAGATCTAAACTCGGGGGCCGCCGCCCATGTGGATTTGCGCGGCTCGGTGATATAGAACCACCCCGATTGCCACCCCTTGACGGAGTCCACGAAGGTCCCTTCTAGCCAAGGGACGTTGGGCAATTTTCCCAACATGGCGCCTCCGCATTCCGCTTGTGTACCCTTTACAACCTTCGGCTTGACGTTGAAGGTCTTGAGCCATAGGCCGAAGTGGGGCCGGATGCAGAGGAAAGCCTCGCACACGACGATAAACGCCGAGATGTTGAGGATAAAGTTCGGCGCCAGATCGTGGAAATCCAGGCCGTAGTAAAACATAAGCCCCCGGACAAATGGATGGAGCGGAAAGCCCAGTCCGCGGAGGAAGTGGGGGAGAAAAACGACCCTCTCATGAGGCATGGGGATAGGGATGAGCTGCCCCTCGTCGGGCAGCCGATGCGCGATATCGCCGAAAAGGTATCCGGCGCTGCGCAGCTTGGTGATGTCCTCCTCCTTGACGGTGGAGGCTAACCATTTACCTCCCGCTCCGGACATGTTCGGAGAAGGTCGAGGAGAGATGTGCGAGTTCGGGCGTTGGAGCTTGAGTTCGCAGGGATGGATAAGCAAAGGAGGAAGAAGGCGTAGGTGAGAAGGTGAATCCTTATCCCTTATATATAGGCGGACAAAACTATGCGTCCCCCACCAGCCTGGTAAAACTCGCTTATCTCCCAAGCGCCACCATCGATGGCGCGGTTGGGTTACCCACGCACGTATTGATGAGAATCCCGGAATAAGGGGAACACGATCTCTGCTTTGACAAGACGTGCCAAGGAAACCGCTTCGCTAAACATGCTGAGGTGGTATAATAATTCAAATAAAGGCCTGGTGGCGGTGTGATGTCACGCCGCATAATACGTCAGTAGATTGAACTAAGTGTACATTTTGTTCTCTCTACGGTGGAATGTGGAATTTATTTTGCAGAGCCGGACACTATCCTGGTGTTCATGATCTTCTCTGAATTATTCAAGGGAGGAACCCGCCTTGCAATGCCGAACATTATGCACACCGGACTTATCGTAATTGAAGACTGGTTCAGGGGCTACTGAGGGAGTCTTGGACTAGGGGGTGTCCGGACAGCCGAACTATCAATGTCCGCCGGACTCCAAGACTACGAAGATACAAGATTGAAGACTCCGGCTCGTGTCCGGATGGTACTTTACTTGGCGTGGAAGGCAAGCTTGGCAATACGGATACGTAGATCTCCTACCATTGTAACTGACTCTGTGTAACCCTAGCCCTCTCCGGTATCTATATAAACCGGAGGGCTTTAGTCCGTAGGACAACATACAATCATACCATAGGCTAGCTTCTAGGGTTTAGCCTCCTTGATCTCGTGGTAGATCTACTCTTGTACTACCCATATCATCAATATTAATCAAGCAGGACGTAGGGTTTTACCTCCATCGAGAGGGCCCAAACCTGGGTAAAAACATCGTGTCCCTCGTCTCCTGTTACCATCCGCCTAGACGCACAGTTCGGGACCCCCTACCCGAGATCCGCCGGTTTTGACACCGACAGGGTCCCTGCTGCACGTATGCGCCTGTGTCTCCGTTGTGCTGTATCCTAGACGGGTGTAGCACGCTGTTCATCTGTAAAATAGAAGAACTTAGTTTGGAAAGATATCGTGCGAGCAATGTATTTAAAACAGAGCATGAAAAAAAAGAAATGAGTGAAGTTGAGCGTTTATTCGCTCTCATTGTTCATGCTCACAGCCCCTTGTGAAGGGGTATGCGGCTAGGAAGCCCCTAGTTTATTTATGCCGGACTCGCCTAGCCGTGTCCGGGGTCTTAAGCGACCTTTCAAAGAGATAATGCCGCGTGGACCGGGCATTTTAAGTGTAAGAGACGCGTAATGTGGTATTGCGTTTAAACGGGCGAAAGCTTCACGTCCCAATAGTGCTTGATGGCCACTTTTAAATGGGGCGATATGGAAGATTAGCTTTTCACGACGGAAGTTGTCGGATGAACCGAACACGACTTCTAGTAGTAAGGAGCCCATGCAATTGGCGTAAGGGACTGGCGTCACTCCTTTGAAGGAAGTGCTGCTATGGCGAATTTTGGTAGAGTCTATCCCCATCCTGTGGATTGTGTCCGGATATAGCAGGTTTAAGTCGCTACCGCCATCCATTAGGACCTGTGTAAATTGTAGTCCGTCAATTATAGGATCCAATATCAAAGCAGTCCATCCTGCGTTTCGAATGCTTCTGGAGTAATCCAGATGGTCGAAAGTAATTGGTTTTGACATCCAATCTCGGGATTCCGCTGGGGTGGACCGTGCGGCGTGTACTTTAGTAGGTGCCGCACTATTGTTCCGTATTATCATGTGAAGTGAGTTTACTGTTTTGACTTCTTGTGGGAAAGTCTTTTTTTTTCCGGCGCTCTGCTTGCGGGGCTCGTTATCATCTTCGCTTGGTGTGTCGAGCCCCTTGTGTTCGGCGTTAAGTCGGCCGGACTGTTTGAAGACCCAACAATCTCGGTGGGTGTGGTTTGCAGGCTTCCCGGGGGTACTGTGGATTTGACATATCCTGTCCAAAATTTTGTTTAGGTTGGATCGCTCGTCACTATTGTCTTTAGGAGGCAGTGTTTTGTTGTTGGGCCGAGAGCTTTTGAATCCGGCGTTGACCACCGTGTTCTTTGGGTCATTTTCTTTATTTCGGCGCTGATCTTTTCTACGTCGTGATTCCCATTTCCATCTCTGACCTCGGATGTACTTGGGTCGCTGGTGCTGCATCTTGCCAGCCAGCTATCTTCTCCCGCGCAAAAGCGGGTCATGAGGCTCGTTAGCGCAGCCATTGTTCTTGATTTTTCCTGGCCGAGGTGTCTGGCGAGCCATTCATCTCAGACATTATGTTTAAAAGCTGCTAAGGCTTTGGCGTCCGGACAGTCGACTATTTGGTTCTTTTTGGTGAGGAACCTGTTCTAGAATTTGCGTGCTGACTCTCCGGGCTGTTGAGTTATGTGACTTAAATCGTCGAGCTCTTCCCAACTTCCAATGGTATTTTCTGGGAGGCTTTTGAGAGAATGCCGAGCTGGCCCTTTGAGCTTGAGGGGTAGGTATTTTATGGCATGGAGATCATCTCCTCTTGCCATGTGTATGTGTTGGATGTAATCCTCAATCCAGACTCTGGGGTCTGTTGTTCCGTCATATGCCTCTATGTTTACGGGTTTGAATCCCGCTGGAAATTCATGATCCAGTACCTCATCGGTGAAACATAGTGGGTGTGCGGCGCCCCTGTATTTAGGTGTGCCGTTATCTTCGAACACTCGGCGTGTTGTGTTGCTCTTTGGAGCCCTCTTTTTTGGCCCGTAAATGGACCTGACTGGGCCATCCTTTTTGTGAGGATCTTTATGTGTATCATGTGCCGGCTTGTGTGCGGCGCCGCTTGCCGTTCTTAGCCTGTCATCTGGTCGTCTATCCGGCCAGGCGGCCTCTTTGCTTTTTGATTGTGGTGGCTCTACGGCCTCCTCGTCGAATTCGGGCAACAGCTTGTGCTTCGGGTAGCTTTTTGCTTGATGACTATTGCCGTATTTGTCTGTGGTCTTGAGTACTTTGTTCCTTCTCTTTCTGAGTACGTCTTCCGCTGTTTTGAGCTTCCGCTTCTGCTTCTTCAAACTTCTTGCAGTGGCGACGAGCCTTTTGTGAAGGCTCTTATGCTCCGGTGATGTGTCCGGCATGAGATCGCTGGACTGTTGTTTTCGCCGCGGATGGGTTGCTTGTCTAATTCATCCTGTTCAGATGGTTGCTTGGTTGCATGTTCGTCCTCCACTGGTTCGCCCTGCTCTACGACTGGGTCGTTACGGGTGCTGTTGTTATCGAGGCGGGACTTCGGGCGGCGCTTGCGTCGCCGTTTTGGTTGCTTCGCCGCGTCCCATTGTTCCTCGTTATCGCTTCCTTTTGGTGTATGCACCATGTATATGTCATGAGTTGAGGTGGTTTTCCAGTGCCCTGTAGGCACTGGTTCTTGGTCGTCTCCGGCATCGTCGTCCCTATCATCGATGTCTTCGGAGTCGAAGTCTAGCATGTCGGTTAAATCGTCGACAGTGGGTACAAAGTGGGTGGTGGGTGGGCTTTGAATTTCTTCGTCATCCGCATCCCGACCATCCTGACCGTAATTCGGCCAGGGCTCTCCTGATAGCGAGAGATACCTTAGCGAATTCAGAATGTCGCCAAAAGGTGAGTATTGAAAGATGTCCGTGGCGGTGAACTCCATCATCGGCACCCAATCGGATTCGATTGGAGGGGGCGCAGGAGGTTCGGAGTCCAGCGAGGAGTCCGGCACCTCGGAGTCACGAGCGTCGCTAGGGACAAGGTCAGTATTCAGCTCCATCGCCGTAGAGGTTGCAGCCCCCGAGGCGGTGTCTATCCACCCATCCTCGATCTGCGCGGTCGGCTCTAAATGAAGGATCGGAGCGGACTCATGTGCGGCCTCCAGGGCACTGTCCGGCAGCAGAGCTAAATCATGCCCATCGAGACAGTGCGGCGCGCTCGGTTGTGGCTCGAATCCATCGAAGATCAAGTCTCCGCGGATGTCAGCCGTGAAGTTTAGGCTTCCAAATCTGACCTAATGGCCAGGGGCGCAGCTTTCGATCTTCTCCAGATGGCCAAGCGAATTGGCCCGCAGTGCAAAGCCGCCGAATACGAAGATCTGTCCGGGGAGAAAAGTCTCACCCTGGACTGCGTCGTTGTTGATGATCGAAGGATCCATCAAGCCTATCGGTGATGACACAGAGGAACTCTCAATGAAAGCACCAATGTCGGTGTCAAAACCGGTGGATCTCGGGTAGGGGGTCCCGAACTGTGCGTCTGGGCGGATGGTAACAGGAGACAAGGGACACGATGTTTTTACCCAGGTTCGGGCCCTCTCCATGGAGGTAAAACCATACTTCTGCTTGATTGATATTGATGATATGGGTAGTACAAGAGTGGATCTACCACGAGATCAAGGAGGCCTAACCCTAGAAGCTAGCCTATGGTATGATTGTTGTTGTGATTGTTGTCCTACGGACTAAAACCCTCCGATTTATATAGACACCGGAGAGGGCTAGGGTTACACAGAGTCGGTTACAATGGTAGGAGATCTACATATCCGTATTGCCAAGCTTGCCTTCCACGCCAAGGAAAGTCCCATCCGGACACGGGACGAAGTCTTCAATCTTGTATCTTCATAGTCTTGGAGTCCGGCCGATGATGATAGTTCGGCTATCCGGACACCCCCTAGTCCAGGACTCCCTCACCTATTGAGGGAATCCTGGACTAGGGGGTGTCCGGACAGCCGGACTATCATCGTCCGCCGGACTCCAAGACTACGAAGATACAAGATTGAAGACTTCGTCCCGTGTCTGGATGGGACTTTCCTTCGTGTGGAAGGCAAGCTTGGCGATACGGATATGTAGATTTCCTACCATTGTAACCGACTCTGTGTAACCCTAGCCCTCTCCGGTGTCTATATAAACCGGAGGACTTTAGTCCGTAGGACATAACCTCCATTACAACAATCATACCATAGGCTAGCTTCTAGGGTTTAGCCTCCTTGATCTCGTGGTAGATCCACTCTTGTACTACCCATATCATCAATATTAATCAAGCAGGGTTTTACCTCTATCAAGAGGGCCCGAACCTGGGTAAAACATCGTGTCCCTTGTCTCCTGTTACCATCCGCCTAGACGCACAGTTCGGGACCCCCTACCCGAGATCCGCCGGTTTTGACACCGACATTGGTGCTTTCATTGAGAGTTCCTCTGTGTCGTCACCGATAGGCTCGATGGCTTCTTCAATCAACAACGCAGTCCAGGGTGAGACTTTTCTCCCCGAACAGATCTTCGTATTCGGCAGCTTCGCACTGCGGGCCAATTCACTTGGCCATTTGGAGCAGATCAAAAGCTACGCCCCTTGCCGTCAGGTCAGGTTCGGAAGCCTAAACTTCACGGCCGACGTCCGCGAGGACTTGATCTTCGATGGGCTCGAGCCATAGCCGAGCGTGCCGCACTGTCACGATGGGCATGATCTAGCTCTGCCGCCGGATAGTGCCTTGGTGGCCACACACGAATCCGCTCCGGCCCTTAGTCCGGAGCCGATCGCCTAGATCGAGGACCGGTGGCTGGACACCGCCTCGGGGGCTGCAACTTCCACGGCGATGGAGCCGAACACTAACCTTGTCCCTTGCAAAGCTCGTGACTCCGATGTGCTGGACTCCCTGCCGGACTCTGAACCTCCCGCGCCCCTGCCAATCGAATCTGATTGGGCGTCGGTCATGGAGTTCACCGCCGCGGACATCTTCCAACACTCGCCCTTTGGCGACATCCTAAATTCGCTAAAACATCTCTCGCTATCCGGAGAGACCTGGCCGGACTATGGCCAGGACAGTTGGGATACAGACGACGGAGAAATTCAAGGCCCACCCACCACCCACTTTGTAGCCACTGTCAATGATCTAACAGACATGCTAGACTACGACTCTGAAGACATCGACGGTATGGACGACGATGCCGGAGACGAAAAAGAACCAGCGCCTACAGGGCACTGGAAGACCACCTCGTCATATGACATATACATGGTGGACAGCCCAAAAGAGGGGGACGGCGAAGAAGCAGCGGAGGCAGATTCCTTAAAGAAACAGCCCAAGCGCCGACGTCAGCGGTGCCGCTCTAAATCCCGCCACAGCAAGAATGGAGATTCAGGCACAGGAGATAATAATACCCCAGAAAGTGCCGAAGACAATCCCCTCCAGCAAGATTCAGCGCAGGAGGATGCAGAAGCAAGCCCTCACGAGAGAGCGTCAGATGAAGAGGTCGAGGATGATAATTACATACCTCCCTCCGAAGACGAGGCAAGCCTCAACGACGATGAATTCGTCGTGCCCGAGGATCCCGTCGAACAAGAGCGTTTTAAACGCAGGCTTATCGCCACGGCAAATAGCCGAAAGAAAAAGCAGCAGCAGCTTCAAGCTGATAAAGACCTGCTGGCCGATCGATGGACCGAGGTCCTCGTGGCCGAAGAGTACGAACTCGAACGCCCCTCCAAAAGCTACCCAAAACGCAAGTTGCTCCCCCGATTAGAGGAGGAAGCATACATACCTTCATGACCAGCGCACAATACGGCCGACCGACCACCCCGTGGTCGCGACAGAGAGGCATCTAGGCCCTCCACCAAGACCGTACCCCGGCATCGCTCCAAAAGTACGAAGCCAAGAGGGAACGCGCCGGACTTGTGAGATATATTGGAGGACAAAGCAAGGCAATTCAGATCCATCTATGGATCACGTGGGCGCCCCACGACCCACGACGAATACCGTCGCGCCGGATACAATAACTCCGGCCGGGCCGAACACAGCAGACAACGCTCACTCGAGCTACGTCATTATATTGCTCAATATAGAGGCGCCGCACACCCGCTATGCTTCACTAACGAAGTAATGGATCATCAAATCCCTGAAGGGTTTAAACCCGTAAACATTGAATCCTACAATGGCACAACAGACCCCGCGGTTTGGATCGAAGATTATCTCCTTCACATCCATATGGCCCGTGGCGACGATCTCCGTGCCATCAAGTATCTCCCACTCAAGCTTAAAGGACCAGCTCGGCATTGGCTTAACAGCTTGCCCGCAGAGTCAACTGGGTGTTGGGAAGACCTGGAAGCCGCATTCCTCGACAACTTCCAGGGCACATATGTGCGACCACCAGACGCCGATGACCTAAGCCACATAATTCAGCAGCCAGACGAATCGTCCAGACAGTTCTGGACACGGTTCTTAACAAAGAAAAATCAAATCGTCGACTGTCCGGATGCAGAGGCCCTCGCAGCCTTCAAACATAACATCTGCGACGAGTGGCTAGCCCGGCACCTAGGACAGGAAAAGCCGAAATGCATGGCAGCCCTCACATCTCTAATGACCCGCTTCTGTGCGGGAGAGGACAGCTGGCTAGCTCACAGCAACAACCTCAGTAAAAATTCTGGCAGTCCGGATACCAAGGACCACAATGGCAGGTCGCGTCGAAGAAAAAATAAACGCCTCATTAACGGCGACGACAAGGAGGATACGGCAGTCAATGCTGGATTCCGAGGCTCTAAACCCGGTCAGCGGGAAGAAGCCATTCAAAAGAACCACTCCGGGTCCGTCCAATTTGGACCGAATACTCGACCGCTTATGCCAGATACATGGCACCCCCGAAAAGCCAGCTAATCACACCAACAGAGATTGTTGGGTATTCAAGCAGGCAGGCCAGTTAATTGCCGAAAACAATGACAAGGGGCTGCACAGCGATGACGAGGACGAGACCCGACCGCCGAACAATAGAGGACAGAAGGGTTTCCCCCCACAAGTGCGGATGGTGAACATGATATACGCAACCCATATACCAAAGAGGGAGCGGAAGCGTGCACTGAGGGACGTATATGCGATGGAGCCAGTCGCCCCGAAGTTCAATCCATGGTCCTCTTGCCCGATCACTTTTGATCGAAGAGACCATCCGACCAGCATCCGCCATGGCGGATTCGCCGCATTGGTTTTAGACCCAATCGTCGATGGATTTCACCTAACAAGAGTCCTGATGGACGGCGGCAGTAGCCTGAACCTGCTTTATCAGGATACAGTGCGCAAGATGGGCATAGACCTGTCGGTGTCAAAACTGGCGGATCTCCGGTAGGGGGTCCCGGACTGTGCGTCTAGGCGGATGGTAACAGGAGAGGAGGGACACGATGTTTTTACCCAGGTTCGGCCCTCTCGATGGAGGTAAAACCCTACGTCCTGCTTGATTAATATTGATGATATGGGTAGTACAAGAGTAGATCTACCATGAGATCAAGGAGGCTAAACCCTAGAAGCTAGCCTATGGTATGATTGTTGTAATGTATGTTGTCCTACGGACTAAAGCCCTCCAGTTTATATAGATACCGGAGAGGGCTAGGGTTACACAGAGTCGGTTACAATGGTAGGAGATCTACGTATCCGTATTGCCAAGCTTGCCTTCCACGCCAAGTAAAGTACCATCCGGACACGAGCCGAAGTCTTCAATCTTGTATCTTCGTAGTCTTGGAGTCCGGCGGATATTGATAGTCCGGCTATCCGGACACCCCCTAGTCCAGGACTCCCTCAGTAGCCCCTGAACCAGTCTTCAATGACGATAAGTCCGGCGTGCATAATGTTCGGCATTGCAAGGCGGGTTCCTCCCTTGAATAATCTAGAGAAGATCATGAACACCAGGATAGTGTCCGGCTCTGCAAATTAAATTCCACATTCCACCGTAGAGAGAATAAAATGTACACTTAGTTCAATCTGCTGATGTATTATGCGGCATGACATCACACCGCCACCAGGCTTTTGTTTGAATCATTATACCACCTCAGCATGTTTAGCGAAGCGGTTTCCTTGGCACGTCTTGTCGAAGCAGAGATCGTGTTCCCCTTATTCCGGGATTCTCATCAATACGTGCGTGGGTAACCCAACCGCTCCCGTCGCCATGCCTCCTCTATCGAAGGGGAATCCCAAACGGTCACGGAGACGGCCCTTGGTATTTTTTCCCCTTTATAAGAGGACCAAGGCTCGCCATTGTTCTTCAATCTCGCATCGAATCTCTTCCCCGCTCCTGGTTCCAACACCCAGAGCCTCGGATTCGAGCGCTTCGGATCCTTAACCATGTCCGGCTCCGACCTCCAGGGCCGGTGGATGCCCTCCTTCATCACGGAGGAAGACATATTGAAGTTGCGTGAGGCCAAGTACCTGGCCTACGAGGTTTCGCACAGGTTGCCTGCTCAAGGGCAGGCCGTGCCAGCCCCCGAGCCCGGTGAATACGTCGTTTTTCGTATCCCACCTCCGTCGGGGTTTAGGCTTCCCGACGGATCCCTTCGTGAGAGGGCTCATGTTCTACTATGGGCTGGACTTTCACGACTTGGCTCCGGAGTCCATCCTCCATATCTCCGCATTCATTATCGTCTGCGAAGCCTTCCTCCGCGTCATTCCCCACTTCGGCCTATGGCTGAAGACCTTCAAGGTGGAGCCGAAGATGATCGGGGAGCGTCAAGCGGAGTGCGGCGGGGCGACCATAAGCAAAAAGGTCGACGCCCCGTGGCCCGAGGGTTCCTTCCAAGAGGAACTCGGACTGTGGCAATAGGAGTGGTTCTATATCACCGCTCCCAGGGGCAGCAGGCAAAAGCCGCCGCCCTTATTCCGCCCAGGACCTCCACGCCAACTGATGTCGTGGGTCAACCAGGGGCTCAATTGGGGGCCGTCCGAAGACGTGCCTTCACTGCAGGGCCGGATTCGAGATCTCCAAGCGAGGGAGATTGACCTGATCAAGGTGATGTAGGTTATGCTAATCAGGCATCTTCTGCCCTGCAAACGCCGTCCTCTCCGTCAATGGGAGTTCAACCCGGAGGGACCTCGGATTCTCCAACACTTCATGGGTGCGACACCCGTGGAGATGTACAAGTTGTTCTTCGGACCGCAGGTGGCGTGTCCGGATTTAGCCAAGGATGCAGGCCTAAGCCGCGATTGCCCGGATACTCAGGTAAGTAGCTCAGAGTCCGGACATTCTGTTTATGTGCCTTTCCAGAGTTCGCCTCCTGACCCTTTGTTCTTTACAGGAATGGGTAGCGCGATCAAGGCTGATAAGGTGTCCGGCCCCCCTCCCAGAGACCGCACAGGAGCCCGTGCTGGTCAGAATGTTGGAGGTTGCGCCCGCAGAAGGGGGCGACGGGGAAAATAGAGGAGCTAATATTTCACCCAAAGGGGCGACTGAAGAGGGAGGAAGCAAGAACCCCTCCCTTCAGGGGAAGAAGAGGACCGCCTCCGAAGATTCGGAGGCCAAAGCCCCTAAGCGTGGGAAGAGATCTTCCCCGGGGGGTCCGGCGCCCAGAAAGAATCCGGACGCACAATCATCATCAAAGGATCGGCCCTCCAGCGAGCCGTGAGTATGAAAGAGGGAGTTAATTAGTAAGGAAATACCTTCATTTGTGCTTCTGTAGATAACCAAAATATTTATATTGCAGTTCGGATCTGCAGCCTTCTCAGATGAGTTCATCTTCGGGGGACCTTCTTCCGGAGATGATGGAGAGCGATACGCCTCCATCCGCAACGCCGCCAGATGAGGCAGGCGAACCCGAAGTGTCATCATGGAGGGTATCCCCGAGTCCGGAGGGGCCAGAGAGTTCGGCACCTACTAGTGTCCGGCCGGGAGAACTGAAGAATTTGCTTGAGAGGGCGTCTATTTCAGAAGATCACCGTGCGTTAATGCGTATGGTGATTGGAAGGATTTCGTCCGCCGAGAGCGAATTGCGTAATGCCACCATGAGTTTGCTGGCGGGATTTGAGGTATGCGAGAATGGCGCACCCCATTGTTTTTTAACAGTTTTGCATATAAAAAATGTGCCGTGTATAGATAGTAGCCCCTGAGACTCGGTAGGTTGTCGGAAACGACAGCGTACCGAGGATCGAAATCTAAAGAAATGAATTCTGTCATTCCTATGTAGGTGGCGGATAGTCCGGGGGCTAGCCGGACTAGTGAGTTTGCCGAGTTAAATCGGCAATTGGACTTGGCAGATGCGGACATCGCACTTGTCAACAGGCGACTTGACGAGTCGCAAGGTAAAATAGTTCTCCGCAGTCGCTTTATTAAGGGGGTCGAAGCCCTCCTATGATAAATTATATGCTATTTGTACAGACGGTGCTGCTGCTGTGGAGGGCCTTCGGGCTGAACTTGCTCGAGCTAAGGAGCAAGCCCGAAGGAGTGAAGCGGCTGCCTCGAGGGCGGCCGAGGAGTTGAAAGCCGAAAAGGCTGCGCACTGCCTAAGCAGGGCTGAGGTGGCCGAATTGTCCATAAAAGTAAAGGAAGCTGCCAACCGCAATGATGCTCTTGAAAAGGAGCGCTTATCGGAGCGGGAAGACCTGAAGAAGGCCACCGCCAAAGCCAAGGATGCCCGCTCTGCAATGCGGGCTATAAAGGAGGAACTGTGCCAGGCCGGAGAGATAGTGGCTGGCAAGCCTTTTCTGCTGCGTCACCGATTTATGGATGGAAAGTATGCTCAATTTGAGCGGCTGTGGAGTCCGGAGGATCCGTATATGGACTTAGCTGCAAGTGCGGCCGATGCCATTAAGCACTTCCGGAGCCAGAAGGATCACGAGAGGGAAGAGCTGTATTGGTCTCAATTCCACAGTCCGGATCGCCCACTTCCATTGACAAACCGGTTGGCCGAATGGGCCGAGCTAAATAGATTGTCCGGACTTGCCATGACTGACATCGTGGCCCATGTCTGGCCAGAGAGGTCCAAGGCGACGAGCTACTTTGGCTTATTACAGCAATTCCTTGGAGCGGTGCCGCATATAAAGGATATGAAGCGGTCGGCCTGCATAGAGGGCGCACGGATGGCTCTTGCCTGTGTTAAGGCGCATTGTCCAGAGATGGACACCACTTCTGTTGCTGCCCAGGGTTCGGATGAAAACCAGCTCCCTACCGAGCACTATTTCGGGGAAGTTATGTGTGGCACTCGTGTAATAGAGGCGCAGTGCTCGAAGAATGTAATGTTCAAATGAACGCATTATCTTGCAAATCGATGATTATGTTATAACCGCTTTTTATACTTGTGCGTCCAAGTAGTAAAACTTCTCCTTTTCGGCCGTTTACGTATACTTGTGTATAACCTGAAAGATGGCAGTCTTCGGCTTCAGCCCCCACGCACAAGGTGCTGGGGTGTTCGCAAAAATAGCGCGTTTTCACACTTAATCCGATGTCTCGGTCCTGTTATAAGGAGGTGGTAGCGTAGCGAACGAGGCAATCCGGACTATAATGCTTTATCACTTTCACTTAGCAAGTGGAGCTCGCGGGTGGGGCTACGATATAGCCCCTGGTGGCATCGCCCTTCTCCGAGCTCGGAGCGCATGTGCCTGACCGGGAAACGGTCCTTCGTCAAAGCGGGGAATTCTAAACATTCCAATAGTCGATCGAGGGCTGACCAGTCTCTCGCTGTATCATGACAGTCAGTTTTTGGCTTTCTCTACTGAGGTGCTCACCCAGCCGAACTGGGGCACAATCGCAGTAGTTCTCCTGGTGCCGCGTTAGCCGATGATACGGAACGTAAGGCAGCAAAACACAGGAGCCGGGCAAACCCAACATTTGACCAAAGACATGATTCGGAGATGATGCATATAATGCCTAACTCGAGACACCGAACACTCCCTAAGGTGTTCGGTCTTTATAATAATGGGCAGAACGATGCCCTAAGCCCCTAGTGTCCAGGTACGGGCATGGTCTTCTGACGCGGCCGATGCCAAAGCGTCAGGCTCCGCTTTGGTTATAGGAAGAAACCAAGGGAGAATAACAACAAGAGACAGTAAAAAAGGTCTACGCAGGGTCTTAATCTGAAAAGAATCCTCGCAACAGGTCCCTACTGCACGTCTGCGCCTGTGTCTCCATTGCGCCGTTATCCTAGACGGGTATGCACGTTGTTCATCTGTAAAAAGAGAGGAACGTTTTAGTTTAAAAAACAATTCGTGGAAAAAAATATTAGAAATAGAAATAATTAAAGCGGGGTTTATATGAACCCTCGGTTGTTTGTGCGCGCAGCCCCCTGTGAAGGGGTATGCGGCTAGGGAGCCCCTAGCCTACTGACGCCGGATTCGTCTATCCAAGTCCGGGGTCTTTAAGTGACCCTCGCACTAAAATTACGCCACGCAGTCTGGGCATCTTGAGTGTAAGAGATTCGTAATGCGGGATGGCGTTGAAGCGGACAAAAGCCTTTCGTCCCAAGAGTGCTTGATATTCACTTTCAAATGGGACGATGTGAAAAATTAATTTTTCGCGTCGAAAATTGTTCGGCGATCCGAACACGACTTCTAGTAATATGGAGCCTGTGCACTTGGCGTAATGGCCTGGCGTCACTCCCTTGAAGGAAGTGCGGCTGTGTCGAATTTTGGTAGGGTCTATCCCCATCCTACGGATTGTGTTTGAATATAGCAGGTTTAAATCACTGCCTCCGTCCATTAGGACATTAGTAAATTGCAATCCATCTATTATGGGATTCAATATTAGGGGAGTCCGTCCCGCATTTCGAACGCTTCTGGAATAGTCCAGGTGATCGAAAGTGATTGGTTTTGATATCCAATCTCTACGGTTTGCTGGGTTGGACCGTGCGAAGCTCTTTTTAGAAAGTGCCGCACTATTTTTCCGTATTATCACGTGAAGTGAATTTATTGCTTTGACCCCTTGTGGGAAAGTCTTTTGTTTTCCGGTGCTCTGCTGGTGGGGTTGGTCTTCTTCGCTTGACGTGTCGAGCCCCTTGTGTTCGGCATTTAGTCGGCCGGACTGTTTAAAAACCCCACAATCCTTGTGGGTGTGATTTGCAGGCCTTCCGGGGGTACTGTGGATTTGACATATCCGACCCAAAATTTTGTTTAAGTTGGATAATTCATCACTGTCATCCTTAAGAGGCTGTGTTTTATTATTGGGCCGCGAGCTTTTGAATCCGGCGTTGACTGCCGCGCTCTTTGGGCTTTTCTCTTTATTCCGGCGCTGCTCTTTTTTGCGCCGTGATTTTCCGTTTCCATCTCTTATCTCTGATGTACTTGGGTCGCTGGTGCTGCATCGTGCTAACCAGCTATCCTCGCCCGCACAGAAGCGGGTCATGAGGCTTGTCAGTGCGGACATTGTCATCGGTTTCTCTTGACCGAGGTGCCTAGCGAGCCATTCGTCTCGGACATTGTGCTTGAAAGCTGCTAAGGCTTCGGCGTCCGGACAGTCGACTATTTGGTTCTTTTTGGTAAGGAACCTGTTCCAGAATTTCTGCGCTGACTCTCCGGGCTGTTGAGTTATATGAATTAGGTCATCTGCATCCGGAGGGCGGACATAAGTCCCTTGAAAATTTGCTCTAAACGCGTCCTCGAGCTCTTCCCAACTTCCAATAGTATTTTCTGGGAGGCTTTTAAGCCAATGACGGGCTGGCCCTTTGAGCTTGAGGGGTAGGTATTTTATGGCGTGGAGATCATCTCCTCTGGCCATATGTATATGTAGTATATAATCTTCTATCCAGACTCCAGGGTCTGTTGTTCCATCGTAGGCTTCTATGTTTATGGGTTTAAACCCTGCTGGGAATTCATGGTCCAGCACCTCGTCAGTGAAACATAGTGGGTGTGCGGCGCCCCTGTATTTGTGTGTGCCTCTATCATCGGACACTTGACGTGTTGCCTTGCTTCCTGGGGCCTTCTCCTTTGGCCCGTAGATGGATCTGGCTGGGCCATCTATCCTTCCAAGTTCGTTGGTTGGTTTATGTGGGGCGCCGCTGTCAGAATTTGGCCTATCATCTGGCCATCTATCCGGCCAGGCAGCCTCTTTATTTATGGACGGTGGGGGCTCTATGGCCTCCTCGTCGAATTCTGGTAGCAGCTTGCGCTTCGAGTAGCTCTTTGATTGGTGGCCATTGTCGTACTTATCTGCGGTTTTGAGCACTTTGCTCCATCTCATTCTGAGTGTGTCTTCCGCTATTTTGAGCCTCCGTTTTCCTTCTTCCGGCTTTTTGATGTGGCGATAAGCCTGCGCTTGAAGCTCTCTTGTTCAACGGGATCCTCGGGTACGACGAATTCGTCATCGTTGAGGCTTGCTTCGTCTTCGGAGGGAGGCATATAATTATGATCCTCAACCTCTTCCTCTATCGCCCCCTCATGAGGGCTTGCTTCTGCATCCTCCTGCGCTGAGTCTTGTTGGAGGGGATTGTCTTCGGCACTCTCTGGAGTATTATTATCTCTTGTGCCGGAATTTCCATTCTTGCTGTGGCGAGATTTAGAGCGGCGCCGCTGACGCCGGCGCTTGGGCTGTTTCTTTAAGGGATCCGCCTCCGCTGTTTCCTCGCCATCCCCATCTTTTGGGGTATCCACCATATATAAGTCGTATGATGAGGTGGCCTTCCAGTGCCCTGTGGGCACTGGTTCCTGTTCGTCTCCGGCATCGTCGTCCATAGCGTCGATGTCTTCGGAGTCGTAGTCTAGCATGTCAGTTAGATCGTCGGCAGTGGCTACAAAGTGGGTGGTGGGTGGGCTCTGAATTTCTTCGTCGTCCGCATCCCAACCATCCTGGCCATAATCCGGCCAGGACTCTCCTGATAACGAGAGATGCTTTAATGAATTTAAGATATCGCTGAAAGGCGAGCATTGGAAGATGTCCGCGGCGGTGAATTCCATAACCGGCGCCCAATCCGGATCGATTGGTAGGGGCGCGGGAGGTTCGGAGTCCGGCGAGGAGTCCGGCACCTCGGAATCACGAGTTTCGCGGGGGACAAGATTAGTGTTGGGCTCCATCGCCGTGGATGTTGAATTCCCCAGGGCGGCGTCTATCCACCGACCCTCGATCTGGGCGATTGGCTCCGGGCTAATGGCCGAAGCGGATCCGTGTGCGACCACCAAGGCACTGTTCGGCGGCAGAGCTAGATCATGCCCATCGTCACAGTGCGGCGCGCTTGGCTGTGGCTCGAGTCCGTCGAGGATCAACTCTCCTCGGACATCGGCCGTGAAGTTTAAGTTTCCAAATCTGACCTGACAGCCAGGGGCGTAGCTTTCGATCTGCTCCAGATGGCCAAGTGAATTGGCCCGCAGGGCGAAGCCGCCGAATATGAAGATCTGTCCGGGGAGAAAAGTCTCACCCTGGACAGCGTTGCAGGTTGAAGATGCCATCAAGCCTATCGGTGACGACACAGAGGAACTCTCAATGAAAGCACCAATGTCGGTGTCAAAACCGGCGGATCTCGTGTAGGGGGTCCCGAACTGTGCGTCTAGGCGGATGGTAACAGGAGACGAGGGACACGATGTTTTTACCCAGGTTCGGGCCCTCTCAATGGAGGTAAAACCCTACGTCCTGCTTGATTAATATTGATGATATGGGTAGTACAAGAGTAGATCTACCACGAGATCAAGGAGGCTAAACCCTAGAAGCTAGCCTATGGTATGATTGTTGTAATGTATGTTGTCCTACGGACTAAAGCCCTCCGGTTTATATAGATACCGGAGAGGGCTAGGGTTACACAGAGTCGGTTACAATGGTAGGAGATCTACGTATCCGTATTGCCAAGCTTGCCTTCCACGCCAAGTAAAGTACCATCCGGACATGAGCCGGAGTCTTCAATCTTGTATCTTCGTAGTCTTGGAGTCCGGCGGATATTGATAGTCCGGCTATCCGGACACCCCCTAGTCCAGGACTCCCTCAAGACCCCTCAAGGATTAAACCTATAAAGACGACCTTTAAAGGCGTCATACCAAGTGTTGAGGCCAATTGTACTGGCTCAGTCACACTGGAAGTGGTCTTCGGATCCCCGGACAATTTCCGGAGCGAGGAGTTAATCTTCGACATAGTCCCGTTCCGCAGCGGCTATCACGCTCTGCTCGGACAAACCGCATTTGCAAAGTTCAACGCGGTGCCGCATTATGCATACCTCAATCTCAAGATGCCAGGCCCTCATGGAGTCATCACGGTCAACGGAAATACGGAACGCTCCCTCCGAACGGAGGAACATACAGCAGCTCTCGCGGCAGAAGTACAAAGCAGCCTTCTAAGGCAATTTTTGAGCCCGGCCGTTAAACGGCCGGACACGGCCAAACGGGCCCGGAGCAACATCAACTAAGACCACCTGGCACGTTCCGAGCACGCATAGCAATGAGGCCCCAACCCCAGCCCTTGCATAATTGCAAGACCAACCCTCCGCGTACATCATTACGCTCTGGAGATATCATGGGCTTAGGGGGAGGGGCACGACCACAACAGACCCAGAGTGCGGCTCGACCACACCAGGGGCTCCCAAGTGTGTCACTTTTTTTTATGTTTCTTTTTATATACAGGACTCCATTTACCAGAAGCCCTGTCCGGCGGTGGACCCGCCGAACTCACGATGCAATAGCCAGGGAAGAAAGAAGGCTGCAATTAACATTCAGGTGGTCTCCATTACGAGCATTAAATTCGATTATATACACCAGTCTGCAGCCCACCCCTGGAGGGGGACATGTTTATTTAGTCCAATCCCTTGCTTACCGCACTATTTGTATCCTTCCGCACTCATAGCAGAATTCCTTGAATAAATAATGCAGCATTTTTTGCCTGTTATTGCATTACTTTACACATATGTTCATTAATGACATCTCGCACCTGTATATTTTGGTACGGCCGAATACACCAGGGGCTTATGTTCCCCGCATTATGGTGTGATAAGTCCGAACACTTTCACAAGTGCGGCACCCCGAACTTATAGCATTATATGAATCGGCTCCGAATCATGTCTTGGGTCAATAGTTGGGTTTGCCCGGCTCCCACGTTTTGGTTCCTTACATTCCGTTCTGTCGGCTAAGGTGGCACTGGGAGAACCACTGCGATTGCGCCCCGGTTGAGCTGGGCGAGCGCCTCAGTGGAGAAAGCTAAAACTGACTGGCATGATAAGGCGAGAGACTGGTCGCTGTTCGAGAGGTCTTTTCGGGTCCCTAAAGACCTATGCCGCTTCGAGCGAAGTACCGGATTATGTCCGACGAAGGCGTGGATAGCGCCCCGAATTCGGTCCTCCGAATACTAGGGGCTTCGCCGAAATTTAAAATTATAGAATTCTATGGCTAAGTGAGAGTGTTCAAGCATTATAAGTCTGGTTGCCTTGTTCGTTGTGTTGAGCGCCTCCCTAGATGGACCCAAAAATGGGAACAAGAGTGCCCAAGTTTATCCCGAACACCCCAGCACTCGTGGCTTGGGGGCTGAAGCCAACGACTTGCCATCTCTCAGATTTTATAAATGGCCGCATAGAAGGTAATATTTTAAATTAAACAAGCATTGCGTAGCGCATATGAACAAAGTTTTCAGCGCACAGGATAATACATAGCGAGTTTACTCAATAATTACATCTCTGGGGCACTCATCCGCAATATTGCGGGCACCCTTCAGGACAGTCTTATAGTACATTTGGGGCGTACGATACTCCTTGCCCGCTGGCGGCGGGTCAGTAAGAAGCCTCTCCGCATCCAGCCTGCCCCAGTGCACCTTTGCGCGGGCAAGGGCCCGACGAGCACCTTCAATACAGGCGGAGCGCTTGATGACCTCCACCCAGGGGCATGCATCCACCAGCCACCGCATGAGGCCAAAGTAGCTCCCAGGCATGGCCTGTCTAGGCCACAGCCGGACTATGAGGCCCTTCATGGACTCCTCAGATACCTTGTGGAGCTCGACCAGTTGCTTCAGCTAGTCGCTAGGGGGAACCGGATGGCCGGCCATAGTGTACTGAGACCAGAAGACCTTCTCCGTTGAGCTCCCCTCCTCGCCACGATAGAATGCGGCGGCATCGGATACGCTACGAGGCAGATCTGCAAACGCCCCTGGAGAGCTCCGAATTCGGGTAAGTGTCTTACCCGCCGCTATTTTCTTCATATCCTCAACCTCCTGAAGGGCCTTACGGGCTTCGGCCTTGGCGGACTTGGCACTTTCGAGAGCCGAGGCGAGCTCGGACTCTCGAGTCTTTGAGTCGCGCTCCAAACTCTCATGCTTCTCCATGAGAGCCTGGAGCTCTTGCCGCACCTCCGCCACCCGCGCCTCTAGCTTCTCTCGCTCTGCCCTTTCCGTGGCCGCATTGCGTTCCGCCGCGGACACAGCCTCCTTCAGGGTTGCCACCTCGTTCGTGGCCCCTGCAGTACCCACGTTATCCTTGTTAATTTTATTGCAACCGAAATCCTTTTCTGTAAGGTCAAAATTCAAAGTGGTGCTACTCACCTTCTTTGTCCTCGAGCTGCCTCTTGGCATGGCCGAGCTCTCGCTCGGACCGCTCGAGATCTTGCTTCAATGCACCAACCTCCGCAGTCAGCGCGGCAGAGGTCAGCAGCGCAGCCTACAAACCCATATTGACATAATTTATTAGCAACCCTGCGTATATCTTTTCAGATCCTCAGTCCGGCTTTTCTTTCCGAACACCGAACCGAGCATCAGGGGCTACTGTCTATGCGGTATTACATTACATAATTTTAACCTCTTACCTCAAAGCCTGTTAGAAGGCTACTGCAGGCTTCGGTCAGCCTGCTCTTGGCGAGCTGAACCTTCTGAATCACCTCACTCATAACAGTGCGGTCTTCTTCCTCAATGGAGGCACCTTGGAGCGCCTCCAGCAAGTTGTCCGGCGCCTCCGGTTGGACGGAGGCCGCCGGCGTCACGGTCTTTCCCTTCTTGCGAAGGGGCCGCTTGCCGGACTTCGGAACCACTGCAGGTTCCAGCGTAGAGTCCAGCGCAAAGTCCTGGAGGCTGCCTTGCGGCGCCTCCGGAGCCTCCTCCTGATGGGTCCCTTTCTAGGATCCCACCTCGGCGTCCTCACCGGCGCGACGGGTGGAGGCAGTCGGGATGGAATCCACATCCGACGGAGCCAACGACTCGCTCGATGAAGCGGGGAGATCATCATCGGCCGGACTGCAGGCAGCATGCGGCATTAGAAGGACACTATGTGACACAAAAGAGAAATTACAAATCATTCAGGGATCCGGATACTTACGATCTCGCCTGAGGCCTGGCCCTTGAAGGCCACTCTTCGCCGCCAATGTTGGTGTTGGCAGAGCTGTCCGGGGGAATAGTTCTCCCCCTCTTGGACCCTTCGGCCTCCCCTGTTGGGGAAGCCTTCCTCTTCCTCTCTCCCTCCTCTGGGAGAGAGTCTTCTTCCTCCTCCTCATCTTCGGGGGAGGAGTCCGCCTCGGAGTCGTCGGACACCTGAAAACGGGAACTCTTTCGAGTGCCCGTGGCCACCTTCTTGGCCTTCTTCTCCGGCACCACGTGCGGTGTCGGAACCAGTAGCCCGGCTAGACGGGCGTCCACTGGGTCTTCTGGCATGGGAGCCGGGCAGATGAGCTGCTCGGCCTTCTTCATCCATTCCTGTCAAAGGAAAAGGGAGATTGAAACCCGCTTAGAATCAATCTATTAACAATAAGTGTCCCGTAAAGGGGTAGAATCACTTACCTCGTCAGCCGGACGCTGCGAGTGAAATCCGCGATCTTCCGTCGTGGATGCGGGGGCTTCGGCGCCCTTAAACAGCACCCTCTAGGCGCCTTCGTACGTCGTGTCGAAGAGCCCGCTCAATGCCTGGTGCTGTTCCAGATCGAACTCCCACAGATTGAATGCCCGTTCTTGGCATGGGAGAATCCGGCGAAAGAGCATGACCTGGACCACATTAACCAGCCTAAGCTTCTTGTTCACCAGCTTCTGGATACGGGCCTGGAGTCCCGTCAGCTCCTTCGAATTACCCCACAGCGAGCCCTTCTCTTTCCAGGAGGTGAGCTGCGTAGGGATACCAGATCTGAACTCGGGGGCCGCCGCCCACGTAGGGTCGCGCGGCTCGGTGATATAGAACCACCCCGATTGCCACCCCTTGACGGATTCCATGAAGGCCCCTTCGAACCAAAGGACGTTGGGCATCTTGCCCAACATGGCGCCTCCGCACTCCGCTTGAGTGCCCTTCACTACCTTCGGCTTGACATTGAAGGTCTTGAGCCACAAGCCGAAGTGGGGCTGGATGCAGAGGAAGGCCTCGCACATGACGATAAACGCCGAGATGTTGAGGATGAAGTTCGGCGCCAGATCATGGAAATCCAGGCCGTAGTAGAACATGAGCCCCCGGACAAACGGGTGAAGTGGAAAGCCCAGTCCGCGGAGGAAATGGGGAAGGAAAACGAACCTCTCATGGGGCCTGGGGGTAGGGATGAGCTGCCCCTCGTCGGGCAGCCGGTGCGCGACGTCGTCGGAAAGGTATCCGGCGCTGCGCAGCTTTGTGATGTGATCCTCCTTGACGGTGGAGGCCAACCATTTACCTCCCGCTCCGGACATGGTCGGAGAAGGTCGAGATGAGATGCGCGAACTTGGGCGCTGGAGCTCGAGTGCGCGGAGATGGATAAGCAAAGGAGGAAGAGGGCGTAGGTGAAAAGGTGAATCCTTATCCCTTATATATAGGCGGACGAAGACTATGCGTCCCCACTAGCCCGGTAAAACTCGCTTATCTCCCAAGCGCCACCATCAATGGCGTGGTTGGGTTACCCACGTCCGTATTGATGAGAATCCCGGAATAAGGGGAACACGATCTCTGCTTCGACAAGACGTGCCAAGGAAACCGCTTCGCTAAACACGCTGAGGCGGTATAATAAAAAACGATTCAAGTAAAGGCTTGGTAGTGGTGTGACGTCATGCCGCAAAATACGTCAGCAGATTGAACTTGTGTACATTTTATTCTCTCTACGGTGGAATGTGGAATTTATTTTGCAGAGCCGGACACTATCCTGGTGTTCATGATCTTCTATGGATTATTTAAGGGAGGAACCCGCCTTGCAATGCCGAACATTATGCGCGCCAGACTCATCGCCATTGAAGCCAGATTCAGGGGCTACTGAGGGAGTCCTGGACTAGGGGGTGTCCGGACAGCCGGACTATCATCGTCCGCCGGACTCCAAGACTACGAAGATACAAGATTGAAGACTTCGTCCCGTGTCCGGATGGGACTTTCCTTGGCATGGAAGGCAAGCTTGGCGATACGGATATGTAGATTTCCTACCACTGTAACCGACTCTGTGTAACCCTAGCCCTCTCCGGTGTCTATATAAACCGGAGGGCTTTAGTCCGTAGGACATAACCTCCATTACAACAATCATACCATAGGCTAGCTTCTAGGGTTTAGCCTCCTTGATCTCGTGGTAGATCCACTCTTGTACTACCCATATCATCAATATTAATCAAGCAGGACGTAGGGTTTTACTTCCATCAAGAGGGCCCGAACCTGGGTAAAACATCGTGTCCCTTGTCTCCTGTTACCATCCGCCTAGACGCACAGTTCGGGACCCCCTACCCGAGATCCGCCGGTTTTGACACTGACACCTATCTTTACGCACGTGCCTTCTTTAGCTAGAGACAACTCGGCTTGCAGTGGATCATCGTCAAAGCTGATACACACTTCTGTGATGCTATTGAACACAATGGCATCATCTACGCCATTGACAAAGCAGATGGCACCACGTATTGCTGGGACGGCATGTGTAAGTTTTTTTCATCTCATGTTAATGATGACGCCATGACATTGTTTGAACTTTTTGTGATGATTGGCATATCCCTGTTTGAGCAGAATTTGAGTAGAACTATGGCAATGTATTAGAGATTCCGTAAATCAGCTATATTTGGAATGAGTTAATTCATGCGATTGTGACCATCTCATTACAACCAATTTGTACCCTGAATAATCAAGCGGTTAGGAATATATGGATATTATCCTTATTTTACGGTAATCTATATACTACTACTAAATATGAGTGTGTATCAATGGCCATGTTAGTTTCCTCATTTTCTTGATGTAGAAACATGCACCACACTGTTGGTTTCATCTAACCATACATTAGGGATGTAAATGTGCATATGGAGAACTCTATATTTGGAAGTAGTGAAATCCTGCAATGCTTACCATGTACATACCTATATTTGTCCTTCAGCAATCAATGGCTAGAATAATATCCTCACAAAATTTTTGCCCACAGAACATGAGTATATAACAATGCATGGTCTGTTAGTTACCTTGAAGAATTTGTTTGTGAGGACAGAACATGATTACATAACATGCATGACATGGTAGTTTCCTGTGAAGAATCGATTGCGAGATAACATGAGTATAACCATGCATGGCACTTCTATATTTTTGAACCCAGTATACATTTCCCTGTATTTTCCTCCCAGTTCCAACAGGGACATATCAATGTTGTTTCTTGCATTATCCTACTCATACTCTGAACAATGCTGATCTTACATTAACAATGCCTGTCCTTTTTGATATGATGCAGTGTCCTTTTTGTAATCACACCACCTTTGCCAAAAACAGGGAAGCACAACTGGTTCCTCGCTCGATCAGACGACGGCAAAAGACTGATGATCATTCGGACAATGGCTGTTACGTCTATGAGCAGGATACCAGCTTGTTGGGGCCTTTAGGATTTTTTAGTTGGAGGCAGGTAAACAGCCTTGGTTCACACTCTCTATTTCTCGGAATCAATTATCCGATTAACTAGGATATCACCATTGGCAAGGACCTTGATGGCAGAGAGGCTTTGTTTGCTATGGAAAACTGTGTCTACACGGCGAGCCCTAGGAGTTTGGGAGCAAACTCCCCTGATTGTCAATGATACAGCCTACAGCCAAAAGAAGGTGAGAATGACAAAGGCATCCGGATTAACTTTGATCCTTGGATGTCTCAATTACGATAGGCAGTGATGTGGTTCAAGCCTTCAGGTTGATAGGTAATTGGGTTGTTGCATCGAAAGGGTGGAGTACTGGTGTCTCCGGATCACTGGTCGCTGAAGCGGGGCTGCAAATTATGATGGTGTTGGATCATCTCTTCAAATGACTTTGTTGCCTTTGCTGCTGGTTCTGGATGGGTAGTTCTTTCTTTTGTTATGCATATTCCTTGTCATTTGGTCATCCTCTTCTATGTCACTCTTACTATGTAATAGTTGCTTCTGTTTACATTGTCATTCTCGTCTGGATCACGAGAGTCTGAGTGTTGTAGATGGGTGCGTTTTGGTGGTGTAGCAAGACTTCTTATGAACTATCATGTCTTGCTGTTTATGTCAGTAGTAGTCACCAGTCAGTGTTTGAATGTTGTATATATCGTTGTTTCGAACTGTTTATTGTCTCGAACTACTGGTGGGCTAAATGAGGGCATCACCATTCTCAAGGTTTAGAGTATATCTCCTTTTTTCAAGTTATATAATTTGAGGTCAGTGTCTTTTCGATGATGAACACTTGTTTGGGCCAGTGAGGTGTCGTTGAATATGGACTGAGTAGTAACGCAATGCCAAACAGGACAATTATGACTCTCAGGCTGGGCTCTCAAAAGATCCTGAACAAAAGGCCGGGCTCTCCAAAAAAGAAATAATAAGGACTCTTAGGCCGACATGTGGGCGCCACCAGTGTTTTCGTGCGCTTGCACACTGTCATGGAATTAACACGCCAGATGTCCTCATGGAAGGACTTAGTCGTGGAGCCATCGGAACGGGTTAGCTTGAAGGGGTTAAACCGGACAAGGGACACGGGAGTTTTATACTAGTTCGGCCCCTTCAATGAAGGTAAAAGCCTACGTCTAGTTGTGATGGGATTGATTGGGTTTCGACGACCAGGGAGCAAATACGCTTTGCCTGAGTCTTGAGTTGTTGTTTCATGTCCCTGAACCGCCGCCGGGTCGTCCCTTTATATACATAGGTTGACGCCCGACCGGTCTACAGAGTCCCGAGGCTGACTCATACAAAGTGTCCGGCTCGGTCTCTCCTTTCCTAACTTACAATACAAGTTACATAACCATGGCGGTTTACCACTATGGGCCCTAATCCGCCGTTGGGCTCCGGGCTTCTAAGTTTCTTTAGTAACACTCCATCTTCTGGGTCTTCGTGGGCTTCAATATAGTTGAGGGTGAACTGGGCCCTCCTGGTCGGTTTACACTCAGTAGTTATATCCTCAACATTTGGCCCCAGATTGATTTGAACCTGTTGATGTCAATCTTCAATACTTAAAAAATTCTGTGAACGTCTCCTTATATTCTAGTAAACCGCCATGATGTCTTCTCCTATAAACTTTGTTAAACCGCCGTGACGTCATCCTCTGGACACATCAATGTATTATCATGACATCATCTCTGTATAAAAAAGATTAAAAAGATTCCCTTCATTAATGGTATCCCGAAGATCGAGGCGACAAGCGCGCCCTCCTTGCCGCTTCAGGCTCCTCGATTCTTGCGCCTGCCACTTATCCCTTTCTCCTTATAAATAAAGCCGGCGAGTCTTCCCATTCTCTCCCCTTGCCTCTTCTTCTTCCTCTTGCGAATCCCTACCACTCGAGCTCCGCCGCCGCCACAAATAGCATCGTCGTCTTCGTCCCTGGACGCTGCATCACCCTAAATCGAACCAGAGTTTCGCGGCATCCCTCCACAGTAGATCTGCACTGGTAAGTTTTCCCTTTTCCGCATCTTTAGATCTATGCTAGGGTTAACAAGTTCATCTGTACAGTTCCTTGTCCATCTTAGTTCTTCGTTTTTACTTCTGTCGTGGTTTCTTTGATCCAGTAGTAGTGTAGATCTTGTGCGGTAGTTGCTCCGCATCCATTTTCAGCACTAATAGATCCTCCTTCTTTGTAAAGAATCCTCAGTAGAGCGCACGACCTTCGCTGTTCTGTTTAACGCCATTATAGGTCGTAGAAAATTTTCTTTATTGAAGCATGGTAGATCCAAATTAATTTCATCTTTGCGTGAAACATGTTTCTGTCAACACTTTGCAGATTTTCATCTTTGGCTTCTCCACCTAAGGGCGGTTTAAACCTATAGTAGTTGGTAATCTGCATATATCATTAGTCCTCACTTTAAACCCTCATCTTGATCTGAATAACAATTTCCGGTTTATCTCACATATATGCGTTGATCAAATTTCCCGGTTTAACACCAATTAATGCTCTTGATCCGTCAATCGTAAACAGGCCTTCATTTTACCTTTATAGTTTGCTGCCCAAGATGACCAAACAATTTGCCGCTTGCAACTGGGTTCCTTCCCGGATTAAGGAAACCCAAATCAATGGATATGTTGTAACGGGCGCTTTAGCTTCAAAAATGTCCTTCACTGGCGAGTTCCTGGCCCTGAGTGCCCTCCTGTGCCTCAAGATGGAGAAGTTATTGTTTTTATGCAGCACCTAGACCGGGGCTTTAGCCCTCCAGGATCAAAAAATTTCCGGGATGTCCTTGCTAGCTTTCAACTCCATCCACAAGATATCGGACCAAATTCCGTATCAAATATATGCAACTTTCAAGTATTTTGTGAAGTTTACCTTCAAGAGGAACCATCCGTTCAGCTCTTCCGGGACTTTTTCCATCTAAACCGTTGAACTGAGTTTTCTGATGGTCCTAACATAGAACTTGGCGGGGTATCAATCCAGAAGAGGAAGGAAGTTGATTTCCCACATGCATCACAACACAGTCACCCCAAAGACTGGAACCAAACTTGGTTTTATTGCCAGAACACTGCCCCTGCTGGAGAAAATCCCTTGCCGGGTTATGGCCCTCACTGGCTTAGCAACGGCCACCCGTTACCTCGACGATTAACTGCCAAAGAACGGCAAACTTACGCACATCAACTCGCCAAGCTCCGGGCTCTCTTGGCCCATGGTTTGACTGGTGTTGATCTCATTTGCTGTTGGGTTAAATGCCACATCCTGCCCTTAGGTCGCCGCTCCGGATTAATGCATGAGTATACCAGCGACGCCAAGGACCCTCAGTGTTTTAATGAAATAGAAATGACTGATGATGAAGTCACCGAATCGGTGAAGAATATGTTAGACGAATCAATCGCCGCATGCAGCCAAACCGGGCTGGCCCCCTTCTACACCGCCAACAAACCACCAGCGGTAAAGATTTTAATTTTGTGCTTTCTTGATCCGCCTCCGCTTTAACTCTGTTCTAATAAATCTTTGTTTAACTTTTACAGGCCAATAGTTACTTTTGGAAATGGAAGGCTTCAGATAAACCGGCAAGGGCTCCTCTTAACAAGCGCAAAGTTATCAAGAGAGCAGCCAAGAAGAAGATCGGCGAAACTTCCGATCCGCCCGAAGATGTTGAAGATTCAGATCAAGAGGTAGAACTTGACTCCCTTGGCTCCCTTTTCATACATCTTATTAACAATGACTATTATCAGGATGATGCGGAGGTCAGCCGTGCGGACCATGTTGAGGTAATCTCTCTTTCCTCCGATTCAGATCTTGTGCCGGTTCAAAGATTTCGCCGTGCAGTTCGGAAAGTGAAATACTCTCACCCTCTTGATTATTTGGATCCAAAATTTTCTTTGAAGACACAGCAACCTAAAGGGCGTTGCACAACCCGACACAGTGGCCAGCAAGTCACCTCTTCCGGTTTACCGGACACACCAACCCGGAAGCATCGTTCAGAGGTTACTTGTTGTCCCGAAAAACTTTATCCTTTGAAGGGTTTCTTCCGATACCCACTCAATCCGTCTGATCCGAATTATCAGGTGTCTTCCTATACATCCGGCGATTCATCAACCACTCAGCTGCCTCCCCTTAAAACTGTCGCTGGGTAAGCGTACTGCTTTTCGGTTTGTTTCTTCATCCGTCGGTTTATCATACTAATCCTTACTTTGATGTTGTAGCACCAAGGCCCGATTGAGCAGGAAAGCCAAGACCAGCGGCCCCACTGACGATGTTGATCTGGAGAAGACCCCAGAAAATGCTGACAAAAATCCTGATATTGTCATAGATGGCTCTGCTTCGCAAGACCCGGCTACTGATGCTAATCCACCAGAGTCTGACCCGGCTGATGTAATCATGTACCTAGGGTAGGGTCATAGACCTAATCTAAGTACCCTGCCCAAGGACACCCTTAGAAGAGATCACCTTCCAGTCGACCTACGAGGAACTCACTCGACTGACTTGAAGGACTCGACCACGAAGACTCACTCGACCACCAGAAGGTCAAGAAGCACTCTGCACTGCAACGGTCTGTAATTAAGTAGACTTTATGATAGTTAAGACCCTTTATGTGGGGCATTATCAGTAACGCCCCAGACTTAATGTACCTTAAACCCTTCATTACGTGGGTCGGCTGGGGTCCTGGCGCACTCTATATAAGCCACCCCCCTCCACAGGCAGAAGGGTTCGCACCCCTGTAACTCATATACACGTAATCCACATGACCGCCTTCGGGCTCCGAGACGTAGGTCTTTTACTTCCTCCGAGAAGGGCCTGAACTCGTACATCCCTTGTGTTTACAACCTCTCCATAGCTAGGACCTTGCCTCTCCATACCTACCCCCCACTCTACTGTCAGACTTAGAACCACGACAGTTGGCGCCCACCGTGGGGCCCGGTGTTTTAGCGATTTTGTGGAGAAGTTGCGATTCTTTCGAGTACATTCATCATGGTGGCTGCTGGAGTTTTGGTCAAGGGTCACGAGGTCCGCCTCGGCGCTCTCACCTTCGTCGCCGACGACTCCGCCTGGCTCCCGGAGGCTCCACTCGACGTTGATGCGCTCCCCGTCCGCGGGGCAACGCATTTTCGCGCATGTGTCCGCAGCGTTCTGCTGCGGCAACCGTCGACCCCATATCGGTCGACTCCCCTATCGACCACCCTCCCGGTCTCCCGCCAGCGCAAGCGCTCTGGTCGGTCGAGGCTTCAGCGGTGGGTGAGACACGCGGTGGCTCGCCAGAAGGCCACCACCCAACTTGCGGCAATCGAGCCCGACGAATCTCTCTACGGCCTGTTCGATCTGTCGACTGGCTCCGTAGAGACTGCATCCGAATGCGATAGCAGTGATCCAGTGGCGGAAATCCTGATGGTCAACGGGCCTCGCAGTCCGCCTGGCTTCGCCCATGATGGTGGGGCAGGCGACGGAGACGACCCCGCACGAGGCCACGAAGAGTACTAGCCCGAGCCACTCGACTCTCTGCAAAGAGAGGAACTTCGCCGCAAGAATATGGATGCCCTGCATACTCCCATCGCAGGAGAAACCCCCGAGGCTCGCGCCTTGGAGTAGGCACGATTGGCCAATTTGGCCGAACGTGCTCGCTTGGAGAACCTTCAGTGAGCACTCGACGAGCGCGCGTGACAACGAGTTCCCGACGCCAATCAACGTCAACTCTTCCCGCCGACTCAGGTATATCGAACCCCAATCCAAAATTTAGCAGCTGCGACCCGTATAGCAGAGTCCATCCAGCCCTCTCAGTCGGAAGCTGGCAGAGGCTTGATGCAGATCAGGGATTTGCTCCGGGCAGCAGGAGACCAGAATTCAGCCGTGTCGCAGTCGCGCAACAGAATTAACAGTCGATCCATCGCTACGAATACGGTTCAGTCGGCTCACAGTCCCAGATCGCCTCCGCGGCGAGAAGGGCGTGAGAATCGGTGGGACCAGTATGGAGACCGACACGACCGAGATGATAGGTGTCGAGTGCCCACTTCCCCTCCGAGGGTAGGGTCTTACGCTCCTCGGCGGCAAGACGACAGGCGTCAGCTCAGTGTGGGGCGAAGATCTCCAGTCAACCCCAGAGAACCAGGCTTCGACGCGCGATCCATTATCGTGCAAGGCTTGGTCGACCGGAACAGAGCCCATCGGGATGGACCCGACAGAGATGCGCCCACAAGTAGTCGAGTGCATGTTTCTGGTCCAGAATGTTTCAGCAGAGCTATCAGAGCCGCAGTGATCCCCCCCAATTTCAGGTTGGCAACAGGAGTCAGCAAGTTCACCGGTGAGTCTAAGCCTGAAACTTGGCTTGAGGACTACCGAGTGGTGGTTCAGATTGGTGGTGGGAACGACGAGGTGGCCATGAAGCATTTGCCCCTCATGTTGGAAGGTTCTGCCAGAGCGTGGTTGAATCAGTTACCTCCTAGTAGCATTTACACTTGGAAAGATCTGTCCCGAGTGTTCGTCAGAACATTTGAAGGAACTTGCAAGCGACCGGCTGGATTGACGGAGCTGCAAGTCTGTGTGAAGAAGACAAATGAGACTCTCAGGGAATATATTCAGAGATGGATCACTTTGCACCCTACTGTGGAGAATGTGTCTAATCATCAGGCAGTCTGCGCCTTCAAGGATGGCGTCAAGAACAGAGAATTGAGTCTGAAATTTGGTCGAACCGGAGACATGACCCTGAGTCGGATGATGGAGATTTCTACCAAGTACGCCAACGGTGAAGAAGAAGACCGACTCCGAAGCGGCAAGTACAAACCGAGTCAGTCGGAGAAGGGAAACACCAGTCGGAAACAGAAGCGGAAGGCTGAACCAGCAGCTCCTGGAGAGGCTCTGGCCATGACTCAGGGAAAGTTTAAAGGGAAACCAAAAGGATCCTGGAACCCTAAGAAGGTAAAAGATAAAGAAGGGAACGACGTGATGGATATGCCGTGTCACATCCACACGAAGAAAGACGAAGAGGGCAATATCATTTACCCAAAGCATACCACACGCCAATGTCGACTCCTGATCCAGCAGTTTCAAGGAAAACAGTCTAAGGACAAGGAAAAGGAGTCGGACAAGGCCGAAGACAAGGAGGACAGTGAGGAAGGATATCCGCATGTCAACTCCACTCTGATGATCTTTGCAGATGTGGAAAGCAAGAGTCGACTGATAGTCATTAACCGTGAGGTGAACATGGTTGCCCCAGCAAAAGCAAGTTATCTGAGATGGTCCCAAACACCCATCACATTCGACCAATCTGATCACCCGACTCATATTGCCACCCCTGGGAGGCAAGCTTTGGTGGTCGATCCAGTTGTCGAAGGCACTCGACTGACAAAAGTGCTGATGGACGGTGGTAGTGGGCTGAATTTGTTGTATGCATACACACTGAAAGGAATGGGCATTCCGATGTCCCGACTAAGCACCAGTAACATGAGCTTTCATGGAGTTATACCAGGGAAGAAAGCCGAGTCACTCGGCCAAATAGCTCTGGACGTGGTGTTTGGTGATTCGAAACATTTTCGCAAAGAGAAGTTGACGTTTGAGGTCGTGGATTTTCAGAGTGTGTATCATGCAATTTTGGGGAGACCAGCTTATGCACGGTTCATGGCTCGACCATGTTACGTGTACCTCAAACTGAAGATGCCCGGCCCCAAAGGAGTGATCACTGTCACCGGTGATCGGAAAAAGGCAGAAGAGTGCTTTCAGAAGGGCTCAAAGATTGCCGATTCCCAGGTGACAGCGGTCGAGTTTGAAGAATACAAGCAAAACGCAGATCCGAGTGATTTGCTGCGATCCAAGAAACCCGCCACAGAATCTGCATTTCAGTCGTCCGGTGAGACAAAGCCTGTTCACATTCACCCGACCGACCCCAATGCAGCCCCGCCCACATCTCCACAACACTCGACCCAAAATAGGAAGAAGCGCTCATCCAGTTCCTCCGTGAGAACTGGGACATTTTTGCATGGAAGCCCGCTGACATGCCAGGTGTTCCCAGGGGACTGGTTGAGCATTGCCTAAGAGTCGACTCATCAACAAAACCAGTCAAAGAGCATCTTCGGTGGTCCGCCGTTCAGAAGAGAAAAGCCATTGGCAAGGAAGTGGCTCGACTGTTGGCGGCAGAATTTATCCGAGAGGTATACCACTCCGAGTGGCTCGCCAATGTCGTCATGGTTCCTAAGAAGGACAAATCGCTCCGAATGTGCATTGATTTCAAGCACATCAACCGGGCCTGCCCGAAAGATCATTTTCCTCTCCCTCGCATAGATCAAATTGTTGACTCGACCGCGGGATGCGAGAGATTGTCTTTTCTAGACGCCTATTCCGGGTACCACCAGATCCGTCTGTAAGGGCCCGATGAGATAAAAACAGCTTTCATCACTCCATTCGGGTGCTTCTGCTATATCACCATGCCATTCAGCCTCAAGAATGCCGGAGCCACATTTATGCGAATGATTCAGAAGTGTCTGCTCACTCAAATCAGTCGGAATGTGGAAGCGTATATGGATGATATCGTCGTCAAGTCACGAAAAGGTTCCGACCTGCTCGCTGACCTCGCCGAAACATTTGCCAACCGCAGAAGGTATGATATCAAGCTCAATCCATCAAAGTGCACATTCAGAGTTCCTGGTGGCAAGTTACTTGGTTTTCTCGTTTCCGAGCGAGGGATCGATGCTAATCCAGAAAAGATCGGCACTGTTCTCCGAATGAAACGCCCTGTGCGAGTGCACGATGTCCAGAAGCTTACTGGATGCTTGGTCGCATTAAGTCGATTCATCTCATGAATCGGTGAAAAGGCATTACCTCTTTACCGACTGATGAAGAAGGCAGACAAGTTCGAGTGGACTCCAGAAGCTGATGCAGCGTTTGCCGAGCTAAAAGCTCTGCTCTCCACCCAGCCGGTGCTTGCTGCTCCAATCAGCAAAGAGCCTCTGTTGCTTTATATCGCAGCCACAGGACAAGTCATCAGTACAGTGCTTATGGTCGAGCGGGAGGAAGAAGGAAAAGCCTTCAAAGTTCAACGCCTGGTGTATTATTTGTCTGAAGTCTTGACTCCATCCAAGCAGAGATACCCTCATTATCAGAAGCTTGTGTATGGAATATACATGACCACGAAGAAGGTTGCTCATTATTTCTCTGATCATTCCATCATAGTCTTCAGCGACGCTCCACTATCAGAGATTTTGCACAACAGAGATGCAACTGGTCGAGTGGCAAAATGGGCAATTGAACTTCTTCCCCTTGATATCAAGTTTGAGGCAAAGAAAGCCATTAAGTCCCAGGCAATAGCAGATTTCCTCGCCGAGTGGATTGAACAACAGCAGTCAACTGAAGTTCACTCGGAGCATTGGACCATGTTCTTTGATGGCTCTAAAATGCTGAATGGTTCCGGTGCTGGGGTGGTCTTGGTTTCCCCCAGAGGAGATAAGCTTAGATATGTGCTCCAGATTCACTTTGATTCCTCCAACAACGAGGCAGAGTATGAGGCCCTCTTATATGGATTACGCATGGCCATTTCACTCGGCGTCCGTCGCCTGATGATCTATGGCGATTCAGATTTAGTGGTCAATCAAGTGATGAAGGAGTGGGACGTAAGAAGCCCAGCCATGACTGGATACTGCAAAGCAGTGAGGAAGCAGATGATCTGGCAAAGATAGGTTCCAAGAGAGAAGCCATTCCGAGTGGTGTGTTCTTGGAGCATATACACACTCCGTCAGTCAAAGAAGATCCTTTCACCGAAGAAGCTCCACAGCCCAAGAGTGCCACAGATCTGACTGAGGTTGAGGTCCCAGCGGTGGTCGACTTGATCATGGAGGTCTTAGTGGTCATTCCCGACTGGACAGTTCCATATATCGCGTACATCCTAAGAAAAGAGCCCCCAGAGGATGAGGAAGAGGCTCGACAGATCGTCCATCGATCCAAGGCCTTTACCGTAATCAAAGGACAGTTATACAGAGAAAGCGCGACTGGAGTTGGTCAGAAGTGCATAACGCCAGAAGAAGGTCGAATCATCCTTAATGATATCCACTCGGGGACCTGTGGTCATCATGCGTCCTCACGGACCATCGTGGCCAAAGCATACCGAGCCGGATTTTATTGGCCAAAGGCGAATGAGATGGCAAAGGAAATGGTGGACAAGTGCGAAGGATGTCAGTTCTACTCGAATATGTCGCACAAGCCTGCATCAGCTCTGAAGACCATTCCACTCGTCTGGCCTTTCGCAGTATGGGGGTTGGACATGGTTGGTCCTTTGAGAACGGGTCGAAGTGGCTTCACGCATGTACTGGTGGCAGTCGACAAGTTCACCAAGTGGATTGAGGCTAAACCAATCAAGAACCTTGACGCCTTGACTGTTGTTAGCTTCATCAGGGAACTGATATTCAGATATGGAGTCCCGCACAGCATCATCACGGATAATGGATCGAACTTTGACTCGGAGGAATTCAGAGATTTCTGCAACTCTCAAGGAACACGAGTCGACTACGCTTCAGTCGCCCATCCGCAGTCGAATGGACAAGCAGAATGAGCCAATGGCCTGATTCTCAAGGGATTGAAGCCCCGACTGATGCGTGATCTCAAGCATGCGGCTGGAGCGTGGGTCGACGAACTTCCCTCGGTGCTTTGGGGACTGCGGACCACACCTAATCGGTCGACCGGAAGAACTCCATTCTTCTTGGTCTACGGAGCTGAAGCAGTCTTGCCGAGTGATCTTCTCCACAATGCTCCTCGAGTTGAACTTTACAATGAAGCAGAAGCTGAACAAGCGCGGCAGGACGCAGTCGACCTTTTAGAGGAAGAAAGGGAGATGGCCCTGATCCGATCGACCATCTACCAACAAGACTTGCGTCGTTTCCACGCCAGAAATGTGAGGGGCGAGCCTTCCAGGAAGGGGATTTAGTTCTCCGAGTGGATCAGAAGAAACAACACAAGCTTGCTCCTTCTTGGGAAGGACCCTTCATTGTCTCCAAAGTTCTCCACAACGGGGCGTACCGTCTTTACAACGTCGAACATAATATCGACGAGCCCCGAGCTCGGAACGCGGAACTACTCCGCCCATTTTACACTTAAGTTTATCACTCGGATGAGTTGTAATAAAGTACTTCTGTAGTTCATGGATTTCAAAATAATAGTGTCATAATTCCTCCATAATTTTTGTCACTTTTTATTTTCCCCTCAGTGGGTGACTTAGCCGCGAATCCGTTTCGCCTAAGTTTGTAAAAATCCTTACCGAGTGGTGAGCCAGACTTCCACTCGGGGGCTTAGCTGCGAATCCGTTTCGCCTAAGATTAAATAAAATCCTACCGAGTGGTAAGCCAGACTACCACTCGGAGGCTTAGCTGCAGTCCAAAGTACTCGCCTAAGTTATTTAAATCCTACCGAGTGGCGAGCCAGACTCCCACTCGGAGGCTTACCTGCAGTCCAAAGTACTCGCCTAAGTTATTTAAATCCTACCGAGTGGCGAGCCAGACTCCCACTCGGAGGCTTAGCTGTAGTCCAAAGTACTCGCCTAAGTTATTTAAATCCTACCGAGTGGCGAGCCAGACTCCCACTCGGAGGGCTTAGCTGCAGTGTAAACACTCGCCTAAGTACAATGTGCTCCCGCAAGGAGGACGAGGTGCAGGTCGACTGCGACCCTCTCCTCTGAGCTACGCCACAAATACAACGTACGCTCGAAAGAAGGACGAGGTGCAGGTCGACTGCGACCCTCTCCTCTGAGCTACGCCCTAAGTACAATGTGCGCTCGTAAGGAGGACGAGGTGCAGGTCAACTGTGACCCTCTCCTCTGAGCTTCGCCACAAGTACAACGTGAAAATCCTACCGAGTGAAGAGCAAACCTCTCACTCGGGGGCTTAGCTGCAGCCCAGCGCTCGCCTAAGATGTGAAAATCCTACCGAGTGAAGAGCAAACCTCTCACTCGGGGGCTTAGCTGCAGCCCAGCGCTCGCCTAAGATGTGAAAATCCTGCCGAGTGAAGAGCAAACCTCTCACTCGGGGGCTTAGCTGCAGCCCAGCGCTCGCCTAAGATGTGAAAATCCTGCCTAGTGAAGGGCAAACCCCTCACTCGGGGGCTTAGCTGCAGCCCAGCGCTCGCCTAAGATGTGAAAATCCTACCGAGTGAAGAGCAAACCTCTCACTCGGGGGCTTAGCTGCAGCCCAGTGCTCGCCTAAGATATGAAAATCCTGCCGGGTGAAGAGCAAACCTCTCACTCGGGGGCTTAGCTGCAGCCCAGTGCTCGCCTAAGACATCAAAATCCTACCGAGTGAAGAGTAAACCTCACACTCGGGGGCTTACCTGCAGCCCAGCGCTCGCCTAAGTGGATTAAGGAATAAGTCGACTGCAGTAAGCGTCTTGCTTTGAACCTGCAAAAAGACATTTCGAGCCAAAAACAATCATATTCAAACATCAAATCCAAGTTCGGATCGATACCTAAAGCAACCGAAAGTGCTCAGGCGCTAAGCCTGTTAAGGTTTATCGGTTACAACTCCACTCGGCATAACGAGACAAATTTAAAGTGTCGAGCTTAAAAGAAGTTTTTTACCCCTCCTGTGGAGGGCTGGAAGGAGCGACGAACTCATCAAGATCAATTCCATCTGCGATCCGAGTGGCAGCAGCAATGAAGGTTTCCATGAAGGACCTGAAGTCGTGTTTCTTGGTGTTGGCCACTCGGAGAGCCGCCAGCTTGTCTTCTCGCGCATCTTTGCAGTGGACTCGGGCCAGACACAGAGCGACATCTGCACCGCACCGAGCCGACGGCTTTTTCCACTCCTGCACTCGACCAGGGACCGTGTTCAGGCGAGCCATCAGCGACTCAAGGTCGTTCTGGAGTGTCTCCCTGGGCCAGAGCGATGAGTTGATGCGAGATGTGGCGACCTTCAGCCTTGCAAGATAGTCCACGATAGCTGCAACACGGGACTCCAGTCGGAAAACATTCATGGCAACTTCGTCGTTCACCGGAGAATTGATGGGGTCAAAGTTTGGTTCCAGCCGGCTAGTCTCTTCTTCAAAGTTTTGACAAAATTCTGCAAGGACAATCACCGAGTCAAGGCAATGGTCGAATGGAAAAATCACAGCTGAAAATGATTGTTGAGAGTAAAGGGTTACCTTCAAGCATAAGGAACAGCTTCTTGGCAAGACCACTCAGGAAGGCCTCCAGCTCATTTTTCTTCCCGGTCAACTGGTTGACTTGGTCGGTCAGGGCGGCTTTGTCAATTTTCAGTCGACCGATTTCCTTGTTGGCAATCCCAAGAGCAGCTTCCAGATTGGTATTTTCTTGTTCAAGCTTGGTGACTGAAGCTAACTTCTTGTCAGCAAGCTTGATCTTATCAGCTAGTTCAAGGTCTTTCTTCTGTTGGTCCTCCCTCACCTTACCTGCAAGTTACAGCAAGATCAGATTTTGAAACAAACGAAGGGAAAAAGCAGTCGTCGAGGCCTCACCAAACATACCTTCGGTCTCCTCCTTTGCCTTTGTCAGATTCTCCTGAACCAGCTTCAAACCCAGCTCGAGCTGAATGTGCTTGTTTTCCAGCTCGGTGTAGCGAGCCGCAAGGTCACAGGATTTCTGCGAAGAACCAATCGACTAAATGTCAAAGAAAATTCACTTCCGAGTGGAAAAGGAAAAATCATGCGTTTCTAAGACTACAGCCGAATACAAACATTCGACCGTAGTCTCGGGGACTACACCCAGTGGGTGCACTCAGCGTGCCCCCACTGATCCTATTGAAGACAGAGTCGACCAGTCGACCTCAAAAAAAAACAAGATGTATTCTTTAAGACTGTAATCGACTGCAAGCAGTCGACCACAGTCTCGGGGACTACACCCAGTGGGTGCACTCAGCGTGCCCCCACCGGTTTTGAGAAATCCATTCGCCTCAGACGAATGACAGAAAGATTCAACTTATAAAGCCTAAGGTCGACTGCCTGCAGTCGACCTTAGCCTTGGGGACTACACCCAGCGGGTGCACTCAGCGTGCCCCCGCTAACACGGAGTTTGAATCGACACACCCACTGGGTGACTACTATTAATTCCGGAAAGAAAAATTTTTGCTAGCATATCCTAATAGAACAAGCGGTGGTCGACTGACCTGAACATTGCTTTGAAGGGCGGAACTGGCATCGTAAGCTGCCTGGCTCGCATCCCGGATGGCCTTCACCTGCTCCATCATGATCCCTGCCTGGCGTATCGCCTCCTTCGCGACCCCAGCTTGGTCCTCTGGGACATGGTACGTCGTGAAGAGGGAGGGCTGTGCGGCACTCGACGAAGCAGGGAGAGCACTCGTCAGTGGAACTGCGAAGGACACAGTGTGTCGAGTGGTGTTCTCCTCCTCCACGACCAGAGTCTCGGGCGCTGTCACATCCTGGAGCACCCTGCCGGCAGATGCTTTCCTGCTCCTTCTGTGCTTCAGCGGTTCCTCATCTTCATCATCATCAGGAAGAGTGATAACAACGTTGGATGGAGCTACAGAAAAGAATCAGAATTAGAGATCATGAGTCAGTCGACTAAAAATGGAACTAAGAGTATAGTACCAAGGTTTGAGGTTGCTGCGTCCTCCATCTCATGGTCATCAGCCCTGGCTGAGGTCTCAGAAGTAGAAGCACTGCAATCCCAAAGAATTAGTCGACTAGCTCAAACGTCAACCAGAGATAAAGCTTGCACAAAACAGGAAGATTTAAGCAGCAATGATTACCCTGATATGGTGGGGATGGACACCTTCATCTTCGGCAGGAGCTTGGTCGGCTTTGACGAGGCCGCCCTGGGCTGCTTCGACGCCCTCTCAGTCGGCACCGGAGAAGTGGTCCGAGGGTGCTTGGTCGACTGCGCCACAGTCGCAACCCCCTTGCCACGTTCAGTCGCAGGGTCATGGACAAGCTTCGACCGCCTTTCCGAGCGCGGTGGTGCGACCTCCTCCTCCTCCTCTTCTTCGTCCTCCTCCTCCTCCTCCTCCTCCTCATCATCATCAGCGGCATCCGAGTCCCACTCCTCCTGTCTCTCGCCCCCGCTCGCCTCTCCCTCCTCAGTCGGAGCCTGTGCCCCATTGGGCATCGAGTACAGCTCAGTGAGGGCCTGATAGACATCAAGACAAAAGTCAATCGACCGATTGGCAGAGAAAACAGAAATAAATATGACAAGAATACAATGGGAAGTGGAGCAGACATACCTTGTTTGGAACACTGAGGTGGTCGAGTGGAGGAATCCTTCTGGCTCCACGAGGGTTATCCTTGTTCCCAGTAACATCGGTCATCCACCTTTCCAGAGTGGCATCGTCGACTGCTTCTCGATTGATCCGAGTCTCATCTTCAGTCCCGTGGTACAACCACATGCAATGGCTCCGGAACTGAAGAGGCTGGATGCGACGCCTAAGAAACACCTCCAGGAGATCCATACCCGTCACTCCCTCCCGAACCAACTGAACTACGCGCTCCATCAACATCTTCACGTCAGCTTTCTCCTCCGGAATCACCTTCAGAGAGGAAGGCTTGTTCACTCGGTCCATGGTGAACTGAGGGAGTCCATTCGACTTCCCCGGCGTTGGCTGATCCTGGCAGTAGAACCAGGTCGACTGCCAGCCTCTGACTGACTCGGGAAACGTCATGGCTGGGAAGGTGCTCTTGTTCCTCACCTGGATCCCCAGACCTCCACACATTTGGACAACTTGGGTTCTTTCGTCGCCTGGGCTCGCCTTCTTCACGGCCTGAGAGCGACACGTGAATATATGCTTGAACAATCCCCAATGCGGTCGACAACCCAGGAAATTCTCGCACATGGACACAAACGTGGCGAGGTAGGCGATGGAGTTCAGGGTGAAGTGGTGGAGTTGAGCTCTAAAGAAGTTCAAGAAACCACGAAATAAAATGCTCGGTGGCAAAGAGAATCCGCGGTCGACATGGGTGGCCAGAAGCACGCACTCACCCTCTTCCGGCTAGGGCTGCCATTCCCTCCCCGGAAGCCTTGCGGCTCCATGGGGGATCAGCCCGTCGTTGGCCATATCGAGGAGGTCCGCCTCCGTGATGGTCGACTGGATCCAATCTCCCTGGACCCAGCCTTTCGGCAGGCGAGATCTAGACGAAGACCCGCCGCGACTGGTGGATCTCCCCTTCGCCTTCTCCGTCGCCGACGCCTTCTTCGCGCGTTCCAGCGCCGCCGTCTTATCCTTGACCATGGCTGCCGGCGAGACGCGCGAGGAGAAGTTGTGCGGAGGTGAGAGTGAGCGTGTTGGGCGGAGACGAAGGAAGCAGAGAGAGAGAATGCTGAGGCACTATTCAAAAAACCCTCGCCGGGCGCATTTATAAGATCCTTTCCGAGTGGATGACAGGTGGGCCCGGTCGGTCTAATCATATCCCGAAATAGTTGCGCGGACGTGATACGTGGCGAAAAAAGCGGTGCGGGGATCGAGGCGTCTATGCCTTATCCCATCCGAGCGCCGCGGTCCGCCCCGCTTCGCGCGCTTCCCCAAATTTCGTATCCCGCGGAATCCGCGAACGGTAGGTCAGTCCGTCGGACGCGGGATTTCCTGTGATCCGTCACTCGGAAATCGGCGAAGTCCAAAAGATCACTCGACGAAAGAAAAGAATGGATCGAGTCGACTGAAGAAAAGCTGCTCACAATCAACAAAGAGATTTTTTGGTTCAAAACAACGCACGACCAGTATGCGAAGGCTAATCGGAAACAACATCAACTCCTTCATCACTCAAGCCTCAATCCATTCGGGGGCTAATGATGTAATCATGTACCTAGGGTAGGGTCATAGACCTGATCTAAGTACCCTGCCCAAGGACACCCTTAGAAGAGATCACCTTCCAGTCGACCTGCGAGGAATTCACTCGACTGACTTGAAGGACTCGACCACGAAGACTCACTCGACCACCAGAAGGTCAAGAAGCACTCTGCACTGCAACGGTCTGTAATTAAGTAGACTTTATGATAGTTAAGACCCTTTATGTGGGGCATTATCAGTAACGCCCCAGACTTAATGTACCTTGAACCCTTCATTACGTGGGTCGGCTGGGGTCCTGGCGCACTCTATATAAGCCACCCCCCTCCACAGGCAGAAGGGTTCGCACCCCTGTAACTCATATACACATAATCCACTCGACCGCCTCCGGGCTCCGAGACGTAGGGCTTTTACTTCCTCCGAGAAGGGCCTGAACTCGTACATCCCTTGTGTTTACAACCTCTCCATAGCTAGGACCTTGCCTCTCCATACCTACCCCCCACTCTACTGTCAGACTTAGAACCACGACAGTTGGCGCCCACCGTGGGGCCCGGTGTTTTAGCGATTTTGTGGAGAAGTTGCGATTCTTCCGAGTACTTTCATCATGGTGGCTGCTGGAGTTTTGGTCGAGGGTCACGAGGTCCGCCTCAGCGCCCTCACCTTCGTCGCCGACGACTCCTCCTGGCTCCCGGAGGCTCCACTCGACGTTGATGCGCTCCCCATCCGCGGGGCGACGCATTTTCGCGCATGTGTCCGCGGCGTTCTGCTGCGGCAACCGTCGACCCCGTATCGGTCGACTCCCCTATCGACCACCCTCCCGGTCTCCCGCCAGCGCAAGCGCTCTGGTCGGTCGAGGCTTCAGCGGTGGGTGAGACACGCGGTGGCTCGCCAGACGGCCACCACCCAAGTTGCGAAAATCGAGCCCGACGAATCTCTCTACGTCCTGTTCGATCTGTCGACTAGCTCCGTAGAGACTGCATCTGAATGCGATAGCAGTGATCCAGCGGCGGAAATCCTGATGGTCAACGGGCCTCGCAGTCCGCCTTGCTTCGCCCATGATGGTGGGGCAGGCGACGGAGACGACCCCGCACGAGGCCACGAAGAGTACCAGCCCGAGCCACTCGACTCTCTGCAAAGAGAGGAACTTCGCCGCAAGAATATGGATGCCCTGCATACACCCATCACAGGAGAAACCCCTGAGGCTCGCGCCTTGGAGGAGGCACGATTGGCCAATTTGGCCGAACGTGCTCGCTTGGAGAATCTTCAGCGAGCACTCGACGAGCGTGCGTGACAACGAGTTCCCAACGCCAATCGACGTCAACTCTTCCCGCCGACTCAGGTATATCGAACCCCAATCCAGAATTTAGAAGCTGTGACCCGTATAGCAGAGTCCATCCAGCCCTCTCAGTCGGAAGCTGGCAGAGGCTTGATGCAGATCAGGGATTTGCTCCGGGCAGCAGGAGACCAGAATTCAGCCGTGTCGCAGTCGCGCAACAGAATTCACAGTCGATCCGTCGCTGCGAATACGATTCAGTCGGCTCACAGTCCCAGTATGGAGACCGACACGACCGAGATGATAGGCGTCGAGTGCCCGCTTCCCCTTCGAGGGTAGGGTCTTACGCTCCTCGGCGGCAAGACGACAGGCGTCAGCTCAGTGTGGGGCGAAGATCTCCAGTCAACCCCAGAGAACCAGGCTTCGACGCGTGATCCATTATCGTGCAAGGCTTGGTCGACCGGAACAGAGCCCATCGGGATGGACCCGACAGAGATGCGCCCACAAGCAGTCGAGTGCATGTTTCTGGTCCAGAATGTTTCAGCAGAGCTATCAGAGCCGCAGTGATCCCCCCCAATTTCAGGTTGGCAACAGGAGTCAGCAAGTTCACCGGTGAGTCTAAGCCTGAAACTTGGCTTGAGGACTACCGAGTGGCGGTTCAGATTGGTGGTGGGAACAACAAGGTGGCCATAAAGCATTTGCCCCTCATGTTGGAAGGTTCTGCCAGAGCGTGGTTGAATCAGTTACCTCCTAGTAGCATTTACACTTGGAAAGATCTGTCCCGAGTGTTCGTCAGAACATTTGAAGGAACTTGCAAGCGACCGGCTGGATTGACGGAGCTGCAAGTCTGTGTGCAGAAGACAAATGAGACTCTCAGGGAATATATTCAGAGATGGATCACTTTGCACCATACTGTGGAGAATGTGTCTGATCATCAGGCAGTCTGCGCCTTCAAGGATGGCGTCAAGAACAGAGAATTGAGTCTGAAATTTGGTCGAACCAGAGACATGACCCTGAGTCGGATGATGGAGATTGCAACCAAGTACGCCAACGGTGAAGAAGAAGACCGACTCCGAAGCGGCAAGTACAAACCGAGTCAGTCGGAGAAGGGAAACACCAGTCGGAAACAAAAGCGGAAGGCTGAACCAGCAGCTCCTGGAGAGGCTCTGGCCATGACTCAGGGAAAGTTTAAAGGGAAACCAAAAGGATCCTGGAACCCTAAGAAGGTAAAAGATAAAGAAGGGAACGACGTGATGGATATGCCGTGTCACATCCACACGAAGAAAGACGAAGAGGGCAATATCATTTACCCAAAGCATACCACACGCCAATGTCGACTCCTGATCCAGCAGTTTCAAGGAAAACACTCTAAGGACAAGGAAAAGGAGTCGGACAAGGCCGAAGACAAGGAGGACAGTGAGGAAGGATATCCTCATGTCAACTCCACTCTGATGATCTTTGCAGATGTGGAAAGCAAGAGTCGACTGAAAGTCATTAACCGTGAGGTGAACATGGTTGCCCCAGCAAAAGCAAGTTATCTGAGATGGTCCCAAACACCCATCACATTCGACCAATTTGATCACCCGACTCATATTGCCACCCCTGGGAGGCAAGCTTTGGTGGTCGATCCAGTTGTCGAAGGCACTCGACTGACAAAAGTGCTGATGGACGGTGGTAGTGGGCTGAATTTGTTGTATGCAGACACACTGAAAGGAATGGGCATTCCGATGTCCCGACTGAGCACCAGTAACATGAGCTTTCATGGAGTTATACCAGGGAAGAAAGCCTAGTCACTCGGCCAAATAGCTCTGGATGTGGTGTTTGGTGATTCGAAACATTTTCGCAAAGAGAAGTTGACGTTTGAGGTCGTGGATTTTCAGAGTGCGTATCATGCAATTTTGGGGAGACCAGCTTATGCACGGTTCATGGGTCGACCATGTTACGTGTACCTCAAACTGAAGATGCCCGGCCCCAAAGGAGTGATCACTGTCACCGGTGATCAGAAAAAGGCAGAAGAGTGCTTTCAGAAGGGCTCAAAGATTGCCGATTCCCAGGTGATAGCGGTCGAGTTTGAAGAATACAAGCAAAACGCAGATCCGAGTGATTTGCTGTGATACTTGGAAGTAGTGAAATCCTGGAATGCTTACCATGTACATACCTATATTTGTCCTGCAGCAATCAATGGCTAGAATAATATCCTCACAAAAGTTTTGCCCACAGAACACGAGTATATAACAATGCATGGTCTGTTAGTTACCTTGAAGAATTTGTTTGTGAGGACAGAACATGATTACATAACATGCATGACATGGTAGTTTCCTGTGAAGAATCGATTGCGAGATAACATGAGTATAACCATGCATGCAACTTCTATATTTTTGAACCCAGTATACATTTCCCTGCATTTTCCTCCTAGTTCCAACAGGGACATATCAATGTTCTTTCTTGCATTATCCTACTCATACTCTGAACAATGCTGATCTTACATTAATAATGCCTGTCCTTTTTGATATGATGCAGTGTCCTTTTTGTAATCACACCACCTTTGCCAAAAACAGGGAAGCACAACTGGTTCCTCGCTCGATCAGACGACGGCAAAAGAATGATGATCATTCGGACAGTGGCTATTGCGTCTATGAGCAGGATACCAGCTTGTTGGGGCCTTTAGGATTTTTTAGTTGGAGGCAGGTAAACAGCCTTGGTTCACACTCTCTACTTCTCGGACTCAATTATCCGATTAACTAGGATATCACCATTGGTAAGGACCTTGATGGCAGAGAGGCTTTGTTTGCTATGGAAAACTGTGTCTACACGGCGAGCCCTAGGATTTTGGGAGCAAACTCCCCTGATTGTCAACGATACAGCCTGCAGCCAAAAGAAAGTGAGAATGACAAAGGCATCCAGATTAACTTTGATCCTTGGATGTCTCAATTACGATAGGCAGTGATGTGGTTCAAGCCTTCAGGTTGATAGGTAATTGGGCTGTTGCATCGAAAGGGTGGAGTACTGGTGTCTCCGGATCACTGGTCGCTGAAGCGGGGCTGCAAATTATGATGGTGTTGGATCATCTCTTCAAATGACTTTGTCGCCTTTGCTGCTGGTTCTGGATGGGTAGTTCTTTCTTTTGTTATGCATATTCCTTGTCATTTGTTCATCCTCTTCTATGTCACTCTTACTATGTAATAGTTGCTTCTGTTTACATTGTCATTCTCGTCTGGATCACGAGAGTCTGAGCGTTGTAGATGGGTGCGTTTTGGTGGTGTAGCAAGACTTCTTATGAACTATCATGTCTTGCTGTTTATGTCAGTAGTAGTCACCAGTCAGTGTTTGAATGTTGTATATATCGTTGTTTCGAACTGTTTATTCTCTCGAACTACTAGTGGGCTAAATGAGGGCATCACCATTCTCAAGTGTTTAGAGTATATCTCCTTTTTTCAAGTTATATAATTTGAGCTCAGTGTCTTTTCGATGATGAACACTTGTTTGGGTCAGTGAGGTGTCGTTGAATATGGGCTGAGTAGTAACGCAATGCCAAACAGGTCAATTATGACTCTCAGGCTGGGCTCTCAAAAGATCCTGATCAAAAGGCCAGGCTCTCCAAAAAAGAAAGAATAAGGACTCTTAGGCCGACATGTGGGCGCCACCGGTGTTTTCGTGCGCTTGCACGCTGTCATGGAATTAACACGCCAGATGTCCTCATGGAAGGACTTAGTCGTGGAGCCACCGGAACGGGTTAGCTTGAAGGGGTTAAACCGGACAAGGGACACGGGAGTTTTATACTAGTTCGGCCCCTTCAATGAAGGTAAAAGCCTACGTCTAGTTGTGATGGGATTGATTGGGTTTCGACGACCAGGGAGCAAATACGCTTTGCCTGAGTCTTGAGTTGTTGTTTCATGTCCCTGAACCACTGCCGGGTCGTCCCTTTATATACATAGGTTGACGCCTGGCCGGTCTACAGAGTCCCGAGGCTGACTCATACAAAGTGTCCGGCTCGGTCTCTCCTTTCCTAACTTACAATACAAGTTAATAACCATGGCAGTTTACCACTATGGGCCCTAATCCGCCGTTGGGCTCCGGGCTTCTAAGTTTCTTTAGTAACACTCCATATTCTGGGTCTTCGTGGGCTTCAATATAGTTGAGGGTGAACCGGGCCCTCAACATTTGGCCCCAGATTGATTTGAACCTGTTCATGTCAATCTTCAATACTTAAAGAAATTCTGTGAACGTCTCCTTATATTCTAGTAAACCGCCATGATGTCTTCTCCTATAAACTTTGTTAAACCGCCGTGACGTCATCCTCTGGACACATCAATGGATTATCATGACATCATCTCTTTATAAAAAAGATTAAAAAGATTCCCTTCATTAATGGTATCCCGAAGATCGAGGCGACAAGCGCGCCCTCCTTGCCGCTTCAGGCTCCTCGATTCTTGCGCCTGCCACTTATCCCTTTCTCCTTATAAATAAAGCCGGCGAGTCTTCCCATTCTCTCCCCTTGCCTCTTCTTCTTCCTCTTGCAAATCCCTACCGCTCGAGCTCCGCCGCCGCCACAAAGCGCACCGTCGTCTTCGTCCCTGGCTGCTGCATCACCCTGAATCGAACCAGAGTTTCGCGACATCCCTCCACAGTAGATCTGCGCTGGTAAGTTTTTCCCTTTTCCGCATCTTTAGATCTATGCTAGGGTTAACGAGTTCATCTGTACAGTTCCTTGTCCATCTTAGTTCTTCGTTTTTACTTCTGTCGTGGTTTCTTTGATCCAGTAGTAGTGTAGATCTTGTGCGGTAGTTGCTCCGCATCCATTTTCAGCACTAATAGATCCTCCTTCTTTGTAAAGAATCCTCAGTAGAGCGCACGACCTTCGCTGTTCTGTTTAACGCCATTATAGGTCGCAGAAATTTTTCTTTATTGAAGCATGGTAGATCCAAATTAATTTCATCATTGCGTGAAAAATGTTTCTATCAACACTTTGCAGATTTTCATCTTTGGCTTCTCCACCTAAGGGCGGTTTAAACCTATAGTAGTTGGTAATCTGCATATATCATTAGTCCTCACTTTAAACCCTCATCTTGATCTGAATAACAATTTCCAGTTTATCTCACATATATGCCTTGATCAAATTTCCCGGTTTAACACCAATTAATGCTCTTGAACCGTCAATCGTAACCGGGCCTTCATTTTACCTTTATAGTTTGCTGCCCAAGATGACCAAACAATTCGCCGCTTGCAACTGGGTTCCTTCCCGGATTACGGAAACCCAAATCAATGGATATGTTGTAACGGGCGCTTTAGCTTCAAAAAATGTCCTTCACTGGCGAGTTCCTAGCCCTGAGTGCCCTCCTGTGCCTCAAGATGGAGAAGTTATTGTTTTTATGCAGCACCTAGACCGGGGCTTCAGCCCTCCAGGATCAAAAAAATTCCGGGATGTCCTTGCTAGCTTTCAACTCCATCCACAAGATATTGGACCAAATTCCGTATCAAATATATGCAACTTTCAAGTATTTTGTGAAGTTTACCTTCAAGAGGAACCATCCGTTGAGCTCTTCCGGGACTTTTTCCATCTAAACCGTTGAACTGAGTTTTCTGATGGTCCTAACACGGAACTTGGCGGGGTATCAATCCAGAAGAGGAAGGAAGTTGATTTCCCACATGCATCACAACACAGTCACCCCAAAGACTGGAACCAAACTTGGTTTTATTGCCAGAACACTGCCCCTGCTGGAGAAAATCCCTTGCCGGGTTACGGCCCTCACTGGCGTAGCAACGGCCACCCGTTACCTTGACGATTAACTGCCAAACAACGGCAAACTTACGCACATCAACTCGCCAAGCTCCGAGCTCTCTTGGCCCATGGTTTGACTGGTGTTGATCTCATTCGCTGTTGGGTTAAATGCCACATCCTGCCCTTAGGTCGCCGCTCCGGATTAATGCATGAGTATACCAGCGACGCCAAGGACCCTCAGTGTTTTAATGAAATAGAAATGACTGATGATGAAGTCACCGAATCGGTGAAGAAGATGTTAGACGAATCAATCGCCGCATGCAGCCAAACCGGGCTGGCCCCCTTCTACACCGCCAACAAACCACCAGCGGTAAAGATTTTAATTTTGTGCTTTCTTGATCCGCCTCCGCTTTAACTGTGTTCTAATAAATCTTTGTTTAACTTTTACAGGCCAATAGTTCCTTTTGGAAATGGAAGACTTCAGATAAACCGGCAAGGGCTCCTCGTAACAAGAGCAAAGTTATCAAGAGAGCAGCCAAGAAGAAGATCGGCGAAACTTCTGATCCGCCCAAAGATGTTGAAGATTCAGATCAAGAGGTAGAACTTGACTCCCTTGGCTCCCTTTTCATACATCTTATTAACAATGACTATTATCAGGATGATGCGGAGGTCAGCCGTGCGGACCATGTTGAGGTAATCTCTCTTTCCTCCGATTCAGATCTTGTGCCGGTTCAAAGATTTCGCCGTGCAGTTCGGAAAGTGAAATACTCTCACCCTCTTGATTATTTGGATCCAAAATTTTCTTTGAAGACACAGCAACCTAAAGGGCGTTGCACAACCCGACACAGTGGCCAGCAAGTCACCTCTTCCGGTTTACCGGACACACCAACCCGGAAGCATCGTTCGGAGGTTACTTGTTCTCCCGAAAAACTTTATCCTTTGAAGGGTTTCTTCCGATACCCACTCAATCCGTTTGATCCGAATTATCAGGTGTCTTTCTATTCATCTGGCAGTTCATCAACCACTCAGCTGTCTCCCCTTAAAACTGTCGCTGGGTAAGCGTACTGCTTTTCGGTTTGTTTCTTCATGCGTCGGTTTATCATACTAATCCTTACTTTGATGTTGTAGCACCAAGGCCCGATTGAGCAAGAAATCCAAGACCAGCGGCCCCACTGACGATGTTGATCTGGAGAAGACCCCAGAAAATGCTGGCGAAAATCCTGATATTGTCATAGATGACTCTTCTTCACAAGATCCGGCTACTGATGCTAATCCGCCGGAGTCTGACCCGGCTACACATGTTGATACATCAAGTCCACGTGCCACGCCTCCAAGTCTAGTTGCTGATCCGCTGAGTTCAGCTACTAATCCGCCAAGCCCTACTGTCAAACCGCCAAGCCCTGCTGCCAATCCACCAAGCCCAGCTAAAGATAATGTCAACCACCGAGCCCAGCCAAAGATGATGATGTTATTGTTACTGGCACTGCTTATACCGCCCCAGGCAATCCAGTTGCTTTATCAAAACATACTGCCAAGGACGAATTTGCTGCTATGGGCAAGGGGAAATGGAAGACCGATTTGTCAAACTATGTTAACCTTTCTGCTCAGGAACTTCATTCCGGATTCTTGAACTGGCTTTACACCAGCTGAGACTATGAGGCCGGTTTGGTGAATCTGATGAAGGAACGCTATGAGGTAAAACACCTTCATCTTTGTTCTGTACATTCATTGTATTGTAGCCCCCAAGGGCCGGTTTATCTCTTGAAGATAAACCGGGACTTTAAAGATATAGAACAGTTCAACCTCATAGCCCCCAAGGGCCGGTTTGTCTTGTGAAGACAAACCGGGACTTTTATATTCCATATTGTACTTTGTTAACTTTCCTTACTTGTGTATTTTCTGGATCAAACACACATTAGCCCCCAAGTGCCTTGATTAAAACTTGTATTAATCCTTGGGACTTCAAACAATCAGTTGTAAAGAAGCAATCCGCATTAGGCCCCAAGTGCCAAGTGTATAACTGGTTATATGCTTGGGACTTTTGACAAAATATTTCCATGCTCCTCCTCTGACTGTGGCAGGCTGATATAAATCACCAAAGCTCTCAAATTGCTGATCTTCAAGAGAATATCAAGTCCCAACAAGCAGAAACTTCCAAGGCCAAGGATGAGAAGAAAACCGCTTTAGCAGCCATGGAACAACTTAAAGAAGGGTTCAAGACGGAGTGTGCCAACTAGGAGACGGAAAAGAATGCATTGCTGAAGCGGGCGGAAGACGCCGAGTCGGCTCTTAAACTGGTGGCGGAAGAGCTAACTGGGTTGAAACACCAAGTGAACTCCATGACTTCTGCAATATTTGGTAAGTAGTCTTGTCAAAATTTCTTGAATGACCATCTTTGTAACTTTGCCGGTTTAACATCAAAATCTTAAACCGATGTAGGTGGCCGCATTGCTCATCTGGGTTCTGACATGCGGATGAAGCTGAAGGCGGCATATACTCTGATTGAACAACTTTATACTGGTGCCCAACGGGTTATCTGTGCAGCCTCATACAACAATCCGGCCCCAACATTGATCAAGGATACTCTAGCAAGGTTAACCATGACACTGGCGCAGATAGAAGAGATGAAGCGATCCGCTGCCAGGGCTGGCGCTTTGTTGGCACTTACCCGAGCCAAAGCATGGATAGCTGACCTGGATCCAGTTGATATCGCCAAGGGCTTTCCTGGTGAACAAGAAAACGGGGTAGAGTTTGATAACGAAGCCCTCAAAATTGTGACAAGGGAGATGCGTCCTCTGGCGACTCAAGTGGTAGAAGAAGCTAACTTGACTGTTCACCGGTCCTTCTATGATGCCAACAACAAACGGATTGACACTGTCATGCCAGAAGTGCAAAATTCCCGCCAATCTGTAAGCACACTTACGCCCCTGACGTTGATCCGGCTGAACTTATAAGTGAAGAGGCTGTCTTTTAGGTTTTAACCCAGATTGACTAGACCACCGTTGACTTCCCGCCACTGGATGGGGAGGAGGAGGCTGAACCGACGCCGGATGATCCATCAACTTCACGTCAACATGGTGATGAGGCTTGATCCGGCAATCTGGTTGATGCATCATAAAATTTGTTCTGTGGAAAGAACAATTCCGTATTTTGGGCCTTAAAGCGCCTTGTAATAGGCAAGTTAAAATACTTTGATCTGCTGCCATCGTGCACTGGGATATACTTTGTTTGATCCACCGTGCCAATTTCAGTGTTGGCTTATATATCTTCATAATATTATGCAATCCCTATGTCTGCATAAAAAGATTTGTCCGGGCGGTTTACCGCTGGATGGGTCATAATGCCCAAGATAAAGCCTGGCTAATAACCAGAGCGGAATAAATATGAAATAACTAATACATATGATGTGAAATCACTTAATGAGGGAAAAAAACCAAATCTTGAGCTGTTATAACCCTTACCCTATAATGATGTTATGAATAAGTCATGCCGGGTTACGATGAACACCAGATGATCAAAGTGGCGACATACAGTCAAAGCCAGGCCGGTTTTGTAAACACCGATTTGATAAGATGGTCTGACAACTTATAGCTGAAAGCCAAGTCGGGTTAACAAACACCGGGTTAATATGATTACTGAAAAGCCACACCGGGTCAATGGACACCGGTTCAAGATAAATTCATCAGAAGGTGAAAACTTAGCAAAAAAGCAAACAAGAAACCATGTAGTCAAGGCTTTTCAAGGGCTGCCTGGCCCAAATTCGATGCTTTTCATGGGCTGCCAGGCCACTGAGTTAAACCATTTTGCAAAGCCTTTTAAGATGGGCCTCCAACTAACCAATTGTCGTTTTAACTTTGACAAGTTCAGGGTCTGTATAAGATTGACTTGTCAAATGTTCGGCGGGTCATGCCAGGATTACCTGGATAGGAGTGGCTTACTTGATGAAGGCAGGTTAACCCGGGGTTTTAGGTGAATACACCAGGCTTCCAAGCCGTGGGTCGATACCCAATTACAAGGGTCCTTTGAAACTCTTTGTGTCTTTTGCACAAAAGAGACCCTAGGTAACTTTGTGAGCTGTTCTCAATGGGTGCCTATGTTTGAGCTGTGCATAACATCCAGACTCTCTTTGGCCCCTTGGGTGTGAAGCTCCCAAGCCGTGTTGTAGCATGATAGCCGGTTTAACAGGTAGTACTTCACTTTGTCAGCTGAAGCCCCCATGTAAACAAAGAGATTTGAAGACAAAACGGCAGAGGCCCTGCTTATAGCAAGGATACCGGTTTATTATGTTGATCATAATATATAAATTGTTGAAATATGTACATAAGAAAAACCTATGGCTCAAGTGTAGTAAGGCCGAAGGAGAGCTATGTTCCATGGCCGCCGGGTCTCCTCCTCAGAACTGCGTGAGTCTTCTCGAACGTCAATGAGGTAGTATGATCCGTTGTGCAGATTTTTGCTGACCACTAAGGGTCCTTCCAAAGGTGGGGATAACTTCTGCATATCGGTCTAATCCTGGATGAGCCGGAGCACTAAGTCGCCTTCTTGAAAGGTTCGCGTCTTAATCCGGCGGCTGTGATAATGCTGCAGGTCTTGTTGATAAATCATTGATCGAGCCAAAGCCATGTCATGTTTCTCATCTAACAGGTCCAGCGCCTGCTGGCGTGCTTGCTCATTATCCGCTTCAACATAATTGGCAACCCGGGGCGAATCATGACGAATATCACTTGGGAGGACGGCCTCAGCCCCGTAAACCATAAAGAAAGGTGTATAACCCATAGATCAGTTTGGGGTGGTGTTTATACTCCATAACACAGATGGTAATTCTTCCACCCAACAACCTGGCATCCATTTCAAAGGAACCATGAGCCGGGGCTTGATACCCTTCAGGATTTCTTGATTCGCCCTCTCAGCTTGACCATTGGATTGGGGATGAGCCACGGACGCTACATCAAGCCGGATGTGCTCTCGTTGACAAAACTCCTCCATCTCACCTTTAGAAAGGTCTGTGCCATTATCTATAATGATGCTGTGTGGAAAACCAAAATGGAAAATGATCTTTTTAAGAAATTGAACTGTCGTGGCTGCATCACACTTGCTGACGGGCTCCGCTTCAACCCATTTAGTGAACTTGTCAACTGCCACCAACGGGTGGGTCTTCTTATCCTGGGAGCGCTTAAAAGGTCCCACCATATCAAGCCCCCAAGTGGCAAACGGACAAGTGATAGGAATCATCCGTAGCTCCTGAGCCGGAACATGAGCTCAACGTGAAAATTTCTGACAAGCGTCAACCGCTTTACCAGATCCTCCGCATCAGCATGAGCTGTCAACCAATAGAACCCATGACGAAAAGCTTTAGCCACCAGGGACTTTGAACCGGCATGGTGACCACAATCCCCTTCATGGATTTCACGTAGAATTTCTTGCCCTTCTGCAGGAGAAATACAACGTTGGAATATGCCTGAACACTGCAACGGTGCAACTCACCATTGTGAAAAACCATGGACTTGGACCGCTGGATTATCTGTCTGGCGAAGACCTCATCATCTGGTAACTCGCCCTGGTTCATATACGCCCAATATGGAACCGTCCAATCCGGAGTAGTATGTAAAGCGGCCACCAATTGGGCCTCTGGATCAGGAACAGCTAAATCCTCCTCGGTAGGCAACTTAATAGACGGGTTATGCAAGATATCTAAAAAGGTATTGGGTGGTACCGGTTTACGCTGAGATCCCAGCCGGCTTAAAGCATTTGCTGCTTCGTTTTTGCGCCGGTCAATGTGCTCGACCTGATAACCCTTAAAGTGACCTGCCACAATATCCACCTCGCGTCTATAAGCCGCCATAAGTGGATCCTTAGCATCCCAAGTACCAAAAACTTGCTGAGCCACCAGATCAGAATATCCAAAACAACGGACCCGGCTTAAGTTCATTTCCTTAGCCACACGGAGACTGTGGAGTAAGGCCTCGTACTCAGCTGCATTGTTAGTACAGGGAAACATTAAGCGGAGAACATAACAAATTTTATCACCTCGAGGGGAAGTAAGAACAACTCCAGCCCTCGAGCCTTCCAATTGCCTAGATCCATCAAAGTGAATAGTCCAGTATGTATTATTCGGTTTGTCCTCTAGTGCGTGTAACTCGGTCCAATCATTGATGAAGTCAACAAGCGCCTGTGACTTAATTGATGTCCGAGGCATATACTTCAACCCATGCGTGCCGAGCTCAATTGCCCACTTTGTAACCCGGCCAGTTGCCTCCCTGTTCTGAATTATATCGCCGAGAGGAGCTGAACTGACCACTGTAATGGGATGGCCTTGAAAGTATTGTTTAAGCTTCTGGCTTGCCATAAACACCCTGTAAACCAGCTTCTGCCAATGCGGATACCGTTGCTTTGACTCGATAAGTACTTCGCTGATATAGTAAACCGGCCATTGAACCGGAAACTCCTTACCAGCCTCCTTGCGCTCCACCACAATTGCCACGCTGACAGCACGAGCATTAGCAGCCACGAACAATAACAAGGGCACTTTGTCAACCGGAGCAGCAAGAACCGACGGTTCAACCAACTGCCGCTTTAAGTCCTCAAATGCCGCATTGGCTGCGTCGCTCGAAACAAAATCGTCTGTCTTTTTCAACATCTGATACAAAGGGATCGCCTTCTCTCCCAAACGGCTGATAAACCGGCTAAGGGCTGCAATTCGTCCCGCCAGACACTGAATATCATTGATACACTTCGGTTTAGCCAAAGATGTAATCGCTTTGATTTTTCCAAATTGGCCTCAATGCCTCTGTTGGACACCAGAAAGCCTAAGAGCTTGCCTGCCGGAACACCAAACACACACTTGTCCGGATTAAGCATCATTTTGTAAACCCGAGGATTGTCAAACGTTTCCTTGAGGTCATCTATCAAGATTTCCTTCTTCCTGGATTTTACCACAATGTCATCCACATAGGCATGAACATTACGCCCAATCTGCTTGTGAAGACAATTTTGCACACAATGCTGATAAGTTGCCTGGGCACTTTTGAGCCCAAAGGGCATAGAAACATAGCAGAAGGCTCCAAAGGGAGTGATAAAGGCTGTCTTCTCCTGGTCCTTAACTGCCATTTTGATCTGATGATAACCTGAATAAGCATCCAAGAAACAGAGGCGCTCACAACCCGCCGTCGCATCAATAATTTGATCAATACGCGGGAGAGCAAAAGGATCTGCTGGACAAGCCTTGTTCAGATCTGTGTAGTCCACACACATACGCCAAGTGCCGTTTTTCTTAAGAACGAGCACCGGATTAGCCAACCACTCGGGGTGAAATATTTCGATGATAAATCCAGCAGCCAACAGCCAGGCTACCTCTTCACCAATGGCTTTGCGTCTTTCCTCATTAAAGTGGCGAAGAAATTGCTTGACCGGTTTAAACTTGGGATCAATATTGAGAGTGTGCTCAATGAGTTCTCTCGGTACACCTGGCATGTCAGAAGGCTTCCATGCGAAAATGTCCCGGTTCTCACGGATGAACTCGATGAGCGCGCTTTCCTATTTCGGATCCAGATTGGTGCCGATGCTAAACTGTTTGGATGAATCACCAGGAACAAAGTCAACAAGTTTAGTCTCATCAGCCGGTTTGAACTTCAGGGTCGGGTCATGCTCAGTGGTGGGCTTCTTCAGAGGGGTCATGTCTGCCGGATCAACATTGTCTTTATAAAACTTCAACTCCTCTGTAGCACAAACCGACTCAGCATAAGCCGCATCACCTTCCTCACAGTCCAAAGCGATCTTTCGACTTCCATGTACTGTTATAGTCCCCTTATGACCCGGTATTTTGAGCTGTAAATAGATATAGCAGGGTCTCGCCATGAATTTTGCGTAAGCCGGCCGTCCAAACAGTGCGTGATACGGGCTCTGGAATTTCACCACTTCAAAGGTCAATTTTTCAGACCTAGAATCATGCTCATCTCCAAACACAACCTCCAAAGCGATCTTTCCAACAGGATATGCCGATTTACCTGGTACTACACCATGAAAAACCGTGTTGGACGGTTTAAGACTCTTGTCTGTCAACCCCATGCGACGAAAAGTCTCATAGTACAGGATGTTGATACTGCTCCCTCCATCCATCAGGACTTTGGTAAACTTGTAACCTCCCACCTGAGGTGCTACAACCAAAGCCAGTTGACCCGGATTGTCAACCCGGGGCGGATGATCCTCTCTGCTCCATACAATGGGCTGCTCGGACCACCATAGATAACGTGGCACTGCCGGTTCAACAACATCAACTGCCCTTTTGTGAAGCTTCTAATCACACTTACACAGGCTAGTAGTGAACACATGATACTGCCCACCATTCAACTGCTTGGGGTGACTTTGATAACCTGACTGCTGCTGATTTCCTTGATTATTCTATTGGCCATTACCACCTTGGTTATTCTGGTTGCCCTGATTATTCTGAAATCCAGAGTTTGAACCGCCGCCACCATGAAAACCTGGACCTGAACCGCCCGACTGACCCTGATCATACCGGAAGACATCAGAATTCTTGAACTCCTTAATGATATAACAATCTTTCCAAAGATGTGTGGAAGGGGCCTCCTTGGTCCCATGCTTTGGGCAGGGCTGGTTTAACAAACGCTCTGGATTCATCCCTCCATCGCGCTGGGGCGGTTTGCCTTTACGATGCTGCATATTGGTGTTAGCTACAAGATCTGAACTATCTGCCTTGCGCTTACCATTATTCCCATGGCCTCCTTGGTTATGATGCTGTCCCTTTGCACCGCCGTTCTTCTTTCCCTTCTCCGGTTTCTCCTCATCAGAATTGGGATCCTTGGTATTATCAGAATCAGCATATTTGACCAAGGCTGCCATAAGGGTTCCCATGTCATTGCAGTGGCGCTTGAGCCGTCCCAACTTCATTTTTAGAGACTTAAACCGGCAATTACGCTCCAGCGTTATGATTGCTTGACCAACATTAATCCGGTCCGACGAATGCAAAACTTCTGAAACCCGGCGCACCCAGTGAGTTGTTGACTCGTTCTCCCCTTGAACACAGGCATCCAGATCCACAATGGACATAGGCTGTCTGCATGTGTCTTTGAAATTGGCTATAAACCGAGCCTTTAACTGGTCCCATGACTCGATGGAGTTGGCTGGTAAATTTTTCAACCAAGTACGGGCTGTCCCTTCAAACATCATCGTGAAATACTTTGCACAGGCTGCTTCATCCACATCTAGCATCTCCATTGCCATCTCATAACTCTCGACCCACGCCTCAGGTGGCTGATCGGTGGTATAATTAGGCACTTTGCACGGACCCTTGAAATCCTTGGGTAGTCACACATTACGGAGAGCCGGAATGAGACACAACACTCCCCAGGAACTTAAGGCAAGCCCGGTGCCTCGATCTACTAATGCTGCTTGCTGAACCGGGCCGGGTTGATAACGACCCGTATATTGCGCTGCCAAAGCGGCCTCACTTCGTGCTCTGCCATTGTCCATCATGTCTTGAGCATTACGACGCTGCGCACTGCTAGACACCTCCGGTTCATCCATGTGCCTGCTATAGCTTTTGCTCGGACGAGGGGTTGAATGAATTCTATCTCGGCTATAGGAATATGCCTGCTGCTGCACCATGGCGGTTTGAAGAAGATCCCTGGCTCGCCGCGTCTCAATCGCCGCCAGTGAATCGCCCTCCATTGGAATGGCTGCCAGGCGAGATGCTCCGGCAATCATGTTATCCAAAGGGCTCGAGAAGTGACCTAGTGGTGTGGACACGTACGGCGGCGGGTTGTCCGTTCGCCAAGGTGGTTCTGTCATCCGCGGTTGATCCGGCGCTACCCTAGGCGTGTCGGTCCGGTTTGCAGCTGCCGGATTGCTCTGCCCAGCCCCCGATGTATTAAAGAGATTCAATCCCTCGAAACCGGCTGCATATGCGAGCATTATGTTGTTTGATGCATTATGATCTAACATGAGCTGGTAATTCTACGCCTGTATCTGCTGTGACTGGGCATCCAAAGCGACCCGTTCTTCAGCCATCCTAGCATCCTCAGTTGCCAGGTCCTCCTTAGCCTGTGTTATCTGGTCCTTTAGCTTCGCAATGTCCGCATTGTGCTGATCCTGCGTCTCCGGGGTAACTGCCGTGGTTAACAAGGTCGCCCAGGCATCCATCAAACCGGAGAGGACTTGAGCCAGCCTGCGCACCGGGGCTCCTGCCGCGGCCGCTGATCCGGTATTCATTGCCGCTGTAGATGAAGACTGCAAAGTGGGCTGTGTTCCGGCCATGTAAACAGCAAACCGACTTGGCGGTTCAAGGAGGTCCGAAATACTATTGCCATCGAAATATCCTTCGACCGCACCATCATGAATTTGGTATAAGGACTTGGTTTCTCCAGTGGATGATTCGCTGTCGAAATAAACAGCCGTCTAGCCTTCAGACACTGGTTTAGATCCGATCCCATGGACACATCCTACGAACGCACGCTTCATGGCGGGCTTAACCCGGGCAGGACTCGCACGCTGAGCCATCTCGACGAGGTCAGTGCAGATGTCCGGCTCAAGGCTCGGTTCGCCGATCTTGCCGATGAAGACATGAATTCCACCAAAGGGGACCCGGTATCCATACTCGATTGAACCGGCTTCGGGGCCCCATCCTTCGTCGTCAATGTAGAGCTTGCCGCGACGACTCTTGGTCATCTGGCGAACCACGTACCTCTTGAGTCCTTCAGAGCTGCCCTTCAAGAACTCGAAACCATCGTGCGATAGCCCCACGGTGGGCGCCAACAGTCGTGGAATTAACACGCCAGATGTCCTCATGGAAGGACTTAGTCATCGAGCCATCGGAACGGGTTAGCTTGAAGGGGTTAAACCGGACAAGGGACACGGGAGTTTTATACTAGTTTGGCCCCTTCGATGAAGGTAAAAGCCTACGTCTAGTTGTGATGGGATTGATTGGGTTTCGACGACTAGGGAGCAAAAACGCTTTGCCTGAGTCTCAAGTTGTTGTTTCCTATCCCTGAACCGCTCCCGGGTCGTCCCTTTATATACATAGGTTGACGCCCGGCCGGTCTACAGAGTCCCGAGGCCGACTCATACAAAGTGTCCCGCTTGGTCTCTCCTTTCCTAACTTACAATACAAGTTACATAACCATGGCGGTTTACCACTATGGGCCCTAATCCGCCGTTGGGCTCCGGGCTTCTAAGTTTCTTTAGTAAAACGCCATCTTCTGGGTCTTCGTGGGCTTCAATATAGTTGAAGATTGCTACTGACTGTTCTGTTTTGGACAGATTCTGTTTTTGATGCATAGTTTGCTTGTTTTGATGAATCTATCAATTATTAGTGGATTAAGCCATGGAAAAGCTATATTACAGTAGACACAATGCAAAAACAAAATATGAATTGGTTTGCAATGGTACCTAGAGTACTGATTTTCTTTATTATACTAACGGATCTTATCGAGTTTTCTGTTGAAGTTTTGTGTGGATGAAGTGTCTAATCGAGGAGGTCTCGATATGAGGAAAAGGAAGAGTGGCAAGAGCTCAAGCTTGGGGATGCCCAAGGCACCCCAAGTAAATATTCAAGGAGACTCAAGCGTCTAAGCTTGAGGATGCCCCGGAAGGCATCCCCTCTTTCTTCAACAAGTATCGGTTTGTTTTCGTATTCGTTTCGTTCATGCGATATGTGCAAGTCTCGGAGCGTCTTTTGCATTTAGTTTTCACTCTTCTTTTATGCACCATGCTGGTATGAGATAGTCCTTGATTGATTTATAGAATTCTCATTGCACTTCACTTATATCTTTTGAGTGTGGCTTTATAGAATGCTTCATGTGCTTCACTTATATCATTTGAAGTTCGGATCGCCTGTTTCTCTTCACATAGAAAACCGCCATTTGTAGAATGCTCTTTCGCTTCACTCATATTTGTTAGATCATGGGCATATCTTTTGTAGAAATAATTAAACTCTCTTGCTTCACTTATATCAATTTAGAGAGATGACAGGAATTGGTCATTCACATGGTTAGTCATAAAATCCTACATAAAACTTGTGGATCACTGGATATGATATGTTTGATTCCTTGCAATAGTTTTGCGATATTGAGATGATAATATGTGGGAGGTACTAGTAGATGGTTGTGTTTAGTAAGGATGTTGGTGTTAAGGTTGTGATTCCTGAAGCATGCACGTATGGTCTACTAACTATGTAACCAAATTGGCGCGCATTGTATTTTGATTGTTTATCTTTGCGTGAAGGTCGGGGGCGCGCGATGGTTAACTCCTACCAACCTACCCCCTAGGACCATGCGCGTAGTACTTTGTTTCAAGGGCTTTTAAATTTTTGCAATAAGTATGTGATTTCTTTATGACTAATGTTGAGTCCATGGATTATACGCACTTTTACCTTTCCATCATTGCTAGCCTCCTCGGTACCGTGCATTGCCCTTTCTCACCTCGAGAGTTGGTGCAAACTTCTCCGGTGCATCCAAACCCCGTGATACGATACGCTCTATCACACATAAGCCTCCTTACATCTTCCTCAAAACAGCCACCATACCTACCTATCATGGCATTTCCATAGCCATTCCGAGATAAATTGCCATGCAACTTCCATCATCATCAAATACATGACTTGAGCATTCATTGTCATATTGCTTTGCATGATCGTAAGATAGATAGCATGATGTTTTCATGGCTTGTCCGTTTTTTGATGTCATTGTTATGATAGATCATTGCACATCCCGGTACACCGCCGAAAGCATTCATATAGAGTCATATCTTTGTTCTAGTATCAAGTTGTAATATTGAGTTGTAAATAAATAAAAGTGTGATGATCATCATTATAGAGCATTGCCCATGGAAAAAAAGAAAAAAAAGAAAACAAAAGAGAGGCCAAAGAAGCCTAAATAAAAAGGGGGGACAAAGAATCCCAGCCAAAAAAGAAAAAAAAAGAAAAGGGGCAATGTTACTATGCTTTTACCACACTTGTGCTTCAAAGTAGCACCATGTTCTTCATATAGAGAGTCTCCTATGTTATCACTCTCATATACTAGTGGGAATTTTCAATATAGAACTTGGCTTGTATATTCCAACGATGGGCTTCCTCAAATGCCATAGGTCTTCATAAGCAAGCAAGTTGGATGCACGCCCACCTAGTTTTCAGTTTGAGCTTTCATACACTTATAGCTCTAGTGCATCCGTTGCATGGCAATCCCTACTCCTCGCATTGACATCAATTGATGGGCATCTCCATAGCCCGTTGATTAGCCGCTTCAATGTGAGACTTTCTCCCTTTTTGTCTTCTCCACATAACCTCCACCATCATATTCTATTCCACCCATAGTGCTATATCCATGGCTCACGCTCATGTATTTTGTGAAAGTTGAAAAAGTTTGAGAATACTAAAGTATGAAACTATTGCTTGGATAACACCGGGATAGGCATGAGGGGTACCTTGTGTTAAGAAAAGGGAGCATACAAGACTATATGATTTTGTAGGGATAACTTTCTGAAGCATTGATATTTTGAAAGACATGATTGTTTGTTGGGATGCCCTAAGTATTACTGTTTTTATGTCAAATGATAGACTTGCTTTGAATCACTAGTGTCTTAATATTCATGCCATGATTAAACATATGATCAAGATTATGTTAGGTAGCATTCCACATCAAAACTTATCTTTTTTATCATTTACCTACTCGAGGACGAGCAGGAATTAAGCTTGGGGATGCTGATACGTCTCCGTTGTATCTATAATTTCTGATTGTTCCATGCCAATATTATTCAACTTTCATATACTTTTGGCAACTTTTTATATTATTTTTGGGACTAACATATTGATCCAGTGCCCAGTGCCAGTTCCTATCTGTTGCATGTTTTATGTTTTGCAGAAACCCCATATCAAACGGAGTCCAAACGGGATAAAAACGGACGGAGAATTATTTTGGAATATTTGTAATTTTTGGGAAGTAAAATCAACGCGAGACAGTGCCCGAGGTGGCCACGAGACAGGGGCCCACGCCCACTCCAGGTGGGCGCGCCCCCACCCTCGTTAGCCCCTCGAAGGCGGTTGATGCCCTTCTTTGGCCGGAAGAAAGCTAATTTTTGGAAAAAAATCTGGGCAAAGGTTTTAATCCAATCAGAGTTACGGATCTCAGGATATAAAAGAAACGGTGCCAGGGCAGAATCTGGGAACGCAGAAATAGAGAGAGACAGAGAGATAGATCCAATCTCGGAGGGGCTCTCGCCCCTCCCACACCATGGGAGCCAAGGACCAGAGGGGAAACCCTTCTCCCATCTAGGGAGAAGGTCAAGGAAGAAGAAGAAGAAGGGGGGATCTCTCCCCCTTGCTTCCGGTGGCGCCGAAACGCTGCCGGGGGCCATCATCATCACCTCGATCTTCACCAACACCTCCGCCATCTTCACCAACATCTCCATCACCTTCCCCCATCTATATCCAGCGGTCCACTCTCCTACAACCCTCTATACCCTATACTTAAACATGGTGCTTTATGCTTCAAATTATTATCCAATGATGTGTTTCCATCCTATGATGTCTGAGTAGATTTTCGTTGTCCTACCGGTGATTGATGAATTGCTATGATTGGCTTGAATTGCATGTTTTATTATTGGTGCTGTCCTATTGTGCCCTCCGTGTCACGCAAGCGTGAGGGATTCCCGCTGTAGGGTTAGCAATATGTTCATGATTTGCTTATGGTGGGTGGCGTGAGTGACAGAAGCACAGACCCGAGTAAGTAGGTTGTTTGCGTATGGGATAAAGGGGACTTGATACTTTAATGCTATGGTTGGATTTTACCTTAATGATCTTTAGTAGCTGCAGATGCTTGCTAGAGTTCCAATCATAAGTGCATATGATCCAAGAAGAGAAAGTATGTTAGCTTATGCCTCTCCCTCAAATAGAATTGCAATAGTGATTATCGGTCTAGTAAAGTAGTCAATTGCTTAGGGACAATTTCACAACTCCTACCACCACTTTTCCACACTCGCTATAATTACTTTATTTCTTCTTTATATAAACAGCCCCTAGCTTTTATTTACGTGTTCTTTATTATCTTGCAAACATATCCTATCACACCTACAAAGTACTTCTAGTTTCATACTTGTTCTAGGTAAAGCGGACACTAAGCGTGCATAGAGTCGTATCAGTGGCAGATAGGACTTGAGAGAATATTTGTTCTAACTTTAGCTCCTCGTTGGGTTCGACACTCTTACTTATCGGAAGAGGCTACATTGATCCCATATACTTGCGGGTTATCACTTCTCCATTGGAGTTCACGACCTCTTCGGAGAAGATCCCCCAAGCGGATCCAAGACCCCATCACGGGAAGACCCTTCAAGACCTCCTCACGGAGAAGACCTTTTGTATCGTCCTTTGTTGACCTTGAATCGTGTATCACTCTTTGTGTTTCGAGGATCTAGCATATGTGTGACCGGATCTTGTTGGTTTAAGTGATTCTCTTGTGTTTCCCCTCGTGATTTCTCCTCGTGTTCTCCGTGTTCTTCGTAGGATACCCTCCAATCGTGAAAGATCGGGCATCTAGGGTTCTACCCTACATCATCTTGGTATCATGAGCCATGTTGATCACGTATTCGGAGCCGCTACCCTTTGTTTTCTAGCTTGATTTTGGTGTGTTCTTCCCCAATTTCGGAAATCCCCACCAAAAATAGCCCCAATTTTTTTCTGATTTGTTGGTGTGATGAAGTTTTGTTGGATTTGATCCATGGATTTGTTTTGCCACGAGTGGATCTAGCTTTCCCCCATCATCTGCACCATTTCCATCCACAAAATTGCTTGATTTGACCAATTTCGCCACTTCCTCCATGAACCCTAGCTGTCCATCCCATGCCCGAAATTGCCCAGGCATCGAACGTCCACTACCTATTGGACGCCCGACGACCGGACGACCGCTCCCCAACCGGACGTCCATTGTTCCCTAACGAAACTGATTTTTTCGCCCGAAAATTTCCAGCCACCGCCCCACTTCAGCATACGCACTAAACCGCCCATTCCACCACCGCATATGCACTCCGATACCACCACCGCTTCACTGCTACCACCTCCAACAATTTTGCCATGTTTTGGTCTTTGGGAATTTGAGTTGTGGTTCCCGTGTCCTATTGCATTTCGGCTATATAGGTACGGTGCGACATCAACATCACCACCGCTCATCTTCACCAAGGACTCGTAATCGCCAACAACCATCCTTGCTTACAAACGACTACCTCGACGGTAACCTTGACGACATCTTTATCTTCTCCTTGCCATTACATTGATAACAACATAGCCTTGCTTTTGCGTCGCTTACCCATCGAGGCTAGCCTTTGAGTATTGACGGCAATGTGCCTTGTGCACATTAGTGATCATACTTCACATATCATACGTACCATATCATCGTGGTGCATATCTTGGTATCATCTTTTGTGTCACAAAGTTGTCATTGCATACACAATTGCTATCTTGGTTCGTGAAGTTTTGCATGAGAAAAGAGCTCAAAAAAGAAAGATCCAAACAAGCTTTTAAGCCAAAGGGAAAGATAAGAAAAGAGCTTATAAGCCAGAACCATAGCATCATACTACATTAAGATTGTCATACTCGATCATCTTGGATCATATCACTGGAATACCATACAAATAGCATACTTGGGATAGAAGTCGTTGCATTTTTGCTTAGTAGGTTGTGCACAAGTTTCGTATCCTCCTATTGTGCAATCGTGCTAGAGTCTCTCTAGTGTTGAGCAACAAGAGCATTCTCGTGGATTCCACATTTTGACTCATTCCTTGGTTTCAGACCCCACTTATCTATTTATGTGTATGTTTCTGTGTACCATATCTTGTTATTGGTCTACTTGTTGCATTTGCAAATTTGTGAATCTTTTGCAACATTATTGAGGCTCACTAACAATTGCATCAAATTTGGTGCCACCATCCTAACCGAGCTCCACCATAAGCTTTTACTTGTGTAGGTGTGAGAACCGACAAGAATTGGTACCAATTGTGCTATTTGCTTGTTCCGCATTTGAGTGATCATTGATCCACTTCAACATCGGTCAAGGTACATTTGGTATAAGTTATTCTCTTTCTACCACTCACATATTTGCTTGGAATGATGGGTAGGCCAAGTTCTTCTAGCAACCCACTCTTCATCGAGCAAGACAACGACATGTCATCCTATGTCACCAAGAGCCACCTTTCTGGTACACAAAGAGCTTTGGATCAAGAACAACAAGTATTGAGCGACCACATTGACAATCTCACCACCGACTTGTGACTCTCCGAGCAATGAACAAGAGACTGCTTCGACAACAAGCTCGACGCACACAAACAAGAGAACGATGCTAGAATGGACGAGATTCGTGCCTTGTTGGTAAACCGTTCTTCTACAACTCCGTCCTACTCAAGACGAAGCCGCTCGAGTCGACACTCCGACGACACGCACTCCGGCTCAAGTACACCGACATCAAACACTCTACGTCGAGCCGGACGCCAACACCGTCAAGCAACTCGCTATCCTCTACACAGCAATCATCCACAAGAGCAATTCGATCAGCAAGCACATTGTCATCGCCAAGACCAAGCTACTCTTGCACAAGCACAAGAAAGGCTACATCAACACCAAGCAATACCACTTCCGCCCAGAGGTGAGTTAAATCCTGAGTTACTACTCAATTGTTATATATATATAATCCTCACATAAACTCAATGAATACACGAACCACTCCCGTCTACAAAGCATAGCAAACTACAACTACCACGATTTGCAATGACGGGAAGGTAGCTCAACGGCATAAAGCAAAATAATATAGTATTCCTATACATGCATAAATTCATAGTGTGATATAACTACATGCATAGAAAACAATAGGTAAAGGATGATCAACATGTAACTTGCCTTGGTTCTGGTTCAGAAAGTCACACACTTGACAATAGTACGCGTCGCACTCCGGACAATCTACATGTTTCACACAATTCAACAAATCAATCATCGAAACACGAATCGAACCAAAATAAAACCAACAGCAAGAAAATAATTTCAAAAACACAACAACAGAAGCTTAACAGCACCTATATTGCACTACGGTCACAACGCAAAAAGAATCACTCGAATCCGATAAACGGTTTGTGAGTTATGGCCTCCGGAAGGTTTAATTCAAATTCAAACGAATTCAAATTTGAACAGAGCAAACATGTGCAAAGTTGGTACTGTGATATTGTGCTGATTTTTGTGAGTGCATAGGAAAAAGAATTACCTAAATTGGATTTATAGAATAGAAGATATAGCTAAAAGAATGTTGGATGAAAATCTGTGAAAAACAAAAATAAACAGAAATCTCCTGGTCCTGTAGCGAACTCCCGTGCTGTTCCTGTAGCGAAGTGCCACGTGGCAGTGGGTGATTGGTGGAAAAACTCCTGCGCGTGCATGCTCACCGGAAACAGAGGAAAATGGCGGCGGCGGTCGGCGGTGGCGCGTCTCCGGCGGGTCTCCGGCGAGGGTGAAGTTGTCAGCGATCAAGCACCTCCAGGCGAGCCAGTGGCGCGGGAAGCAGAAGCCCAAGTGCCAGCCAGGCCTCGTCGCAAGCCTCAGCAGCCCGCTAGGCTTGCTGGGCCTGAGTGGGCTTAACTCTTGTAACGATTACTTATACGCGGTGTGTGTGAGTGGGTGGGGGCAGGCGGGCAGAACGGCTAGAAGCCGGGACACGGCACGGGCGATAGGCTCAGGAACTCGATCCCCTTCTTCTCCGATTCCCCTCCTGTAATTCGAATGCTCGAACTCCGCCATGATTGATGATTAAGGAGAGTAGTGTTGACAATCTGGTATCAGAGCCCTTCGATCCGTCGGCCCTTCCGACTCATCACCGTCACACGCGGCTCGCCGACCGGCTGCGGGCGGCAGCGATGGAGCACATCCCGCCGGAGACGAAGGCCATCTACGACCTCCTTCGTGCCGACTTCGACAATGTCAGCCGCAAGCGCGAAGACACCACCGCGAAGTCCATCGCGCAGCTCAACGCCAAGCTCGATCTCCTCTCCGGGCACCTCGACGAGGTCAAGGTCTCGATCGGAGTCGACATCGACGAACTGCGACAGGAGTTCGACAAGCCTGCACCAGCTGCGGAGCCGCATGGCGCACCGGCAACCCCTTCTCGAGCTTCAAGCCACAATTCCTCTGGTTCTGAAGCATCCCGATCTGAGGCTGAAAATCGGGGCCCTGTTCATCGGGCGTATGTTCCGCCCCCCATCAGAGGTACGCATCTCGAACAAGCGCTGCAGCGCGTTCCGTTTGCATCCTTGGATTTGCGACAGAATTCTGCTGATGTATATGGTGTTGGTCCTCGGATTGAGATGCCCCGTTTCGATGAATCCAATCCGAAACACTGGCAGGCTCGTTGCGAGGATTATTTCAAGTTTTGGGACACACCGCAGAATCAGTGGATCTCCCTAGCTACTTTGCTGTTTGAAGCATCTGCTGCTAGGTGGTTGGAATCAGTACGCCGACGAGCTCCGCACGCCACCTGGGATGAGTTCTGCAAACTGCTCCACAACAGGTTCGGCCGCAATTTGCATCAGACTGTTCTAAGGAAATTTTTTCACATATCTCAGACTGGAACTGTGGAGGACTATGTTGAACGATTCTCTGAGCTGTTTGATCACTTATCTGCCTACGAGAGTTCTCCCAATACTGTGCATTATGTTACTCGCTTTATGGAAGGACTAAAGCCCGCTGTCAGATTGGCTGTAGGCATCCAGCAGCCAGCAGACCTGGACACAGCCTATTAGTTGGCTATCTTACATGAGGAATTGGGGATAAGCTCAGTCGGGCCGTCCATGGCTGGCGCAAACCGTAGGGCTTCTGCGTTGCCATTGCCACCCTAAGAAAGCAGCAGAGAGTTTCAGAAAACCTGTGCCTGATGACAAATAGAGTGCTCTGCGTTCTTATAGGAGAGCAAAGGGGTTATGTTTTGTGTGTGGAGAGCGTTGGAGTAAGGATCATGTTTGTAAACAAGAAGTCTAGCTGCATGTTGTGCAAGAGATGTTAGACTTTGTACAGCATTTTCCACCAGAATTGGCCGACTATGTTGAAACAGATACAGTTTCTGAAGCCAACGCTATGTCACTTTCTGCTGCGGCTCTGGGTGATAATTCTGCAAATCCTGCTATGACAATGAAGATGAAAATTCAGTTGCAAGGCCGTACCTTAACCTTTCTGGTTGATTCCGGTAGTTCTCATACATTTTTGAACTGTGCAGTGGCTGAGTTGTTGTCAGGAGTATCAGACAGACCTACTTCCATGGTTAGAATTGCCAATGGCAAGTTAGCCCCCTGTTCCAAACAACTTTTGCAAGGCAGGTGGACTTGTGGTGGCCATAAATTTGTCAGTAATTTCAGGATTTTTCCCTTGGGTTCATATGATGGAATTCTGGGCATTGATTGGTTAGCTGCACACAGCCCTATGCAAGTGGATTGGTCTACCCATTGGCTTGCTTTCCAGCATGATGGTGCTCTCATAACCTTGATTGGAGAAAATGCTGCTCAGCCTGTTTGTACATTATTCAGTCTCTATGCTCTCACATCTGCAACAGATTCTGCTCTGTCTGAAATACCACCTGAAGTGCAGTTATTGCTGGATAAATTTGCTTCTGTGTTTGAAGCTCCCTCTGGCCTGCCTCCTAGAAGGCAGTATGACCACACTATTCCACTAGTTCCAGGTGCTGCTCCAGTGTCCCTTCGGCCTTACAGAATTGCTCCTTCTCTGAAAAGTGAGATGGAAAGGCAGGTGCAAGAGATGTTGGACAGTGGCATGATCAGGCATAGTAACAGCCCATTCTCATCCCCTATGATCATGGTGGAAAAGAAGGATGCAACATGGAGACCAGTGGTTGACTATAGACACTTAAACAATATTACTGTTAAAGGCAAGTACCCTATACCTGTTATAGATGAGTTATTAGATGAGCTGGCTGGATCTCATTGGTTTTCTAAGTTGGACCTTAGAGCTGGATTTCACCAAATCAGAATGGCACCTGGGGAAGAATATAAAACTGCCTTCCAGACACATATGGGTCATTATGAATTCTTGGTCATGTCCTTTGGTCTCACTGGTGGCCCCAACACATTTCAGTTTGCTATGAATAGTGATCTGAAACCAGTCATGAGAGGCCATGAGGGCAAGAAATTTGTTCTTGTTTTCTTTGATGATATATTAGTCTTCAGTGTCACATATGCTCAGCACTTGCAGCATTTGGAAGAGGTGTTACAGCTCCTACAGAAACAACAGTGGCAAGTTAAGTTGTCTAAGTGCACCTTTGCTCAGCAGCAGGTTGAGTATTTAGGGCATGTCATCAGTGGGCAAGGAGTAGCTACAGATCCCACTAAAATTGAAACTATAAAAAACTGGCCTGTTCCTGTTACTGTCAAGAAAGTCAGAGGATTTCTTGGTCTGGCTGGATATTACAGGAAGTTCATCAGGCTTTTTGGTGTGATCGGCAGACCCCTCACTAATCTTCTCAAGAAGGGGGTGTTCTTCCACTGGACAGATATTGAGCAACAGTCCTTTGAGGCTCTCAAACAAGCTCTTGTTTCAGCACCTGTTCTGGCCCTCCCAGACTTCTCAAAACAGTTTGTGATTGAAACATATGCATGTGATGTAGGAATTGGAGCAGTCCTTATGCAAGATGGGCATCCACTGGCATATGTCAGCAAATCCTTGGGCCCTAGAAATCAGACATTATCGGTGTATGAAAAGGAGTACTTGGCCATCTTACTCGCTGTTGACCAATGGCGCCAATACTTACAGTTGTCTGAGTATGTCATCAGAACTGACCAGCGCAGCCTGTCTAGCCTTACTGAACAATGATTGCACACGGTGTGGCAACGAAAAGCTCTTACCAAGCTGTTGGGGCTCAGTTACAGTATATGTTATAAGAAGGGCACCGAAAATGGTGCAGCTGACTCACTGTCACATAGGCCGCACTCTGCATCTGAAACTCTTCCTGAAGTTTTGGCTGTGTCATCGCTTCAGCCGGTCTGGCTCACTGAAATATTGGATAGTTACTCAGATGATCCTTTCTGTGTTGGATTGCTGCAACGACTAGCTACTGATGCTGAAGCTGACAAGAATTTTTCCTTAAAAGTAGGGCTACTCCATGTGGATAAATGCATCTGGATTGGCAATGTACCTTCCTTGCATCAGAAGGTCATCAGTGCTTTCCATGATAGCCCAGTAGGCGGTCATTCTGGTTTTCCGGTCACATACAAACGAGTTCATCAGCTTTTCCGATGGGCTGGCATGCAAGGGTTCATCAAACAGTTTGTGCGCCAGTGCCTGACTTGTCAACAAGCTAAGCCAGAATGTACTCCCTACCCTGGGCTTCTTCAACCGCTGCTAGTCCCCAACATGCCATGGGAAATGGTCACCATGGATTTCGTGGAAGGATTACCTACTTCTGGAAGATATAATTGTCTTATGGTGATCATTGACAAACTTTCAAAATATGGACACTTTGTTCCGCTGCACCACCCTTTTACTACCCAGACCGTTGCTGAAGCCTTCTTGAATTCAGTCTATACACTTCATGGGATGCCGTTGTCTATTGTATCCGATCGTGACCGTATCTTTACCAGTCTTTTTTGGAAGGAACTCTTCACCAAGTCTGGAGTCCTGCTACGAATGAGTTCTCGCGCCATCCTCAGTCTGACGGTCAAACAGAGAGCGTGAATCAACAGGTTGAGTGTTTCCTTCGTTGCTTCGTCAGTGCTCATCTAGCTCGTTGGGCTCAGTGGATACCGCTGTGTGAATTTTGGTATAACACCAATTGGCATTCCGCTACTGGCTCCACTCCGTTTGAAATCATTTACGGGCATCCTCCGCGCCATTTTGGACTGATGACTGATGATGCAATCCAGTCTGAAGACCTTCAGCAGTGGTTGACGCAGTGCCAAGTTGTCATCGACTCAGTCCGTCAGCACCTGTTGCGTGCTCAACAGCGCAAGAAGGTTCAAGCCGACAAACACCGCACTGAACGCACCTTTGCTGTTGGTGACTCTGTCTTTCTGAAGCTGCAGCCTTACCTTCAGTCGTCAGTCGCTCCTAGAGCCAATCACAAGCTAGCTTTTAAGTACTATGGCCCCTTCAAGATCATTTCCCGGGTGGGAGAAGTTGCCTACCAGTTGGATTTGCCTGTTACCAGTCGTGTGCACCCAGTGTTTCACGTTTCACTGCTGAAGCGAGTATTGGCGCCGGACTGTTAGGTTCATTCTCAACTGCCGCCTCCTGACGCACATTTGCAAGTCCCTGAACAGGTGTTGCAGCAGCGGGTGGTCCGTTGCGGAAATGATTCGGTCGTCCAAGTGTTGATCCGATGGAGTGATTCTACTGAAGACATGGCCACCTGGGAGGACAGAGAAACACTCAAGCAGTTGTTCCCTCGTGCACCGGCTTGGGGGCAAGCCGTTTCTAAAGGGGGAGGAATTGTCAGCGATCAAGCACCTCCAGGCGAGACGCTGGCGCGGGAAGCAGAAGCCCAAGTGCCAGCCAGGCCTCGTCGCAAGCCTCAGCGGCCTGCTAGGCTTGCTGGGCCTGAGTGGGCTTAACTCTTGTAACGATTACTTATACGCGGTGTGTGTGAGTGGGTAGGGGCAGGCGGGCAGAACGGCTAGAAGCCGGGACACGGCACGGGCGATAGGCTCAGGAACTCGATCCCCTTCTTCTCCGATTCCCCTCCTGTAATTCGAATGCTCGAACTCCGCCATGATTGATGATTCAGGAGAGTAGTGTTGACAGAAGTGATGGGTGGGTGCGGCGTCGATCGGCAGAGGCGATGGTGGTGAGTACGGCGGCGGGGGCGTCCTCTACTGACGGCGGCGAGGATGTGAACTCCGGCGAGCTCTGGTGAAGTCGGCCGGCTTGTTCCTCTCCCTCTGCTGCGTTTTAGGAAACACCAAGACTTCAGGCGAGGGCGGCTTTGAGCGGGGAATCAAATGAAACAGGCAGTGTGTCTGGAGATGCTATTACGGCGACGACAGCGTCCGGCGAATGGCGGCGGTCTCGAGCTCCTCCGGTGAGATCCGTTTCGCCCTAGCTCACGCTTGCGGCAAGAGGAGACGCAGAAAGGTATGCGGTAGGGTTCCTCGAGGGCTGTCCTCGCGTACGGCGTCCTTGGAGGGCACGGGATCGACCAGAGGCTGGACTCGACTCGAGCTCATGCTCGGTTGCGCGTGCGGCGCAACGGGCTGTGTCCGGCTCGGGAGGGAAGATGGGTGCGGGGTCCGCGATCAGTGAGAGAGGCAGTGGGTCGGGTTTCGGGCGCGGTTCGGGCGCAGCGGTGCGGTGCAAACCGCTTCGCTGGAAAGGCGGGCTGCGGGCGATGGGAGCTGGGCTGGCGGCGCGGGTGGTGGTTGCTAGGCCGCGGGCTAGCTGGGCCGCGCTGCGGCGCTATGCTGCGCTGCTTCTTTTTGTTTGAGAGAAAACAAAATTGCTACAACAGTTAAACTAAAAATAAAAACAACATAATAAAAACTAAAAAAATACATATACACACAGTAAAATATTTACTACTAATACAAACTACAGGAACACTAGTTCCTCACCTAATGCATTTTTGGAAAATCATTTTATGCAATAGGCCACACAAAACAGCATCAAAACAGACAAGTAAAATATTTTGGAGACTAATAAAAATACCAGAACATAACAGATGAACTGGAAATAATATTCTTGCCATTATGAACATTTTTAAACAGGGGAGAAGTCATGTTATCTCCACTCCAATAAATTGCCTTTAGTTGCATAATGAAAAGAATATTGCAGAAGAGCAAATAATGCATGGAAAATATGATATGCATATGTATGATCTAATAACATCCTAATTTAAGAAAATTGGGATGTTACAATATGAATGGCTTGTTATGCCATTGGGTTTATTCGAAGCACCCAATACTTTCATGCGAGTCATGCGTTTTGTTCTTTGACCCTATATTGGTGTATTTGTTGTGGTCTATTTTGATGACATTCTTGTCTTTAGCAAATCCCTAAAAGATCATGTCACCCATCTTAGAACCATGTTGCAAACCCTTCGGAAAGAGCGCCTTTATGCTAATATGGACAAATGCCTTTTTGGTGTTGATAAGCTTGTTTTCTTGGGTTTTGTTGTGTCTTCTAAGGGTGTTCATGTAGATGAATCTAAGATCAATGCTATTATAACTTGGCCCCAACCAACCAACTTGCAAAAAGTGCATATTTTCTTGGTTTAGCCGGTTTCTATCGTAGATTTGTGAAGGATTTTAGCACCATTGCTTCACCATTGCATTCTTTAAGTAAGAAAAATGCTCCTTTTATTTGGGGACCATCCCAAGATACCGCATTTAATGAGCTAAAGAATTTGCTTACTCATGCTCCCTTGCTTGCATTACCCAACTTTGACAAACCTTTTGAAATTCATTGTGATGCTAGTGGTAATGGCATAGGAGGTGTCTTAACGCAAGAGAAGCGCCCCATAGCATACTTTAGTGAGAAACTTTTCGGAGTGCAACTCAATTATCTCATCTATGACAAAGAGCTATATGTTTTAGTGCGAGTTTTGCATGAATGGGAACATTATCTTCGCCCTCATGAATTTATCATCCATACCGATCATGAAACGCTCAAGTATCTTAAGGGTTAAACTAAGTTGAACAAGCGTCATGCTAAGTGGAGTGAATTCATTGAGTCTTTTTCTTATGTTATCAAGTACATCAAAGCTAAGGAAACTATTGTGGCGGATGCTCTTTCCCGCATATTGCATGCTTGTTACTAAACTTGAATTAAATGTCATTGGATTTGAGAACATAAAAGACTTGTATGCGCATGATCCTACTTTTGCAATTCCTTATGCCAAGTGTTTGATGCATACACCTTGGGAACACTATCACATCAAGGATGATTACCTTATGAGAGCTAACAAACTTTGCATTCCTGAGTCTTCTCTTCATTTGCTCCTTTTGCAAGAGGCTCATGGAGGCAAACTAATTGGACACTTAGGACATGACAAGACATTTGCTACGCTCTCCAAGAACTATTTTTGGCCCAAGATGTTCCGCAAGGTCTCACGCTTCACCAACCAATGTTCAACATGTCGCAAAGCTAAGTCAAAAGCTCAATCCCATGGTCTTTACATGCCCCTTCCTATTCCATGTCAACCATGGGAAGACATTAGCATGGACTTTGTACTTGGTTTGCCTAGCACTCCAAATGGAAAGGATTCCGTGTTTGCTGCTGTGGACCGATTCTCTAAGATGGCTCATTTTATCCCATGTAACAAGATAGACGATGCTTCACATATTGCAAATCTTTTTTGTAGGGAAATCTTGCACCTCCATGGAGTGCCAAAGACGATTGTCTCGGACCGCAACGTCAAGTTCTTGAGTTACTTTTGGATCTATGCGCCAAGCTCAGAATCAAGCTCTTGTTCTCTTCAGCATACCATCCTCAAACCAACGGCGAAACGGAGGTGACGAGCCGATACTCTCCACTCTACTACGCGTGTTGATCAAGAGGAAAATCAAGGAGTGGGAGGAGTGCCTACCCATCACCTAGTATGCCTACAACCGTGCAAGACACTCCACAACCGGCAATTCCCACTTTGAGGTCGTCTACGGTTTCAACCCGTTGTCCCCATTGGACATTCTTCCTCTTCCACTACAAGAGCTCACCAACATGGACGCGATTGCACGAGCAAGCTACCTCAAGAAGATGCATGAAGATACAAGGCACACCATCTAGCGCCAAGTACAACAACTCGTGACCAAGCTCAACATCAACAAGCAACCCATGATATTCAACAGCGCAGATCTTGTGTGGCTACACCTTCGCAAGGAACACTTCCCCAACGAACACAAGTCCAAATGTCTACCCCAAGACGATGGAACCTTCAACATGCTAGCACGCTACAACAACAACGCTTGCAAGATCGTCCTCCCAAGCAACGAGTACAACGTGAGTGACATCTTCAATGTCAAATACCTCTCACCATATCATGGTGATGAAGCTTTCAATCTGAGGTCGAATCTTTCCCAAGGGGGGTGGGGAGATGATGAAGCATCCCACGATCATCCGTATGGATGTATCTACATCTCCCACGACACCACTTGGACCAATGACAAGAGTTTGAGCAAAGGCTATCGAAGATAAGGTGAACTCCCTCCTCTCCGAACTACCACTTTCTACACATGAGACATGGCTACTACCTCAAGCGGAAACACTATGTGTGATCAGGTACTTGGACAGAGGCCACAGAACAGCTAAACCCAATGGACAAGATGGCGAGGAAACCGAGTACAAAGGACAAGAAGAAGAGCTACCGAAGAAACTCCAGCCACTGGACGTCTGGCGCCTGACGCTCCAGCCAGCGGACGTCCGACTAGGACCGGCCATCCGGCGCCTGAAGGTCCAGCCGACCCAAGTCCCAGCCGATAAAATCTACAGCCATTGGATGTTCGGCCTCCTCTGAAGGACCAGCAACACTTCCAGCGAGCGGACGTCCGGCCCCCACCGGATGACCAACAATTCCACTCCCGAGCCGATTCTGCGGAAGTCCGAAGTGACCGGACGACCTGCTACCTCCAGACGTCCGGTACCACTGCTACAGAACGAAATCAGCGGAAGTCTGAGCCCTACCAGACGTCCAGACCTCCACGCGCGACCGGACGACCAGTAAAGACCGGACATCCGCTGCCTGTGTGTGCGCAGCTTCGGGCCCGAGGCCCATGTACCCTTTCATTCTGCCCCCTTTTGCACTTAGACTATAAATAGACCTCCTCCTCCTCCTCCTAGTTAGGGTTAACATTGGTTTAGCTCATATTTGCATGAGATCTTTGCTCATCCACTTGGTTACTTCTCCATTGGAGTTCAAGACCTCTTCGGAGAAGATCCCCCAAGCGGATTCAAGACCCCATCATGGGAAGACCCTTCAAGACCTCCTCACGGAGAAGACCTTTTGTATTGTCCTTTGTTGACTTTGTATTGTGTACCACTCTTTGTGTTTCGAGGATCTAGCATATGTGTGACCGGATCTTGTTGGTTTGAGTGATTCTCTCGTTTTTCCCCTCGTGATTTCTCCTCGTGTTGTTCGTGTTCCTCATAGGATCCCCTCCAATCGTGAAAGATCGGGCATCTAGGGTTCTACCCTACATGAAGTGGGATCCCTGGCCCACCTCCGGAGCCCATCTTCTGGTATATAAGGTCTTTTGACCTAGAAAAAAAATAAGGAGAGGACTTTCATGAGGGAGCGTCGCCGAATCGAGGTGGAACTTGGCAGGAGCACTTATGCTCTCCGGTGGAGCGATTCCGTCGGGGAAAATCGATGCCATTGTCATCACCAAGAACTCTCTCACCTTGGGAGGATCAATCTTCATCAACATCTTCACCAGCACCATCTCATCTCAAAACCCTAGTTCATCCCTTGCGTTCAATCTTGTGTCAAAACCTTAGATTGGTACATGTGGGTGATTAGTAGTGTTGAACAAGCATATTTATTACTCCTCTTATCTTGAACATGCATATTATTTGTGAGTAGTTGCCTTTGTTCTGGAGGACATGGGAGAAGTCATGTTCCAAGTAATCATGCGAACTTGATATTCGTTCGATATTTTGATGATATGTATGTTATGATTCCATTAGTGGTGTTATGTGAACGTCGACTACATGACACTTCACCTTCTTTTGGACTAAGGGAATGCATTGTGGATTAGTTATTAGATGATGGGTTCCTAGAGTGACAGAAACTTAAACCCTAGTTTATGCGCTATTCCATAAGGGGCTGATTTGGATCCACATGTTTAATGCTATGGTTAGATTTGATCTTAATTCTTGTTTCGTAGTTGCGGATGCTTGCGAGAGGGGTTAGTCCTAAGTGGGAGGCTTGTTCAAGTAAGAACAACACCCAACCACCGGTTCACCCACATATCAAATTATCAAAATAGCAAACGCGAATCAAACAAACATGATCTAAGTGACTAGACGAAATTCCCGTGTGTCCTCAAGAATGTTTTACTTATTATTTGAGACCATTCTGGCCTATCGTTTTCTACAAAAAGGATTGGGCTACCTTTCTTCACTTATTGATACTATTGTTACTTGTTACTTTCTACAAATTATCTTGCTACCAAAGTTCGTGGTACCGACAATTTCAGTGCTTGCAGAAATTACCTTACTAAAAACCACTTGTCATTTCCTTTTGCTCCTCGTTGGGTTCGACACACTTACTTATCGAAGGGACTACAATTGATCCCTATACTTGTGGGTCATCAAGACTCTTTTCTGGCACCGTTTTCATGGAGTGAAGTGCTCTTGGTAAGTGGAAATTGGTAAGGAAAAATTTATATTACATGCTAAAATTTACTATCACTTGTTACTATGGAAAACAATCTTTTGAGGGGTTTGTTCGGGGTATCTTCACCTCGACCGGAAACAAAAAGAGTTGCCCCTTGATACGTCCATTTTTCCATCATGTTTTCCTACTGTTATTTATAAAAATTTTATGCATAATAATGCTTTTTGGAGTAATTCTAATGCCTTTTCTCTCATAATATGCAAAGTTCACACAAAGAGGGAGAATTCCGGCAGTTGGAAATCTGGACCTGAAAAAGCTACGTCAGGCTACACATTCTGCACAACTCCAAATGAGCTGAAACTTCACGAGGAATTTTTATGGAATAAATGAGAATTATTGGAGCAAATATCTACCAGAGGGGCCCCACCAGGTGGGCACACCCACCTGGGCACCGTAGGGAGCCCATGCGTGCCCTGGTGGGTTGTGCCCTCCTCGGACCACCTCCGGTGCCCATATTTTGGTATATAAGTCATTTTAACCTAGAGAAAATAAGGAGAGGACTTTCGGGATGAAGCGCCGCCTCGAGGCGGAACTTGGGCAGGAGCACTTTTACCCTCCGGCGAAGCGATTCCGCCAGGGGAACTCCCCCCTCCCCCCCCCCCCCCCCCGGAGGGGGAAATCGCCGTCATCATCATCACCAACAGCTCTCCCATCTTGGGAAGAGCAATCTCCATCAACATCTTCAATAGCACCATCTCCTCTCAAACCCTAGTTCATCTCTTGTGTTCAATCTTTGTACCGAAACTATAGATTGGTACTTGTGGGTCACTAGTAGTGTTGATTACATGTTGTAATTGATCACTATATGGTTTATTTGGTGGAAGATTATATGTTTAGATCCATTATGCTATTTAATACCCCTCCGATCTTGAGCATGATTATCATTTATGAGTAGTTACTTTTGTTCTTGAGGTCACGGGAGAAATCTTGTTGCAAGTAATCATGTGAACTTGATATGTGTTCGATATTTTGATAGTATGTATGTTGTGATTCCCTTAGTAGTGTCATGTGAACGTCGACTACATGACACTTCACCATATTTGGGCCTAAGGGAATGTATTCTGGAGTAGTTATCAGATGATGGATTGCGAGAGTGATAGAATCTTAAACCCTAGCTTATGTGCTATTCCATAAGGGGCTGAGTTGGATCCAAAAGTTTAATGATATGGTTAAATTTATTCTTAATACTTTTCTCGTAGTTGCGGATGCTTGCGAGTGGGTTAATCATAAGTAGGAGGTTTGTTCAAGTAAGAATAGCACCTAAGCACCGGTCCACCCACATATCAAATTATGAAAGTAGCAAAAACAAATCAAACCAACAAGATGAAAGTGGCTAGATTTAATTCCTTTGTACCCTCAAGAACACTTTGCTTATCGTAAGAGACCATTTTGGCATGTCCTTTGCCTCAAAAGGATTGGGCTACCTTGCTGCACTTTTTCTACCATTATCATTACTTGCTCATTACAAATTACCTTGCTATCAAACTACTCTTTACTTACAATTTCAGTGCTTGCAGACATTACCTTGCTGAAAACCGCTTGTCATTTCCTTTTGCTCCTGGTTTGGTTCAACACTCTTACTTATCGAAAGGACAATGATTGATCCCCTATATACTTGTGGCTCATCACACCTGCACCTACTGAAAATACTGGTTAAGAAATTCCTTCGAGTATGACAGAGCAACTACTAGCTAATCCTAGTGCAAGAGATGGAACGAAGTATCCTGATATGCACTTGATTTATGTGCATGAAATTTGTGGATTGGTTAAGCTTGCAGGTTTACCCGGAGATGAAGTTAAGAAGAAATTTTCCCCTTTATCTTTGGGGGAAAAGCATTGACATGGTATAGGCCATGTGATGATATTGGAGCTTGGAACTGTAACCGATTAAAAATGGAATTTCACCCAAAGTTCTATCCTATAAATCTAGTTCATCATGTTCGGAATTATAATATAATTTTTGGCCTCGTGAAGGATAAAGTATCGCTCAAGCTTGGGGAGGCTTAAGTCAATGTTATATTCATGCCCGAATCATGAGCTCTCAAGAGAAATTATTAGACATAATTTCTATGCTTTGCTTTCTCATAATGATCGATCCATGCTCGATACTTTGTACTGGTTCTTTTATGAAGGAGACTATTGAATTCAGATGGGATCTCTTGGAAAGAACTAAACGCAACTATGAAGATTGGGAACTCGATGAAGGTAGGGAGTCAGGTATAAAACTTGAGTTTGATTGTGTTAACACTTTTATGGATACTGCTGCTTTTCGTAATTTTAGCACTAAATATGGACTTGACTCTGACATAGTAGCTTCTTTTTCTGAATCACTAGCTACTCACGTTGATCTCCCTAAGGAGAAGTTGTTTAAATATCACCCCGCTATTAAAGAAAAGATTGAGCAACCAATTATAGTTAAAGATGAAACTATTGTTTACAATGTTGTCCGGTTGTGCCTACTCCTTGTATTGAAAAACCACCTTTCCCTATTAGGATAAAGGAACATGCTAAGGTTTCGACCATGGTCAACAAAAGTAATATTAGAGCACCTAGATCCTTTGAACAAATTAAAGTAGAACATAGTATTTCTATGGTTAACAATCTCTTGGTTGATAATGTTGATGGACATGTTATTCACTTCTGTGATGAAGCTGCTAGTATTGCTAAACCCGAAACTAAAGATAAGAATAAACCCGTTGTTCGCATGCTTGTTGTCTCAGCTAAAATAGGAGATCATTGTTATCACAGCTTATGTGATATGGGTGCTAGTGTCAGTGCTATTCCTTTTACTCTTTACCAAGAAATTATGAATGATATTGCACCTGCTGGAATAGAAGATATTGATGTTACTATTGAACTTGCTAACACAGATACTATCACACCACTTGGGATTGTTAGAGATGTTGAAGTCTTGTGTGGAAAAATAAAATACCCTACTAATTTTCTAGTTCTTAGTTCTCCACAAGACATTTTTTGTCCCATTATATTGGTAGACCTTTCTTGAGCACTGTTAATGCTAAGATAGATTGCAAGCAAGAAACTGTAAGTGTTAACTTTGGTGATGTGTCTCATGAGTTTAATTTCTCTAAGTTTTGTAGGCAAACCATGATAAAAAATTGCGTAGTAAGGATGAAATAATTGGTCTTGCTTCTATTGTCATACCTCCTGCAGATCCACTAGAACAATATTTGCTCGACCATGAAAATGCTATGCACTTGCATGAAAGGAATGGAATAGATAGGATGTTGTTTGAACAACAACCCATTCTCAAACATAATTTGCCTATTGAAACTCTAGGAGGTCCTCCTCCACCTAAGGGTGATCATGTGTTTGAATTGAAACAATTAACTGATACTTTAAAATATGCTTATCCAGATGAAAAGAAGATATAATCTGTTATTATTAGTGCTAACCTTACAGAGCATTAAATGAAAAGATTATTAAAAACTCTAAGGAAGCACTGAGCTGCTATTCTGTATACTCTTGATGATCTTAAGGACATTAGTCGCACTCTCTGTCAGCACAAGATTAATATGGAGCCTGATGTTAAACCAGTTATTGATCATCAGCGATGCCTGAATCCTAAGAGGAAGGAAGTGGTAAGACTCTCGACAGTGCCCAAAGGAATTATGCTACTACTGAAAAAGAATTTCTAGCAGTTGTGTTTGCTTGTGATCAATTCAAATCTTACATAGTTGATTCTAAAGTAATTGTTCACACTGATCATGCTGCTATTAAATATCTTATGGAAAAGAAAGGTGCTATCCTAGACTCATTAGGTGGGTTTTTTTGTTACAAGAGTTTGATTTGCACATCACTGATAGGAAAGGAGCTAAGAACTTCGTAGCTGCTAACTTGTCTAGGTTAGAAAACATTCTTGATGACCCACTACCTATTGATGATAGCTTCCCTGCCGAACAACCAACTGTCATAAATGCTTCTCATAACTCTCCTTGGTATGCAGACTATGCCAATTATATTGTTGCTAAATTTATAACACCTAGTTTCACATACCAACAAAAGGAAAAAATTATTCTATGATTTAAGACATTACTTTTGGGATGACCCACATCTTTATAAAGGAGTAGATGGTATTATTAGACGTTGTGTACCTGAGCATGAACAGGAACAAATCCTACAAAAATGTTACTCCGAAGCCTATGGAGGGCATCATGCAGGAGATAGAACTGCGCACAAGGTATTACAATCTGGGTTTTTTTGGTCTACTCTTTTCAAAGATGCTCATAAGTTTGTCTCAACTTATGATGAATGCCAAAGAATTTGTTATATTGGTAAACGTCAGGAAATGCTATGAATTATTCACTTGGTATTGAACCATTTGATGTTTGGGGCTTTGATTATATGGGACCTTTTCCTTCCTATAATGGTATATATATATATATATATATATATATATTTCGGTTGCTGTTGATTATGCCACTAAGTGATGAGGACATCAATACCATTGTTACACCCACAGCCCCTGCTTCTATACATACCGGACCAATTACTGGAGCTCACGCATGCCAGTTAAATTACCAGGTACTTTCGTTTCTTGGCAATGATTCTAATTTTCATGAGAATATGCTGCTGCCTAAATTGGATACATTTGATTTGCTTACAAATGAAGGTCCTAGCTTGGAGAAGGATGAACAATGGAGCAAGAACAAGCATGGAGATGATGGCATGTGCAAGGGGAACAAGAACAGAGTTTCAAGTGATTATTTCTGGACTATGAAGCCACTGTAATGAGTGCATGAAGGCTTGGACGAAATATACAATATGCCACTTTACAAATTCCGTCCAGAGGCTATTATAGGTGTTGCGTCACCATATTATTGTTCCAGGCCCATGTGTGGGGAAACAAGAGATAGGGTTGGTTTTGGACCCCCCTTCCAAGGGTCACAAAATTCACCCCATCTTCCTCCATATATATAGCCCTTAGGGCATCGTTTAGACTTTTGGTTTTGTTTAGATTAAAGTTCGCCATAGCTGCAACTTCGTGTACTTTGTGTGTGTTCAACGACCAAACAAAGACGTCACAGAACCCCACGTTCATCAATAAAGCTTTCCTCTTATATTCCCAATATCAAGATTGCAATCTCATTTCTTGCTTGTTCTTCATTTGCTTGCAGGAAATAGACCCTTGTGGTCAGGCTGATCATGCTCCGGCATGGTCAATAACCTCTCAGAGTTGGTTTAGCGATTGCTAAGGCGCGATGTCCTCGCACATTCGTAGTCGGATCATCGAAGTCCACTCCACCCAAAACAATGGCCACCATCTCATCGAAAGACGTGACACCTTGGCCTCTATCAAGTGGTATCAGATTGCCGGGGAAAACTGATCCACGGACACCTATGGGACCGGCGGACCGAGCCCCTTTCGGTTCGGTGGGGGGCGGAGATCGCACAAAGAGCAGATCGAGGCGAAGCACACGAGCAGTTTACCCAGCTTCGGAGCTCTCCGGAGAGATAATACTCCTACTGCTGCATGTCTGAGTGTATTGAGTTCTTGCTCGGGAGCGCTGAGTGCTACAGTACACACTAGCTGCTAACGAGACCGAGTGTGAGTGTTTTCTGCCTTCGAAGCCCCCCCCCCCTACGTTGCGCATGGGCCTCCTTTTATATGCTCAAGGGGTCACCGACAGGTGGCAACATAGACAAGGGTAAAAATGGAAAAGGGTCGCGGTTGGTACAACTACCTGTACAGTGTATCATACCTAACCCTGATGGCAGGGGACAAAGGCATTAAATGCCCGTCTGCGTCGCCCAAACAGTGCAAAAAGGGACCGTCAGGGGCGCCACCGCTTGCCACGATGGCAATCTTGTCAGCGTTGCTTGCCACCGCGTACCGCTGGCTGCACAGCCTCTTGCCACGCGCGCCTGGAAAGGTCCCAGGGCAACACGTTGGTGGATGTGCTGGAGCGCGGGTACAGAGTGGTAGCTTGCCGCGGCAAGCGCCTTGCCGCGGTTGTTGGCTTGTCGCGTCCGGAAGCTTATCGCTCACCGGGCCTTGCCGGGACGCGTGGCGCGTCGCGGCAAGTTCCTTGAGATGCCTTGGTTGGCCTTCCCGGCAAGCTCCTCTTGCCGGGGCCTTGTCTCCTTGGCTTGAATACTTTGTTCTTGAATGGCTCCAAAGGAACCACGGAGGACCTTGGCGGTCACCCGGCAAGCCTTGCCGCGGGGTGCTGCGACTGCCCGTGCACAAGTTCGGGATACTAGGGTACCCCTACTCTAGTACACCGACAGGAGCCCCCGGGCCTGGGCCACACACGGTGCCGAGCGCTGTTGGGCCAGGCCCAAAACAGGGCACGGGCACGCGCGGCCTGGGTTACGCCGTATCTCACTCCGTATCCACCGTGCCCTCCCCGAACGGCACACGTTGAATGTGGCACCGTGGGAGAGATCGTGGGTGGTTTCTTTATTCGGAAAGGCGGAATGTCCGCCCCCTCCCTCTTTATAAGAAGGGGAAACAGGGGCAGTTCGCCCATCTCGCCAGTTGCTATTTCCAATCTCAGAAATCTCCACCGCTCCCCCCTTTCTTCCCAAAGCTGAAAGAGAGCAGCGCTCCGCCCCCCATCGCCACCAGCACCACCAACGCCGTCGATCTCCCCCACCACCTCCGCCATGGCTCCAAAAACCGGCAAGGGAAAAGCCGTGAAGTCGACTGAGGCGCAGCGGCTCGCGGCGCTGCAAAAGGAGCGGACAACCTCCCCCCCCCCCCAAGCTCGCCGCGAAGGAGCTGAGGGAGTACTACTACCTCTTCTGGTCGACGGAGACGCGAGCGCATCCGCGCACGAAGGTACTCTCCGCCACCTCTTCGGAACGGGCTCCGAATGGATATCCCTTCTTCACGTTGTTCTTCTACTGCGGGCTCTGCCCGCCTTTCTCTGAATTTTTCTGCGACATTATGAACACCTACGGGTTCCACCTCCTTGACTTCACCCCCAATGCCGTTCTGACCATGGCAGTTTTCGCACATCTCTGCAAAAAATTTGTCAGAGTCGCTCCAAACGTAGCTCTTTTCCGCCACTTCTTCATGCCCTGAGTTGAGAGAGGAGAGCCTTTATCCGGCGGAATCACCTGGATCTTGATAGCTGGCAAGAAGGAAGCTTATCTGGAGGGAGAGCTCCGCGGCAAGTGGGAGGAATGGAGAGCAGACTGGTGCTGGATTGTCGAGGAGAACCAGCAGCCGTTTATCGCCCAACGCCAAGCCCCAGTAGCACGCGGCAATGATTGGAGCAGCATGGCCCCGGAAGATGATAGGCTAAAGATTGCCATCACCTAGATCCTACGCCTCAGGCTTGCCGGGCTTACTGTAGGCGTCGTTTGCGCAGATTTCCTTCGCCGCCGCATCCCCCCCTGCAGGAGAGGAAGAGACCCGCCTGGGAGTTCGGGGGTGCGGCGGACATCATGAGGCTGCGCCCGGGCCTCAACTTCAACTTCACTGTCCTGGAACTGGACGCGATGCTCAAGGAATTGTTCAAGCACGACCCTCAACATCCCGAATGGTTCAGGTTGCCGAAGGGTGTCGTTCCGCTGTGCAACAACTCCTCGCTCAACCACATCCGTGCAATGATGCCGCTGTGCGATTCGCATGGAATTGTCCCAACTTGGCAAGAGCCTGCAGACGACGTTGTGCAGGAGTTCTTTGACGGCTTGGTAGAAGTGCTGGTCCGCTCCGATGAGCAGAAAAGCCTCACCCGTGACACCACCGATGCGGAGATGCAGCGCATCGCCACTAGGGCGGAAGAGGCGGCGGCAACCGCTGCCGCGGGCGAGTTTGGATTCACAGTGGAGGAGGCAGAGGAAGCAGAGGCGGCAAGACTTGCCGAGCGAGAGGAGTTTGCCGGCGAGGGAGAGCTTGCCGAGCCCGAAGCTGAGTCGAGCGAGCCCGCCGAGGGTGCGAGCGGCTCGTCGAAGACCGACTCCTCTTCCTCCTCATCTTCAGACAGCCCACCGCAAGCAGAGCCCCCAGCTCCACCAAGAAGGCATCTCTGCAAGGTTGGGGAAGTGGCGGGGCGGCGGACGAGTCAACAGCCACCGCGCCGCGTGACACGCTCCACCGTGGCAAGCACTGTTGCCGCGGGAGCACCCCACGCTGCTGCGGCAACTGGAGCGGGGTCCTCCCGGACCGCCGCTTCTGCTCTTGCCGCTGCCCCCGCCAAGCGGTTAAGGGAACCCACTCCTCCGCCTCGTCGCGCCGAAGGTGGGCCGGACTTCGACCTCTCCACGCTCAGATCCGACGAAGAAGAAGAAGAGTAAGATTCTTTGCTGTACTTGTAGTACTTCAATTCTTGCTGTTTTGTCTTGTATCTGATTTGCTTTACTCTAAACCCATTCCTTTTCAGGACGCTGGCCCAGAGAGCGGCGAAGAGAGCCAAGGTCCTGGTGATTGTCATCGAGGAAGAAACCACCGCGACAACAGGGTGTGTGTCCGAGACCATCTTGCCGGACCCGGCAACTATTCCCCAAAGCAGCCCCCAGCGTAAGTATATGGTTTACTTCCCGCTGTTAGGCGCGCATGGGTGCTCTTTCTTTGCTGGCATCTGACTATTGGTTTGTGTAGGAGCAGAGCAGCCTCACCAGGAGCGCTCGGAAGCCGCCCCCGACATGACATCGGCTTCGACTACACCGCCAAGGGAGGATTCCCCGGCAAGGGAAGATGCCGGGGAAAACTGATCCACGGACACCTATGGAACCAGCAGACCGAGCCCCTTTCCGTTCAGCGGGGGGCAGAGATCGCACAAAGAGCAGATCGAGGCGAAGCACACGAGCAGTTTACCCAGCTTCGGAGCTCTCTGGAGGGATAATACTCCTACTGCTGCATGTCTGAGTGTATTGAGTTCTTGCTCGGGAGCGCTGAGTGCTACAGTACACACTAGCTGCTAACGAGACTGAGTGTCAGTGTTTTCTGCCTTCGACCCCCCCCCCTCTACGTTGCGCATGGGCCTCCTTTTATATGCTCAAGGGGTCACCGACAGGTGGCAACGTAGACAAGGGTAAAAATGGAAAAGGGTCGCGGTTCGTACAACTACCTGTACAGTGTATCATACCTAACCCTGACAGCAGGGGACAAAGGCATTAAATGCCCGTCTGCGTCACCCAAATAGTGCAAAAAGGGACCGTCAGGGGCGCCACCACTTGCCACGATGGCAATCTTGTCAGCGTCGCTTGCCACCGAGTACCGCTGGCTGCACAGCCTCTTGCCACGCGCGCCTGGAAAGGTCCCAGGGCGACACGTTGGTGGATGTGCTGGAGCGCGGGTACAGAGTGGTAGCTTGCCGCGGCAAGCGCCTTGCCGCGGTTGTTGGCTTGTCGCGTCCGGAAGCTTATCGCTCACCGGGCCTTGCCGGGACGCGTGGCGCGTCGCGGCAAGTTCCTTGAGATGCCTTGGTTGGCCTTCCCGGCAAGCTCCTCTTGCCGGGGCCTTGTCTCCTTGGCTTGAATACTTTGTTCTTGAATGGCTCCAAAGGAACCACGGAGGACCTTGGCGGTCACCCGGCAAGCCTTGCCGCGGGGTGCTGCGACTGCCCGTGCACAAGTTCGGGATACTAGGGTACCCCTACTCTAGTACACCGACAGGAGCCCCCGGGCCTGGGCCACACACGGTGCCGAGCGCTGTTGGGCCAGGCCCAAAACAGGGCACGGGCACGCGCGGCCTGGGTTACGCCGTATCTCACTCCGTATCCACCGTGCCCTCCCCGAACGGCACACGTTGAATGTGGCACCGTGGGAGAGATCGTGGGTGGTTTCTTTATTCGGAAAGGCGGAATGTCCGCCCCCTCCCTCTTTATAAGAAGGGGAAACAGGGGCAGTTCGCCCATCTCGCCAGTTGCTATTTCCAATCTCAGAAATCTCCACCGCTCCCCCCTTTCTTCCCAAAGCTGAAAGAGAGCAGCGCTCCGCCCCCCATCGCCACCAGCACCACCAACGCCGTCGATCTCCCCCACCACCTCCGCCATGGCTCCAAAAACCGGCAAGGGAAAAGCCGTGAAGTCGACTGAGGCGCAGCGGCTCGCGGCGCTGCAAAAGGAGCGGACAACCTTCCCCCCCCCCCCCCAAGCTCGCCGCGAAGGAGCTGAGGGAGTACTACTACCTCTTCTGGTCGACGGAGACGCGAGCGCATCCGCGCACGAAGGTACTCTCCGCCACCTCTTCGGAACGGGCTCCGAATGGATATCCCTTCTTCACGTTGTTCTTCTACTGCGGGCTCTACCCGCCTTTCTCTGAATTTTTCTGCGACATTATGAACACCTACGGGTTCCACCTCCTTGACTTCACCCCCAATGCCGTTCTGACCATGGCAGTTTTCGCACATCTCTGCAAAAAATTTGTCAGAGTCGCTCCAAACGTAGCTCTTTTCCGCCACTTCTTCATGCCCTGAGTTGAGAGAGGAGAGCCTTTATCCGGCGGAATCACCTGGATCTTGATAGCTGGCAAGAAGGAAGCTTATCTGGAGGGAGAGCTCCGCGGCAAGTGGGAGGAATGGAGAGCAGACTGGTGCTGGATTGTCGAGGAGAACCAGCAGCCGTTTACCGCCCAACGCCAAGCCCCAGTAGCACGCGGCAATGATTGGAGCAGCATGGCCCCGGAAGATGATAGGCTAAAGATTGCCATCACCTGGATCCTACGCCTCAGGCTTGCCGGGCTTACTGTAGGCGTCGTTTGCGCAGATTTCCTTCGCCGCCGCATCGCCCCCCTGCAGGAGAGGAGGAGACCCGCCTGGGAGTTCGGGGGTGCGGCGGACATCATGAGGCTGCGCCCGGGCCTCAACTTCAACTTCACTGTCCTGGAACTGGACGCGATGCTCAAGGAATTGTTCAAGCACGACCCTCAACATCCCGAATGGTTCAGGTTGCCGAAGGGTGTCGTTCCGCTGTGCAACAACTCCTCGCTCAACCGCATCCGTGCAATGATGCCGCTGTGCGATTCGCATGGAATTGTCCCAATTTGGCAAGAGCCTGCAGACGACGTTGTGCAGGAGTTCTTTGACGGCTTGGTAGAAGTGCTGGTCCGCTCCGATGAGCAGAAAAGCCTCACCCGCGACACCACCGATGCGGAGATGCAGCGCATCGCCACTAGGGCGGAAGAGGCGGCGGCAACCGCTGCCGCGGGCGAGTTTGGATTCACAGTGGAGGAGGCAGAGGAAGCAGAGGCGGCAAGACTTGCCGAGCGAGAGGAGTTTGCCGGCGAGGGAGAGCTTGCCGAGCCCGAAGCTGAGTCGAGCGAGCCCGCCGAGGGTGCGAGCGGCTCGTCGAAGACCGACTCCTCTTCCTCCTCATCTTCAGACAGCCCACCGCAAGCAGAGCCCCCAGCTCCACCAAGAAGGCATCTCTGCAAGGTTGGGGAAGTGGCGGGGCGGCGGACGAGTCAACAGCCACCGCGCCGCGTGACACGCTCCACCGTGGCAAGCACTGTTGCCGCGGGAGCACCCCACGCCGCTGCGGCAACTGGAGCGGGGTCCTCCCGGACCGCCGCTTCTGCTCTTGCCGCTGCCCCCGCCAAGCGGTTAAGGGAACCCACTCCTCCGCCTCGTCGCGCCGAAGGTGGGCCGGACTTCGACCTCTCCACGCTCAGATCCGACGAAGAAGAAGAAGAGTAAGATTCTTTGCTGTACTTGTAGTACTTCAATTCTTGCTGTTTTGTCTTGTATCTGATTTGCTTTACTCTAAACCCATTCCTTTTCAGGACGCTGGCCCAGAGAGCGGCGAAGAGAGCCAAGGTCCTGGTGATTGTCATCGAGGAAGAAACCACCGCGACAACAGGGTGTGTGTCCGAGACCATCTTGCCGGACCCGGCAACTATTCCCCAAAGCAGCCCCCAGCGCAGCCCCCAGCGTAAGTATATGGTTTACTTCCCGCTGTTAGGCGCGCATGGGTGCTCTTTCTTTGCTGGCATCTGACTATTGGTTTGTGTAGGAGCAGAGCAGCCTCACCAGGAGCGCTCGGAAGCCGCCCCCGACATGACATCGGCTTCGACTACACCGCCAAGGGAGGATTCCCCGGCAAGGGAAGATGCCGGGGAAAACTGATCCACGGACACCTATGGAACCGGCAGACCGAGCCCCTTTCCGTTCAGCGGGGGGCAGAGATCGCACAAAGAGCAGATCGAGGCGAAGCACACGAGCAGTTTACCCAGCTTCGGAGCTCTCTGGAGGGATAATACTCCTACTGCTGCATGTCTGAGTGTATTGAGTTCTTGCTCGGGAGCGCTGAGTGCTACAGTACACACTAGCTGCTAACGAGACTGAGTGTCAGTGTTTTCTGCCTTCGACCCCCCCCCCTCTACGTTGCGCATGGGCCTCCTTTTATATGCTCAAGGGGTCACCGACAGGTGGCAACGTAGACAAGGGTAAAAATGGAAAAGGGTCGCGGTTGGTACAACTACCTGTACAGTGTATCATACCTAACCCTGACAGTAGGGGACAAAGGCATTAAATGCCCGTCTGCGTCACCCAAATAGTGCAAAAAGGGACCGTCAGGGGCGCCACCACTTGCCACGATGGCAATCTTGTCAGCGTCGCTTGCCACCGAGTACCGCTGGCTGCACAGCCTCTTGCCACGCGCGCCTGGAAAGGTCCCAGGGCGACACGTTGGTGGATGTGCTGGAGCGCGGGTACAGAGTGGTAGCTTGCCGCGGCAAGCGCCTTGCCGCGGTTGTTGGCTTGTTGCGTCCGGAAGCTTGTCGCTCATCGGGCCTTGCCGGGACGCGTGGTGCGTCGCGGCAAGTTCCTTGAGATGCCTTGGTTGGCCTTCCCGGCAAGCTCCTCTTGCCGGGGCCTTGTCTCCTTGGCTTGAATACTTTGTTCTTCAATGGCTCCAAAGGAACCACGGAGGACCTTGGCGGTCACCCGGCAAGCCTTGCCGCGGGGTGCTGCGACTGCCCGTGCACAAGTTCGGGATAGTAGGGTACCCCTACTCTAGTACACCGACAGGAGCCCCCGGGCCTGGGCCACACACGGTGCCGAGCGCTGTTGGGCCAGGCCCAAAACAGGGCACGGGCACGTGCGGCCTGGGTTACGCCGTATCTCACTCCGTATCCACCGCGCCCTCCCCAAACGGCACGCGTTGAATGCGGCGTCGTGTGAGAGATCGTGGGTGGTTTCTTTATTCGAAAAGGCGGAACGTCCGCCCCCTCCCTCTTTATAAGCAGGGGAAACAGGGGAAGTTCGCCCATCTCTCCGGTTGCTATTTCCAATCTCAGAAATCTCCGCCGCTCCCCCCTTTATTCCCAAAGCTGAAAGAGAGCAGCGCTCCGCCCCCCATCGCCACCAGCACCACCAACGCCGTCGATCTCCCCCACCACCTCCGCCATGGCTCCGAAAACCGGCAAGGGAAAAGCCGTGAAGTCGACCGAGGCACAGCGGCTCGCGGCGCTGCGAAAGGAGCGGACAACCTTCCTCCCAAGCTCGCCGCGAAGGAGCTGAGGGAGTACTACTACCTCTTCTGGTCGACGGAGACGCGAGCGCATCCGCGCATGAAGGTACTCTCTGCCACCGCTTCGGAACGGGCTCCGAATGGATATCCCTTCTTCGCATTGTTCTTGTACTGCGGGCTCTGCCCGCCTTTCTCTAAATTTTTCTGCGACATTATGAACACCTACGGGTTCCACCTCCTTGACTTCACCCCCAATGCCGTTCTGACCATGGCAGTTTTCGCACATCTCTGCGAAAACTTTGTCAGAGTCCATCCAAACGTAGCTCTTTTCCGCCACTTCTTTATGCCCCGAGTTGAGAGAGGAGAGCCTTTATCCGGCGGAATCGCCTGGATCTCGAGAGCTGGCAAGAAGGAAGCTTATCTGGAGGGAGAGCTCCGCGGCAAGTGGGAGGAATGGAGAGCGGACAGGTGCTGGATTGTCGAGGAGAACCCGCAGCCGTTTACCGCCTAGCGCCAAGCCCAAGTAGCGTGCGGCAATGATTGGAGCAGCGTGGCCCCAAAAGATGATAGGCTAAAGATTGCCATCACCCGGATCCTACGCCTCAGGCTTGCCGGGCTTACTATAGGCGCTGTTGGCGCAGATTTCCTTCGCCGCCGCATCGCCCCCCTGCAGGAGAGGAGGAGACCCGCCTGGGAGTTCGGGGGTGCGGCGGACATCATGAGGCTGCACCCGGGCCTCAACGTCAACTTCACTGTCCTGGAACTGGACGCGATGCTCAAGGAATTGTTCAAGCACGACCCTCAACATCCCGAATGGTTCAGGTTGCCGAAGGGTGTCGTTCCGCTGTGCAACAACTCCTCGCTCGACCGCATCCGTGCAATGATGCCGCTGTGCGATTCGCATGGAATTGTCCCAACTTGGCAAGAGCCTGTAGACGACGTTGTGCAGGAGTTCTTTGACGGCTTGGTAGAAGTGCTGGTCCGCTCCGATGAGCAGAAAAGCCTCACCCGCGACACCACCGATGCGGAGATGCAGCGCATGGCCACTAGGGCGGAAGAGGCGGCGGCAGCTGCTGCCGCGGGCGAGTTTGGATTCACCGTGGAGGAGGCAGAGGCAGCAGAGGCGGCAAGCCTTGCCGACCGAGAGGAGTTTGCCGGCGAGGGAGAGCTTGCCGAGCCCGAAGCTGAATCGAGCGAGCCCGCCGAGGGTGCGAGCGGCTCGTCGAAGACCGACTCCTCTTCCTCCTCATCTTCAGACAGCCCACCGCAAGCAGAGCCCCCAGCTCCACCAAGAAGGCGTCTCCGCAAGGTTGGGGAAGTGGCGGGGCGGCGGACGAGTCAACAGCCACCGCCCCGCGCGACACGCTCCACCGTGGCAAGCACTGTTGCCGCGGGAGCACCCCATGCCGCTGCGGCAACTGGAGCGGGGTCCTCCTGGACCGCCGCTTCTGCTCTTGCCGCTGCCCCCGCCAAGCGGTTAAGGGAACCCACTCCTCCGCCTCGTCACGCCGAAGGTGGGCCGGACTTCGACCTCTCCACGCTCAGCTCCGACGAAGAAGAAGAAGAGTAAGATTCTTTGCTGTACTTGTAGTACTTCAATTCTTGATGTTTTGTCTTGTATCTGATTTGCTTTACTCTGAACCCATTCCTTTTCAGGACTCTGGCCCAGAGAGCGGCGAAGAGAGCCATGGTCCCGGTGATTGTCATCGAGGACGAAACCACCGCGACAACGGGGGGTGTGTCCGAGACCATCTTGCCGGACCCGGCAACTATTCCCCAAAGCAGCCCCCAGCGTAAGTATATGGTTTACTTCCTGCTGTTAGGCGCGCATGGGTGCTCTTTCTTTGCTAGCATCTGACTATTGATTTGTGTAGGAGCAGAGCAGCCTCACCAGGAGCGCTCGGAAGCCGCCCCCGACATGACATCGGCTTCGACTACACCGCCAAGGGAGGATTCCCCGGCAAGGGAAGATGCCGGGGAAAACTGATCCACGGACACCTATGGGACCGGCGGACCGAGCCCCTTTCGGTTCGGCGGGGGGCGGAGATCGCACGAAGTGCAGATCGAGGCGAAGCACACGAGCAGTTTACCCAGAGCTCTCCGGAGGGATAATACTCCTACTGCTGCATGTCTGAGTGTATTGAGTTCTTGCTCGGGAGCGCGGAGTGCCACAGTACACACTAGCTGCTAATGAGACCGAGTGTGAGTGTTTTCTGCCTTCGAACCCCCCCCCCCTCTACGTTGCGCATGGGCCTCCTTTTATAAGCTCAAGGGGTCACCGACAGGTGGCAACGTAGACAAGGGTAAAAATGGAAAAGGGTCGCGGTTGGTACAACTACCTGTACAGTGTATCATACCTAACCCTGACAGCAGGGGACAAAGGCATTAAATGCCCGTCTGCATTGCCCAAACAGTGCAAAAAGGGACCGTCAGGGGCGCCACCACTTGCCACGATGGCAATCTTGTCAGCATCGCTTGCCACCGCGTACCGCTGGCTGCACAGCCTCTTGCCACGCGCGCCTGGAAAGGTCCCAGGGCGACATGTTGGTGGATGTGCTGGAGCGCGGGTACAGAGTGGTAGCTTGCCGCGGCAAGCGCCTTGCCGCGGTTGTTGGCTTGTCGCGTCCGGAAGCTTGTCGCTCACCGGGCCTTGCCGGGACGCGTGGCGCATCGCGGCAAGTTCCTTGAGATGCCTTGGTTGGCCTTCCCGGCAAGCTCCTCTTGCCGGGGCCCTGTCTCCTTGGCTTGAATACTTTGTTCTTGAATGGCTCCAAAGGAACCACGGAGGACCTTGGCGGTCACCCGGCAAGCCTTGCCGCGGGGTGCTGCGACTGCCCGTGCACAAGTTCGGGATACTAGGGTACCCCTAATCTAGTACACCGATAGGAGCCCCCGGGCCAGGGCCACACACAGTGCCGAGCGCTATTGGGCCAGGCCCAAAACAGGGCACGGGCACGCACGGGTTGGGTTACGCCGTATCTCACTCCGTATCCACCACGCCCTCCCCGAACGGCACACGTTGAATGCAGCGTCGTGGGAGAGATCGTGGGTGGTTTCTTTATTCGGAAAGGCAGAACATCCGCCACCTCCCTCTTTATAAGCAGGGGAAACAGGGGCAGTTCGCCCATCTCGCCAGTTGCTATTTCCAATCTCAAAAATCTCCGCCGCTCCCCCCTTTATTCCCAAAGCTGAAAGAGAGCAGCGCTCCGCCCCCCATCGCCACCAGCACCACCAACGCCGTCGATCTCCCCCTCCACCTCCGCCATGGCTCCGAAAACCGGCAAGGGAAAAGCCGTGAAGTCGACCGAGGCGCAGCGGCTCACGGTGCTGCGAAAGGAGCGGACAACCTTCCCCCCAAGCTCGCTGCGAAGGAGCTGAGGGAGTACTACTACCTCTTCTGGTCGACGGAGACGTGAGCGCATCCGCGCACGAAGGTACTCTCCGCCGCCGCTTCGGAACGGGCTCCGAATGGATATCCCTTCTTCGCGTTGTTCTTCTACTGCGGGCTCTGCCCGCCTTTCTCTGAATTTTTCTGCGACATTATGAACACCTACGGGTTCCACCTCCTTGACTTCACCCCCAATGCCGTTTTGACCATGGCAGTTTTCGCACATCTCTGCGAAAACTTTATCGGAGTCCATCCAAACGTAGCTCTTTTCCGTCACTTCTTTATGCCCTGAGATGAGAGAGGAGAGCCTTTATCCGGCGGAATCGCCTGGATGTCGAGAGCTGGCAAGAAGGAAGCTTATCTGGAGGGAGAGCTCCGCGGCAAGTGGGAGGAATGGAGAGCGGACTGGTGATGGATTGTCGAGGAGAACCCGCAGCTGTTTACCGCCCAGCGCCAAGCCCCAGTAGTGCGCGGCAATGATTGGAGCAGCGTGGCCCCGGAAGATGATAGGCTAAAGATTGCCATCACCCGGATCCTACGCCTCAGGCTTGCCGGGCTTACTGTAGGCGCCGTAGGCGCAGATTTCCTTCGCCGCCGCATCGCCCCCCTGCAGGAGAGGAGGAGACCCGCCTGGGAGTTCGGGGGTGCGGCGGACATCATGAGGCTGCGCCCGGGCCTCAACTTCAACTTCACTGTCCTGGAACTGGACGCGATGCTCAAGGAATTGTTCAAGCACGACCCTCAACATCTCGAATGGTTCAGGTTGCCGAAGGGTGTCGTTCCACTATGCAACAACTCCTCGCTCAACCGCATCCGTGCAATGATGCCGCTGTGCGATTCGCATGGAATTGTCCCAACTTGGCAAGAGCCTACAGACGACGTTGTGCAGAAGTTCTTTGACGGCTTGGTAGAAGTGCTGGTCCGCTCCGATGAGCAGAAAAGCCTCACCCGCGACACCACCGATGCGGAGATGCAACGCATCGCCACTAGGGAGGAAGAGGCGGCGGCAGCCGCTGCCTTGGGCGAGTTTGGATTCACCGTGGAGGAGGCAGAGGCAGCAGAGGCAGCAAGCCTTGCCGAGCGAGAGGAGTTTGCCGGCGAGGGAGAGTTTGCCGGCGAGGGAGAGCTTGCCGAGCCCGATGCTGAGTCGAGCGAGCCCGCCGAGGGTGCGAGCGGCTCGTCGAAGACCGACTCCTCTTCCTCCTCATCTTTAGACAGCCCGCCGCAAGCAGAGCCCCCAGCTCCACCAAGAAGGCATCTCCGCAAGGTTGGGGACGTGGCAGGGCGGCGGACGAGTCAACAGCCGCGGCGCTGTGCGACACGCTCCACCGTGGCAAGCACTGTTGCCGCGGGAGCACCCCACGCCGCTGCGGCAACTAGAGTGGGGTCCTCCCGGACTGCCGCTGCCCCCGCCAAGCGGTTAAGGGAACCCACTCCTCCGCCTCGTCGCGCCGAAGGTGGGCCGGACTTCGACCTCTCCGCGCTCAGCTCCAACGAAGAAGAAGAAGAGTAAGATTCTTTGTTGTACTTGTAGTCCTTCAATTCTTGCTGTTTTGTCTTGTATCTGATTTGCTTTACTCTGAACCCATTCCTTTTCAGGACGCTGGCCCGGAGAGCGGCGAAGAGAGCCAAGGTCCCAGTGATTGTCATCGAGGACGAAACCACCGCGACAACGGGGGGTGTGTCCGAGACCATCTTGCCGGACCTGGCAACTATTCCCCAAAGCAGCCCCCAGCGCAGCCCCCACCGTAAGTATATGGTTTACTTCCCGCTGTTAGGCGCGCATGGGTGCTCTTTCTTTGCTGGCATCTGACTATTGGTTTGTGTAGGAGCAGAGCAGCCTCACCAGGAGCGCTCGAAAGCCGCCCCCGACATGACATCGGCTTCGACTACACCGCCAAGGGAGGATTCCTCGGCAAGGGAGCGTTCTCCGGCAAGGGAGAAGTCTCCGGCAAGGGAGAGTTCTCCGGCAAGAGGCAGCACCAGCGACCCCCTGGTGGCGGAGACCGTGACTGTAGAACCCAGTACAGGTAATCCTCTTTCTTGAAAGCTTCCCTTGGGTTCTTCTTCTTCTTATTTTCTTTTTGGATATTTTCTTGACTTTTCTCCCTCTTCCGGCCTTCAGACCCACCTGTCACGGAGCCGATGGAGACCGAGGTTGCCGGCGAGGAGAACGCGCGCGGCAATACCGACGACGCCGCTGCCACTGAAGAAGCAGCTGACGCTGATGATCCCGCCGGCGAAGAGGCTGCCAAAGCTGCTGCCGCAGAAGCCGGCGAGGGGTCTGGCGATCGCACTGACGGCCCCAAGACCGCAAGAGCGCAAGGCGCTACGCCGACCGTCGATCCCTCCGCCACTGCCGTAGCGACAGGCTCCGAAGAGCCCCGGCCTGGCGCCTATTTGAAGGCCGGCGATGGCGTCTTCATCAAGCTCCCCTGGGCGTCAAGCTCCAGGGCGCCGGTCGAAGGAGAAATCTTGGATGGAGAGGTGCTCGCCTCCACTGGGCTGACGCTGGTTGATGCGCCGAGCAGCAGCAGCGGCGAGTCTGAGGAGGAGCAGCTGCTGCGGAAGCTGGTGTCGCACTACCGCGCTCGGCAGGCCAAGGTGGAATCCCGAGAAGCGCTTGTCGCGCAGGCGGGAGTGGACATCGAGAAGCGCGCGGAGGAGCTTCGGGGTCGCAACCAGGAAGCTCTCCGGTCCCTAGCAGAGAAGCGGGAGCAACTTGCCGAGGAGCGGAAATCCTTCCTCCTCGAGAAGGCCGAAGTTGAAGAGCAACAGCGGCTTGCCGCCGAGGAGCTATTTGCGCAGGAGGGCGAGTTGGCGCAGCGGAAGGTCAATCTTGACAGCCATGAGGAGGAGCTTGCTGCGCGCGAGCAAACATTCGGCGGGGCTCTCAAGGAAGCAAAGGATGCTGCCGCAGCTGCCGAGGCCGCCAAGAAAGAGCTGGAGACGAAGGTGGCACGGCTGGAGGCCGATCTCAAGGCGAGCGGTGAAGAGCTTGCCGCGCTCAAGCGTGAGCGCGAGAAGGACGCCTACACTCTTGGCGAGCTGCAAGGTAGTCTCGCCGAGAAGGGCAAGGAGCTCAGCGCCGCCAAGGACTCCAACGCAGATCTTGAGTTGAAGCTGACTACTTTGACCAAGACGCTGGACGGCGCCAGGGAGCAGGAGGTGGCTTTGAAGAAACAGATCAAGGCCGACGAGGCGCTGCTGGCGAGTGCTGCCGCCCCCCAGAACACTTTTAGGGAGAATGTGGAGCACTGGACGGAGGGTCTCGTGGATGTTGCCGCAGCCATCAACAGTGAGTTGGCGCAGCTGGGGATGGAGGATTTCGGGTATCCCTCCGATGAGAACCTCCAACACAGCGCCAAGCTCAGCTTGTTCTTCAAAGGCGTGACGATGGCCCTCCAGCGACTCCGGGAGAGGATCCCAAAGCAGCTGGCCGACGAGTCGCGCCAGATCTGCGCGGGAGCTCTTCAAAAGGTGTTGGTGAAGGTGGCCTTCCGCAACCCGGGCCTCAACCTCACCAACGTCCTCAAGACATTGCCGCCGGAAGCTGATCTGGAAGCGCTCAAGACCCTTGTCGCACCCATTGTGGACAAGGTGAGCGAGATCAAGAGGGTTGAGGATGACCGCGTAGATTAGGCCGCCCGTTTTCTCCTTTTCTTGTCGCTGCTAGTCATGTTACGAGAACAATCTATTAGAGCTGCGACAAGTTATCTTGTAATATAACTTTATTTTGGGTATCGATTGCTATGTTATTTCCTTTACTTGATTCCTTCCTTTGTATGTTTTCGCCCTACGCTTTTAGGGAACTTGTCGGTGCAGGCACCTTAGTCGCGAGCGCTGAGTGCGGGACGTCAGCAGCCTGCTGGCGGTGCCGCCACCGACAAGAAACCTTGTCGCAACTAGTCGCAGCTCACTTAAGTTGTTGAGCGGACTCGAAACAAAGTAAGGGCGCAACTAGCTACGAGTTGGTTCCTCCGCGCACAGGTTTTCCATACAAAGCACGGTCGTTCGAGGAAGATAACTTAAAATTTTTAAAACTGATTGCTCAAACTTTGGCAACTTATCTTTTCTATCGTTTGCTTCCCAGTAAAGCGAAACTTTCTTGAACGACGCCTGGTCCACACCATTATCTTCTCCTTTCCCCCCCGGCAAACTTGTGGGCGAGGCAACCTTCCTTTCTTTGAGAAAGAGAAAGAAGAGAAAATAAAGATATGGAGCCTTACGACTCGTTATTGCTTACCGGGGGTAGGCGCTGCACAAAGTGTCAGATAACACATGCAAAAAATAGAAAGCATGAAACTGACAGGATATGCGGAGCACATGAGCTTTACTTATGCACGGGGTCTGCGCCCATCTTTGTACAAAGGATTACCAGCAACAGCGGCAAGACTTGTACAAAAGGTGGTTGCCGGAACAGATTCTGGCAACCGCGCCTTACGGGTAAAACTTACGAAGATACTCAATGTTCCAGTAGTTGCTCACCGGAGTGCCATCTTCGGTCTCAAGGTGGACAGCGCCAGGCCTAGTGACTCGTTTCACCCGGTAAGGGCCTTCCCACTTTGGCGTCAACCTGTTAGAATTCTTGGCGGACTGAACACGCCGAAGAACAAGGTCGCCTTCCTCGAGACTTCTGGCATTAACTTTGCGGCTATGGTAGCGGAAAAAAGCTTGCTGGTAGCGAGCAGCTCGTACAGCAGCCTGAAGACGGTCTTCCTCAAGGAGCAGCGCATCATCTTGTCGCAGCTGCTCTTGCTCAAGCTCATCATAAGCGAGCACTCAAGGCGACCCGTATACGAGTTCCGTGGGGAGAACTGCCTCTGCTCCATAGACTAGAGCGAAAGGTGTCTGGCCAGTGGCTCGATTTAGCGTCGTTCTAATCGACCAAAGAACCACCGGCAGCTCCTCAATCCAGTTCTTTCCGCACTTGTGCAGCCTGTCGAAAGTCCTGGTCTTGAGCCGCCGCAGCACTTCAGCATTTGCCCTCTCCGCTTGACCGTTGCTTCTCGGATGAGCAACAGAAGCGAAGCAGACCTTGGTGCCAAGATCTTGGACGTACTGCATGAAGGTGCGGCTCGTGAATTGCGTGCCGTTGTCGGTGATGATCCTGTTAGGGATCCTGAAGCGGCAAACAATCGACCTAAAGAACTTGACTGCTGACTGTGCTGTCACCTTCCTCACTGCTTCCACTTCCGGCCACTTTGTGAACTTGTCGATTGCAACGTACAAGTACTCAAAGCCCCCGACAGCTCGGGGAAAGGGGCCGAGGATGTCGAGCCCCCAGACCGAAAATGGCCAGGATAAAGGGATCGTCTGGAGAGCTTGAGCCGGCTGGTGTATCTACTTGGAATGGAACTGGCACGCTTCACACTTGGTTACTTGTGCAGTTGCATCCTGGAGGGCTGTCGGCCAAAAGAAACCTTGCCGGAACGCTTTGCCGGCAACTGCTCTTGCACCAATGTGGTGGCCACATATGCCTCCATGTATCTCTGCCAACAGCCTCTATCTGTCTTCCCGATGAATACACTTCAATTTCACACCGTTGAGTCTTCTTCTGTACAGTGTGTTGTCGACAAACTGGTACATACTCGACTGCCAGGCTACTCTTTCCGCTTCTTCTTGCTCTTCGGGAAGTTCTCCTGTTTGAAGGAAACGGACAATCTGCTGTGCCCATGCTGGAGCTTGCGGCTCGACAACAAGGACTAAAGGCACATCTGCTGCTGCGGGAACATCCGCTTCTACGGCGAGAACCTGCGGTTCAGCCAGAGCTTGACATTCCCCGGCAAGCTTGCCGGAGCAAAACTTGTCGGGAGCGTCTGCTTCAACGGAACAAACCCTAGGGCTTGCCGGAGCAGACTGCTCCTCAGCACCCTTGGTGTTGATCTTGGGGACCTTCTTGGCGGCGGCTTCGGGGAGCTCTGCCGGAAAATAGTCACCAGAAATCAACTTCCTCTTCTTGCTCTGTCCAGTTGATGGCGTTACAGACGGTTGAGTCAGTTTGAGCACAAAGATCCCTGGTTCCACAGGTAACTTAAGTGCGGCGCACTTTGACAGGCCATCGGCAATGTCGTTCTGAGCTCTTGGAACATATTCCATCTGTAGGCCGTCAAAGTGCTCTTCTAAATTTCTCACTTCATCAACGTAAGCTTCCATCAACGGACTCTGATAATTCTTGTTCACTTGGCGGACGACAAGCTGCGAGTCACCCCTGACAATGAGCTTCTTGATCCCAAGGTCTGCCGCGATCCTGAGACCGGCAAGCAAACCTTCATACTCTACAGTATTGTTTGTTGCTTTCTCCTTGGGAAAGTGCATTTGGACTACGTACTTGAGGTGCTCTCCGGTGGGCGCAACAAGTAGCACGCCCGCACCGGCGCCTTGCAGCGAGAAAGCACCATCAAAGTACATCAGCCACTCTTTGCTTGCTTCCTTGACGGGGATGCTCGTTTCTGGAATTTCTTCATCTGGTGTTGGCGTCCATTCTGCTATGAATTCTGCAAATGCTCTACTCAGGATAGTTGAAGTGCTCTCAAACTTGAGGCCAAAGCTTGACAGTTCCAGTGCCCACTCGACAATCCTGCCTGTTGCTTCTGGATTTTGCAGTATCCTCTTCAGCGGAAAACGAGTGACAACTGTGATCTCATGTGCTTGGAAGTAATGGCGCAGCTTCCTCGAGGCCATGAGAAGGACGAAAAGCAATTTCTGCACACCAGAATACCTTAACCTAGCCCCCTGCAGAAGGGAACTGACAAAGTAAACTGGGCGCTGCACCATTCTCTTCTGTATCTCCTCACGCGCCTGCGCAGATCTATCTTTGTCGGGACCAGAGCTTGTCGGTGAAGCCCCCTGCTTGTCGCTGGATGCATCTGCCGTGGTTGCCAGCTCATCATCCGCCTCCCTCTCCGCTACTAACGCAGCACTAACCACTTGATTGGTTGCCGCTATATACAACAGCAACTTCTCTTGTGGCTTAGGCGCGACAAGTGTTGGAGTGGAGAATAGGTACCTCTTCAAGTCCTGCAGCGCAGCCTCCACTTCCGGAGTCCATTTCATTGGACCTGCCTTTTTCAATATTTTGAAAAACGGCAGGGCGCACTCAGCAGATCTAGAGATAAACCTGTTGAGAGCAGCCACGCAACCGGCAAGTCTTCGTACATCCTTGACACGCTTTGGTGCTTCAATCCACTCAATGGCCTTGATCTTGTCGGGATTGGCTTCAATTCCCCGCTAAGACACGAAGAACCCGAGAAGCTTGCCGGAGGGGACTCCAAACACACACTTCTCGGGGTTAAGCTTGAGGTTGATCTTGCGCAAATTTACAAAGGTTTCGTCTAAATCCTGAATCAGAGTTGCCTTGTCCTTGCTTTTGACCACTATGTCATCCATGTATGCTTCCACATTTCTGTGCATTTATGGCTCAAAAGCGTCATGGACTACCCTTGCAAATGTTGAACCAGCATTCTTTAACCCGAAAGGCATCCGTACGAAACAGTATGTGCCACATGGAGTGATGAATGCGGTCTTCTCCACATCCTCTTCTGCCATGAAGATCTGATGGTATCCTGAATATGCGTCAAGAAATGAAAGCAAGTCACATCCAGCCGTGGAGTCTACAATCTGGTCAATGCGCGGCAAGGGAAATGGGTCTTTGGGACAAGCTTTATTGACATCGGTGAAGTCGATACAAAGCCTCCATTTCCCGTTTGCTTTGCGCACGACTACAGGATTGGCCAACCACGTAGGATGGAGCACTCCTCTGACAAGGCCTGCTGCTTCCAATTTCTTGATTTCTTCTGCGATGAATTCTTGGCGCTCCACTGCTTGTTTCCTGACTTTCTGCTTGACGGGCCGCGCATGAGGACAGACGGCAAGGTGGTGCTCGATTACTATCCTGGGAACACCGGGGATGTCAGACGATTGCCACGCAAACACGTTGACGTTCGCCCGCAGGAAAGCAACGAGCGCGCTTTCCTATTTAGGGTCGAGAGTGGCACTGATGGTGAAGGTACCACCAGTGCCGTCCTCCTTTGCGGACACCTTCTTGGTCTCTGGTGGAGCTGCCATTGTCTTCTTACACTTGCCGGTGGAGCCCGATGGTGTGTCCTCGACGGTAGCGCAGCACTCCGAAGAGGTGCGCTTGCCGGAGTGGGCATCAGAGCTCTTGCCGGACTTGGTCTTCTTCTTTCCCTCGGGAGCTTCAACGGCAAGTGACTTGCGATCTGCTGCGGCTGCCGCTTCTCGGTAGATTTTGTCGGCGCAGATAAGAGCGTCCTTCTTGTCGCCAGGGACAGAGATGAAACTTATCGGGCCTGGCATCTTCAGCACGTTGTATGCATAGTGAGAGGCTGCCATGAATTTGGCGAGTGCTGGACGGCCGAGTATCCCATTGTAAGGCAATGGAAAATCAGCAACGTCAAAAGTGACCCTCTCAGTCCTGAAGTTCAACTCGCTGCCAAATGTCACCGGCAATGTGATCTTTCCCTTCGGCTTGCTCCTTCCCGGATTGATTCCTTGGAATGTTCCGGTCTCTTCGAGCTCGCTATCAGGGATCTGGAGTTTCTGGAGTACCGCGGAGGAGATCAGGTTCAAGCCGGCCCCGCCGTCAACCAGCATCTTAGTGACCTTGAGGTTGCGGATAGTTGGTGAAACCAACATCGGCAAGCACCCGACCGCAGTTATGCGATCAGGGTGGTCCTCAATATCAAAGATGATAGGCGTGCTGGACCATTTTTTCAGAGGCTTGCGTGACTCGACAGGTGGTTCTGCCGCGTTGACTTCCCGCACCCACTGCTTGAGCTGGCGGTGCGAAGTATGTAGAGAAGCACCGCCGTCAACGCACATGACCTCTGTGGCTTTCTGGAACTCCTGCTCACCAGTCTCGTCATCATCCATACCTTCATCGTCGTCGTCGTCTTCATCCTTGTCGCGGCCACAGGGAGTTCTGTCTCCTTGCCGCTGCTTGGCCTTGCCGCGGCGTCCTCCTCGGCCGGGGCGTTTCTTGCCAGATCCCCCAGTACCTTCTTGGGCCTTCTCATTGTCGCGTCGCTCGTATTCAGCCTTTTGCTGCTCGACAAGCTGCTCGACCTTCTTGCAGCTCTGGAGGTCATGGCCCTTGGTGCGGTGGATCTTGCAGTACTGCTTGTCGGTGCCGTCCTGCTTGTCGGCGACCGCCACAGTGTCCTTGGCGCCACCTTCGTTGCCGGACTGCTCAACGACTAGCACATCTTTGCCCTTCTTTTTCCTGTTGTTCCGCCGCCGGTTTTTCTTTGCCGGGGCAGCATCCTCGCTGTCAGATCCTCCTGCTCCTCTGTTCTCTCCGGGAAGTTTCCTCCCTTCCTCAGCACGTGCACACTTGTCGGCCAGGGCATATAGCTCACTGACGTCTCTGATCCTGCACATCGCCATCTCCTCCTGCATCCTGCGGTTACGCACGTTCTGATGGAACGCGCTGATGACCGCGGCAGGGTGGACATCTAGGATGTTGTGCTGTACATGGCTGAATCTCTGAATGTACTTGCGCAGGGGCTCTCCTTCCTTATGGGCGAGCAGATGAAGGTCGCTCTCTTGGCCATGAGGTTTGTGGCCGCTTGTAAAGGCGCCGACAAACTAATGGCATAGGTCTGCCCATGAGGATATGGAGTTGTCCGGCAAGTGCATGAGCCAGGACCTGACATTGGGCTTGAGCACCAGCGGGAAGTAGTTGGCAAGGATCTTGTCGTCCCGCCCCCAGCAGCTTGCACCGCGATGGTGTAGATGCTGAGGAACTCCGACGGATGCGACTTACCGTCGTACTTCTCTGGTACGTCTGGCTTGAAATTCTTCGTGCTGGGCCACTGGACTTGCCGCAGCTCACGGGTGAACGCAGGGCAACCTACCGCGTACGGCAAGTCGCCCGGTTCCCCTGGCGCATGCATGTCGATAGAGGGCCCAGTGCGCTGGTCCGATTGGCGCCGCGCTTCTCTTCGGCGCTCGATGCGAGTACGAACGTCTTCTTGCTGTCGTCCGTGAAGAACTTGGCGCTGATCACGACGAGTTCGTGGATCTGATGATGCGGTGGAGTCGTTGTCGAGGTAGATCCGGCGAGTCGGCGATCTTGGCCTTCGGGGTGGAGAGTGCACGGTGGTTGCACCCCCACCGGTTTTGTCGCCATCGGCTCGTGCCTGGCAATCTTGCCGCGGTTGTGATGTACTCGGCTGACGTGGAGTGTCGCAGTTGGCGAAGTCGATGAGACTCTGAATGGTGGCCCTCCATTCGTCGATCTTGTCCGCCGTCAGAGGGTAATCCAGGAGCAGTTGAGCTCACGCTAAAGCTTCTGCTGGAGTGGTGGGTGGCAGTGGCGAACGGTGCGAGGAGCGGGATATGCTCGGACTTCTAACTATGTTAGAAGGAGCAGTATCCCGTCCAGGCGACCGTGTCTTGCTCGTGCCAGCATGTTGGCGTGCATGCTGGTCTTGAGCATCCCGAGATCCACCAGCTCGATCTTGGTCCAACGAACGTATGGTACCGCGAGTACCATGACGCTGTCGGTCCCGCGCCTCCTGAGATGGGAGCGGTGCATGTACAGACGCCGAGGTCTGCGCAGCCTTGTCCTTGGACCTGGCAGCACCGTGAGCTCCCTTGTCGACGCCCGTTCTTCCGCCGGCGTCTACCCCACCACCCGTTTGCTCCGGTGGTGGTGGGATCGACGTGGACGGAGCAGCCACCTCCGAAGCCTTCTTCTTCGGTGGCATGTCGATGAAGAAGATGAAGATCTAGCTTGTGTGAACGCCGGATCAGGTTCACACAACCTCGACGCCCCCTACCTGGCGTGCCAAAGATGCCGGGGAAAACTGATCCACGGACACCTATGGGACCGGCGGACCGAGCCCCTTTCGGTTCGGCGGGGGGCGGAGATCGCACAAAGAGCAGATCGAGGCGAAGCACACGAGCAGTTTACCCAGCTTCGGAGCTCTCCGGAGAGATAATACTCCTACTGCTGCATGTCTGAGTGTATTGAGTTCTTGCTCGGGAGCGCTGAGTGCTACAGTACACACTAGCTGCTAACGAGACCGAGTGTGAGTGTTTTCTGCCTTCGACCCCCCCCCTCTACGTTGCGCATGGACCTCCTTTTATATGCTCAAGGGGTCACCGACAGGTGGCAACGTAGACAAGGGTAAAAATGGAAAAGGGTCGCGGTTGGTACAACTACCTGTACAGTGTATCATACCTAACCCTGACGGCAGGGGACAAAGGCATTAAATGCCCGTCTGCATCACCCAAACAGTGCAAAAAGGGACCGTCAGGGGCGCCACCGCTTGCCATGATGGCAATCTTGTCAGCGTTGCTTGCCACCGCGTACCGCTGGCTGCACAGCCTCTTGCCATGCGCGCCTGGAAAGGTCCCAGGGCGACACGTTGGTGGATGTGCTGGAGCGCGGGTACAGAGTGGTAGCTTGCCGCGGCAAGCGCCTTGCTGCGGTTGTTGGCTTGTCGTGTCTGGAAGCTTGTCGCTCACCGGGCCTTGCCGGGACGTGTGGCGCGTCGCGGCAAGTTCCTTGAGATGCCTTGGTTGGCCTTCCCGGCAAGCTCCTCTTGCCGGGGCCTTGTCTCCTTGGCTTGAATACTTTGTTCTTGAATGGCTCCAAAGGAACCACGGAGGACCTTGGCGGTCACCCGGCAAGCCTTGCCGCGGGGTGCTGCGACTGCCCGTGCACAAGTTCGGGATACTAGGGTACCCCTACTCTAGTACACCGACACAGATATCTATGTTGCTCAGTGAGGTTTATAGTTTTCCATAGTTTAGACCGAGTTTGTTCTTCATACCTACAGTCCACAAAAAAGCCAAAAAAATTAGGGTTAGTTCATCATATCCGAACCAATTTGAGCCTTTGCATAATCTTTCAGGGTTTCTGCTTTGTTGAATTTGCGATTGCATTGTCGTGTCTAGTTGCGGGTCTTAGCGTCTAGTCCTTGAGAGTTTCGAGTTCTGTCACAGTTTGTCACGCCGCCGCCACACCATCTTCATCGCTCCTGCCATATACCACCACCGCTGCCATATCCTACCAACGCTGCCATATACCACCACCGCTGCCGTATCCTACCACCGCCCCCATATACCACCACTGGTGCCATATCCTACCACCGCTACCATATACCACCATATATCCACCACCAATCCGAGTTCTTTTCATATTAGGTTTGTTTTCGAGATCCATCTATTTTCCGATTCGTGTTTCCTTGCCTGAGTAGGTTTCGAAAATAAAGAGAAGTGCAAAAAAAGAGAGCAAAAAAAACATTTTAGAATGTGCTTTTCCCTTGTTTCTGTGCCGCGTCATGATTTTGTTAGTGTTCTAGGCTCGCGTCTCTAGCACGGTCTAGCCTAGGACCAGCAGAGTACCATCATTGAGCATTTATTCAACTTTGCATCTCTGAATTGATTATTTATGACCCTTTTTGCTACCATATTATAAGCCTTCTCAGCTCCACATATATCTACGTTGTGTGTTTGACTCTCCCTAATAATCGCTGTATCCAAGCTTTGAGAGTTTTGACTACAATGGTTGCCGATCACCACCTCCAGCTGGGTAAGAACTGGTAAGAATTTGTAATTTTCTTGACGGATTTGTGACACACTGAACTCCGCCTTTGTTGTCTCAACATAGCCGGTCCCAAGCCCGGGTAAAGGAGGAGGGTTGTGATAAGCTTGGCGAGCCAACGTAAAAACTCAGCACTCTTATGGAGATGAAACCCAAAAGATTTTCGTTGGGGCGTAACCCTCTCAGCGACGCGCTACATTGGAACCTGGGTGTGGTGGAAAATGGGCAAGGGCCGGGCAGTTACCCCCAAGGTGGCGCGCCGTATCTTGATCTGGATACGGTGGCAAGTGAGCGAGGATCGGATCGCCGCATCCTTAGTGGCGCGCTACATCGGCGCCCGGATGTAGTGGAAAATGAGCAAGGGTTGAGGGAGTCCTGGACTAGGGGGTGTCCGGATAGCCGGACTATCATCATCGGCCGGACTCCAAGACTATGAAGATACAAGATTGAAGACTTCGTCCCGTGTCCGGATGGGACTTTCCTTGGCGTGGAAGGCAAGCTTGGCAATACGGATATGTAGATCTCCTACCATTGGAACCAACTCTGTGTAACCCTAGCCCTCTCCGGTGTCTATATAAACCGGAGGGTGTTAGTCTGTAGGACAACAATCACAACAACAATCATACCATAGGCTAGCTTCTAGGGTTTAGCCTCCTTGATCTCGTGGTAGATCCACTCTTGTACTACCCATATCATCAATATTAATCAAGCAGGAGTAGGGTTTTACCTCCATCGAGAGGGCCCGAACCTGGGTAAAAACATCATGTCCCTTGTCTCCTGTTACCATCCGCCTAGACGCACAGTTCGGGACCCCCTACCCGAGATCCGCCGGTTTTGACACCGACATTGGTGCTTTCATTGAGAGTTCCGCTGTGTCGTCACCGATAGGCTTGATGGCTCCTTCGATCATCAACAACGACGCAGTCCAGGGTGAGACTTTTCTCCCCGGACAAATCTTCGTGTTCGGCGGCTTTGCACTGCGGGCCAATTCGCTTGGCCATCTGGAGCAGATCGAAAGCTACGCCCCTGGCCATCAGGTCAGATTTGGGAGCTTAAACTTCACGGCTGACATCCGCGGAGACTAGATCTTCGATGGAATCGAGCCACAACCGAGCGTGCCGCACTGTCTCAATGGGCATGATTTAGCTCTGCTGCCGGACAATGCCCTGGAAGCCGCACATGAGTCCGCTATTATTCTTAATTCGGAGCCGACCGCGTAGATCGAGGATGGGTGGCTAGACACCGCCTCGGGGGCTGCAACCTCTACGGCGATGCAGCCGAATACTGACCTTGTCCCTTGCGACGCTCGTGACTCCGAGGTGCCGGACTCCGAACCTCCTGCGCCCCCTCCAATTGAATCCGATTGGGCGCCGATCATGGAGTTCACTGCCGCGGACATCTTTCAACACTCGCCTTTTGGCGACATCCTGAATTCGCTAAAGTATCTCTCGCTATCAAGAAAGCCCTGGCCGAATTGCGGTCAAGATGGTTGGGATGCGGACGACGAAGAAATTCAAAGCCCACCCACCACCCACTTTGTAGCCACTGTCGACGATCTAACCGACATGCTAGACTACGACTCCGAAGACATCGACGGTATGGACGACGATGCCGGAGACGACCAAGAACCAGCACCTACGGGGCACCGGAAGACCACCTCGTCATACGACATATACATGGTGGACATCCCAAAGGATGGGAATGGCGAAGAAGCAGCGGAGGCAGATTCCTCCAAGAAACAGCCCAAGCGCCGGCGTCAGCGGCGCCGCTCTAAATCCCGCCACAGCAAGAATGGAGATTCCGGCACTGGGGATAATAACACCCCAGAGAGTGCTGAAGACAACCCCATCCAGCAAGATTCAGCACAGGAGGACGGAGAAGCCAGCCCTCATGAGAGAGCGGCAGCCGAAGAGGTCGAGGATGATAATTACATGCCTCCCTCCGGAGACGAGGCAAGCCTCGACGACAACAAATTTGTCGTGCCCGAGGATCCCGTCGAACAAGAGCGTTTCAAACGCAGGCTTATGGCCACGGCGAATAGCCTAAAGAAAAAGCAGCAACAGCTAATAGCTGATCAAGACCTGCTAGCCGACAGATGGACTGAAGTCCTTGCGACCGAAGAGCATGAACTCGAACGCCCCTCCAAAAGTTACCCCAAATGCAAGTTGCTCCCCCAATTAGAGGAGGAGGCATATAAACCTGCATCACCAGAGCACAATACGGCTGACCGACCACCTCGTGGCCGCGACAGAGAGGCCTTTAGGCCCTCCATCAGAACTGTACCCCGGCATCGCTCGAAAAGCACAAGGCCACAGGGGAACGCTCCGGACTTGCGAGATATATTGGAGGATAAGGCAAGACAATCAAGATCGATCTACGGATCGCGTGGCGCCCCACGGCACGCGACGACAACCGTCGCGCCGAACATAGTAAGTCCGGCGGGCCGAACACAATAGACAAAGCTCGTTTGAGCTACGTCGTGATATAGCCCAATACAGAGGTGCCGCACACCCACTATTCTTCGTAGATGAAGTAATGGAGCATCAAACCCCCGAAGGGTTTAAACCCGTGAACATTGAATCCTACGATGGCACAACAGACCCCGCGGTTTGGATCGAAGACTATCTCCTTCATATCCACATGGCCCGCGGTGACGATCTTCACGCCATCAAATATCTCCCACTCAAGCTTAAAGGACCAGCTCGGCATTGGCTTAACAGCTTGCCAGAAGAATCAATTGGGTGTTGGGAAGAACTGGAAGCCGCATTCCTTGACAACTTCCAGGGCACATATGTGCGACCACCAGACGCCGATGACCTAAGCCACATAATTCAGCAGCCAGACGAATCGGCCAAACAGTTCTGGACACGGTTCTTAACAAAGAAAAATCAAATCGTCGACCGTCCGGATGCAAAGGCCCTCGCAGCCTTCAAACATAACATCCACGACGAGTGGCTGGCCCGGCACCTAGGACAGGAAAAGCCGAAATCCATGGCAGCCCTCACATCACTCATGACCCGCTTCTGCGCGGGAGAGGACAGCTGGCTAGCCCACAGTAACAACCTCAGCAAAAACCCTGGCAGTCCGGATACCAAGGACCGCAATGGCAGGTCGCGTCGAAACAAAAACAAACGCCATGTTAATGGCGATAACGCTGAGGACACGGCAGTCAACGCCAGATTCAGAAGCTCTAAACCCGGTCGGCGGAAAAAGCCATTCAAAAGAACTACTCCGGGCCCGTCCAATTTGGACCGAATACTCGACCGCTCTTGCCAGATACGTGGCACCCCCCCCCCCCAAAAAGCCAGCTAATCACACCAACAGGGATTGTTGGGTATTTAAGCAGGCAGGCAAGTTAATTGCCGACAACAATGACAAGGGGCTGCATAGCAATGACAAGAGACCCGGTCGCCGAACAATAGAGGACAGAAAGCTTTCCCCCCACAAGTGCGGACGGTGAACATGATATATGCAACTCACATACCCAAGAGGGAGCGGAAGCGTGCACTCAGGGACGTATATGCGATGGAGCCAGTCGCCCCAAAGTTCAACCCATGGTCCTCCTGCCCGATCACTTTTGATCGAAGGGACCACCCCACCAGTATCCGCCATGGCGGATTCGTCGCATTGGTTTTAGACCCAATCGTCGATGGATTTCACCTCACTAGAGTCCTGATGGACGGCGGCAGCAGCCTGAACCTGCTTTATCAGGATACAGTGCGCAAGATGGGCATAGACCACTCAAGGATTAAACCCACAAAGACGACCTTCAAAGGCGTCACACCAGGTGTAGAGGCCAATTGTACAGGCTCGGTTACACTGGAAGTGGTCTTCGGATCCCCGGATAACTTCCGAAGCGAGGAGTTAATCTTCGATATAGTCTCGTTCCGCAGCGGCTGTCATGCTCTGCTCGGACAAACCGCATTTGCAAAGTTCAACGCGGTGCCGCACTACGCGTACCTCAAGCTCAAGATGACAGGCCCTCGAGGAGTCATCACGGTCAACGGAAACACTGAACGCTCCCTCCGAATAGAGGAACACACAGCGGCTCTCACGGCAGAAGTACATACCAGCCTCTTAAGGCAATTTTCGAGTCCGGCCGTTAAGCGACCGGACACGGCCAAACACGCCCGGAGTAACCTACAACAAGACCACCTGGCACATTCCGAGCACGCGTAGCAATGCGGCCCCAACCCCAGCCCTTGCATAATTGCAAGACTAGTCCTTCATGTACATCATTACACTCTGGAGATACCATGGGCATAGGGGGAGGGGCACGACCACGACAGGCCCAGAGTGCGGCTCAACCACACCAGGGGCTCCCAAGTGTGTTGCTCTTTTTCTTTTTTCTTTTTTCTTACCCACAGGACTCCCTTCACCAGAGGCCCTGTCCGGCAGCAGACCTGCCGAACTCACGATGCAATAGCCAGGGAAGGAGAAAGGCTACGACGAACACTCAGGTGGTCTCCATTACGAGCATTAAATCTGTTTAATACACCATTCCGCAGCCTACCCCTGGAGAGGGACATGTTTAATAGTCCAATCCCTTGCTTACCGCACCATTTGTATCGTTCTGCATTCATGGCAATATTTCTGGAATAAACAATGCATCGCTTTTTGCTTATAATTGCATTTCTTTCTTATATATGTTCATTTATGACATTTTACATCCGTACACTTCGGTACGGCTAAATACACCAGGGGCTTAAGTTCCCCATATTATGGTGTGATAAGTCCGAACACTTTCACAAGTGCGGCACCCCGAACTTATAGCATTATATGCATCGGCTCCGAGTCATGTCTTGGGTAATAGTTGGGTTTGCACGGCTCCCATTTTTTGGTACCTTACGTTCCGTTGTATCGGCTAAGGTAGCACTGGAAGAACCACTGCGATTGCGCCCCGGTTGAGCTGGGCGAGTGCCTCAGTGGAGAAAGCTAAAGCTGACCGTCATGATAAGGCGAGAGCTGGTCGCTGTTCGAGAGGTTTTTTCGAGTCCCTAAAGACTTATGCCGCTTAGAGCGAGGAACCGGCTTCGTCTGGCCCAGGCGTGGATAGCGCCCCGAACTAGGTCTTCCGAACACTAGGGGCTTCGCCGAAATTTAAAATTATAGAATTCTATGGCTAAGTGAGAGTGTTCAAGCATTATAAGTCTGGTTGCCTCGTTCGTTGTGTTGAGCGCCTCCCTAGATGGACCCAAACATGGGAACAAGAGCGCTCAAGTTTATCCCGAACACCCCAGCACTAGTGGCATGGGGGCTGAAGCCGACGACTTGCCATCTCTTAGATTTGATAAACGGCCGCACAGAAGGTAATATTTTAAATTAACAAGCGTTGCTTGGCGCATATGAACAAAGTTTTCAGCGCATAGGATAACAAAATGCAAGTCTACTCAAATATTACATCTTTGGAGCACTCACCCACAATCATGCGGGCACCCTTCAGGACACTCTTATAATACATTTCGGGCGTGCGATACACCTTGCCCGTCGGCGGTGCGTCCGTCAGCAGCTTCTCAGCATCCATCCTGCCCCAGTGCACTTTCGCACGGGCAAGGGCCCAACGGGCACCTTCAATGCAGGCGGAGTGCTTGACGACCCCAACCCAGGGACACGCATCCACCAGCCGCCACACCAGGCCGAAGTAGCTCCTAGGCATGGCCTCCTTGGGCCACAGCCGAACTACGAGGCCCTTCATGTCCTGTTCGGCTACCTTGTGGAGCTCGACCAGCTGCTTCAGCTGGTCGCTAAGGGGCACCGGATGTCCGGCCTCAGCATACTGAGACTAGAAGACCTTCTCCATTGAGCTCCCCTCCTCGGCCCGGTAGAAAGCGGCAGCATCTGACACGCCGCGGGGCAGATCCGCGAATGCTCCTAGAGAGCTCCGAATTCGGGTAAGTAATAGGTAATTCACATTCACATGCTTGCTTTGCATGAAAAATGCCTTACCCGCTGCTATTTTCTTCAAATCCTCGATCTCCTAGAGGGCCTTGTGGGCTTCGGCCTTAGCGGCTTTGGCGCTCTCAAGAGCCGATGCAAGCTCGGACTCTTGAGTCTTTGAGTTGCGCTCCAAACTCTCATGTTTTTCCATGAGAGCCCGGAGCTCTTGCTGCACCTCCGCCACCCGCGCCTCCTGCTTCTCCCGCTCGGCTCGCTCTGCGGCCGCATTGCGTTCAGCCGCAGACACTGCCTCCTTCAGGGTCGCCACCTCGTTCGTGGCCCCTGTAGTACCCATGTTATGCTTGTTATTCCTCTTGCAACTAAATCCTTTTCTGTAAGGTACAAATTTAATACGGTGTTACTCACCTTCCTTGTCCTCGAGCTGCTTCTTGGCATGGCCGAGCTCGCTCTCGGACCGCTCGAGGCTCTGCTTCAAAGCATCGACCTCCGCAGTCAGTGCGGCAGAGGTTAGTAGCGCAGCCTGCAATCCCATATTGACATATTTTTTAGAACTCCTGCGTATATCTTTTTAGATCCTCAGTCTGGCTTTTCTTTCCAAACACAGAACCGAGCATCAGGGGCTACTGTCTATGCGGTATTACATCATATATCTTAAAATTCTTACCTCAAAGCCTGTTAAAAGGCTGCTGCAGGCTTCGGTCAGCCCGCTCTTGGCAAGCTGAACCTTCAGAATCACCGCACTCATGACAGTGCGGTGTTCTTCTTTGATGGAAGCGCCGTTGAGCGCCTCCAGCAAGTTATCCGGCGCCTCTAGTTGGACAGAGGCCGCCGGTGTCACAGTCTTGCCCTTCTTACGAAGGGGCCGCTCGCCAAACTCCAGAACCACTGCAGGTTCCGGTGTGGAGTCCAGTGCAGAGTCCGGGAGGTTGCCTTGCGGCACCTCCGGGGCCTCCTCCTCCTGGCGGGTCCCTTCTCGGGATCCCACCTCGGCGTCGTCAGCGTCACGGGGAGTTGAGGCAGTCGGAAGGGAATCCATATCCGACGTATCTAAGGACCCGCTGGACGAAGCGGGAAGATCATCCTTGGCCGGACTACAGGTTGTATGCGGCATTAGAAAGACACCGTGTGGCAAAGTGAAAAATTATAAACTATCTAGGAGTCCGGATACTTACGATCTTGCCAGGGGCTTGGCCCTTGGAGGCCACTACTCGTTGCCGTCGCCAACGTTGGCGGAACAGTCCGGGGGAAGGGTCCTTCCCTTCTTGGACCCTTCGGCCTCCCTCGCTGGGGAGGCCTTCCCCTTCTTCTCTCCCCCCGCTGGGGGAGAGGCTTCTTTCTTCTCCTCCTCCTCATCCTCAGGAGAGGAGTCCGCCTCGGAGTCATCGGAAGATGAGTTCGATACCACCTGCGCCGGGAACTCCTTCGGGTTCCCATGGCCTTCTTCTTGGCCTTCTTCTCCGGTACCACATAAAGTGTCGGGACCAGCAGCCCCATCAAACGGGTGTCCACTGGGTCTTCTGGAAGGGGAGCCGGGTAGTTAACCTGTTCGGACGTCTTCTGCCAGTCCTGTTAAAGGCATTGGGAGTTTAGATCCCACGTAGAGTCAAACTATGAAAGAAATGAGTGTCCCATAAAGGATGACATAACTTACGTCGCCGGCCGGGCACTGCGTGCTGAATCCGCGATCTTTAGTTGCGGATGCGGGGGCTTCTCCGCCCTTGAACAGCACCCTCTAGGCAGCTTCGTACATCGTGTCGAAGAGCCCGCTCAGGGTCCGGTGCTGTGCCGGATCAAACTCCCACAAATTTGTGACGCCCCCGATTCAATCATACACTAATCATGCACGCAAACGTGTACGATCAAGATCAGGGACTCACGGGAAGATATCACAACACAACTCTAAAAACATAAATAAGTCATACAAGCATCATAATACAAGCCAAGGGCCTTGAGGGCTCGAATACAAGTGCTCGATCATAGATGAGTCAGTGGAAGCCACAATATCTGAGTACAAACATAAGTAAACAAGTCTGCCTTAAGAAGGCTAGCACAAACTGGGATACAGATCGAAAGAGGCGCATGTAGTAGTAGGCACCTCCAGTGTAGTAGTCGTCATCAGCGGTGGCGTCTGGCTCCTGGACTCCAGCATCTGGTTGCGACAACCAGAAAGAAAGGAAAGGGGGAAAAGGGGGGAGAAAGCAACCATGAGTACTCATCCAAAGTACTCGCAAGCAAGGAGCTACACTACATATGCATGGGTATATGTGTAAAGGGCCATATCGGTGGACTGAACTGCAGAATGCCAGAATAAGAGGGGGATAGCTAATGCTGTCGAAGACTACGCTTCTGGCAGCCTCCGTCTTGCAGCATGTAGAAGAGAGTAGATTGAAGTCCTCCAAGTAGCAACGCATAGCATAATCCTACCCGGCGATCCTCCCCTCGTCGCCCTGTGGAAAAGCGATCACCGGGTTGTCTGTGGAACTTATCTGGGTGTATTTTATTAAGTATCCAGTTCTAGTTGTCATAAGGTCAAGGTACAACTCCCGGTCGTCCTTTTACCGAGGGACACGGCTATTCGAATAGATAAACTTCCCTGCAGGGGTGCACCACATAACCCAACACGCTCGATCCCATTTGGCCTGACACACTTTCCTGGGTCATGCCCGGCCTCGAAAGATCAACACATCGCAGCCCCACCTAGGCACAATAGAGAGGTCAGCACGCCGGTCTAACTCCTATGGTGCAGGGGTCTGGGCCCATCGCCCTTTGCACACCTGCACGTTGCGAACCCGGCTGGAAGCAGGCCTAGCCTAGTGGCGTTCCAGTCCAATCCGGCGCGCGCCACTCAGTCGCTGACGTCACGAAGGCTTCGGCTGATACCACGACGCCGGGATACCCATAACTACTCCCGCGTAGATGGTTAGTGCGTATAGACCAAATGGCCAGACTCAGATCAAATACTCAGATCTCGTTAAGCGTGTTAAGTATCCGCGAACACCGAACAGGGCCAGGCCACCTCTCTCCTAGGTGGTCTCAACCTGCCCTATCGCTCCGCCACAAAGATCCACACAGAGGGCTGTCGGGACAAAGGTCCTTTCAGCCCCCAATCCGTGAATCACTCGCGGGTACTCTTCGAGCAGACCCGACTTTAGTCACCATCTGTAGTATGTATGTATGTATAGTATATACCCGTGATCACCTCCCAAGTGATCACGGCCCAATAGTATAGCAAGGCGGACTGACAAGAATGTAGGGCCATTGATGATAAACTAGCATCCTATACTAAGTATTTAGGATTGCAGGTAAGGTATCAACAGATGTAGCAACAATGTCAGGCTATGCATCAGAATAGGATTAACGGAAAGCAGTAACATGCTACACTACTCTAATGCAAGCAGTATAGAGGAGAATAGGCGATATCTGGTGATCAAGGGGGGGGGGGGCATGCCTGGTTGCTCTGGCAAGGAGGGGCCGTCAACACCGTAGTCGAACTGGGGGACACAATAAATAACAGAGCAATCAAAGTATCACAAACTATAGCATGGCAATACGCGGTGCTAGAGGTGACCTAACGCAGTAGTAGGTGATACCCGCGAAGTGGGAAAACATCCGGGAAAGTATCCCCGGTGTTTCGTGTTTTTGGACAGATGAACCGGAGGTGAAATGTTGCAGGTTTGCTATGGTAGGGATGTGTGGCGGATGAACGGGCTGCGTATCCGGATTCGTCTCGCCGTTCTGAGCAATTTTCATGTAGAAAGTTTTTCCATCTGAGCTACGGTTTATTTTATATTAATTTTTGAAGTTTTAAATCATTTTTTGGATTAATTGAAATATTTTAATTCAACATTATCCAGAACAGTGTTTGCTGACGTCAGCATGACGTCAGCAGTCAACAGTGGTTGACTGGGTCAAACTGACGTGTGGGCCCAGTGGGACCCACCTGTCATACAAGTTAATTAGGGTTTAGTTAAACTAATTACTATTTAATTAACCTAACAGGTTAATTAGATTAATTAATTAGGATTAACTAACTTAATTAATTTAGTTAATTAATTAATCAATTAATTATTTTTTATTACTAATTATTTATTTATTATCTATTTATTTATTTATTTATTTTAATTATTTCTTTTAATAAAAAAACGTTCTGGGCGTGGGGCCCATCTGTCATAGGCCCCAGGGGCCTTAGTGGGTTCGGGCGCTAGTGGGCGCTGGGCGCCGGGTGCGGGCGTGGTGGTCTCGGGCAATGGGCGCCCGTGCCCGAGGCCACCGCAGCGAGGGCGCGAGATCCAGCTGCGGCGGCGGCCTCGCTCGACAGCGGCAGGAGGCGGGGAGCAGGGGAGGCCCCAGACGGCGACGGCCCTGGCGGGCGCGGCCAGGCGCCGCGGGATGGAGGCGGTGGTGGTCGGGCGGCGATAGGGGCTGCACGGGGAGTGCGGTCGGGAGTAGAGGCGGACGCAGCGCGTGCGGGACGGCGCGGGGGGGGGAGGGCGGTGAGCGCGCATCGGACGCAGCCGGAGCGCGTCAACCGCGGGCGAGATCGGCGGGGACCGCTGCGACGAGCGCGAGCGCGCGAGGGAGAGGGAGGGAGCGAGGAGGGGCTCACTGGGGCCGTAGGGGGAATGGCAGCGGGCTCGACGAAGGTCGGGGAGGTCCGACGAGGAGGGGGTCGAGGTGGCGTTCCGGCGACGGCGGGGTCGAGGTAGGGGAGCTCCGGTGAGGTTGCCCCGACGAACGACGATGGCGGGGAGGTCCTCCAAGCGGTGGCGATGCGGCGCCGGCGTCGAGCACGTCGGGCGGCAGGGAGGAGATGAGGAGGCGGGCGTCGACGGCAAGCAGCGGGGCGGCGCAGTTGGGGACCGGCGAGCGTCGACGACGTCCGGTGAGGAGGGAATGAGGACGAGCGACGGAGACAGAGACAGGGAGGCGGCACCGATGATGGCGGGGGCGTGGTGGGGCGGCTCCAGCGGGGGTTCTGGACAGCGGTGGCGTCGAGCGCCCCTGATCCGATCTAGATCATGGAGGGGGCAGAGGGGGAGTGGAGCGAGTGGGGTGGGAGTGGGCGACCGGGGGATTAGGGTTTGGGGTACGAGGCCATATAGGCCAGGGCGAGTGGGCCGGCCGAGTGCGCCAGCGGGTCGGCCAGCTGGGCCGTCTGGCCGAGTTGGCCAGGGGCCTCTACTCTTTTTATTTGTATTTTGTAGTTTGGTTTTCTGTTTTTATTCTTTTCCTTTTTCTTTATTTTCTCTACTGTTTTAATTCAATTTAAAATATTTATGCATTTTATAAAGTTGTGTCCTCTACACCATAATTATCTATGTAATATTTAGTACAAATTGGACATTTTTATTTTAATGTTTGAAATTTTTTATTGTTTTCCTTTAGTTAAATTTTGAATTTGTTTCGGTTTTGAATTATCTAGAGTTTATCAATAGTAACTGAGGTGACATGGCATCATTAGCGGGGGATCACTGTAGCTTAATTATCCGGGCGTCACAAAATTGAAGGCCCGTTGCTGGCAGGGGAGAATCCGGCGGACGAGCATGACCTGGATCACATTGACAAGCTTGAGCTTCTTGTTCACCAGGGTCTGGAGACAAGACTGGAGTCCGGTCAGCTCCTCCGAACTACCCCATAGCAAGCCCTTCTCTTTCCAGGAGGTGAGCTGCATGGGGATGCCAGATCTGAATTCGGGGGCCGCTGCCCATTTAGCGTCACGCGGCTCGGTGATGTAGAACCACCCCGATTGCCACCCTTTGATGGATTCCACGAAGGCACCCTCAAGCCAAGTGACGTTGGGCATTTTGCCCACCATGGCACCTCCGCACTCCGCTTGGCTTCCCTTCACAACCTTCGGCTTGACATTGAAGGTCTTTAGCCACAAGCCGAAGTGGGGCTGGATGCAGAGGAAGGCCTCGCACACGACGATAAACGCCGAGATGTTGAGGATGAAGTTTGGCGCCAAATCGTGGAAGTCCAGGCCGTAGTAGTACATGAGCCCCCGGACGAAGGGGTGAAGTGGGAAGCCCAGTCCACGGAGGAAGTGGGGGTGGGGATGAGCTGCCCCTCGTTGGGAAGCCGGTGCGCTATGTCGCTGGACAGGTATCCGGCGCCGCACAGCTTCTCGATGTGCCCCTTCGTAACGGAGGAGGCCATCCACTTGCCTCCCGCTCCGGACATGGCTGGAGAAGGTTGAGGTGAGATGTGCGGACTGGGGCGCTGGAGCTTGAGTGCGCGGAGATGGATAAGCAAAGGAGGAAGAAGGCGTAGGTAAAAGAGGTCGATCTTTATCCCCTTATATATGGGCGGACGAAGACTATCCGTCCCCACCGGCCTAGTAAAACTCGCTTATCTCCCAAGCGCCACAATCAATGGCGCGGTTGGGTTACCCACGTCCGTATTGATGGGAATCCCGGAATAAGGGGAACACGATCTCTGCTTCGACAAGACGTGCCAAGGAAACCGCTTCGCTAAACGCGCTGAGGTGGTACAATAAAAACGATTCAAGTAAAGGCTTGGTAGTGGTGTGACGTTACGCCACGAAATACGTCAGCAGATTGAACTTGTGTAAATATTATTCTCTCTACGGTGGTATGTGGAATTTATTTTACAGAGCCGGACATTATCCTAGTGTTCACAATCTTCTATGAATTATTCGGAGGAGGAACCTGCCTTGCAATGCCGAAGACAATATGCGCGCCGGACTCATCGTCATTGAAGCCTGGTTCAGGGCTACTGAGGGAGTCCTGGACTAGGGGGTGTCCGTATAGCCGGACTATCATCATCGGCCAGACTCCAAGACTATGAAGATACAAGATTGAAGACTTCGTCCCGTGTCCAGATGGGACTTTCCTTGGCGTGGAAGGCAAGCTTGGCAATACGGATATGTAGATCTCCTACCATTGTAACCGAATCTGTGTAACCCTAGCCCTCTCCGGTGTCTATATAAACCGGAGGGTTTTAGTCCGTAGGACAAAAATCACAACAACAATCATACCATAGGCTAGCTTCTAGGGTTTAGCCTCCTTGATCTCGTGGTAGATCCACTCTTGTACTACCCATATCATCAATATTAATCAAGCAGGAGTAGGGTTTTACCTCCATCGAGAGGGCCCGAACCTGGGTAAAAACATCGTGTCCCTTGTGTCCTGTTACCATCCGCCTAGACGCACAGTTCGGGACCGCCTACCTGAGATCCGTCGGTTTTGACACCGACAAGGGTCTTCGCATTTGACTCGACGAGTGCGAAGGGTAAGTGTCACACCCTAGCTAGCTCATGCATTAGAGTGTTGCATCATGTTTATTTCATTCATGAGAAACTTTAAATGGGGATGACAGAACCCCCAGCCCCCTCTGAAACCAACTAGGGTTTAGTAAAATATTTTCAATGAACCTGAAATGCCCTTCTAAAATGTCCATCATTTTTGTCTTGGTCCAGGACCTCTGCCAAAAGTGGTGCACAATTTTCTAGGTCATCCTAAGGTCACTGAATTAAATCTTTAGTTATTTGAGTTTGGGCATTTAAATTATATAAAATATTTCAAATGCTCAAATAATCTCAAACTAAAATGTTCCATGCTGGATATATTCCAGGTAGTGGCCATGAGCAGTTTGGTGATTTTTGGAGTTGCCTAGGTATTTTTAGAAAGCCACAAAGTTACAGAAGAAATAGAAAACAGAAATAAAAAGAGAGAGAGAATCTTACCTGGAGGCCCAGCAGCAGGCCCACCTAGCCCGCCCAGCCCAGCAGCCGCTCCCGCGAGCGGCTTGACTCGGCCAGGCAGGCAGGCAGGTGCTCGACGCCGGCACCAGCGCACGCCACACAGCTGCCCGCCGCCCTGCTTCCTCCCCTCACCGCTCTGCTAGCCTGGACGACTTCCACATCGCGCCCCGACCCCCCTAGACACGTCCATTCTCCCCCTACCTCTCTCCCTCGCTCCCCTCCGCCATGGCCGACGCAGTCGCCGCCGTCCCGCCGCCGTAACCACGCCCACCGTCGTCCACGCGCCACTCCACCGTGTCGAGAAGCTCCACCACTCCCTCCTGGACCATCTCGCTGAGCCACGCTCCACCGGAGGCCCCCGAGCGTCTCGACCGAGCTCATCTTCAACCTCTTGCCGGCCAGATCACCTCCGCCGCCCCGCCTGTTCTGGCTCGCCTCCGACCTCGCCGTCTGCTCCATCACAACCACCGTGAGCTGGGCCACCTCCATCCTCTCTGCTCTCCTTCTCGAGCACCACAGCCAAGCTCCGGCACCCCCAGGAGCACAACGCACCACTCCGCGTGCCTCGTCGTGCCTCCTAGCAACTGGTTCGAGATCACCCAAGCTCCGGCCACCGCCAAACATGTCGTTGGCGCTGTTTCCGGCGACCCCGAGCCCAACCACCTGCACCACCCACCGCGGCTCGCTCCCAGCTAACCGTAGAGCCCAACGGCGCCTCGAACGGTGCCCTGTAGGCGAAACCCGCACCTGCACCGCCGCGTTTGGTCTCGCCGGCGGCTAAACGCCGGCGAGTTGACCCCGCTGACCCCATTTGACCACGGGTGGGCCCAGTTTGACCCCCTGGGGTCAATGACAGGTGGGGCCCAACTAGCTAACTAATCCAGGATTAGTACTAATTGAATTTAGTTAAACTAATTACACTAACACGCGGGACCCACTGTCAGGTTTGACCTGGACTGTCCCGTTGACCACTAACGTCACCCTTACGTAATGTTGACGCAGTAATTTATTTACTGGAATTATTCTTACACAGGAAGTTCCAGAAAATGCCATAAACTTCAAAAAATCATAGAAATTAATCTTTAGCTCCAAATGCAAAGTGTTATATATGAAAAATGATCAGAAAAATCCAATCTTGCCATCTGTACTGGTTTCATGCATGTTTAAACAAGTTAACCTGTTGTTTAGTGCAGAACAAGTTAAAGCACTATTAAGGGCCATTTATGAGTTTGAAACTTGAATCTTTGGTTCAAAATTGTTCAAACCCATCTAGTCTTAGTTGCATTAGCCCAATACACTCATTTTGCCATGTCTCATGCATGCATCATATTGTTGCATATTGTTTGGTGATGATTGTGTATAGGTGCTCTCTGCGGCAGGTTCTGCCCCCGAGGAGTATCGCGAATACCCTAACGAAGAGCACTACCAGTCCACAGACCAGCAAGGCAAGCAACCAACCATTTGATCATATTGATACAATCCCATGTTCTTGCTTCTGCTCTCTTTTACTGCATTAAGACAACACGATTCAAACTGTTGTGTGCTACGGTAGTTGAACCCATTTCCTATGCATGACCTGTCATTGCCACAGTAACTAGATGAAACCCACTAGCATGTGTAGGACTTCATTAAGCCATATGTATGTGTTGTTCCTACCGTGCTATGCCTGCTATGCTTAGAGTCGTGTCAGGTCTGGTTCATCTGGGTGATGGGCAAGGGTGAAATGATCATGTTGGTATGAGAGTGATGTGTTGAACACGATTTGGTAAAGGTATTGATGAGAGGCCATGTAGGAGTACATGGTGGGTTGTTTCATTGAAGCTGTCCTTAAGCATTGAGATCTGTATGTGTGATTTAAGAATCAGCTACTACCATGCATTGGGCCCGAAACCAATGGACCCACTCGGCTTCTTATTCACCCTAGTCCTCTGTCCAGGAGTTGCAAGTAGTTTCTGGTGTTTCTAGCTTACTGGAGGCCGTGGGCAGCGCTGACCCGCGGGGTGGGCTGTGATGTGGCAGGTACGCGGCCGGATATACCAGGCACCCATTAGGTGTCTCGGAACCCTGTACACATCGTTCGGGGCCGTATGTGGAAACCTCGGCCGGACTCCCTGCGGATGGAACCTGAATAGGTGATAAACCTGGACTAGAGACTTAGGTGTTTAGGTAGGTCGTGGCCGACACCCACGTTGGGCTTCCGCTTGAAGGTTGCCGAGTACATGTCGGGTAAACGACGGTAAGTGGTGAGAGCATGTATGAAGAAGTACACCCCTGCAGGGTTAACATCATCTATTCGAATAGCCACGTCCGCAGTAAAGGACTACTTGATTGCCTATACAGTTCATAGACAAATAAATTGAAACTACTAAAAGCCTTAAGATAAGCGTGAGTGTCGAGGATGGCTCTTCCGTAGGATGACGGAGGTGGATCCTGGTAGCGTATTGAAGTGGTGAGTAGTGGACTCGAGTGCACAAAACCATTTTAAGTTGGGGTCTCGTAAGATAGCTTAGCCAAGAGTCAAAGCTGGCTTGCTGCAATAACCCCACCAACCCTTCTTGATAATGATCATGTATGTAGGATCTGATGTAAGTCTTGATGAGTACCTTTGTACTCATGTTGCTTAATTTACGTTTTATAGAAGACGCTGCAACCCCTTCTGATGGGTTCTTCATAGACGTTGATGTTGACGAGTAGGCTGAAGCCCAGGTGGTGATCCTGAGCTCACGAAGGGCCATGTAGTATAGTCAGGCTTACCCAAGCCTCTTTTATTTCCTAGTTGTATGTACTCAGACAAGTTACTTCTGCTGTTGGCTTGTATGTTTGTATGACTTGAATGTTGGGTCGTGTGACCCGTACATGTGTGTATGATATGTATGGCTCTCTGAGCCTTTAAACAAAGTACTTGTGTTGTAGAGTCATGTTGTGATGCCTTGTTGTATTTGCACATATCGAGCATAATGTGTGTATGATTGAAATGCTTGGTATGTGTGGGATCTGACTATCTAGTTGTTTATCCTTAGTAGCCTCTCTTACCGGGAAATGTCTCCTAGTGCTTCCACTGAGCCATGGTAGCTTGCTACTGCTCCGGAACACTTAGGCTGGCCGGCATGTGTCCTTCTTCGTTCCTGTGTCTTTCCCTTCGGGGAAATATCATGCGATGAATACCGGAGTCCTGTTAGCCTGCTATAGACCGGTTTACCGGAGTCCTGCTAGCCCAGTGCTACAGCCCGGATTCACTCGCTGATGACCGACACGTTCGATGCTGGGTCATGGAAGCCTGTCCCTGTAAGGCTGTGCCACTTTGGGTTTACGACTAGCCATGTCAGCCCGGGCTCCTTATCATATGGATGCTAGCGACACTATCATATACGTGTGCCAAAAGGCGCAAATGGTCCCGGGCAAAGGTAAGGAGACACCCGTGGGAATACCGTGCGTGAGGCCGCAAAGTGGTCTGAGGTGTTACATGCTAGATCGATGTGGCATTGAGTCGGGGTCCTGACAGTAAGGAAGCTAGCCGAGCCTAGGAGGATTCACATAGGTAGCTGGAACGTAGGGTCTCTGACAGGGAAGCTTCGGGGGCTAGTTGATGTAGCGGTGAGGAGAGGTGTTGATATCCTTTGTGTCCAAGAAACCCAATGGAGAGGACAGAAGGCGAAGGAGGTGGAGGATACCGGCTTCAAGCTGTGGTACACAGGGATGTCTACAAACAGAAATGGCGTAGGCATCTTGATCAACAAGAGTCTCAAGTATGGAGTGGTAGACGTCAAGAGACGTGGGGACTGGATTATCCTGGTCAAGCTAGTAGTTGAGGACTTGGTTCTCAATGTTATCAGCGCGTATGCCCCGCAAGTAGGCCACAATGAGAACACCAAGACGGAGTTCTGGGAAGGCCTGGAAGACATGGTTAGGAGTGTACCGATTGGTGAGAGGCTATTCATAGGAGGAGACCTCAATGGCCACGTTGGTACATCTAACACTGGTTTTGAAGGGGTGCATGGGGGCTTTGCCTATGGCATCAGGAATCATAAGGAGAAGATGTCTTAAGCTTTGCTCTAGCTTACAACATGATTGTAGCTAACACCCTCTTTAGAAAGAGAGAATCACATCTGGTGACTTTTAGTAGTGGCCAACACTCTAGCCAGATTGATTTCATCCTATCGAGAAGAGAAGATAGGCATGTGTGCCTAGACTGTAAGGTAATACCTGGAGAGAGTGTTGTACCCTAGCATAAGCTGGTGGTTGCTGACTTTCGCTTTCGGATTCGTGTCCAGCGGGATAAGCGCGCCAAGGTCACTAGAATGAAGTGGTGGAAGCTTAAGGGGGAGGCAGCTGAGGCGTTCAAGGAGAGGGTCATTAAGGAGGGCCATTGGGAGGAAGGAGGGGATGCAGACAATGTGTGGATGAAGATGGCGACTTGCATTCGTAAGGTGGCCTCGGAGGAGTTTGGAGTGTCCAGGGGAAGGAGAAGCGAAGATAAGGATACTTGGTGGTGGAATGATGATGTCCAAAAGGCGATTAAAGAGAAGAAAGATTGCTTCAGACGCCTATACCTGGATAGGAGTGCAGACAACATAGAGAAGTACAAGATGGCAAAGAAGGCCGCTAAGCGAGCTATTGGTGAAGCAAGGGGTCGGGCATATGAGGACCTCTACCAACGGTTAGGCACAAAGGAAGGCGAAAGGGACATCTATAAGATGGCCAAGATCCAAGAGAGGAAGACGAGGTATATTGGCCAAGTCAAATGCATCAAGGACGGAGCAGGCCAACTCTTGGTGAAGGACGAGGAGATTAAGCATAGATGGCGGGAGTACTTCGACAAGCTATTCAATGGGGAGAATGAGAGTTCTACCATTGAGCTGGACGACTCCTTTGATGAGACCAACATGCATTTTGTGCGGTGAATCCAGGAGTCTGAGGTCAAGGAGGCTTTAAAAAGGATGAAAGGAGGCAAGGCGATGGGCCCTGATTGTATCCCCATTGAGGTGTGGAAAGGTCTCATGGACATAGCGATAGTATGGCTAACCAAGCTTTTCAACCTCATTTTTCGGGCAAACAAGATGCTAGAAGAATGGAGACGGAGTATATTAGTACTAATCTTCAAGAACAAGGGGGATATTCAGAGTTGTACTAATTACCTTTTAATTAAGCCGACGAGCCATACAATGAAGCTATGGGAGGGAATTATTGAGCACCGCTTAAGAAGAATGACAAGCGTGTCCAAAAATCAGTTTGTTTTCATGCTTGGGAGGTCAACCATAGAAGCCATTTTCTTGGTACGACAACTTATGGAGATATACAGGGAGCAAAAGAAGGACTTACATATGGTGTTCATTGACTTGGAGAAGGCCTATGATAAGATACCGTGGAATTTCATGTGGTGGGCCTTGGAGTCCCAACAAAGTACATTACCCTCGTCAAGGACATGTACGATAATGTTGTGACAAGTGTTCAAACAAGTGATGTTGTCACTGATGACTTCCCGATTAAGATAGCACTGCATCAGGGGTCAACTTTGAGCCCTTATCTTTTTACCTTGGTGATGCATGAGGTCACAAGGGATATACAAGGAGATATCCCATGGTGTATGCTCTTTGCGGATGATGTGGTGCTAGTTGACGATAGTCGGATGGGGGTAAATAGGAAGTTAGAGTTATGGAGACAAACCTTGGAATCGAAAGGGTTTAGGCTTAGTAGAACTAAAACCGAGTACATGATGTGCGGTTTAAGTACTACTAGGTGTGAGGAGGAGGAGGTTAGCCTTGATGGCCAGGTGGTACCTCAGAAGGACACCTTTCGGTACTTGGGGTCAATGCTGCAGGAGGATGGGGGTATTTATGAAGATGTGAACCATCGAATCAAAGCCGGGTGGATGAAGTGGCGCCAAGCTTCTAGCATTCTTTGTGACAAGAGAGTGCCACAAAAGCTAAAAGGCAAGTTCTACAGGACGACGGTTCGACCCGCAATGTTGTATGGTGCTGAGTGTTGGCCGACTAAAAGGCGACATGTTCAACAGTTAGGTGTGGCGGAGATGCGTATGTTGAGATGGATGTGTTTCCACACAAGGAAGGATCGAGTCCAGAATGATGATATATGAGATAGAGTTGCGGTAGCACCAATTGAAGAGAAGCTTGTCCAACATCGTCTGAGATGGTTTGGGCATATTCAACGCAGGCCTCCAGAAGCTCCAGTGCATAGCGGACGGCTAAAGCATGCGGAGAATGTCAGGAGAGGGCGGGCTAGACCGAATTTGACATGGGAGGAGTCCGTTAAGAGAGACCTGAAGGATTGGAGTATTACCAAAGAGCTATCTATGGACAGGGGTGCGTGGAAGCTTGCTATCCATGTGCCAGAGCCACGAATTGGTTGCGAGATCTTATGGGTTTCACCTCTAGCCTACCCCAACTTGTTTGGGACTAAAGGCTTTGTTGTTGTTGTTGTGGTGGTTGTTGTTGTTGTTGTTGTTGTTGTTCTTGTTGTTGTTGTTGTTGTTGTTGGATTTGTGACACACTGCCACTTCCTAGTAGTCTGTAGGATCATATTCTTGTGTGTTTCTATTGCTGCTAACCATGGCAGGATCACAAGCCGATGAGACTGATTGGGAGAACATGACGAACAAACAGCTACATGATAAATTTCAGCAAATGATGAGTGGATAGGTGCAAGATGTGCTAAACCGATTTGAAGAGGCCATGGAGAAGATAGATGTCATTGAGAAGACGTTCGAAACAAAGCTCGATAACAAGTTTAATGAATTGCTCACGCGTCTTCCACAACCACCACCGGCTGCACCTGTCGCTCCTCTACAACAACAACAACAACAACAACAACAACAACAACAACAACAACAACAACAACAACAACAACAACAACAACAACAACAACAACAACAACAACAACAACAACAACAACAACAACAACAACAACAACAACAACAACAACAACAACAACAACAACAACAACAACAACAACAACAACAACAACAACAACAACAACAACAACAACAACAACAACAACAACAACAACAACAACAACAACAACAACAACAACAACAACAACAACACAAACAACAACAACAACAATGTTGCCTTCCAAATCAAGTGGGACGAGCAATGCACGTTCCCCTTGAGCTTGGTTAAAATTCGGGTGCCGCTGCACCTACTGTTGATGCTTCTGTGGCTCCTGCTGCTGCCGATGAGGAGGATGTTCACGAGGACGATTATGAGGATGAGTTTGATCAAAATCAACACTATGTGCAACCACCAGCACCACCACTAGGCCATCCTCATGCTTATATTCATAATGGTAGGGCTGCACCACCACCTCAGGTACGAGATTATGACCATGTTCCTAAACTGAAATTGAATATTCACCATTTGAGGGTTGATACATTCCTGATGTCTATCTTACTTGGGTGTTAGAAATTGAACAACGTTTCACATGTTTACAATATCCTGAGGATAGACGTGTTGTTGCTGCTGTTTGTGAATTCACTAGCTTTGCTTCTGTTTGGTGGTCTGAACATTGTAGATTATATACTATTCCAGCTACTTGGGCTACTTTGAAAACTGCTATGCGCACTTGTTGGGTTCCGCCATATTATCAACGTGAGTTGCTTAAAAAATTGCAGCGTTTAAGACAAGGAAAAATTCTGTGGAGGAATATTATCAGGAATTGCAAACTGATATGATTAGATTTGGTATTGTTGAGGATAACGAAGCTATGCTTGCACGTCTTATGGGTGGATTAAATAAAGAGATTCAGACCATTTTAGAGTATAAGGAATATAATAATATCACTCGTTTATTCCATCTTGCTTGTAAAGCTGAACGTGAAGTGCAGGATCGACAAGCATTGGCGTGAAATAATTTTTCTGCAGGTCGATCGTCATCATGGACACCAAGTACATTCTCTACTCCCACACGTCCTACTGCAGCAGCACTGACTTCATCCACCAATTCCAATCGAGATACAAGAAAAAAGGCACCACCACCACCATCTGCCAGGAGTACACCTTCCGATCCCGCACAGAGCTCTTCTTCATCCATGGCATCAATAGGGCAAACACATGATATTATTTGTCGTCATTGCAAGGGTGGATGTCATTATGCGAGAGAATGCCCATCTAAGCGTGTGATGATTGCTACTAAGGATGGTGGGTATGAGTCCGCTAGTGACTATGATGAGGAGACTTTGGCTCTTATTACAAGTGAAGAACACGGTGGAGATGATTCTGATCATGAGATACAATACATGGATGCTGAAGATGCTGACAGGTATGAAAGTTTAGTTGCTCAACGTGCTTTCAGTGTGCAGGTCACACAAGCTGAGCAAAATTAGAGGCATACTTTATTCCATACAAAGGGAGTTGTGAAGGAACATTCTGTCCACGTAATCATTGATGGAGGGAGTTGCAACAACTTGGCTAGCATGGAGACGGTGGAGAAGCTCTCTCTCACCACAGGACCACATCCACATGCTTACTACATCCAATGGTCCAACAACAGCGGCAAGGTAACGTAACACGTACTGTTCGTGTGCATTGTAGTATCTCTACATATGCTGATTATGTTGATTGTGATGTGGTACTTGTGCAAGCATGTTCTTTATTACTTGGTAGACCATGGGAATTCGATAAAAAAAATTGTACACCATGGTAGAAACAATCAGTATACTCTTGATCATAAGGATAAATATATTACTTTGCTTCCTATGTCTCCTGATTCCATTCTGAAAGATGATATTAATAGAGCTAATAAGGCAAAACAGGATAAAAATAAGAGTGAAAATCAGATTGTTGCAAAAGAATTTGAGCAACAAATGAAACCTCAAAATAAACCGTCTAGTGTTGCTTCTGAAATTAAATTAAAAAGTGCATGTTTACTTGCTACCAAATCAGATATTGATGAGCTAGATTTCAGCAAATCTGTTTTCTATGCTTTTGTGTGCAAAGAGGCATTATTTTCATTCGAGGACGTGCCTTCCTCTTTGCCACCTGCGGTCACTAACATTTCGCAGGAGTTCACTGAGGTCTTTCCACAAGACGTGCCACTGGGATTACCACCTATTTGAGGTTGAGCATCAGATTGACTTATGTAACACCCGGATAATCATGCAATAGTAATCCCACGCTAATCATGCCACGTCACCCTGGTTACTGTTGCTAACCTCGCAATGATTCGAAACCGTCTCAAAATATAAATTCTAAATATGTCAAACAACAAAAGTTTTCAAAAGTTGAAACAAAAATGTTCGGTGGGTGCCAAATATTACAAGGGTAATTATAGTAAAGAAAACATATTTTTAGAAAGTGCCTGAATATTTTAAGATGAATTAAAACAGAAAATAAAAATAAATAACAGTAAAAGAACAAACCAAAAAAAGAAGGAAAAAGGGAAAAGAAAGCCCCCCCGGACCAGGCGGCCCAGCTCACAGACCAGACCGGCCCACCTGGCCCAGCTGGCCACACCCGGCCCAGATCCCCTGCCTCGTCCCCTTTCCTGTTCCCCCGACCCAGGTCGGAACAGGGGCACGTCCCCACCTAACCGCCTCGCCGGCACCGACGCCGGGAGGGGATAAGGCTGCCATGCCCCCGCCTCCTCGATCCCACCTCCCACTCTCCCCGCTCTCTCTCTCTCTCTCTCTCTCTCTCTCTCTCTCTCTCTCTCTCGATGCCTGTGCTTCCCCCCCCCCCCCCCAGATCCACCGTGCTGCTTTCCCTTCCCCATCACCGCCGAACGCCACCGCCACCATGGCTCTGGCCTAGCCATGGCCATCGCGCCCGCTGCCGCCCCACCGTGTCCCCAAGGTCCACCGTCGTCCGCTGCTTCGACTGGTGCACCACGTTGGAGCTCGGAGCCAACGCAACGCCCACGACGCCGCCGTCTTCCTCCTCTGCTCCAACAAGCTTCGCCGCCACTCTTCACCAACTCCGGCGATGCCCCTGCAGCTACTAAACCCCCAAGGGCCACCGTGTGTGCCGCTCGGTGAGCCCCCGCTTCCTCTTCTCTCTCGCGCGCGCCATAGCTAGCTGTCGGTGTAGCACCCGAACGCTCCACCGCGGATCTCGTCGCCGGCGGGACTCCGATGACCAAGTGGTCATGGGCCAACGCCCGTTTCTTTCGCCACATCGCGTACGTCTCGCCTGGCCTCTCCGTTTGCTTGTTGCCGCGCTGCATCACCGTTTCCCTCCCGCGCCCAAACTGTTGTCCGCCGCGCTCATCGCCGGCGACTTTTCCGGCCACCACCGGCCACGCCACCGCCACCACTAGACGCGGGGCACTCTCCTCATTCGAACGCAAGAGGCGGCGCCCAATTTGGTGCCATGTAGGCAAATCCCGACGCTCACTAGCCTTTGGCCGCTGCGCGCGGGCTCGCCGGTGCTACTCCGGTGGCTCCGCTGAGTTGGCACACCTGGGGACACCCCTAGGTCACTGCCTATGGGCCTAGGGGCCCCAACTGGCCACGTTGACCGAAGTCAACTGCACTGATGTGGCAGCTACTGCCACTGACATGTGGGCCCACATCATTTAAAACATTTTTGTAAATAGATAAATTGCTAATTAATTAAATTAGTTAATTAAAACCTTAATTTCTCACTGACTACTCGGCCCCGCTCGCTAATTAACCATTTAGTTAGTCTAAACCCCCCTGTTAGTGCCCCTGACAATGACATGTGGGTCCCACTGGACCCACTTGTCTGGTTTGACTGGTCAACCGACCATGTGACCTGCTGACATCACTCTGATATCATGCTTGCGTCATCGTTCACTGTTCTGGATAATGTTGGATTTAAATAAATAATTAAAATCAGAAAATAATTCGTAACTCGGTTGAAAATACTTTCTACATGAAAGTTTCTCAAAACGACGAGACAAATCCGAATACGCAGCCTGTTCGTCTGCCACGCCTCCCTAGCATGGTGACCCTGCAACATTTCACCTCCGGTTCATCTGTCCGAAAACGCGAAACACCGGGGATACTTCCCGGATGTTTCTCCCTTTCGCCAGTATCACCTACTACCGCGTTAGGGCACGCCTAACACCGCTCATTGGCATGTCATGCATCGTCATGCTTATGTTTGCATTGTATTTACTGTTTCTTCCCCCTCTTCTCTCAGGTAGACTACAAGACCGACGCTATTGCTGCCCAGTTCGACTACGGAGTTGACGAACCCTCCTTGCCAGAGCAACCAGGCAAGCCCCCACCCCCTGATCACCAGATATCGCCTATTCTTCTCTCTACTGCTTGCATTAGAGTAGTATAGCATGTTACTGTTTCGATTGATCCTATTCTGTTGCATAGCCTGTCATTGTTGCTACAGTTGTTGATACCTTACCCACAATCCTAAATGCTTAGTATAGGATGCTAGTTTATCATCATTGGCCCTACATTCTTGTCAGTCTGCCTTTCTATACTATCGGGCCGTGATCACTCGGGAGGTAATCACGGGTATATACAATACATACGTACATACTATACAGATGGTGACTAAAGTCGGGTTGGCTCGTTGAGTACCCGCAAGTGATTTCGATGTGGGGGCTGGAAGGATAGGTGGCTCCATCCCGGTAGAGGTGGGCCTGGGTTCCTGACGGCCCCCGACTATTACTTTATGGCGGAGCGACAGGGTAGGTTGAGACCACCTAGGCGAGACCGCAAGAGGTGGGCCTGGCCCTGGTAGTCGTCCGCGGTTACTTCAAAATAACACGCTTAACGAGATCTTGGTATTTGATCTGATTCTGGCCACTGTCCTATACACACTAACCAACTACGCGGGAAAGATATGGGCACTCGACGCCGTGGTATCAGCCGAAGCCTCCGTGACGTCAGCGACTGAGAGGCGCACGCCAGATTGAAACGTAAGCCTGCTCTTGTATTAAGGGGGCTAGTTCTGCTTCCGGCCGCCCTCGCAACGTGCAGGTGTGCAATGGGCGATGGGCCCAGACCCCTGCGACATAGAATTTAGACCGGCGTGCTGACCTCTCTGTTGTGCCTACGTAGGGCTGCGACGTGTTGATCTTCCGAGGCCGGGCATGACCCAGGAAAGTGTGTCCGGCCAAATGGGATCGAGCGTGTTGGGTTATGTGGTGCACCCCTGCAGGGAAGTTTATCTATTCGAATAGCCGTGTCCCTCGGTAAAAGGAAGACCCGGAGTTGTACCTTGACCTTATGACAACTAGAACTGGATACTTAATAAAACACACCCAGACAAGTTCCAGAGACAACCCGATGATCGCTTTCCCATAGGGAGGCGATGGGAGGATCGCCGGGTAGGATTATGCTATGCGATGCTACTTGGAGGAATTCAATCTACTCTATTCTACATGCTGCAAGACGGAGGTTGCCAGAGGCGTAGTCTTCGATAGGACTAGCTATCCCCCTCTTATTCTGGCATTCTGCAGTTCAGTCCACCGGTATTGCCTCTTTACACATATACCCATGCATATGTAGTGTAGATCCTTGCTTGCGAGTACTTTGGATGAGTACTCACCATTGCTTTTCTCCCCCTTTCCCCCCTTTCCTTTCTTCCTGGTTGTCGCAACCAGACGATGGAGCCCAGGATCCAGATGCCACCATCAACGACGACTCTTACTACACTGGAGGTGCCTACTACTACATGCAGGCTGCTGACGACGACCAGGAGTAGTTTAGGAGGATCCCAGGCAGGAGGCCTGCGCCTCTTTCGATCTGTATCCCTGTTTGTGCTAGGCTTCTTAAAGCAAACTTGTTGAACTTTTGTCTGTACTCAGATATATTTGCTTCGGCTGACTCGTCTATGATTGAGCAATTGTATTCGAGCCCTCGAGGCCCCTGGCTTGTATTATGATGCTTGTATGACTTATTTTATTTTAGAGTTGTGTTGTGATATCTTCCTGTGAGTCCCTGATCTTGATCGTACACGTTTGCGTCTATGATTAGTGTATGATTTAATTGGGGCGTCACAAGTTGGTATCAGAGCCTACTGCCTGTAGGAATCCCCCTTCCAAACTCCTTGGCCGAAGTTGAGTCCAGTCATTGCAAAACTTTTACTAACATGGTTGTGTGTCTTAGAGACCCACGTTGCCATTGGGTGGTATTAGGATCTTTTATTACTCGACCTATAATCTGGGACTCTAATCTTTCTTCTATTCGGGTTAAATGATTTTGCTAAAAAGACTAACTTTAGGTTCTCGAAAATACTTTCTCCCGGAGAGCCCCTCACTCCAGATGATCGCTTGCTGCACCAGAAGATTTCGAAGATACTTTTCGAGGTTTTTCCGAGACCCTTCTGCCCATCGACTTTACAATCCCCTACCACCGATATACCCTTATGGATAACTACCTACAATTGTCGTTTGTACCTTCATCCTCAGTTGCTCTTGTTATTACAAGATGCCTTAAATTGCTCTCCGTTGTTCTGAAAATCCTTTAAGCTTACTGCGTTGCACTTCATTACCACATGAATACCCCTATTGAAAATTCCTCACACTTATTGAGTATCCATTCATCCCCAGTTGTTCGTATGCTTCATAAGATACTCTGAAATACTATCCGACCTTCTGAGCATCCTCTTCAAACTATTTCTCTGCAAATACTTGTATGCTTACATTAGGGATGCTCCCATATCACTAGCAATATTCACTAGTATCTTTTGACACTATCATTTTGATCCTATTGATTCAACATGTGTGCAAATGCACACAATCATCAATCGACCCTTCTAAATTATCTTTCCGGCTCAGACATCATTCTGAACATGAGCTGGTTCTGGACCAAACTATTTGTCGTCAATTGTGCCTCTGGTCTATCCAACTTATCCATCCTTGATCAGAGCATCTGCTTCTGATCCCTTGTTTTAGAAATCATAATTCCTTTGTTATCTAAGCATCGAATTATTCAGATGTTCTATAATCTGATGCCTGTGCATTCTTTCTTCCTCTGATTGAGTACCGATACTCACATCAGCTCCGTTGTGGATCGCCTGATCCATTGTTGGATTTCATCCGACATCGTCCTTCATATTCAATAACCTTGTGAGCCTTTCCACGGGTATATAATGCCTTTGGTAAATTGTATCCTCTGCTTGGCTAACCATGCTCTGCTTTCGAGCTTGTGTATTTACTTTTGAAACTTGTGGTATATGTTCCTAAGTTGCCCCGATGGGTTGAACCAATGCCTTCCCTAATCTGTATGAACCCAGGAACTTCTACGGGTCATACTCCTACTGTTGTTATGCCACATAAATTTCAACACTACAACTTCGTCGAAGGCGAGGAGTGATTGAAAAGTTATACATTGGAGAAGTGGGCGTCGACCTTGAACTTTGTGTTCATGCCCATGGAAACGATGTTGATCTTATCATGATAACTTCTCGTAACAATAACTATTCACTTGGCATAATTTGATCTTGTATCCATGATTTTGTCCTTTGCAATTGTGGTTCTGATCGTGATTGTTCTTCTTTGATCCCATTCTCGGACAAGTTAAAACTACTTGCCTTCTGCAAATCATTATGTCTGCCCAACCTCTATTTTGATCTACCTTCGAGTATTACCCCCTGGTATCTCGGGGATATCGACCGATTGCACTACATCTTATGCATTTCCGATGATGTAGAGCCTTTCCCCATCATAGTCACTCCACGGGTTCTGGGTTGTCGTCAACCGAGAACACCGATTAGTGAATCGAATCACCCCTATGATTTAGTACTCCTAGTACTTTGTGGTTGGGAAGTTTAGCACGTCATTCCTAGCCTGATCAGCAATATCATTTTGTGCTAAATTTTAACTGTGCTACCTGGTCCGTGTTCTCGAAGCACAATTTTTAACGATGATATAACCTTATGTCGATCTTCCTCGTCGTATCATTTAGCCTTGAACAGCAAGATCTATTTCGAGTTTGTGTCGTACCCATGTTTCCAATAACCTTTCGCTTCATCATTCCTTCGACTTGATGTCATCGCCGATCGATTACATCTTCAGGTAATATCTCGACAGATGTGTCGTGATCATCATCAACATTCTGAGCTCTTCCAGAATATCAATCAAATTCATGATGAGAATTACCATCCTTGCCCCTTGATGATTTGTGTTGTCATCGACTACTTCCTTGCCTTCTTTCCAACACAAACTTGTTCATGTTGTGGTTGTACCTTGAGTTCCTGGCAATCCAACTTGTCTTATGTCCTACCTTGAAGTAATAACATCTTATATATGAAGAATGTTGTGAGAATTTCACCACCTCTTAAGAATTCTTGGTACAAGTGATACATCCCGCCATCTACATTCATCTCTTGGTCCCCCTGTTGTTTCCAACTGGAATACCGACGATTGAACTCCGATGTGTAAAATTCAAAATTACTAGCAACCTTAATGCTTGTAAGATAATGAACGATAGTTTCATTCTTTGTGTATTGGTTATTGAATCACCATTCTAAAACATTGATCATGCTACCTAAGCCCATAATATGGGTACACCTTCCAACCAATGGTTAATGGTGTATGTTTTCCTCGAGCATACATCATTATACCATTTGATCTGACAAATGTTATCTCCTTGTTCACATAATTGTGGAAATCCTTCTTGTTGGAAATCTCGATGAAATGTCGCTGAGACCATCAGCCACCTCCTCATCCTCTCCTTCGTTTAATGATGAACTTTTGTTTTGGAACTCGCTCCCATAGTTCATTTCCCGAGAATCTTACATTGTCATCTCGTGAATTTGTGTTGCATCTTTCCTTCTCTGGCATCCTAAGTCAGAGGTATCCTAACACCAATCGGATCTGAACCTCGGTCAGATATGATGGTTGGAACATTTTTCCAAGAGTTATAACATTGGTCTTTTATGACCCGGTAAGGTGATGTCGTGCCCAGCACACCTGGCCAGAGGACCTACTGTTATAGTTTCCTTATTAGCAAGGTTATCCATTCTTCCATGAGGAAATTGTAAGATTTATTCTACAAGTTGTCCCTGATGGATCCTTCCTGTATCCAAAGTCTGACCTTTGCTTGAAGACCATGTCAATGCTATCTCGAAGCATGTCTGTGCTACTCCGATCATCAATACGAGCATTTGAAGCACAATGCTAAATTCTCTTTATCAATTATCCAAACACCGTTGTATGGGTAATGTCATGAAATTTCTCTCCCCTTTTATAAAGGGTTTTCTATGTTATATCATGTCATGGATATCATGCTCAGCTTGTTCTTGGGAAGGATATTGTCGGTGTCAAAACCGGCGGATCTCGGGTAGGGGGTCCCTAACTGTGCGTCTAGGCGGATGGTAACAGGAGACAAGGGACATGATGTTTTTACCTAGGTTCGGGCACTCTCGATGGAGGTAAAACCCTACTCCTGCTTGATTGATATTGATGATATGGGTAGTACAAGAGTAGATCTACCATGAGATCAGAGAGGCTAAACCCTAGAAGCTAGTATATGGTATGATTGTTGTTCGTCCTACGAACTAAAACCCTCCGGTTTACATAGGCCCCGAAGAGGGTTAGGGTTACACAGAGTCAGTTACAATGGTAGGAGATCTACATATCCGTATCGCCAAGCTTGCCTTCCACGCCAAGGAAAGTCCCATCCGGACACGGGACGAAGTCTTCAATCTTGTATCTTCATAGTCCAGGAGTCCGTCCAAAGGCTATAGTCTGGCCATCCGGACACCCCCTAATCTAGGACTCCCTCAGTAGCCCCTGAACCAGGCTTCAATGACGAAGAGTCCGGCGCGCATATTGTCTTCGGCATTGCAAGGCGGGTTCCTCCTCCGAATACTTCATAGAAGATTTTGAACACAAGGATAGTGTCCGACTCTGCAAAATAAGTTCCACATAGCACCATAGAGAAAATAATATTTACACAAATTTAATCTGCTGACGTATTTTGTGGCGTGACATCACACCACGGCCAAGCCTTTATTCGAATCGTTTTTACTGTCCCACCTCAGCGCGTTTAGCGAGGCGGTTTCCTTGGCACTTCTTGTCAAAGCAGAGATTGTGTCCCCTAATTCCGGGATTCTCATTAATACGGGCGTGGGTAACCCAATCGTGCCCGTTGGCACGTCTCCTCTATCGAAGGCGAGTCCCGAACGGTCACGGGGAAGGCTCTTGGTATTCAACCTCTTTATAAAGAGACCAAGGCTCCACTCCTTTCTTTCAATCTCAATCGAACCCGTCCCTCGCCTTGAGTTTCAACACCCAAAGCTCCAGATTTAGGCGCTTCGGACCTTCAATGATGTCCGGCTCCGACCTGCAAGGCCGGTGGATGCCTTCCTCCGTTACGGAAGAAGACGTGCTAAAGCTAAGAGATGCCAGGTATCTAACCGGTGAAATTTCGCATAGGCTGGGTTATTCCCACTCCCAAGCCTAGCGAGAGCGTAGTGTTCGCGTATCACTTCCTTCGGGGGCTAGGCTTCCCGACGGACCCCTTCGTGAGGGGGCTCATGTTCTATTATGGGTTGGAATTTCACAACTTGGATCCGGAGTCCATCCTCCACATCTCATCGTTCATTGTCGTATGCGAAGCCTTCCTCCGCATTACCCCTCACTTCGGATTGTGGCTCAAGACCTTCAAAGTGGAGCCGAAGATGATCAAGGGGTAGCAGGCAGAGTGCGGAGGTGCTGTTATAAGCAGGAATGTTGATGCTCCTTGGCCCGAGGGCTCTTTCCAAGAGGAGCTCGGCCTATGGCAAGAAGAATGGTTTTATATCACAGCTCCCAGGGGCACCAAATGGGTGGCGCCGCCTGCCTTTCGCTCGGGTCCTCCACCACGGTTGGTGTCATGGGTCAATAAAGGACTTGACTGAGGGCCGTCCAAGGACGTGCCCTTGTTGCAGGGCCGCATTCAAGACCTCCTAGAGAGAGAGATCACTCTGGTCGTAGTAGCGCAGGTCATGCTGATTCGTTGCACCCTGCCCTGCAAATGTCGCCCCTTCCGCCTGTGGGAATTTAACCCGAAGGGACCACGAGCTCTCCAACATTTTATGGGCGCAAAGCCCGTGGAGATGTATAAGCTTTTCTTCGGATCACAAGTGATGTGTCCGGACTTGACCGAGGACGCAGGTCTGGGCTGCAATCGCCCGGATACTCAAGTAAGTAGCCCTGTACCCGGACATGCTATCCCATATTCATCATGAATTTGCCCTCAAAAGAGCTGACCCTTGAACAGGAGTGGATAGCGAAAGCAAAGTTAATCAGGTGTCCGCCCCTCCCTTCCTGAGACCACGCCGGATCCCGTGTTAACCAGGATGCTGGAGGTTGCGCCTTCAGAAGAAGGTGAAGGGGGGAACAAGGAAGCTACCGCCTTCGCGAAGGAGGCTGTCAGGAAAGGAGGGATCGAGAATCCCTTCATCCAAGGGAAGAAGAGGACCACCTCTGAAGACCCGGAGACCATGGTCTCAAAGCGGGGGAAGAAATCTTCGTCAGAGGGTCCTGCGCCGAGAGATGCCTCGGCCGCATTGTGCCCCCAAGGGGATCAGCCCTCCGCCGAGCCGTAAGTAAAAAGGGGAGTTAAAATAAAGGATATCTCTGTGAGGAAGTCCTGGACTAGGGGGTGTCCGGATAGCCGGACTATCACCGTCAGTCGGACTCCAAGACTATGAAGATACAAGATTGAAGACTTCATCCCGTGTCCGTATGGGACTTTCCTTGGCGTGGAAGGCATGCTTGGCAATACGGATATGTAGATCTCCTACCATTGTAACCGATTCTGTGTAACCCTATCCCTCCCCGGTGTCTATATAAACCGGAGGGTTTTAGTCCGTAGGACAACACAACCATTACAACAATCATACCATAGGCTAGCTTCTAGGGTTTAGCCTCCTTGATCTCGTGGTAGATCCACTCTTGTACTACCCATATCATCAATATCAATCAAGAAGGAGTAGGGTTTTACCTCCATTGAGAGGGCCCGAACCTGGGTAAAAACATCGTGTCCCTTGTCTCCTGTTACCATCCGCCTAGACGCACAGTTCGGGACCCCCTACCCGAGATCCACCGGTTTTGACACCGACATTGGTGCTTTCATTGAGAGTTCCTCTGTGTCGTCACCGACAGGCTTGATGGCTTCTTTAATCAACAACAACGCCGTCCAGGGTGAGACTTTTCTCCCCGGATAGATCTTCGTATTCGGCGGCTTCGCACTGCGGGCCAACTCACTTGGCCATCCGGAGCAGATCGAAAGCTACGCCCCTGGCCGTCAGGTCAGATTTGGAAACCTAAACTTCACGGCGGATATCCGCGGAGACTTGATCTTCGATGGATCCGATCCGCAGCCGAGCGTGCCGCACTGTCACGATGGGCATGATCTAACTCTGCCGCCGGACAGTACCTTGGAGGCCGCACACGAATCCGCTCCGACCCATAGTACGGAGCCGATCGCGCAGATTGAGGACGGGTGGTTGGACACCGCCTCGGGAGCTGCAACTTCCACGACGATGGAGCCGAACACTGACCTCGTCCCTTATAAAGCTCATGACTCTGAGGTGCCGGACTCCCTGCCGGACTCCGAACCTCCTGCGCCCCTGGCAATCGAACCCAATTGGGCGCCGATCATGGAGTTCACCGCCGCGGACATCTTTCAGCACTCACCCTTTGGCGACATCTTAAATTCGCTAAAGCATCTCTCGCTATCCGGAGAGCCCTGGCCCGACTATGGCCAGGATGGTTGGGATGCGGACGACGAAGAAATTCAAAGCCCACCCACCACCCACTTTGTAGCCACTGTCGACGATCTAACAGACATGCTAGATTACAACTCTGAAGACATCAACGGTATGGACGACGATGCTGGAGATGATCAAGAACCAGCGCCTACAGGGCACTGGAAGACCACCTCGTCATACGACATATACATGGTGGACACCCCAAAAGATGGGGATGGCGAAGAAGCAGCGGAGGCAGATTCCTTAAAGAAACAGCCCAAGCGCCGGCGTCAGCGGCGCCGCTCTAAATCCCGCCACAGTAAGAATGGAGATTCCGGCAGAGGAGATAATAACACCCCAGAAAGTGCCGAAGACAATCCCCTCCTGCAAGATTCAGCGCAGGAGGATGCAGAAGCAAGCCCTCACGAGAGAGCGGCAGATGAAGAGGTCGAGGATGATAATTACATACCTCCCTCCGGAGACGAGGCAAGCCTCGACGACAGCGAATTCGTCGTGCCTGAGGATCCCATCGAACAAGAGCATTTCAGACGCAGGCTAATGTCCACAGCAAATAGCCTAAAGAAAAAGCAGCAGCAGCTTCAAGCTGATCAAGACCTGCTGGCCGACAGATGGACCGAGGTCCTCGCGGCCGAAGAGTATGAACTCGAACGCCCCTCCAAGAGCTACCCAAAACGCAAGTTGATCCCCCAATTAGAGGAGGAAGCATACATACCTTCATCACCAGCGCACAATACGGCTGACCGACCACTCCGTGGTCGCGACAGAGAGGCATCCAGGCCCTCCATCAAGACCGTACCCCGGCATCGCTCGAAAAGTACGAAGCCACGGGGGAATGCGCCGGACTTGCGGGATATATTGGAGGACAAGGCAAGACAATCCAGATCTATCTATGGATCACGTGGGCGCCCCACGACCCATGACGAATACCGTCGCACCGGATACAACAACTCCGGCCGGGCCGAACATAGCAGACAACGCTCTCTTGAGCTACGTCGTGATATTGCTCAATACAGAGGCGCCGCACACCCGCTATGCTTCACTGACGAAGTAATGGATCATCAAATCCCTGAAGGGTTTAAACCCGTAAACATTGAATCCTACGATGGCACAACAGACCCCGCGGTTTGGATCGAAGATTATCTCCTTCATATACATATGGCCCGCGGCGACGATCTCCACGCCATCAAATATCTCCCGCTCAAGCTTAAAGAACCGGCTCGGCATTGGCTTAACAGCCTGCCCGCAGAGTCAATTGGGTGTTGGGAGGACCTGGAAGCCGCATTCCTCGACAACTTCCAGGGCACATACGTGCGACCACCGGATGCCGATGACCTAAGCCACATAATTCAGTAGCCAGACGAATCGGCCAGGCAATTCTAGACACGGTTCTTAACAAAGAAAAATCAAATCGTCGATTGTCCGGATGCAGAGGCCCTCGCAGCCTTCAAACATAACATCGGCGACGAATGGCTGGCCCGGCACCTAGGACAGGAAAAGCCAAAATCCATGGCAGCCCTCACATCATTAATGACCCGCTTCTGTGCGGGAGAGGATAGCTGGCTAGCTCGCAGCAACAACCTCAGTAAAAATGCTGGCAGTCCGGATACTAAGGACCACAATGGCAGGTCGCGTCGAAGCAAAAACAAACGCCGCGTTAATGGCGATAACAATGAGGATACGGCAGTCAACGCCAGATTCCGAGGCTCTAAACCCGGTCAGCGGAAGAAGCCATTCAAAAGAACCACTCTGGGTCCGTCCAATTTGGACCGAATACTCGACCGCTCTTGCCAGATACATGGCACCCCCGAAAAACCAGCTAACCACACCAACAGAGATTGTTGGGTATTCAAGCAGGCAGGCAAGTTAATTGCCGAAAACAATGACAAGGGGCTGCACAGCGATGACGAGGAAGAGACCCGGCCGCCGAACAGTAGAGGACAGAAGGGCTTCCCCCCACAAGTGCGGATGGTAAACATGATATACGCAACCCACATACCCAAGAGGGAGCGGAAGCGTGCACTGAGGGACATATATGCGATGAAGCCAGTCGCCCCGAAGTTCAATCCATGGTCCTCTTGCCCGATCACCTTCGATCGAAGAGACCATCCGACCAGTATCCGCCATGGCGGATTCGCCGCATTGGTTCTAGACCCAATCGTCGATGGATTTCACCTCACGAGAGTCCTGATGGACGGCGGCAGTAGACTGAACCTGCTTTATCAGGATACAGTGCGCAAGATGGGCATAGGCCCCTCAAGGATTAAACCTACAAAGACGACCTTCAAAGGCGTCATACTAGGTGTTGAGGCCAATTGTACAGGCTCAGTAACACTGGAAGTGGTCTTCGGATACCCGGATAATTTCCGAAGCGAGGAGTTAATCTTCGACATAGTTCCGTTTCGCAGCGGCTATCATGCTCTGCTCGGACGAACCGCGTTCGCAAAGTTCAACGTGGTGCTGCATTATGCATACCTCAAGCTCAAGATGCCAGGCCCTCGTGGAGTCATCACGGTCAACGGAAATACGGAAAGCTCCCTCTGAACGGAGGAACATACAGCGGCTCTCGCGGCAGAAGTACAGAGCAGCCTTCTAAGGCAATTTTCGAGTCCGGCGTTAAACGACCGGACATGGCCAAACGTGCCCGGAGAAACATCAATCAAGACCACCTGGCACGTTCCGAGCACGCATAGCAATGCAGTGGTAGAGGAACAGCGCGGCGACCGTTCACCAGAGGCCCTATCCGGCGGCGACCCTGCCAAACTCACGATGCAACAACCAGGGAGGGACAAAGGCTGCGACGAACACTCAGGTGGTCTCCATTACGAGCATTAAATTTGATTATACACACCAGTCCGCAGCCCACCCCTGGAGGGGGACATGTTTAATTAGTCCAAACCCTTGCTTACCGCACTATTTGTATCATTCCACACTCATAGCAGAATTCCTTAAATAAATAATGCAGCACTTTTTGCCTATAATTGCATTACTTTACATATATTTTCATTATGACATCTTGCACCCGTATATTCTGGTACGGCCGAATACACCAGGGGCTTATGTTCCCCGCATTATGGTGTGATAAGTCCGAACACTTTCACAAGTGCGGCACCCCGAACTTATAGCATTATATGAATCGGCTTCGAATCATGTCTAGGGTCAATAGTTGGGTTTGCCCGGCTCCCATGTTTTGGTACCTTATGTTCCGTTCAGTCGGCTAAGGTAGCACTGGGAGAACCACTACAATTGCGCCCCGGTTGAGCTGGGTGAGCGCCTCAGTGGAGAAAGCTAAAACTGACTGTCATGATAAGGCGAGAGACTGGTCACTGTTCGAGAGGTCTTTTCGAGTCCCTAAAGACTTACGCCGCTTCGAGCGAAGAACCGGATAATGTCCGGCCAAGGCGTGGATAGCGCCCCGAAATCGGTCTTCCGAATACTAGGGGCTTCACCAAAATTTAAAATTATAGAATTCTATGGCTAAGTGAGAGTGTTCAAGCATTATAAGTCCGGTTGCCTTGTTCGCTGTGTTGAGCGCCTCCCTAGATGGACCCAAAAATGGGAACAAGAGTGCTCAAGTTTATCCCGAACACCCCAGCACTAGTGGCATGGGGGCTGAAGCCGACGACTTGCCATCTCTCAGATTTTATAAACGGCCGCACAGAAGGTAATATTTTAAATCAAACAAGCATTGCTTAGCGCATATGAACAAAGTTTTCAGCGCACAGGATAACACATAGCGAGTTTACTCAATAATTACATCTCTGGGGCACTCATCTGCAATCTTGCGGGCACCCTTCAGGACAGTCTTATAGTACATCTCAGGCGTACGATACTCCTTGCCCGCTGGCGGCACGTCAGTGATAAGCCTCTTCGCATCCGGCCTGCCCCAATGCACCTTTGCGCGGGCAAGGGCCCGACGAGCACCTTCAATACAGGAGGAGCACTTGATGACCTCCACCCAGGGGCACGCATCCACCAGCCACCGCACGAGGCCGAAGTAGCTCCCAGGCATGGCCTCTCCAGGCCACAGCCGGACTATGAGGCCCTTCATGGCCTTCTCGGCTACCTTGTGGAGCCCGACCAGCTGCTTCAGCTGGTCGCTAGGGGGCACCGGATGGCCAGCCTCAGCGTACTGAGACTAGAAGACCTTCTTCGTTGAGCTCCCCTCCTTGGCTCGGTAGAATGCAGCGGCATCGGATACACTGCGAGGCAGATCTGCAAACGCCCTTGGAGAGCTCCAAATTCAGGTAAGTAATAGGTAATTTACATTAACATGCTTGCTTTGCATGAAAAATGCCTTACCCGCCGCTATTTTCTTCACATCCTCAACCTCCTGAAGGGCCTTATGGGCCTCGGCCTTGGCGGCTTTGGCACTTTCGAGAGCCGAGGCAAGCTCGGACTCTCGAGTCTTTGAGTCGCGCTCCAAACTCTCATGCTTTTCCATGAGAGCCTGGAGCTCTTGCCGCACTTCCGCCACCCGCGCCTCCTGCTTTTCCCGCTCTGCCCGTTCCGCGGCCGCATTGCGTTCGGCCGTGGACACAGCCTCCTTCAGGGTTGCCACCTCGTTCGTGGCCCCTGCAGTACCCATGTTATCCTTGTTATTTTTATTGCAACCTAAATCCTTTTCTGTAAGGTAACTATTCAAAGTGGTGTTACTCACCTTCTTTGTCCTCGAGCTGCTTCTTGGCACGGCCGAGCTCTTGCTTGGACCGCTCGTGGTCCTGCTTCAAAGCACCGACCTCCGCAGTCAGCGCGACAGAGGTCAGCAGCGCAGCCTGCAAACCCATATTGACATAATTTTTAGCAACCCTGCGTATATCTTTTTAGATCCTCAGTCCGGCTTTTCTTCCTGAACACCGAACCGAGCATCAGGGGCTACTGTCTATGCGGTATTACATTACATAATTTTAACTTCTTACCTCAAAGCCTGTTAGAAGGCTACTGCAGGCTTCGGTCAGCCCGCTCTTGGCGAGCTGAACCTTCTGAATCACCGCACTCATAATAGTGCGGTGTTCTTCCTCGATGGAAGCGCCTTTGAGCGCCTCCAACAAGTTGTCCGGCGCCTCCGGTTGGACGGGGGCCACCGGCGTCACGGTCTTGCCCTTCTTGCGAAGGGGCCGCCTGCCGGACTCCGGAACCACTGCGGGTTCCGACGTGGAGTCCGGCGCAAAGTCCAGGAGGCTGCCTTGTGGCGCCTCCGGAGCCTCCTCCCGATGGGTCCCTTCCCGGGATCCCACCTCGGCGTCCTCAGCGGCACGAGGGGTGGAGGCAGTCGGGATGGAATCTACATCCGACGGAGCCAACGACCCGCTCGACGAAGCGGGGAGATCATCATCGGCCGGACTGCAGGCAGAGTGCGGCATTAGAAGGACACTATGTGACACAAAAGAGAAATTATAAATCATTCAGGAATCCGGATACTTACGATCTTGCTGGAGGCCTGGCCCTTGAGGGCCACTCTTCATCGCCAACGTTGGCGTTGGCGGAGCCGTCCGGGGGAATAGTTCTTCCCTTCTTGGACCCTTCGGCCTCCCCGGTTGGGGAGGCCATCCTCTTCCTCTCTCCCTCCTCTGGGAGAGAGTCCTCTTTCTCCTCCTCGTCTTCGGGGGAGGAGTCCACCTCGGAGCCATCGGACGATGAGTCCGATATCACCTGGCGCCGGGAACTTCTTCGAGTTCCCGTGGCCTTATTCTTGACCTTCTTCTCCGGCACCACATAGAGTGCCGGGACCAGCAGCCCCGTTAAGCGTGCATCCGCTTGGTCTTCGGGAAGGGGAGCCGGACAGTCTACCTGTCCGGACGTCCTCTGCCAGTCCTGTCAAAGGCATTGGGAGTTTTAGATCCCACATAGAGTCAAACTATGAAAGAAAACAACTGTCCCGTAGAGGATAACAAAGCTTACCACACCGGACGGGCGCTTGGTGCTGAATCCGCGATCCTCGGTCGCGGACGCGGGGGCTTCTCCGCCCTTGAACAGCACCCTCCAGACGGCTTCATACGTCGTGTCGAAGAGCCCGCTCAGAGTCCGGTGCTGTGCCGGATCAAACTCCCACAGATTGAAGGCCCGTTGTTGGCAGGGGAGGACCCGGCGGATGAACATGACCTGGATTACGTTGACAAGCCTAAGCTTCTTGTTCAACAGGGTCTGAAGACAGGACTGGAGTCCTGTCAGCTCCTCCGAACTACCCCATAGCAAGCCCTTCTCTTTCCAGGAGGTGAGCTGCATAGGGATGCCAGATCTAAACTCGGGGGCCGCCGCCCACTTAGGGTCGCGCGGCTCAGTGATGTAGAACCACCCCGATTGCCACCCCTTGACGGACTCCATGAAGGCCCCTTCGAGCCAGATGACGTTGGGCATCTTGCCCAACATGGCGCCTCCACACTCCGCTTGAGTGCCCTTCACCACCTTCGGCTTGACGTTGAAGGTCTTGAGCCACAAGCCGAAGTGGGGCTGGATGAAGAGGAAGGCCTCGCACACGACGATAAACGCCGAGATGTTGAGGATGAAGTTTGGCGCCAGATCGTGGAAATCCAGGCCGTAATAATACATGAGCCCTCGGACAAAGGGATGCAACGGGAAGCCCAGTCCGCGGAGGAAGTGGGGAAGGAACACGACCCTCTCATGGGGCCTGGGGGTGGGGATGAGCTGCCCCTTGTCGGGCAGCCGGTGCGCGATGTCACCGGAAAGGTATCCAGCGCTGCGCAGTTTTGTGATGTGCTCCTCCGTCACGGAGGAGGCCAGCCATTTGCCTCCCGCTCCGGACATGGTCGAAGAAGGTCAAGGCGAGATGCATGGACTTGGGAGCTGGAGCTCGAGAGTGCGCGGAGATGGATAAGCAAAGGAGGAAGAAGGCATAGGTAAAAAGGGTGGATCCTTATCCCCTTATATATGGGCGGACGAAAACTATGCGTCCCCACCGGCCTGGTAAAACTCGCTTATCTCCCAAGCGCCACCACCAATGGCGCGGTTGGGTTACCCACGTCCGTATTGATGAGAATCCCGGAATAAGGGGAACACGATCTCTGCCTCGACAAGACATGCCAAGGAAACCGCTTCGCTAAACGCGCTGAGGTGGTATAATGAAAAATGATTCAAGTAAAGGCTTGGTAGTGGCGTGACATCATGCTACAGGATACGTCAGCAGATTGAACTTGTGTACATAATATTCTCTCTACGGGGAAATGTGGAAATTATTTTGCAGAGCCGGACACTATCCTGGTGTTCACATTCTTCTATGAATTATTCGGAGGAGGAACCCGCCTTGCAATGCCGAACAATATGTGCGCCGGACTCATCGTCATTGAAGCCTGGTTCAGGGGCTACTAAGGGAGTCCTGGACTAGGGGGTGTCCGGATAGCCGGACTATCACCGTCAGCCGGACTCCAAGACTATGAAGATACAAGATTGAAGACTTCGTCCCGTGTCCGGATGGGACTTTCCTTGGCGTGGAAGCCAAGCTTGGCAATACGGATATGTAGATCTCCTACCATTGTAACCGACTTTGTGTAACCCTAGCCCTCCTCGATGTCTATATAAACCGGAGGGTTTTAGTCCGTAGGACAACACAACCATTACAACAATCATACCATAGGCTAGCTTCTAGGGTTTAGCCTCCTTGATCTCGTGGTAGATCCACTCTTGTACTACCCATATCATCAATATCAATCAAGCAGGAGTAGGGTTTTACCTCCATCGAGAGGGCCCGAACCTGGGTAAAAACATCGTGTCCCTTGTCTCCTGTTACCATCCGCCTAGGCGCACAGCTCGGGACCCCCTACCAGAGATCCGCCGGTTTTGACACCGACACCATGCCTTATTCATGATGAAGATAACCGAAATTTTACCTTGTAGTTCGGATCTCAGCCCTTCTCAGCAGATCTCATCTTCGGGGGATCTTCGTCCGGAGATGATAGAGAGCGAAACGCTTCCCCCCTGCCGTACCGTCTTGCGAGGCGGGCGACCCTGAGGTGTCGTCATGGAGGCTTTCTCCGAGTCCGGCGGGGCCGAAAGGCAGTCGTATGTCCCCCCAAAGCCCTCCGCGTCCGGACTTCGAAAAAGGCCATCAGACAAGTCCAGCACCACCTGGTGTACTATCGGAGGAGCTGAAGGATCTGCTCGGGAGAGCGTCTATCTCAGAAGATCACCGTGCGTTAATGGGTACGGTGATTGAAAGGATTTCATCCACTGAGAGCGGATTGCACGAAGCCGTCAGAAGTTTACTGACAGGTTTGGAGGTACGCAAAATGATGTACCTTCTGACAGTTCCGCATATAAAATGCGCCCTGTGTAGATAGTAGCCCCTGAGGCTCGGTGTGTTGTCAAAAAATGACAGCGCGCCGAGGATCATAATCCCAGGTATAATATGTCGCCCGTCCTATGTAGGTGGCGAAGGGTCCGATGGCTAGCCGGACTGATGAATTTGCCGAACTAAAGTGGCAACTTGACGTGGCGGATGCCGATATCGCGCTTGTCAATAAGCGACTTGATGAGTCACAAGGTATGCAATTTCTCCACGGACACCTGGTAAGGGAGCTTGATGCCCGTGCTTTACAACATGTATGCTTGATGCAGATGGTGCCGCTGCCATGGAGAACCTTCGGGCGGAGCTCGCCCGAGCTAAGGAGCAGGCCAGAAAGAGTGATGCGGCTACCTTGAAGGTGGCCGAAGAGCTAAAAGCGACAGGCTGCTCACTGCCGAAGCAAGAATGAAATGGCCGAGATGGCCGTGAAGTTGAAGAATGCTACCGACCGCTGCAAGCTTCTTTAAAAAGAAGATTGAGCGGTACAAGAGGACCTGAAGAAGGCCACTACCGAGGCGAAGGATGCTCGCTCTGCGATGAGTGCTATGAAGGAGGAGTTGCATTAGGCCGGAGATATCACGGCTGGAAACCCCTTTCTGCTGCGGAGGAAATTCATGGATCCTAAATATGCTCAGTTGGACTGGCTGTGGAATGCGGAGGATTCTTATCTGGACTTGGCAGCAAGTGCCGCGGAGGCGGCCGAACACTTCCGAGATCAAAAGGATCACGAAATGGAAAATGTTTTCTGGTCGCAGTTCCATAGTCCAGAGCGCCCACTTCCATTAACCGATCGCTTGGCCGAATGGGCGGAGCTGAATAGGTTATCCGGACTTGCCATGAAGGATGTCGTGAGTCTTTTGTGCCTGAAGAGGCCCGAGCCGAAGAGTTATTTTGGCTTGGTGCAGCAGTTCCTTGGTGTGGTGCCGCATATCAAAGCAATGAAGAGGTCGGCATGCATAGAGGGTGCGCGGATGGCTCTTGCCCGTGTCAAGACATACTTGGCGGAGATGAAGGCCACCGATGTTGCATCCCAGGATTCGGACGAAAGTCGAGTACCTGTCGAGCACTATTTTTAGGAAGTTCTGCAGGGCGCTCGTTTAATAGAGACGCAGTGCTCGAAGGATATTATGTTTGAATAACATGTATTATTGTGAAACGATGTTTCGATGAAATATAAAAGATTTTTATACTTGTGCCTTCAAGAATTAAAATACCTCCTTTGCGGCCGTTAATGTATATGTGTATATAACCTGAAAGATGGCAGTCTTCGGCTTCAGCCCCCACGCATATAATGTGAGGGTGTTTGCAAAAGGCGCATTTTCACACTTGATCCAACGTCTTGGTCCTATAAAGGAGGTGGTAGCGCAGCAAACTAGGCAACCGGACTATAATGCTTTATCACTTTCACTTAGCCATAGAAGTTTCACAGTGGGGCTACTATATAGCCCCTAGGGGCACCGCACTCACCCGAATTCGGGGCGCATAAGTGCCTGACTGGGAAACGGCCCTTCGTCAAGGCGGAGGAATCCAAAAGATTCCGGCGAGTCATCGAGTGGTTGACCAGTCTCACGCTATATCATGACATTCAGTTTTCGGCTTTCTCTACTGAGGTGCTCGCCTGGCCGAACCGGGGCACAATCGCAGAAGTTCTCCTGGTGCCGCCTTAGCCGATAGAACGGAACGTAAGGCAGCAAAACACAGGAGCCAGGCAAACCCAACATTTGACCAAAGACATGATTCGGAGCTGATGCATATAAGGCCTAACTCGAGACGCCGAACACTCCCTAAGGTATTCGGTCTTTATGAAAACGGGCCGAAAAACGCCCTTGGTAATAAGCCCCTGGTGTCCAGGTACGCGCAAAATTCTGACGTGGCCCATGCCAAAATGCCAGCCTCCTCCTCGGTTATAACAAGAAACCAGGGGATGTGTATCAACAAGAGACAGTAAAAAAGGTTTACGCAGGGTCTTAATCTGAAAAGAATCCTTGTCATGCGTCCCTACTGCACGTCTGCGCCTGTGTCTCCGTTGTGCCGTATCCTGGACGGGTGTAGCACGGTGTTCATCTGTAAAAGAGAGGAACTTAGTTGAAAAAGATCGTTCAAGACTGTATGTTATATTAAATAAACAAAGTACGATTCGAAAAATGAATAAAATTGAGCTCTATTGTCTCTTGTTGTACATGCGCGGAGCCCCTTGTGTGGGAGTATGCGGCTAGTGAGCCCTTGTATGTTTACGCCGGACTCGTCTAACCGTGTTTGGGGTCTGAATGACCTGTTTAGGTGCTTTGATTAGTGAAGCCGGTTTAGTGTGTGGCTGTCAAGGCAGTCACACAATCTTCCGCTCTCGAGGAACACTCGATATTTCCCTTTAAGGAGATGATGCCTCGCGGACCGGGTATTTTAAGTGTGAGGGATACATAATGTGGTATTGCGTTAAAGCGGGCGAAAGCTTCGCGTCCCAGTAGTGCTTGGTAGCTACTTCCAAATGGGGCGAGGTGGAAGTTTAACTTTTCGCGGCGGAAGTTGTCAGGTGAGCCGAACACAACTTCTAGAAGTAGAGAGCCCGTACAATGGGCATATGGGCCTGGCATTACCCCTTGAAAGGAAGTGTTGCTATGGCGAATTTTGGCTAGGTCTATCCCCATTTTGCGGATTGTGTCCTGATATAGCAGGTTTATATCACTGCCGCAGTCCATTAGGACTTGTGTAAATTGGAGTCCGTCAATTATCGGATCTAATATCAAGGCAGTCCATCCTGCATTCCAGATACTTCTAGAGTAATCCTGATGGTCGAAGGTGATTGGTTTTAATAACCAGTGGTGGGACTCCTCTAGGATAGGCCGCATGGCGTGTATCTCTATGGGTGCCATTTTGTTTTTCCCTTTTGTCACGTAAAGTGAGTATACTGTTTTGACTTCTTGTGGGAAATTCTTTTGTTTTCCGGTGCTCTGCTTGTGGGGTTCGTCATCGTCCTCGCTTGGTGTGTCGAGCCCCTTGTGTTCGGCGTTGAGTTTGCCGGACTGCTTGAAGACCCAACAATCTCTGTGGGTATGGTTTGCAGGCTTCCCGGGAGTACTGTGGATTTGGCATATCTTGTCCAAGATTTTGTTCAAGTTAGATAGCTCATCCTTGTTATCCTTAAGGGGCAGTTTTTTATGATTCTGCCGTGAGCTTTTGAATCCGGTGTTGACTGCCGTGCTCTTCGGGCTGTTTCCCTTTGTCCGGCGCTGGTCCTTGCTGCGTCATGGTTTCCCGTTTCCATCCCTGACTTCGGATGTACTTGGGTCACTGGTACTGCATCTTGCCAGCCAGCTATCGTCTCCCGCGCAAAATCGGGTCATGAGGCTTGTTAATGCAGCCATTGTTCTTGGCTTTTCTTGGCCGAGGTGTCTCGCGAGCCATTAGTCTCGGACGTTGTGTTTGAAAGCTGCTAAGGCTTCAATGTCCGGACAGTCGACTATTTGGTTCTTTTTAGTAAGGAATCTGTTCCAGAATTTTCGGGCTGACTCTCCGGGTTGTTGAGTTATGTGACTTAAATCGTCTGCATCCGGAGGTCGGACATAGGTCCCTTGAAAATTTTCTCGAAAAGCGTCCTCGAGCTCTTCCCAACTTCCAATGGTGTTTTCAGGGAGGCTTTTGAGCCAATGCCGGGCTGGCCCTTTGAGCTTGAGGGGTAAGTACTTTATGGCGTGGAGGTCATCTCCTCTAGCCATGTGTATGTGGAGGATGTAATCCTCGATCCAGACTCCAAGGTCTGTTGTTCCGTCGTATGCCTCTATGTTTACGGGTTTGAATCCCGCTGGAAATTCATAATCCAGAACCTCATCGGTGAAACATAGGGGGTGTGCGGCACCCCTATATTTAGGTGTACCGTAATATTCGGATACTTGATGTGTTGCATTGCTTACTAGAGCTTGCTTTCTTGGCCCGTAGATAGATCTAACTGGGCCATCTTTTTGATGCAAATCCGTGTGCGGATCGCGTGCCGGCTTGTGTGCGGCACCGTTTGCCGCCGTATGTTTGCCATGGGGTCGTCTATCCGACCGGGTGGTCTCCTTGTTCTTTGATTGCGGGGGCTCTATGGCCTCCTCGTCAAATTCGGGCAGTAGTTTTCGCTTCGGGTAGCTCTTTGTTCGGCAACTATCGCCGTATTTGTCTGCGGTGTTGAGTACTTTGCCCCATCTGATTCTAAGCGCATCTTCCGCTGTTTTGAGCTTCTGCTTCTGCTTTTACAGGCTACCCGCAGTGGCGACGAGCCATTTGTGGAGGTTCTTCTGCTCCAGCAACTTGTCCGGCGTGAGATCGTCTGGACTGTTATCTTCGCCGGGGATGGATTGTTTATTCAGGTTGTCCTGTTCGGACGGTTGCTTGATAGCATGTTCGTCGTCCACCGGTTCGCCCTGCTCTATGGCTGGGTCTGAATGGCTGCTGTCTTTGTCGAGGCGGGACTTTGAGCGGCGCTTACGTCGCCGTTTTGACTGCTTTTCAAGGGAATGATCCCCCGTGGCGTCCCGTTGTTCCTCGTCGTCGCTTCCTCTAGGTGTGTCCACGATGTATACATCGTGAGATGAGGTGGCTGTCCAGTGCCCCATAGGTACCGGTTCATGTTTGTCTCCTACATCGTCGTCCATACCGTCGATGTCTTCGGAGTCAAAGTTGAGCACGTCGTTTAAACTTTCAACAGTGGCTACAAAGTGGGTGGTGGGTGGGAGTCGAATCTCTTCGTCGTCCGCATCCCAACCTTGCTGACCATAGTTCGGCCAGGGCTCTCCTAATAGAGAGAGAGACTTTAGTGAAGTCAGGATGTCACCGAAGGGCGAGTGCTGAAAGATGTCCGTGGTGGTGAACTCCATGATCGGCGCCCAATCGCGATTGGTAGGGGCGCGAAAGTTTCATAGTCCGGAGAGGAGTCCGGCGCCTTGGAGTCACGAGCTTCACAAAGGACAGGGTTGGTGTTCGGCTCAATCACCGTAGAGATAGCAGCCCCCGAGGCGGTGTCCAGCCACCCATCCTCGATCGGCGCAGTCGGATCCGAGCTAAGGGTCGGAGAGGACACTTGTGCGGCCTCCAGGGCACTGTCCGGCGGGAGAGATAGATCATGCCCATCGTGACAGTGCGGCGCGCTTGGCTGTGGCTCGAACCTGTCGAAGATCAAGTCTCCGCAGACGTCAGCCGTATAGTTCAAACTTCCAAATCTGACCTGATGGCCAGGGGCGTAGCTTTCAATCTGCTCCAGATGGCCAAGCGAATTGGCCCGCAGTGCAAAGCCGCCGAATACGAAGATCTGTCCGGGGAGAAAAGTCTCACCCTGGACCGCATCGTTGTTGATGATCGGAGGAGCCATCGGGCCTAAAGATGACGACACAAAGGAACTCTCAATGAAAGCACCAATGTCGGTGTCAAAACCGGTGGATCTCGGGTAGGGGGTCCCGAACTATGCGTCTAGGCGGATGGTAACAGGAGACAAGGGACACGATGTTTTTACCCAGGTTCGGGCCCTCTCGATGGAGGTAAAACCCTACTCCTGCTTGATTGATATTGATGATATGGGTAGTACAAGAGTAGATCTACCACGAGATCAGAGAGGCTAAACCCTAGAAGCTAGCCTATGGTATGATTGTTGTTCGTCCTACGGACTAAAACCCTCCGGTTTATATAGGAACCAAAGAGGGTTAGGGTTACACAGAGTCGGTTACAATGGTAGGAGATCTACATATCCGTATCGCCAAGCTTGCCTTCCACGCCAAGGAAAGTCCCATCCGGACACGGGACGAAGTCTTCAATCTTGTATCTTCATAGTCCAGGAGTCCGGCCAAAGGCTATAGTCCGGCCATCCGGACACCCCCTAATCCAGGACTCCCTCAGATATACCCCTGAATTATGTGTTTAAACACATTTTTTTCCATTGTTCTGATTAAATCTGATAGACACTTTTCCCTTTCCATTGGTTTGTTTAAACCCTTTCTATGATCTATGTGATATAAGCCGTGATTCCCTGCTTGTGCAAACACCTCGGTGTACAACTCTATCGGTGAGACCCTGTTACTATTGTGATGACATTCCGGTAACCACCGATGGACGGGAACTTTGCCTATCGGTCTGCCTCGTTCAACGAGAAGGAAAATGGTTCTCCTCGTCCCTCGCCCTTGGTACTGATGTTGTTGCCGACATAATAGACAGGCTACCCTCTGACATGCCTTGCTTGCATGATCACGCAAGACATCTCCACCCTTCCTACTTGTAACCCACATGGTGGGCCCATAACCAACAGTTCCACTAGATCGAAACCTGACTCTACTGTACAACCCTATTTCTAAAGGTTATTCCCCTCGCTTGGCTTCGTATGTAATTCACGAGCCACCTTCCGAGAGATCATCAATTCTAGTATCAGACACAATAGTTATTCCCATTTCTTTGAACCCCTTTCACGCCCTGTTTCAGGCATCGAACGATTGCCTGCCCACTCGAAACTTCCCATGATACCTCCTTACTTTTCTCTCGATATTTTCTTAAGTTTCAATTCGAGAGTTACTTCCGCCACCTTCCTCGATGTTATCGACTAGATAGTCGACCTTGCAGAGGTCCGTTCTCCCGGAATACCCACCCTTTATTCTTTCGTAAGTACGATGGAATTCCCGAAGGAAGAATGTCGCCTTCATCACGATGACCTGAAGCAGACAACTGAAGACATCAACGTAATGGACCGACCTCTTCGAGAAGAGCAACCAAAACGAGAAGATCTGTTAGACTTTTGTAACCAGAACTTCCCCCCTTACACCCCTCCTAAATCTCGGGACGAGATTTCTTGTAGTGGAGGAGATTTGTAATGCCCGGATAATCATGCTACAGTAATCCCATGCTAATCATGCCACGTCACCTCGGTTACTATTGCTAACCTCGCAATGATTCGAAACCGTCTCAAAATTTAAATTCTAAATATGTCAAACAACAAAAGTTTTCAAAATTTGAAACAAAAATGTTCGGTGGGTGCCGAATATTACAAGGGTAATTATAGTAAAGAAAACATATTTTTAGAAAGTGCCTGAATATTTTAAGATGAATTAAAACAGAAAAGAAAAATAAATAACAGTAAAAGAACAAAACAGAAAAAAAGGAAAAAGGGAAAAGAAAGCGCCCCCCCCCCCCCGGACCAGGCGGCCCAGCTCATAGGCCAGACCGGCCCACCTGGCCCACCTGGCCACACTCGGCCCGGCTAGCCTACCTCGTCCCCTTCCCCTATTCCCCCGACCCGGGTCGGAACAGGGGCGCGTACCCGCCTAGCCGCCTCGTCGGCACCGATGCCGCGAGGGGATAAGGCTGCCACGCCCCCGCCTCCTCGATCCCGCCTCCCACTCACCCCGCTCTCTCTCTCGATGCCTGCGCTTTCCCCCCTCAGATCCACCGTGCTGTTTTCCCTTTCCCATCGCCGCTGAACACCACCGCCGCCATGGTTTCTGCCTAGCCATGGCCATCGCGCCCGCCTTGCTGCCCCACTACGTCCCCAAGGTCCGCCGTCGTCCGCTGCTTTGACTGGTGCACCGAGTTGGAGCTCGGAGCCACGACAACGCCCACGACGCCGCCGTCTTCCTCCTCTGCTCCGACAAGCTTCGCCGCCGCTCCTCACCAACTCCGGTGACGCCCCTGCAGCTACTAAACCCCCAAGGGCCACAATGTGTGCCGCTCGGTGAGCCCCCGCTTCCTCTTCTCTCTCGCGCGCATCCTAGCTAGCTGTCGCTGTAGAACCCGAACGCTCCGCCGCGGATCTCATCGCCGGCGGGACTCCAATGACCAAGTGGTCACGGGCCAGCGCCCGTTGCTTTCGCCACATCGCGTACATCTCGCCTGGCCTCTCCGTTTGCTTGTTGCCGCGCTGCATTGCAGTTTCCCTCCAGCGCCCGAACTGCTGTCCGCCGCGCTCATCGCCGGCGACTTTCCCGGCCACCTCTGGCCACGCCACCGCCACCACTAGACGCGGGGCACTCTCCTCGTTCGAACGCAAGAGGTGGCGCCTGATTTGGTGCCGCGTAGGCAAATCCCGACGCTCGCCGACGTTCGGCCACTGCGCGCGGGCTCGCCAAAGCCACTCCGGCGGCTCCGCTGAGTTGGCACACCTGGGGCCACCCCTGGGTCATTGCCTATTCGCCTAGGGGCCCCAACTGGCCACGTTGACCGAAGTCAACTGCGTTGATGTGGCAGCTACTGCCACTGACATGCGGGCCCGCGTCGTTTAAAACATTTTTGTAAATAGATAAATTGCTAATTAATTAAATTAGTTAATTAAAAACTTAATCTCTCACTGACTACTGGGCCCCGCCTGCTAATTAACCATTTAGTTAGTCTAAACCCCCTGTTAGTGCCCCTGACAATGACATGTGGGTCCCACTGGACCCACTTGTCTGGTTTGACTGGTCAACCGACCATTTGACCTGCTGACATCACTCTGATGTCATGCTTGCGTCATCGTTCACTGTTCTGGATAATGTTGGATTTAAATAAATAATTAAAATCAAAAAATGATTAAAACTTTAGAAAATCATATAAAATAATCCGTAACTCGGATGAAAATACTTTCTACATGAAAGTTGCTCAGAACGACGAGACAAATCCGGATACGCAGCCCGTTCGTCCGCCACGCGTCCCTAGCATGGTGAACCTGCAACATTTCACCTCCGGTTCATTTGTCCGAAAACGCGAAACACTGGGGATACTTTCCCGGATGTTTCTCCCTTTCGCCGGTATCACCTACTACCGCGTTAGGGCATGCCTAACACTCCTCATTGTCATGTCATGCATCGTCATGCTTATGTTTGCATTGTATTTACTATTTCTTCCCCCTCTTCTCTCCGGTAGACTACGAGACCGACGCTACTGCTGCCCAGTTCGACTACGGAGTTGACGACCCCTCCTTGCCAGAGCAACCAGGTGAGCCCCCCCCTGATCACCAGATAACGCCTATTCTTCTCTCTACTGCTTGCATTAGAGTAGTATAGCATGTTACTGTTTCGATTGATCCTATTCTGTTGCATAGCCTGTCATTGTTGCTATAGTTGTTGATACCTTACCCGCAATCCTAAATGCTTAGTATAGGATGCTAGTTATCATCATTGGCCCTACATTCTTGTCAGTCTGCCTTGCTATACTATCGGGCTGTGATCACTCGGGAGGTGATCACGGGTATATACAATACATACGTACATACTATATAGATGGTGACTAAAGTCGGGTTGGATCGTTGAGTACTCGCAAGTGATTCCGATGTGGGGGCTGGAAGGACAGGTGGCTCCATCCCGCTAGAGGTGGGCCTGGGTTCCTGACGGCCCCGACTGTTACTTTATGGTGGAGCGATAGGGTAGGTTGAGACCACCTAGGCGAGAGGTGGGCCTGGCCCAGGTCGGCGTCTACGGTTACTTCAAAATAACACGCTTAACGAGATCTTGGTATTTGATCTGAGTCTGGCCACTGGCCTATATGCACTAACCAACTACGCGGGAAAGATATGGGCACTCGACGTCGTGGTATCAGCCAAAGCCTTCATGACATCAGCGACTGAGCGGCGCGCGCCGGATTGAAACATAAGCCTGCTCTTGTATTAAGGGGGCTAGTTCTGCTTCCGGCCGCCCTCGCAACATGCAGGTGTGCAATGGGCGATGGGCCCAGACCCCTGCGCCATAGGATTTAGACCGACGTGCTAACCTCTCTGTTGTGCCTAGGTAGGGCAGCCACATGTTGATCTTCCGAGGCCGGGCATGACCCAGGAAAGTGTGTCCGGCCAAATGGGATCGAGCGTGTTGGGTTATGTGGTGCACCTCTGCAGGGAAGTTTATCTATTCGAATAGCCGTGTCCCTCGGTAAAAGGACGACCCGGAGTTGTACCTTGACCTTATGACAATTAGAACTGGATACTTAATAAAACACACCCAAACAAGTTCCAGAGACAACTCGGTGATCGCTTTCCCACAGGGCCATGAGGGGAGGATCGCCGGGTAGGATTATGCTATGTGATGCTACTTGGAGGACTTCAATCTACTCTCTTCTACATGTTGCAAGACGGAGGCTGCCAAAACCGTAGTCTTCGATAGGACTAGCTATCCCCCTCTTATTCTGGCATTCTGCAGTTCAGTCCACTTATATTGCTTCTTTACACATATACCCATGCATATGTAGTGTAGATCCTTGCTTGCGAGTACTTTGGATGAGTACTCACGGTTGCTTTTATCCCCCTTTTTCCCCCTTTTCTTTCTTCTTGGTTGTCGCAACCAGACGCTGGAGCCCAGGAGCCAGACGCCACCGTCGACGACGACTCTTACTACACTGGAGGTGCCTACTACTACATGCAGGCCGCTGACGACGACCAGGAGTAGTTTAGGAGGATCCCAGGCAGGAGGTCTGCGCCTCTTTTGATCTGTATCCCAGTTTGTGCTAGCCTTCTTAAGGCAAACTTGTTTAACTTGTGTCTGTACTCAGATATTGTTGCTTCCGCTGACTCGTCTATGATCGAGCAATTTTATTCGAGCCCTCGAGGCCCCTGGCTTGTATTATGATGCTTGTATGACTTATTTTATTTTAGAGTTGTGTTGTGATATCTTCCCGTGAGTCCCTAATCTTGATCATACACGTTTGTGTGTATGATTAGTGTACGATTGAATTGGGGGCATCACAACTTAATTGCCGGTTCTTCATTGCCAAACCATCCACCATACCGTACTAATCCAGAGGAGACAAAGGAGATTATGCGTCAAGTACAGGAGCTGCTCGATAAAGGTTATATACGCGAATCTCTTTGACCTTGGGTTGTTCTTATTATACTAGTGCCCAAAAAGGATGGTACATCGCGTATGTGTGTTTATTGTAGAGGCATTAATAATATTACTATTTGTTATCGTCATCCTATTCCTAGGTTAGATGATTTGCTTGATGAATTGAGTGGCTCTACAATATTCTCCAAAGTTGATTTGCATTAGATACAATCAAATTCATATGAAATTGGGAGACGAATGGAAAACATCATTTAAAACTAAGTTTGGATTATATGAGTGGTTAGTCATGCCTTTTCGGTTAACTAATGCACCTAGTACTTTCATGAGATTAATGAATGAAGTTTTACGTGTTTTCATTGGATGATTTGTGGTAGTCTATTTTGATGATATACTGATTTATAGCAGATCTTTGGAGGAACATTTGGAACATTTACGTGTTGTTTTTATTCCTCTATGTAATGCACGTGTAGCGACCAGACCTCAAACAGTCTAGTCTCTGTGCATCAGTGTCATCCCTGGATCGGTAATGCTGACACGCACAGTACTCGAGGATTTATAACAGAGTTTCAATCACACAGTTATTACATCAAATGTCTCAAAAGAGAACTTACTACAATAATATGGCTTAAGGCCATCTAAAGAAGATAACAGCGGAAGGCTTGGAAGATAAAGTGAGTCCATCAACTCCAAGGGCATAGCTGAGTGAACGACAATGACCTATGGCACCTTACTCGTCGTCTGAAAAGTCTGCAACATGATATGTTGCAGCCCAAAATGGGTTAGCATATGGAATATGCTGACAATGTAACACAATCAGTAATGAACAGAATAAATGCTATCACTGCATGCATATATGGCTGGTGGAAAGCTCTATGATTATAGTTTTTGCATAAAGCCAATTTTTCCCTACTACAAAGGAATAAATTTTTGTTTAACTATCATGGTGGTTGTTAAACATTGAGAAGGTTCCTCCAATTCAATCCCAATTAAACATCATCATTAAACCCAACAAAATAATTTACAGTGATGATATCAACATGATAATACAAGAACCGGATACTCAAGATCTCCATAACCGGGGACACGGCTAACCATGATTAGTTTATACACTCTGCAGAGGTTTGCACACTTTTTCCCACAAGACTCAATCTCCTCCATTGGATTTCTCGCACTACATGATGTTTGAGAAACGGATGACCGAGACACAGTCTTTCAGAAGCATTAACTCTTTACTCTGGGTAGACAGTACCACCTACATCCCCTACATCTGCTAGTCTACCACTGAAAGAGGTGACACAACATACTCAACTATGCCAGAGCCCATATTGGCTTGTGGCTGCACATGGAAGTTTCTAGCATGAATAATCTTATGATCCCTTTGAGCCTGGGTGGCTAACCGTAGGATGATCACACGGATACTCCGGGATTTCCCAGGACAAAACTGGATTCTCCAGGTGCCCTGGCAACCACTGGGTACTACAGGGTGCCTCAACCTATCCACCCAGATGTGTATTTAAGTAGCCACCTTAATTTAACCATTAATTAACAATACTCACATCTGTCGTGAATACACTCACCCAATCCACGTCTACGAGCATAGCATAGCAATCCTGAGCATAACGTAGAAATAACTCCCAAAGGTTTGATAATAAAGAGCAATAGGTTCTACCTCATCATCTACTTCCCAAACCCACATGTTATTCAGATCCTAACCATGCAATGTTTGAGGGTCGAAACTAATGCATAAAAACTGGGCAATAAAGAGATATAATCAAAGTGTTACTTGCCTTGCTGATGATCCGCAAAACCTAGAGACTCGTAGTAGCCGCTTTGCACTCCGCGGATTCTATCGCAAACAAACAATAACATACATAAGCACTCAACTAGAAGCACAGGTAAAACTAAAATAAGAAGATCTAACCAGAAAGTTCAACAGAAGAACTCCGGTTTGCAAAAAAGAATCAAATCAAACGGAGCAACGAAACCCAAACTACGAAAGAAATAAGATTCGTTTACAAATCTGGACTAAAGTCAAATTTTACAGTACCAAAATCTTGTTCAAGTTGGTTAAACAGAAAGAGGGCTTCGATACGAAGACCTAGGCGCTTGTTTCATCTAATTCGGATAAACGAGTGAAAAGATAAACTAAAACGAAGATCAGGACAAAAATTGCGATCGAAAATAATCGTGGAAAACCCCTGGAAAATAAAACGAGACGAACACACTAACGAACGAACGTTCGCTGTCTGCGGCTAACTGACGAAGGATGTTAATTAAAACGAACGTACGGACGAACGTCCGCTATTTAACTAAACAAAAAAACCGAACCGAACTAAATAAAAAAACTAGATCTAGGGTTTCGAAAAAAAACCCGACGGTTTTCCCGAGAAAACCGGACGGCGGCGGCGGCTACCTCGGCTGCAGGGTTGGCTACGGTGGCGGGGTCGGCTGCGGTGGCTGGGTCGGCGGCGGCAGGGCGGTCGGCGGCAGCGAGGCGACGGGGTGGCGACGACAGACGGCGGCGGCGCGGGCGGCCGGCGGCGGCGGCGCGCGGCGGCTAGTGTTTGGGGACGGCGGTGGCGCGTGGATCGACAGGGCGATGCGGCGGCTAGGGTTTAGGGGTGGCGGGGCTGGCGGCTGGGTCGGGCCGCGTCTTATAAAGCCTAGCCGGACAGAGTCCTGGTCGGGCACGGCCCGTTTAGGTCGGTGTTTTTTTTAAATAATCCTGACGCGGAAAAACAAATAAAAGAAATACTAAACAGAGTCCAAAAATCTTGAAATAAATTTTCACGGTCCTCTAATAATATTGCGGACAAAGTGAACATTTATTTGGGCCACTAATGCAATTTTGAAAAACGCATTTGTTTTCCTAATTCAAATAAAATAGCAATAAAACTCCAAATAAAATAAAATTTGATTTTAATATTTTTCCTCCAATATTTCTTTTATTTTAGAGAAGTCATTTTATCTCCTCTCTTTTATTTTATCATTTGTAATATTCAAATAGAAAAATAATTAAAACCAAATGATCCTCTTTTCAAAATCTGAGAAAAACTCAAATATGAAAGTAACAAAATCCCCAACTCTCTCCGTAGGTCCTTGAGTTGCTAGGATCAACCAAAATGCAATAAAATATGATATGCAATGATGACCTTTGTATAACATTCCAAATTGAAAATTTGGGATGTTACAAACCTACCCCCCTTAAGATGAATCTCGCCCTCGAGACTCGGGTTGGCTAGAAAATAGGTGAGGGTTGTCCTTCAGTAAGTCTTCCTCTCGTTCCCAGGTGGCTTCATCCTCGGTATGGTGGCTCCACTGAACTTTGCAGAACTTGATAACCTTGTTGCGTGTGACTCGGTGGGTAAACTCGAGAATCTTCACTGGTTTCTCCTCGTAGGTCAAATCACTATCCAGCTGAATCGCTTCTAGTGGCACTGTATCTCTCAGAGGAATATCGGCCATCTCTGCGTGGCACTTCTTCAACTGGGAAACATGAAACACATCGTGAACTCCTGATAATCCTTCTGGCAATTCCAGCTTGTAAGCAACTTCTCCCATATGCTCCAAAACTTTGTATGGTCCCACAAAACAAGGTTTTAACTTTCCCTTAACTCCAAAACCCTTAACTCCTCGAAGTGGGGACACACGAAGATATACTCTGTCTTCGACTTTGTAAACTGTCTCTTTGCATTTAGAATCCGCATATATCTTCTGCCTGGACTGGGCTACCTTGAGACTATCGTGAATCAGTTTAACCTTCTCTTCAGACAACTTAATCAAATCTCGTCCAAACAACTGATGATCTCTAACTTCATCCCATAGCAACGGTGTCCTGCACCTCCTTTCGTACAAGGCTTCGAAAGGGGCCATCTTCAAACATGCTTGATGACTGTTGTTGTAAGAGAACTCTACATACGGCGAATTCTCGTCCCAACTAGATCCATAATATAGCGCACAAGCTCTCAACATGTACTCCAGAATTTGATTGACTCTCTCGGTCTGTCCATCTGCCTGTGGATGAAAGGTTGTACTGAACTCTAGCCTGGTACCCAAAGTCTCATGCAACTGATTCCAGAACTTTGAGGTAAACTGGGTTCCTCTATCTGATACAATGGTCCTCGGAACTCCATGCAGATATACGACCATGGTCATGTATATCTTTGCCAACTTAACACTAGTGTAAGTGGTCTTCACTGGGATGAAATGAGCTACCTTGGTCAACCGATAGACTACAACCCAAATCGAGTCATAGCCTGAATGAGTCCTGGGCAGTCCGGTGATAAAGTCCATGCCAAGCTTGTCCCACTTCCATTCGGGTATTGGCAATGGATATAGCAATCCTGCTGGTTTCTGATGCTCTGCCTTCACTCTCTGACATACATCACATACTGCTACATACTCTGCAATATATTTCTTCATTCCGGTCCACCAGAAACTTTCCTTCAAATCCAGATACATCTTGGTGTTCCCTGGGTGAATCAAATACGGCGAATCGTGGGCCTCCTGCAAAATCAAATTCCTGATCTCGGGGTCATTAGGCACATATATGCGATCCTCAAACCATAAAGTATCGTGCTCATCCTCACGAAATCCTTTAGCCTTTCCTTTTCTCATCCTTTCTTTTATCTCGGAAATCTCCTTATTAGTCTTCTGGGCTTCTATGATCTTATCCATCAAAGTAGACTGAATTTCCAATCCTGCTACATAACCTCTCAGAACTATTTACAAACATAGCTCGCAAAGATCCTCTGCTAACTCCTTGGGTAGTCCTCCGGTCATGAGCGTATTGACATGACTCTTGCGACTCAACGCATCAGCTACTACGTTAGCCTTTCCGGGATGATAATGCAACTTCATATCATAATCCTTAATGAGCTCCAACCATCTCCTCTGCTTGAGGTTGAACTCCTTCTGTGTGAAGATATATTTCAAACTCTTGTGATCCGTGTATACCTCACAATGGTTTCCAATGAGAAAGTGTCTCCACGTCTTCAACGCATGCACTACGGCTGCTAACTCCAAATCATGTGTAGCATAATTTTTCTCATGAGGTTTAAGCTGTCGTGAGGCATATGAAACAACTCTTCCCTCCTGCATAAGCACTGCTCCAAGTCCTCAACGTGAAGCGTCGCAATACACTTGATAATCCTTGCGTTGATCTAGAAGAATCAACACTGGGGCTATAACCAAACGTTTCTTCAACTCCTGTAACAGGCCTCACATCCTCAGTCCATCTGAACTTGGTGTCCTTCTTCAACAACTCTGTCATGGGCTTTGCAATATTGGAGAAATTCTCAACGAACCTCTTGTAATAACCTGCGAGTCCAAGAAAACTCCTGATCTCTCCAACTGACATGTGTGCTACCCATTTAGTCACAGAGACAACCTTCATGTGGTCTACTGCTATTCCTTCTCCGGATATAACATGTCCGAGAAATTCAACTTCCTTCAACCAAAACTCACACTTGCTGAACTTGGCATATAACTGATGTTCCATGAGCTTCTCGAGAACCAAACGCAAATGCTCCTTATGCTCCTCTTCATCCTTCGAGTATACCAATATATCATCAATGAACACTACGACGAACTTATCCAAGAACTCCATAAACACCTTGTTCATCATGTTCATGAAATATGCAGGTGCGTTTGTTAGACCAAATGACATAACGGTATACTCATATAGCCCGTACCTTGTGGTAAAAGTTGTCTTACGTATATCCTGCTCTCGAATCTTCAGTTGGTGTATCCTGATCGCAGATCGATTTTGGAAAATACTTTAGCTCCTTGCAACTAGTCAAACAAATCATTCATCATTGGCAGTGGGTACTTGTTCTAGATCATCACTTCATTCAACGCACGATAATCAACAACCATCCTTAATGATCCATCCTTCTTCTCCACTAGAAGTACTGGGGATCCCCAAGGTGACGAACTTGGTCGAATATAACCCTTATCCAGTAACTCCTTAATCTACTTCTTAATTTCCTCCAAATCCTGTGCGGGCATCCGATACGGTCTCTTTGATATTGGCCCTGTGCCTGACGAAAGCTCAATCAAAAACTCAATGTCTCTATCCGGTGGCATGCCTGGAAACTCATCTAGAAATACATCAGGGAAATCCTTCACCACTAGTACTTCCTCCTATACAACTCCTGATAAGGAATTCACTTGAGTCCTCTTCGGCACATGCCGGGATACATACTTAATCCTTCTTCCTTCTGGGGTGGTGAGCAAAATTGACTTACTGGCGCAGTCAATGTTCCTCCATACTTCGATAACCAATACATGCCTAATATTACATCCAGTCCTTGTGACTCCAATACTATTAGGTCTGAGGGGAACACGTAGTTACCAATCCTTAATGATAACCGGTCGCACCATAGGCTAGCAATATATTCTGCTCCTGGCGAGGTTACTAACATGGGTGACCTAAGGGCTTCGGTTGGCAACTTATACTTATTCACAAATCCCCTTGATATGTATGAATGTGATGCACCAATATCAAAAAGAACGATTGCAGTAAATGACTTAACCAAAAACTTACCTATTACTGCATCAGGTTGTACTTCAACCTCCTCCACGCTAACGTGGTTCACTTGTCCCCTGTTGAAAGGGTTGGGCTTCTTCACAGAGCTTCCATTTCCATTTTCATTCTTTGCTTCAGAACACTCCGTGGCGTAATGTCCATTCTTCCCGCACTTGAAACAAGTAATGTGACTTAGATCCTTCTTGGCGGGCGTTGTTGGGTTGGAACGGTTTTGGCCGGTGCTTCCTCCATTCCCATTCCCATTCTTGGGGCCACTATGGTTATGCGAACTCCCTCCATTGGAATTATGGCCTCCATGGTTGTGGTGAATGTGTCCTCCCGAGTTTGGGGTAAAACGGGGCCTCTGCTGAGCTCCTGAATTGTACTTCCATTGTCCATACTTCCTCTTGTAGCTATCTATTTGCTGCTGCTTCCCTTCAATCATGAGAGCTCTGTCTACCAACTCCTGGTTGTTGTTGAAGGTTGCCACCATCAACTGCATGCTCAGCTCATCATTCGGTCCTTCTAGAAACTTCTCCTACTTAGCAGCATCTGTAGCGACGTCATCCGGGCCATAATGTGCTAACTTACTAAACTCATCCACATACTGGCCCACTGTGCGTCCTCCTTGGCACAAGTTACGAAACTCGCGCTTCTTCATGTTCATAGCTCCCGCTGAAACATGGGCAGTGTGAAAAGCATACTGGAACTGGTCCCATGTAACAGTGGCAATGGGATAAGTGGCTGTGAAATTCTCTCACCATGGTGTTGCAGGTCCATCAAGCTGGTGTGCGGCAAAACGCACTCTCTCCGCATCTGTGCATTCTGCAGTGGTCATCTCCCTTCCAATCTTGCGGAGCCAATCATCTGCAACAATCGGCTCGGTGCTACTAGAGAACACCGGCAGATTCAGCCTTAGAAAACGGGCTAAGTGATCAAAAGGTGGTGGTGGTGGTGGGTTATTGTTGTTGTTGTTGCTCTCTTGGTTATGATTCTGAACTAGTAGCTACATCAAGGTGTTCTGCTGCTGGATCAACTAAGTGAGCTCTGTTGGGAAAACAAATCCATTGTCACGTCTCGGAGGCATCTGATGGGTTTAGAAAAGGTGCGAAAACAGAATAGAATGAGGTCTAAAGGGAAAACAGTACCCATATGCACATGAGACAAACACAATCATATCACTTCAATCAATTCACACAAGGGCATACAATCGGTCTAACTATCGTTACGAAAGTGCTCGGACTATACTATATACATGGGTGTGATGCCCGGAAATTAAGCTACAGTAATCCTCTGCTAATGATGCCACTTCATCGCTTTTACTGTTGCTAAATCCCGCTAGGATTCAATCCGGTTCAAATTCAGATTTTAATTAAAGTTGAACGACAAAAATTTTGAAAAGTCAAAAAAAGTTCAATATGTGGAAAATAATTCATAACCAATTATGATGGTGAACCAACTTTTTACAAAGTGGTTTAACGCCACATAATAATTCAAATAGTGCCCAAATCAATAACTTATATGCCTTTAAAATTATAAAATTTTGCAAACTATTTTATTTATGTGCCAAACCATTTTATGGCAGTGCCTTAATTTGCATTGCAAATTATGGGCCAAGTCTCTTATTTTTACAAAACACCTTTTGTTGTTTAAATTAAGTACTAAACAAAACTAAAAGAAAACAGAAAATATTAAAGAAAAGAAAACCCAAAAAGAAACAAAAGGGAAAGCAGACCCCCTCCCCCTACTGGGCCTCGACCCAGCCGGCCCACATGCGCCTCCTTCCCCCTCCTGTTCACCAAGGGATCGTGGCGCTCATCCCGGTCCTAGACCATGGCACCCGATGCCATGGCAGTCATCCGGCGGCTACCCCGACGACCCCCCTCGCCTACTTAAACTCGCAGGTGCCTCCCTCCCACTCTGGAACCCTAGCACTCTCTTTCTTCCCCCACCCCGTGCCGCTTCGTCCTACCACGACATGGCGGATCCCGTCCGTCGAGCTCGACTCGACTTGCTGCCCGCGTAGCCACCGGCCACCGTTCGTCGCACCGATTAGTCCAGGAGAAACGCCATCGTCGACCTCAGCCATTCAGAGCTACAAATCGAGCAGAGCCGTCCCGTGCGCTCGCCATCGAACGCATCTCCGTCGCGTACATCACCGGTGTCCGACGTCGTTTTCCGCGGCTCCGGTCCACCTCTGGCCTCCACGTCACCTCCGTTTGAACCGTTGTGAGCCCATCTTCCTAATCCCCACCTTTTCCTCTTTGATTCATTGCCGTAGTCGCCGTCCCGAGCTCCCGCGAACGTGTGTGCTTGCTGCCGCTGCTCACTGTCTCTGCTGCTGCCCTGTACTGGTTGTTGCCGCGGCTCCTCACACTGCTATTGCTCTTGCCGTTGCTGCTGTCGCTTGTTGCTGTGCCGCTTGCCGATGTGCTGACTGCTACTGCATTACTGCTGCTGGCTATGCTACTGTTGCTGCACCGCTGCCGCGTGCAGTCCTGCACCCGCCGCCGCGCCCGCCTGCGTGCACCCCAGCCGCGTCGTGCATGTGCGTCCACACCCACACCGACATGTGCCCGCGCCCTCCCCTGGCAGCGCCCGCGCTCGCCTGGGCAGTGGCCGACTGGCCGTGGCCATGGCCTGTGCCTCCCGTGTTGTGCGTGTGTGTGCACATGGGGCTGGCCCTTTTTTAATACTAAGATAGATTAGTCCAAGTCTAACTGCGTAACTAGTTCAACTAGTAGACTATGTCATGCGAGCCACTTTGTTTAACTAATTGTTTCAAATAAATTTAATTCAGATTCTGTCTATGACAGTAGGACCCCCCCCCCCAACTAAATTAGTTAATTCCTTTAAGTTGCCATGTGACTATTACAGCTGGGTCTCATTGAACTTGTTGACCAGTCAATTTGACTGTGTTGACTTTGACTCAGGCCCCACATGTCACTGACTATGGCTGGCCACTGCTGTGTATAAAAGGTAGTACACCGTTTTTAATTCGTTTTAATATTTATGAATAACTCCGGAATATTGATAAATCTTTGAAAAATCATAGAAAATAATCCGTAACTCGGATGAAAATGTTTTATACATGAAAGTTGCTCCGAACGACGAGATGAATCCGGATACGCCCTTCGTTTCTCTGCCACACGTTCCTAGCATAGCGAACCTGCAACCTTCCCCCCTCCGTCTCATCTACCCAAAAATGCCAAACTTCGGGAAAACCTTCCCGGATGTTATCCCACTTCACCAGTATCGCGTAGTACTGCGTTAGATCACCTCTAGCCCCACTTATTGTCTTGTTATGCATATGTTTGTGTGTATTTACTGTTTCTTCCCCCTCTTCTCTCCGGTAGACCCCGAGACCGATGATGATGTCCCTGTGATCGACTACGTCGACGACGACCCTCCTTGTCTGAGCAACCAGGCAAGCCCCCCTTTGATCATCCCGATATCGCCCATTCTATTCTCTCATGCTTGGATTATATTTTGCTACTGTTATTGTTTGCTCCTATTCTGATGCATAGCCTGCTTTTGAACCTGCTATTGTTACCTACCTGCTTATGCTAAACTGCTTAGTATAGGTTGGTTAGTGATCCATCATTGACCCCCACCTTGTCCTTCTTGCCCCAGCTTCATCATCGACGACTCGATCAACGTGATCGACAACCAGAGCCCGACACCTCACATCACATCATGCCCCTTTTGTTGCTCAACTCTGCAGAGCTACTATCGAGTGCCGAGGGTGATCCCTCATAACGCATTCCTGATGATAATTCTGTAGTGTAGCTATTCGGTCGTGGTCATCGAGGGTGATTTCCTCTTTCACCATTCCCGATACGGCTCTGTCGTTCAACACCTCAAGTGTGAACCTCGAGGGTGGTCCCTCTTACGTTCACCTTGATGATTACATTGAGTGGAATCCTCCGTGGGTGATTCCTCGGGTTTTCCCCTTGATGTTTGGACACATGGTTACCTTGACTTTTCTTGAGACCATTGTTGAAGTCGGGTTGGCCATGAGGGGTACCCGCGAGTTGATGTGAAAGTCGGGCGGGCCCATTGAGCACCCGCGAGTTTTCCATGTGGCATCGCCGGGCAGTCTGGGCCCTTGCCGTAAGTCCACAAGACGGGGCGACGGGGGCACCTTATCGTGAATCTCTGCTCGTCTCCGAGAGCCCCCAATGCACTAACAGGTTTGGGTATTTGTTCTGAGTTGGCCTCTGGCCTTTATGCACTAACCACCACGCAAGAATAGATATGGGCCTCGACGTCGCAGTATCAGTCGAAGCTTTATCAAACGTCCAGTTCAGCAGTGCGGCACGGTCGGATCGTGTTGGCCATCCGAGGCGGTGCTGGTATCCACCCTGCTTGCAACGAACCGGAGTGCTGCGGGCGATGGGCCCAAGACCCCGGAGTGCTTAGGATGTAGACCGGCGGGGACCTCTCTGATGAGCCTAGGTAGGGCTGCGACGTGTTGATCTTCTGAGGCCGGGCATTGACCCCAGAAAGGTGTGTGAGGATAGAGTGATCGAGCATGTTGGGTAACGTGGTGTACCCCTGCAGGGAAGTTATATATTCGAATACCGTGTCCACGGTAATGGACGTTCAGACTTATATCCTGATCTTATATAACTAGAAATGGATACTTGAGACATGTGATGGATATGTGGCTCCGAGATTGCTTTCCCGCAGGGAGTCAGGGAAGGATCTCTGGGCGTTGATTCTACAACATGTTTGTTAAATATTAAACTACTATTCCTTACTCTCCTACATGCTGCAAGATGCTCGGAGTTGCGTGAAGAGGCTAGTCTTCAATAGGCTAGGCCTTCCCCCTCTATTCTGGCATTCTGCAATTCAGTCCACAGATACAAACCTTCCATTTTGATACCAATGCATACTTAGTATAGATCTGATGCTTGCGAGTACTTTGGATGAGTACTCATGGTTGTATTGCTACCCCTTTTCCCCCTTCCTTCTTCTTTCCGGTTGATGCAACCAGATGGTGGATCCCTGGAGTCGGATGCCATCACTGACGGATGCTACTACATGGAGACCGACGACGACCAGGAGTAGTTAGAAGGTCCCAGGCAGGAGGCCTTGCCTCTTCGATCGTTGTTGCTTTTGTGTTTGCCTTCTTAAGGCATCCTTGTTTAACTTATGTCTATACTCAGATATTGTTGCTTCCGCTGACTCTTGTGTATCGAGCTTGTATTCGAGCCCTCAAGGCCCCTGGCTTGCAATATAAAGCCTGTATTATTTTGATTTGTGTCTAGATTTGTGTTGTGATATCTTCCTGTGAGTCCCTGATCTTGATCGTACAGATTTGCTTGTATGATTAGTGTACGATTGAATCAGGGGCATCACAAGTTGGTATCAGAGCCGACTGCCTGTAGGATTCCCCTTTCTAACTCCTTGGCCGAAGTTGAGTCTAGTCTTTGAAAAACTGATTTACTAACATGGTTGTGTGGCTTACGGGCCCATGTCGCCATTGGGCGGTATTAGGATCTTTTACTCCCCGTCTATATACTTTGGGACTCTGATCTCTCTTCTATTCGGGTTATATGATTTTGTTAACTCTAACTCTAGGATCTCCTAAATACTTTCTCCCGGAGAGCCCCTCACTTCAGATGATTGCTTGGTGCACCAGAAGATTCTGAAGATAGTCTACGATGTTTTCCCAAGACCCTTGTGCCCTTTGCCGTTGCGATCCCTACCACCGATAAATCCTTACGGGTAACTACCTACATTGTCGTTCATACCTTCATCCCCGGTTGCTCTTGTTATTACAAGATACTTTGAAATACTATCCGATCTTCCGATAGTCCTCCCAACTATTGCTCTACAAATACTTTTCTGCTTACATTGTGGATACTTTCCATATGTCTGGCAATATTCAGAAGTATCTTTTGTCATCGTCCTTTTGAACATTTGATTCTATATGTTGTGAATGCTCGCAATCCTCAATCACAATTAGAATTCTTCCCATGGGCTCAGACGTCACCCTGGACATGAGCTGGTGTTCGGCAAATCAAACCTTGACTGATTGTCGATCTATGTCTATTCTACTTACTTGTCCTTGGTCATCATAATTACTTTGTATTTGAGCCTTGAATTAGTCAGTTGTTTCTATAACCTGACCTCCTTGCATTCTTTCTTCTTCTGGTTGAGTACCGATACTCACATCAGATCCATTATGGCCCTCCAGGTCCTTTGTTGGGTTTTATCTGACAACACCCTTCATATTCAGTAATCTTGTGAGCCTTTTTCCTTGGATACATAATGCATTTGGTAAATTCTATCCCCCGCTTTTTCTCAACCATACTCTACTTTTGGGCTTGAGTTTTTTTACTCGTGAAGCTTGTGGTATATATTCCTAAGGTGTCCCTATGTGTTGAACCTATGGCTTCGCTAATCCGTGTGGAACCGTGAGTTTTCACAAGTCTTACTCTTCTGGTGTTTTGCCAGATAAAATTTCAACGCAACAACTTCTTCGAAAGCGAGAAGTGAATGGAAGGTTATGCATTGGAGAAGTGGGAGTCGACATTGAGCCTTTGTGTTCATGCCCATGGACCCGATGTGGACCTTATCAAGGAAGCTTCTTGTTAAAAAGTTAATCCCCTTGTGATATTTCCATCTTGTATCTATGTTTGGTCCTTTGCAACCGTGGTTCCGACCATATTGATTTTCTTTGATCCCCTTTCTCGGACAAGTTAAAGTACTTGTCTTCTGCAGATCTTTTCACCTGTCCAGCCTCTATTCTGCTCTACCCTCGAGTATTACCTCTAGTATCTCGAGAATATCACGGAACTACATACCTTCTTATGAGTTTTTCATCAACTATTATTCTCGCTGATTCAAACTTTCCACAGGTTCTGAGTTCTTAGGCACTCGAGAACACCGATAACTGATTCAAGTCTCCATTGGCGTTGTTTAACTTTTCTTGTAACCTAACATATCCGAGCAGTGATAATTCCCTGCTTATGTAAACACCTCGGTGTACAACTCTGTCAGGAAGACCTTGTTACTATTGTTGATTACATTCTGGTAGTCACCGATGGACGAGAACTTTGCCTATTGGTCCACCTCATCTTTTAACGAGCAGGAAAATGGTTCTCTTCATCCCTCGCCCTTGGTACCAACGTTGTTGCCAACATAACTGACATGCTATCCTCTGACCTGCCTTGCTATCATCACCGTGCAAAATGTTAGCGCCTTCCTGCTTTTTAACCCACATGGTGGCCCATAACCCACAGTTCCACAGGATCAAAACCTGACTCTCCTGTACACCCTTTTTTCTAGAGTTTTCCTCATGCTTGGCTTCATATGTAATTCACGAGCCACATTCCTAGTGATCTATTCTCGTTTCAGACACAATACTTTCTCGTTGCTCTAAACCCCTTTTCACACTCTGTTTCAGACATCGACCGATTGCCTAACCGCTTGAAGCTTCTTATTACAACTTCTTACCTTGCTCTCGATGACTTCTTGAATTTCCACTCTAGAGATGCTTCTATGCCGCGTTCATTGAGATAGCCCCCAGGTACCTAACATGTGTTGAGCTCCATCCTTCCCGAGTCTTTTCCCCTTACTCCACCCCTTAAATCTCGGGACGAGATTTCTTGTAGTGGAGGAGAATTGTGATGCCCGGAAATTAAGCTACAGTAATCTTCTGCTAATGATGCCATGTCATCGCTTTTACTATTGCTAAATCCCGCTAGGATTCTATCCGGTTCAAATTTAGAGTTAAATTAAAGTTGAACGACAAAAGTTTTCAAATGTCAAAAAAAGTTCAATATGTGGAAAATAATTCATAACCAATTATGGTGGTGAACCAACTTTTTACAAAGTGGTTTAACGCCATATAATAATTCAAACAGTGGCCAAATCAATAACTTATATGCCTTTAAAACTATAAAATTTTGCAAACTATTTTATTTATGTGCCAAACCATTTTATGGCAGTGCCTAAATTTGCATTGCAGATTATGGGCCAAGTCTCTTATTTTTACAAAACCCCTTTTGTTGTTTAAATTAAATACTAAACAGAACTAAAAGAAAACAAAAAATATTGAAGAAAAGAAAACCCAAAAAGAAACAAAAGGGAAAGCAGACCCCCTCCCCCTACTGGGCCTCGACCCAGCCGGCCCACATGTGCCTCCTTCCCCCTCCTGTTCACCAAGGGTTCGTGGCGCTCATCCCGGTCCCAGACCATGGCGCTCGATGCCGTGGCAGTCATCCAGCGGCTACCCCCGACGACCCACCTCGCCTACTTAAACTCGTAGGTGCCTCCCTCCCCCTCTGGAACCCTAGCACTCTCTTCCTTCCCCCACCCCGCGCCGCTTCGTCCTACCACGACATGCGGATCCCGTCCGTCGAGCTCGACTCGACTTGCTGCCCGAAGTAGCCACCGGCCACCATTCGTCGCACCGACTAGTCTAGGAGAAACGCCATCGTCGACCTCATCCATTCAGAGATTCAAATCGAGCAGAGCTGTCCCGTGCGCTCGCCATGGAACGTATCTCCGTCCCGTACATCACCGGCGCCTGACGTCATTTTCCGCAGCTCCGGTCCACCTCCGGCCTCCTCGTCACCTCCGTTGGAACCGTTGTGAGCCCATCTTCCTAATCCCCACCTTTTCCTCTTTGATTCGTTGTCGTAGTCGTCGTCCCGAGCTCCCGCGTACATGCGTGCTTGCTGCGACTGCTCACTGTCTCTGCTACTGCCCTATACTGGTTGTTGCCGCGGCTCCTCACACTGCTATTGCTCTTGCCGCTGCTGCTGTCGCTTGTTGCTGCACCGCTCGCCGATGTGCTGACTACTACTGCATTACTGCTGCTGGCTGTGCTACTGTTTCTGCGCTGCTGCCGCCTGCAGTCCCGCACCCGCCGTCGCGCCCGCCTGCGTGCACCCCAGCCGCGCCGTGCATGCGCATCCACACCCACACCCACATGTGCCCGCGCCCTCCCCTGGCAGAGCCCGCGCTCGCCTGGGCAGTGGCCGACTGGCCGTGGCCATGGCCTGTGCCTCCCATGTTGTGCGTGTGTGTGCACATGGGGCTGGCCCTTTTTTTCTCGAATATGCACGAGCGTGCATATTATATATTAAAGAAGAAAGGCAAAGAATGCCTCCACCATGTTTTACAAGGTTCCCGTTACACTTATCCTTCCCTACGCGCCCACCTTTCTAAACTACCAAAGGGCTGGCCCTTTTTAATACTAAGATAGATTAGTCCAAGTCTAATTGCCTAACTAGTTCAACTAGTAGACTATGTCGTGCCAGCCACTTTGTTTAACTAATTGTTTAAAATAAATATAATTCAGGTTCAGTCTATGACAGTAGGACCCCCCCCCCAACTAAATTAGTTAATTCTTTTAAGTTGCCATGTGATTATGACAAGTGGGTCCCACTGAACTTGTTGACCAGTCAATTTTACTGTGTTGACTTTGACCCGGGCCCCACATGTCACTGACTATGGCTGGCCACTGCTGTGTATAAAAGGTAGTACACCGTTTTTAATTCATTTTGATATTTATGAATAACTCTGGAATATTGATAAATCTTTGAAAAATCATAGAAAATAATCCGTAAGTTGGACGAAAATGTTTTATACATGAAAGTTGCTCCGAACGACGAGACGAATCCATATACACGCTTCATTTCTTTGTCACACTTCCCTAGCATAGCGAACCTGCAACCTTCCCCCCTCCGTTTCATCTGCCCAAAAATGCCAAACTTCGGGAAAACCTTCCCGGATGTTATCCCACTTCACCAGTATCACGTAGTACTACGTTAGATCACCTCTAGCCCCACTTATTGTCTTGTTATGCATATGTTTGTGTGTATTTACTGTTTCTTCCCCCTCTTCTCTCCGGTAGACCCCGAGACCGATGCTGATGTCCCTGTGATCGACTACGTCGATGACGACCCTCCTTCCTGTCTGAGGAACCAGGCAAGCCCCCCATTTGATCATCCTGATATCGCCCATTCTATTCTCTCATGTTTGCATTAGATTTTTCTGTTGTTATTGTTTGCTCCTATTCTGATGCATAGCGTGCTTTTGAACCTGCTATTGTTACCTACCTGCTTATCCTAAACTTCTTAGTATAGGTTGGTTAGTGATCCATTAGTGACCCTCACCTTGTCCTTGTTGCCCCTGCTTCATCATCGACGACTCGATCAACGTGATCGACGACCAGAGCCCGACACCTCACATCACATCATGCCCCTTTTGTTGCTCGACTCTGCAAAGCTACTATCGAGTGCCGAGGGTGATCCCTCATAACGCACTCCTAATGATAATTCTGTAGTGTAGCTATTTGGTCGTGGTCATTGAGGGTGATTTCCTCTTTTACCATTCCCGATTCGGCTCTGTCGTTCAACACCTCAAGTGTGAACCTCGAGGGTGGTCCCTCTTACGTTCACCTTGATGATTACATTGAGTGGAATCCTCCGTGGGTGATTCCTCGGTTTTCCTCTTGATGTTTTGACACACGGTTACCTTGACTTTACTTGAGACCATTATTGAAGTCGGGTCCGCCCTGAGGGGTACTCGCGAGATGATGTGAAAGTCGGGCTGGCCCGTTGAGCACCCGCGAGTTTTCCATGTGGCACGACTGGGCAGTCTGGGCCCTTGCCGTAAGTCCACAAGACGGGGCGACGGGGTCACCTTATCGTGAGTCTCTGCTCGTCTCCACGAACCCCCAATGCACTAACAGGTTTGGGTATTTGTTCTCAGTTGGCCTCTGGCCTTTACGCACTAACCACCATGCGAGAATAGATATGGGCCTCGACGTCGCAGTATCTGCTGAAGTTTTGTTAGGCGTCCAGTTCAGCAGTGCGGCACGGTCGGATCGTGCTGGCCATCTGAGGCGGTGCTAGTATCCACCCTGCTCGCAACGACCCGGAGTGCTGCGGGCGATGAGCCCAAGACCCTGGAGTACTTAGGATGTAGACCGACGGGGACCTCTCTGATGAGCCTAGGTAGGGCTGCGACGTGTTGATCTTCCGAGGCCGGGCATTGACCCCAGAAAGGTGTGTCCGGCCAGAGTGATCGAGTGTGTTGGGTAACGTGGTGCACCCCTGCAGGGAAGTTATATATTCGAATAACGTGTCCATGGTAATGGATGTTCAGACTTATATCCTGATCTTATATAACTAGAAATGGATACTTGAGACATGTGATGGATATGTGGCTCCGAGATTGCTTTCCCGCTGGGAGTTAGGGAAGGATCTCTGGGCGTTGATTATACAACATGTTTGTTAAATATTAAACTGATATTCTTTACTCTCCTACATGCTGCAAGAAGCTCGAAGCTGCGTGAAGAGGCTAGTCTTCGATAGGCTAGGCCTTCCCCCTCTATTCCGGCATGCTGGAGATCAGTCCACAGATACAAACCTTCCACTTTGATACCAATGCATACTTAGTATATATCTGATGCTTGCGAGTACTTTGGATGAGTACACACGGTTGTCTCGCTACCCCTTTTCCCCCTTCCTTCTTCTTTCCGGTTGATGCAACCAGATGGTGGATCCCTGGAGTCAGATGCCATCGCCGACGGATGCTACTACGTGGAGACCACCGATGACCAGGAGTAGTTAGAAGGTCCCAGGCAGGAGGCCTTGCCTCTTCGATCGTTGTTGCTTTTGTGTTTGCCTTCTTAAGGCATCCTTGTTTAACTTATGCCTGTACTCAGATATTGTTGCTTCCGCTGACTCTTGTGTATCGAGCTTGTATTCGAGCCCTCGAGGCCCCTGTCTTGTAATATAAAGCTTGTATTATTTTGACTTGTGTCTAGAGTTGTGTTGTGATATCTTCCCGTGAGTCCTTGATCTTGATCGTACACATTTGCGTGTATGATTAGTGTACGATTGAATCGGGAATGTCGGAAGGGGGGAATACTACTACTGATATGGAGGTCGACTAGAAGTTTTAATCGGTAGAAGACTCCATGATATCCGCTCCAGCTTCATCAACATAGTCATCATCTCTATCCTCGGGGTCTGAGTCGGTGTCGTCGATGATGATGTAGTCCTCCGAACGAATGTCTTTTGCATCGTCGTCACCTCCTCCTGGTGCGGGGTCTCCCATGAATACTCCTAGCTTCCTTGTCAGGTCGTCATTCTTCTTCACGAGTATCGTCATTTCTTCCTCATATCCGTCACGTGTAGACTTGAGTTCCTCCTCTAGCTCTGTGATCCTGGTCATTGCATTCTTCAGATCTATCATGCCTACGCACATCTGGTTCTCCTGGCGACGAATGTGCTGGTTTAACTCCTGCAATGGACCTATCCCTCCTGGTGCTAATCATCTCCCATTGCTCATCTCGGCGCCCACATATCTGGTAGATAATATCCTTGAGATCCTTGTGGTAAACTTCTCCAATGCGTCCCATGGTGATGTGGGCTGCCATGCTCTTTCCTAGACTCTAGGTTGGTGCATCAAAGTAAAACTCTATGGGCTCAGTGACTGGCATGAACGTCTGATGACCCGCAAGTATAAGGGATAGTTGTAGCCTCTTTCGATAAGTAAGAGTGTCGAACCCAACGAGGAGCTAAAGGTAGAACAAATAATCTCTCAAGTCCTATCGGCCACTGATACGACTCTACGCATGCTTGACGTTCGGTTTACCTAGAACAAGTATGAAACTAGAAGTACTTTGTAGGTGTTGTTGGATAGGTTTGCAAGATAATAAAGAGCACGTAAATAAAAACTAGGGGCTGTTTTGATAAAGATGCAATAAAGTAAGTATTAGTAGAGAGATTTTTGTCACGAGAAAGTTATTTGTCCAAGGCAATCGATAACTTGACTGGTAATCACTATTGCAATTTTATTTGAGGGAGAGGCATAAGCTAACATACATTCTCTTCCAGGATCATATGAACTTATGATTGGAACTCTAGCAAGCATCCGCAACTACTAAAGATCATTAAGGTAAAACCCAATCATAGCATTAAAGTATCAAGTCCCCTTTATCCCATACGCAAACAACCTACTTACTCGGGTCTGTGCTTCTGTTCACTCACGCCACCCACCATAAGCAAATCATAAACATATTGCAAACCCTACAACAGGGATCCCTCATGCTTGCGCGACATGGAGAGCACCATAGGACAGCACCAATAATAAAACATGCAACTAAAAACAACCACGATCATCAATTAACCCATAGGACAAAACGGATTACTCAAATATCATAGGATAGCCATACATCATTGGGAAATAATATATAGCGTTGAGCACCATGTTTCAGTAGAGGGTACAGCAGGTTCCGAGAGAGTGGACCGCTAAATATAGATGGGGGAAGGTGATGGAGACGTCGGTGAAGATGATGAAGGTGTTGGTGAAGATCGAGGTGATGATGATGGCCCCCGTTGGTGTTCCGGCGCCACCGGAAGCAAGGGGGAGAGAGCCCCCCTTCATCATCTTCTTCTTCTTCTTCTTCTTATTCTTCTTCTTCCTTGACCTTCTCCCTTGATGGGAGAAGGATTTCCCCTCTGGTCCTTGGCTCCCATGGCGTGGGAGGGGTGAGAGCCCCTCCGAGATTGGATCTGTCTCTCTGTCTCTCTCAGTTTCTGCGTTCTCAGATCTTTCCCCTTCACTGTTTCTTTTATATTCGGAGATCCCTAACTCCGATTGGGGTGAATCTTTCGCCCAGATTTTTCTCATAAAATTAGTTTCTTGCGGCAAAAGAAGAGTATCAACTGCCTTACAGGTGGCCCACGAGAGTTCCAGGCGTGCCCAGGGGGGAGGGCGCGCCCCCTGTCTCGTGGCGACCTCGGCACTGTTTCGCATTGATTCTTCCTCCGGAAAATCGCAAATATTCCAAAATAATTCTCTGTCCATTTTTATCCCGTTTGGACTCCGTTCGATATTGGGTTTCTGCGAAACATAAAACATGCAACAAACAGGAACTGGCACTGGGCACTGGATCAATATGTTAGTCCCAAAAAATAGTATAAAAAGTTGCCAAAAGTATATGAAAGTTGTAGAATATTGGCATGGAACAATCAAAAATTATAGATACGACGGAGACGTATCAGCATCCCCAAGCTTAATTCCTTCTCGTCCTCGAGTAGGTGAATGATAAAAAGAATAATTTTTGATGTGGAATGCTACCTAGCGTAATCTTGATCATATATCTAATCATGGCATGAATATTAAGACACGAGTGATTCAAAGCAATAGTCTATCATTTCACATAAAAACAATAATACTTTGAGCGTACTAATAAAGCAATCATGTCTTTTCAAAACAACAAGGCCAAAGCAAGCTTATCCCTACAAAATCATACAGTTTGGCCATGCTTCATTTTCGTCACACAAAATGCTCCCATCATGCACAACCCCGATGACAAGCCGAGCAATTGGTTCATACTTTTTAACACGCTTCAGCTTTTTCAACCCTCACGCAATACATGAGCGCAAGCCATGGATATAGCACTATAGGTGGAATAGAATATGATGGTGGGGGTTATGTGGAGAAGACAAAAAGGGAGAAAGTCTCACATCGACGCGGCTAATCAACGGGCTATGGATATGCCCATCAATTGATGTCAATGCGAGGAGTAGGGATTGTCATGTAACGGATGCACTAAGAGCTATAAGTGTATGAAAGCTCAACAAAAGAAACTAAGTGGGTGTGCATCCAACTTGCTTGCTCATGAAGACCTAGGGCATTTGAGGAAGCCCATCGTTGGAATGTACAAGCCAAGTTCTATAATGAAGATTCCCACTAGCATATGAAAGTGATAACCTAGGAGACCCTCTATATGAAGAACATGGTGCTACTCTGAAGCACAAGTGTGGAAAAAGGATAGTAACATTGCCCGTTTTCTTTTTCTTTTATTTCTTTTATTTTCTTTTTTTTCTCGGTGGGCTTCTTTGGCCCCCTTTTTTTATATAGGCTTTTCCTTTTTTTTTCTTTTTTTCCTTTTTTTCTTCTTCTTTTTCATGGGGCAATGCTCTATAATGATGATCATCACACTTTTAGTTACATACAACTCAATATTACAACTCGATACTGGAACAAAGGTATGACTCTATATGAATGCTCCCGGCGGTGTATCGGGATGTGCAATGATCTAGCGTAGCAATGACATCAAAAAACGGACAAGCCATGAAAACATCATGCTAGCTATCTTACGATCATGCAAAGCAATATGACAATAAATGCTCAAGTCATGTATTATGATGATGATGGAAGTTGCATGGCAATATATCTCGGAATGGCTATGGAAATGCCATGATAGGTAGGTATGGTGGCTGTTTTGAGGAAGATATAATGAGTCTTATGTGTGATAGAGCATATCATATCACGGGGTTTGGATGCACCGGCGAAGTTTGCACCAACTCTCAAGGTGAGAAAGGGCAATGCACGGTATCGAAGAGGATAACAATGATGGAAAGGTAAAAGTGCGTATAATCCATGGACTCACATTAGTCATAAAGAACTCATATACATATTGCAAAAGTTTATTAGCCTCGAAGCAAAGTACTACTACGCATGCCCCTAGGGGGATAGATTGGTAGGAAAAGACCATCGCTCGTCCCCGACCGCCACTCATAAGGAAGACAATCAAAGAAACACCCCATGCTTCAAGTTTGTCACACAACGGTTACCATACGTGCATGCTACGGGACTTGCAAACCTCAACCCAAGTGTCTCTACAATCCATAACCATCCACTAGCATGACTCTAATATCACCATCTTTATATCGCAAAACTATTGCAAGGAATCAAACATATCATATTCAACGATCTATAAGTTTATGTAGAATTTTATGACTAACCATGTGAATGACTAATTCCTGTCATCTCTCTAAATAGATATAAGTGAAGCAAGAGAGTTTAATTCTTTCTACAAAAGATATGCCCATGCTCTAACAAGTATAATTGAAGCAAAAGAGCATTCTACAAATGGCGGTTTTCTATGTGAAGAGAAACAGGCAATCCAAACTTCAAATGATATAAGTGGAGGACATGAAGCATTCTATAAAGCCATACTCAAAAGATTAAAGTGAAGTGCAATGATCATTCTATAAATCAACCAAGGACTATCTCATACCAGCTTGGTGCATAAAAGAAAAATGAAAACTAAATGCAAAAGACGCTCCAAGACTTGCACATATCGCATGAACGAAACGATTCCGAAAACATACCGATACTTGTCAAAGAAAGAGGGGATGTCTTCCGGGTCATCCCCAAGCTTAGACGCTTGATTCTCCTTGAATATTTACTTTGGTTGCCTCGGGCATCCCCAAGATTGAGCTCTTGCCTCTCTTCCTTTTCCTCATATCGAGACATCCTCGATTAGACACTTCATCCACACAAAACTTCAACAGAAAACTCGGCCAGATCCGTTAGTATAATAAAGCAAATCACTACTCTAAGTACTGTTGAAAACCAATTCATATTTTGTTTTTGCATTGTGTATACTGTAATATAACTTTTTCATGGCTTAAATCCACTGATATAAATTGATAGATTCATCAAAACAAGCAAACTATGCATCAAAAACAGAATCTGTCAAAAACAGAACAGTCTGTACCAATCTGAACATTCACCATAATTCTGTTACACAAACAATTCTACCAAAATTAGGAAAAATAAACAATTTGTATAGAAAGACATTGCAAAAATAATCAGAACCATTTGATGTTCCAGTTTAAAATGTAAAATCGCGCACTACAGCTAAAGTTTCTGTCCTGCACCATACAAATCAACAAGCATTGTAAACATCCTAAAGGCAAGCCTTAGCACATTATTTTTATAATACAATGGAATTGTACAAGGGGATAATTATTTTTTTTGAAAAGTTTCTGTAATTAAGATTCACAAAGTTTCCGTGAGCATGAACAAAGTTCAAGGCTAGCTCCCACTTCAAGAATGCTTGTCTCTCTCACTTTCACTTTTCCTTTTTGAAAAGTTTTTAGGTTCCCCTCTTTATTTTTTTGTTTTTAAACAATATAAAAGCACTCAACAGAAATAAATGACTCTCTAAAACTTCCGGGTTGTCTTCCTGGCAGCGCTTTCTTTAAAGCCATTAAGCTAGGCATATAGTGCTCAAGTAATGAATCCACCCGGATCCCAAGGTATATCAAAGACAATTTTAATTAACAATGATTTGTAATTTAGTAGTTATCAAAAAGTAACATATATCATGCAGCAGCAAAGTCTAACTCTCTTCCTATGCATCGGCATGTCATAAAAGAACAATTCATGCACACCAAGTAAAGGCCAATGCATAGTATAAGCAGTTTCTTGCAATTCTATCATATTGGAAACATAAAGAGGCGGAGATGTAGTTCCGTTCTCATAATAATTGCAAGTAGGAGCAGAAAGCACATGCATATTATATCTATCAAAATCATCATGTGCAACGGTAAAAGGCAACCCATCAATATAACCCTTAATAAGCACAAACTTCTCCAATATAGTGTAGTTTGGAGAATTCAAAAAGATAATAGGACTATCATGCGTGGGTGCAATAGCAACAATTTCATGTTTAACATAAGGAACTATAGCAAGTTCATCTCCATAAGCATAATTCATATTGGCATCTTGGCCACAAGCATCAACAAACATGGATATTTCAAGAAAATCAACGGGGTCATAGCAATCATCATAGCAATCATCCTTCGGTAAGCACGAAGGGGAATTAAACAATGTATGAGTTGAAGAGTTACTCTCATTAGAAGGTGGGCACGGGTGATCAATCTGCTCTTCCTCCTTTTGTTCTTCGCTCTCCTGATCATCTTTTTCATCCAATGAGCTCACAGTTTCATCAATTTCTTCTTCCATGGCTTCCTGCAAAATATTAGTCTCTTCTTGGACAGCGGAGAATTTCTCAACATATAGTTTAACATAGGCATTAGAAGCATAATTATCATAACAATATTCAAGTATGGCAAAATTTTCATATTTGTAAAGAGTGGCATCATACTTTTAAATCAAAGAAGCAATTTCATAAGCACCCTTAAAAGTAACAAATTCTTCAATTTGTTGAACATCATAGTAATTGTAAACACCCTTAGCATATGAAGATATGATTCCATTATCAATAAACTCACATTGGTAGGGAAGGTATTTCTTAGGGTTTTCAAAACAACAAGTAACATCATATATTTCACATAAATTCCAAGCATAGCATTGCAAATGATGAATTTGATCCAGTAAAAGTTTCCCTTTTTCAGATATATGGTGTCGCACATAACAAGCATGTTCATCTAAAGATTTGCCCTCAACTAAGCTAGTTGGGGTTTCAGCACGAGCACAAAGGATCGAAGATGATCCAAGTAAAAAGCTTTAGGAGTGTGATAGATTTTGAGTGGTTCTTCAACCATCAGTTCAGTAGGTACAACTAATTTTTTTGGTATTTTGCGTTTCCTACCCATAACTAAAGATAGAAAACAACTAAGAACAACAAACAAAAATTACTTAGTGATAAAGGAAACAAGCACACACAAGAATATTCACCCCACGCTATGACTCCCCGGCAACGGCGCCAGAAAAAGGTCTTGATGACCCGCAAGTATACAGGATAGTTGTAGCCTCTTTTGATAAGTAAGAGTTTCGAACCCAATGAGGAGCTAAAGGTAGAAAAAATACTCTCTCAAGTCCTATCGGCCACTAATACGACTCTACGCACGCTTGACATTCGCTTTACCTAGAACAAGTATGAAACTAGAAGAACTTTGTAGGTGTTGTTGGATAGGTTTGCAAGATAATAAAGAGCACGTAAATAAAAAATAGGGGCTGTTTAGATAAAGATGCAATAAAGTAAGTATTATTAGAGAGCTTTTTGTCACGAGAAAGTTATTTGTCCAAGGCAATCGATAACTAGACCGGTAATCACTATTGAAATTTTATTTGAGGGAGAGGCATAAGATAACATACTTTCTATTCTTGGATCATATGCAATTATGATTGGAACTCTAGCAAGCATCCGCAACTACTAAAGATCATTAAGGTAAAACCCAACCATAGCATTAAAGTATCAAGTCCCCTTTATCCCATACGCAAACAACCTACTTACTCGGGTCTGTGCTTCTGTTCACTCACGCCACCCACCATAAGCAAATCATAAACATATTGCAAGCCCTACAGCGGGGATCCCTCACGCTTGCACGACATGGAGAGCACCGTAGGACAGCACCAATAATAAAACATGCAACTCAAACCAATCACGATCATAAATTAACCCATAGGACAAAACGGATCTACTCAAACATCATAGGATAGCCATACATCATTGGGAAATAATATATAGCATTGAGCACCATGTTTAAGTAGAGGGTAATGCAGGTTGCGGGAGAGTGGACCGCTGAATATAGATGGGGGAAGGTGATGGAGACGTTGGTGAAGATGATGAAGGTGTTGGTGAAGATCGCGGTGATGATGATGGCCCCCGGCGGTGTTCCGACGCCACCGGAAGCAAGGGGGAGAGAGCCCCCCTTCTTCTTCTTCATTGACCTTCTCCCTAGATGGGAGAAGGGTTTCCCCTCTGGCCCTTGGTTCCCATGGCGTGGGAGGGGCGAGAGCCCCTCCAAGATTGGATCTGTCTCTCTGTCTCTCTCTATTTCTGCGTTCTCAGATCCTTCCCCTTCACCGTTTCTTTTATATTCGGAGATCCGTAACTCCGATTGGGGTGAATCTTTCGCCCAGATTTTTCTCATAAAATTAGCTTTCTTTGGGCAAAAGAAGAGCGTCAACCGCCTTACGGGTGGCCCACGAGAGTGCCAGGCACGCCCAGGGGGGAGGGTGCGCCCCCTGTCTCGTGGCCACCTCGGGCACTGTTTCGCGTTGATTCTTCCTCCGGAAAATCCCAAATATTCCAAAATAATTCTCCGTCCGTTTTATCCCGTTTGGACTCTGTTTGATATTGGGTTTCTGCGAAACATAAAACATGCAACAAACAGGAACTGGCACTAGGCACTGGATCAATATGTTAGTCCCAAAAATAGTATAAAAAAGTTGTCAAAAGTATATGAAAGTTGTAGAATATTGGCATGGAACAATAAAAAATTATAGATACGACGGAGACGTATCAACATCCTTCCTGGAACTTGAACTCGAATCATCCAACGCTCCTCTTCTGGTAAAGTGGCGATGTAGGTTCAATGAAGCTTGGTATTCCGATGTTAAGATACCTTGTAACTTCCTTCAAGTGTCGTCCAAAAGGAGTGTCTTCATCCGGTTGTGTAAACTTGTTCCTTGCGTCCGCCATCCTATAGTGTAGAAAAGGGAGAGGAGTGACCTATGGTTTTAGCTTAGTGGTCATGTCCTATAGTGAGTGTGTGATCTGATTCCATCTTGTAGCGACCAGACCTCAAACAGTCTAGTCTCTGTGCATCACTGTCATCCCTGGATCGGTAATGCTGACACGCACAGTACTCGAGGATTTATAACAAAGTTTCAATCACACACTTATTACATCGAATGTCTCAAAAGTGAACTTATTACAATAATACGGCTTAAGGCCATCTAAAGAAGATAATAGCGGAAGGCTTGGAAGATAAAGTGAGTCCATCAACTCCAACGGCATAGCTGTGTGAACGACAGCGACCTATGGCACCTTACTCGTCATCTGAAAAGTCTGCAACATGATATGTTGTAGCCCGAAATGGGTCAGCACATGGAATATGCTGGAAATGTAACACAAACAGTAATGAACAGAATAAATGCTATCACTACATGCATATATGGCTGGTGGAAAGCTCTATGGTTACAGTTTTTGCATAAAGCCAATTTTCCCTACTACAAAGGAATAAATTTTTGTTTAACTATCATGGTGGTTGTTAAACATTGAGAAGGTTCCTCCAACTAAATCCCAATTAAACATCATCATTAAACCCAACAAATTAATTTAGAGTGATGAGATCAACATGATAATCCAAGAACTAGATACTCAAGATGTCCATAGCCGGGGACACGACTAACCATGATTAGTTTATACACTCTGCAGAGGTTTGTGCACTTTTCCCCACAAGACTCAATCTCCTCCGTTGGATTTCTCGCACTACATGATGTTTGAGAAACGGATGACTGAGACACAGTCTTTCAGAAGCAACAACTCTTTACTCTGGGTAGACAGTACCACCTACATCCCCTACATCTGCTAGTCTACCACTGAAAGAGTTCACACAATATACTCAACTATGCTAGAGCCCATATTGGCTTGTGGCTGCACACGGAAGTTTCTAGCATGAATAATCTTATGATCCCTTTGAGCCTGGGTGGCGAACCGTAGGATGATCACACGGGTACTCTGGGATATCCTTGGACAACACTGGATTCTCCAGGTGCCCTGACAACCACTGGGTACTCTAGGGTGCCTCAACCAATCCACCCAGATGTGTATTTAAGTAGCCACCTTAAGTTAACCATTAATTAACAATACTCACATCTGTCATGGATACACTCACCCAATCCACGTCTACGAGCATAACATAGCAATCCTAAGCATAACATAGAAGTAACTCCCAAAGGATTGATACTAAAGGGCAATAGGTTCTACCTCATCATCTACTTCCCAAACCCACATGTTATTCAGATCCTAACCATGCAATGTTTGAGGGTTGAGACTAATGCATAAAAACTGGGTAATAAAGAGATATGATCAAAGTGTTACCTGCCTTGCTAATGATCCGCAAAACATAGAGACTCGTAGTAGCATACTTCGCACTCCAGGAATTCTATCGCAAACAAACAATAACATACATAAGCAATCAACTAGAAGCACGGGTAAAACTAAAATAAGAAGATCTAACCAGAAAGTTCAACTGAAGAACTACGGTTTGCAAAAAAGAACCAAATCAAACGGAGCAACAAAACCCAAACTACGAAAGAAACAAGATTCGTTTACTAATCTGGATTAAAGTCAAATTTTACAGTACCAAAATCTTGTTCAAGTTGGTTAAACAGAAAGAGGTCTTCGAGACGAAGATCTAGGCGCTTTTTCATCTAATTCCGATAAACGAGCGAAAAGATAAACTAAAATGAAGATCAGTTCAGAAATCGCGATCGAAAATAATCACGGACAAACCCTGGAAAATAAAACAAGACGAACAGGCTAACGAACGAACGTTTGCTGTCTACGGCTAACCGACGAACAACATTTGTTAAAATGAACGTACAGACGAACGTCTGCTATTTAACTAAACAAAAAAAACAAACCGAACTAAATAAGAAAAACTAGATCTAGGGTTTCGAAAAAACCCGACGGTTTTCCCGAGAAAACTGGACGGCGGCGGCTACCTTGGCGGCGGGGTCAGCGGTGGCTCCGACGGCGGCGGGGCGGTCGGCGGCGGCGGGGATACGGGGTGGAGATGGCGGATAGCAGCGGCGGGTGGCAGCGGCGCGGGCTGGCGGCGGCGGCACGTTGATTGAGGTGGCGGCGTGGCGGCTAGGGTTTGGGGGCGGCGGCGGCGCACGGATCGAGGGGACGGTGCGGCGGCTAGGGTTTGGGGGCGGCGGGGCTGGCGGCTGGGCTGGCGGCGGGGTCGGGCCGCGACTTATAAAGCCTGGCCGGACAGAGTCCGGGTCAGGCACGACCAGTTTAGGTCGGTGCATTGTTTTTTTAAATAATCTTGACACGGAAAAAGAAATACTAAACGGAGTCCAAAAATCCTCAAATAAATTTTCACGGTCCTCTAATAATATTTCGGACAAAGTGAACATTTATTTGGGCCAGTAATGCAATTTTGAAAAAAACATTTTTTCCTAATTCAAATAAAATAGCAAATATTTGATTTTAACATTTTTCCTCCAATATTTCTTTTATTTTGGAGAAGTCATTTCATCTCCTCTCTTTTATTTTATCATTTGAAATATTCGAAGAGAAAAATAATTAAAACCAAATGATCCTCTTTTAAAAATTTGAGAAAAACTCAAATATGAAAATAACAAAATCCCCAACTCTCTCCGTGGGTCCTTGAGTTGCTTAGAATTTCTAGGATCAACCAAAATGCAATAAAATATGATATGCAATGATGACCTATGCATAACATTCCAAATTGAAAATTTGGGATGTTACAGCACGTTTGTTTGGTAACCATGGGAAGTGCACCTTTTGCACCGACCGAGTATCTGTTCTTGGCTATGTTGTTACTCCACAGGGAATTGAAGTTGATAAAGCCAAGATTGAAGCTATTGAGAGTTGGCCACAGCCCAAAACGGTCACACAAGTGAGGAGTTTTCTTGACCTCGTTGTATTCTATAGGCGTTTTGTGAGAGATTTCAGCACCATTTCTGCACCTCTCAATGAGCTTACAATGAAGGATGTGCCTTTTTTGGGGTACCGCACAGGAAGAAGCCCTCACGGTACTGAAAGATAAGTTGACACAGGCTCATTTACTCCAACTTCCTAATTTTAATAAGACTTTTGAGCTTGAATGTGATGCTAGTGGAATTGGATTAGGAGGTGTGTTATTACAAGATGGCAAACTTGTTGCATACTTTTCTGAAAAATCGAGTGAGCCTAGTCTGAATTATTGTACTTATGATAAAGAATTATATGCTCTTGTTCGGACTTTAGAAACATGGCAACATTATTTATGGTCCAAAGAATTTGTTATACATTCTGATCATGAATCTTTGAAACATATTAAATGTCAAGCTAAACTGAATCGTAGACATGCTAAATTGGTTGAATTCATTGAGACTTTCCCTTATGTCATTACACACAAGAAGGGTAAAGTAAATGTTATTGTTGATGCATTATCTCGTCGCTATACTATATGTGCATGATCGATTTTAAATATGTACTGCAGAATTGTAAAGAAGGAAGAACATGGAACAAGTTCGTCATTAATGATCGATTTGTGTTCCGTGCTAACAAGCTATGCATTCCAGCTAGCTTGTTTGTCTTTTGTTGTTGTAGGAGGCGCATGGAGGAGGATTAATGGGACACTTTGGCGTGAAGAAGACGGAGGACATACTTGCTACGCACTTCTTTTGGCCAAAGATGAGACGTGATGTTGAGCGTTTTGTTGCTCGCTGCACTACATGTCAAAAAGCTAAGTCACGACTCAATCCTCATGGTTTATATATGCCTTTGCCTGTACCTAGTGTTCCTTGGGAGGATATATCTATGGACTTTGTTTTAAGTTTACCTCGAACAAAGAAGGGGAAGGATAGCATATTTGTTGTCATGGATAGATTCTTGAAAATTGCACACTTAATACAATGTCATAAAAGCGATGATGCTGTTAATGTTGCTGATTTGTTCTTTCATGAAATTATTCGCTTGCATGGCGTGCCAAATAATATTGTTTCAGATCATGATACTAAATTTCTTAGCCACTTTTGGAGATGTTTATGGGCTAAGTTGGGGACTAAACTGCTTTTTAGTACTACTTGTCACCCCCAAACAGATGGACATTGTCTACTATGCTTAGTGCTGTTTTGAAGAATAATAAGAAAATGTAGGAAGAATGCTTGCCTCATATTGAGTTTTCTTATAATCATTCGTTGCATTCTACTACTAAGATGTGCCCTTTTGAAATTGTGTATGGTTTCCTACCTCGTGCACCTATTGATTTTTTGCCTCTTCCATATTCGGAGAAGGTTAATTTTGATGCTAAACAACATGCTGAATTGATCTTAAAAATGCATGAGTTAACTAGGAAAACATTGAGCGTATGAATGCTAAATATAAACTTGCTGGAGATAAGGGTAGAAAACATATTGTGTTTGCACCTGGAGATCTTGTTTGGTTACATTTACGTAAGGATAGATTTCCTGATTTGCGCAAATCAAAGTTAATGCCACGTGCTGATGGTCCTTTTAAGGTGTTAGAGAAAATAAATGATAATGCATATAAACTTGAGTTGCTTGCAGATTTTGGGGTTAGTCTCACTTTTAACATTGCAGATTTGAAGCCTTATTTGGGTTAGGAACATGAGCTTCCATCAAGGACGATTTCATTTCAAGAAGGGGAGGCTGATGAGGACATCAATACCATTGTTACACGCACAACCCCTGTTGCTATACATACTAGACCAATTACTAGAGCTCGCGCACGCCAGTTAAATTACCAGGTACTTTTGTTTCTTGGTAATGATTCTGATGTTCATGAGAATATGTTGCTGCCTAAATTGGATACATTTGTTTTGCTTACAAATGAAGAGCCTAGCTGGGAGAAGGATGAACATTGGATCAAGAACAAGCATGGAGATGATGGCATGCACAAGGGGAACAAGAACGGAGTTTCAAGTGATGATTTCAGGACTATGAAGCCACCATAATGAGTGCATGAAGGCTTGGACGAAATATACAAGGTGCCACTTCACAAATTTCGTCCAGAGGCTATTATAGGTGCTGTGTCACCTTATTATTGGGCTAGGCCCATGTAATTTCGAAATACATATGTATAGGCTATTTTTCGAGTCTGTATGTGTGGGGAAACAAGAGGTAGGGTTGGTTTCAGACCCCTCTTGCAAGGGTCACAAATTTCACCCCCTCTTCCTCCATATATACAACCCTTAGGGCATCATTTAGACTTTGGGTTTTGTTTAGATTAAAGTTCACCATAGCTGCAACTTCGCGTACTTCATTTGTGTTCAGTGACCAGACAAAGACGTCACAGAACCCCACGTTCATCAACAAAGCTTTCCTCTTATATTTGCAATATCAAGATTGCAATCTCAGATTCTTGCTTGTTCTTCGTTTGCTTGCAGGAAATATACCCTCGTGGTCAGGTTGATCATGCTCCGGCGTTGTCAATAACCTCTCGGGGTTGGTTTAGGAATTGTTAAGGCGCAACATCCTCGCACGTTCGTAGTCGGATCATCGAAGTCTACTCCACCGAAAACGATAGCCACCATCTCATCGAAAGACGATACACCTTTGCCTCTATCACTAAGTGGGTCGAAGCTATTCCAACTAACAGTTATGATCATAACACCTCCATGAAAATGCTGAAAGAAGTTATTTTCCTAAGGTTTGGAGTCCCTAGATATTTAATGACTGATGGTGGTTCACATTTTATTCATCGTGTTTCCGTAAATTGCTTGCTAAATATGTTGGCAACCATAGAATTGCATCTCATTATCACCCAATCTAGTGGTCAATTTGAACTTAGCAATAGAGAAATAAAGTTGATATTACAAAAGATTGTTAACAGATCAAGGGAAAATCTGTCTAAGAAATTTGATGATGCACTATGGGCTTATAGAATTGCTTATAAAGAAATTTGATGATGCACTATGGGTTTATGTAAAAGCATGTCATTTGCCTCTTGAGTTAGAACATATAGCATATTGGGTAATTAAGGACCTCAACTATGATTTCAAACTTGCCAGTGAAAAGAGGTTTTTCGATATTAGCTCACTAGATGAATGGAGAACCCAAGCTTATGAAAATGCCAAAACTATTCAAAGAAAAGGTCAAAAGATGGCATGACAAAAGAATCCAAAAGCGAGAATTCAAAGTTTGTGAATATGTTCTATTGTACAATTCTTGTTTTAGATTTTTTGCAGGAAAATTTCTCTCCAAGTGGGAAGGACCATATATCATCGAAGAAGTCTATCGCTCTGGAGCTATCAATATCAATAATGCCGAAGGCACTAATCTGAAGGTCGTCAATGGAAAAAGAATTGAGCACTATATTTTAGGTACACCAATTAATGTTGAAACCAATATTATTCAAACCATGACTCCGGAGTAATATATAAAAGAGACCTTCCAGAACACTCCAGAACCTTGAAGGAAGTGGTCTATGATACCGTAAGTAAACCGACTCCAAAAATTCCGCAAAAATGTTTTTTGTGAGTTTTGGAGTATTAGAAAAAAAATAAGAAACAGTTGGGAAGGCAACCCAGGTGCCCACTAGGCACCAGGGTGCGCCTGCCCCACCTGGCGCGCCCTGGTGGGTAGTGGCCCTCGGGTACTTTCCCGACTCTGTTCTCCTATCATATACTTGTTTCCCAAGATAAAAATTCTTTATATATACCCCCGGATGATTTGACCAGCTTATCGTGGAGAAATCCTCTGTTCTTGTTTCGTGCTATTTTTCTGTCAGATCTATCAAGCCAGGCATCATGTCTTCTCCCTCCTCCAATAAAGTAGAAGAAGATGCTTTGCTGCTGAAGATGGAACTAAGGAGGGAAGAACATAAAGAAATCACCAAGGAGGACGAGGTCAAGGAAGTTGCAGGGGATCAAGCTCAAGAAGGGGAAAAGCCATGCTCACGGGGGAAGTTGAGAAAGAGGAAGATATCCTTCAGCCTTACTATAACCATCTCACCCCCACTAAAATCGAAGCCTTTAAGGCCTTTGAAATGATTTGTGTTCAGAATACATATCTCACTCGTGAAATTATTTTGTTGGAAGAGGAAAACATTGCACTTCGAAGCATCAACCGTAGATTGGAGTACCTATAGAGGCTGAAGTGTGAAGCCACTACCTCATCATCACCACCATCACCAAAGAAGGAGACTTAAACACACGGGTATGGGCACTGCCCTTGGTATGTGCCAAGCTTGGTGGAGATGCCATGGTACCGTATCAGCATCACTTTTATTACCGTTACCTATCTTAGTTGGATCTCTAGTTGCTTCGTGATTTAGTAGAATTAAATTTTAGTATGATCTATTTTTGAGTGCTAGTTTCATGATCTATCTATCTATGTAATCAAGTGAGAGTTATATAATAGAGATTAGTTTGAGTTTTTGCTTCTTTACCTTTTTTGTTTCAACCAAAATAATGAAAAATATCATATGCTAATTTTATAAAAAGTAATTTTATGATTGTGAGCCCCCATTAAATATTTTATGCCAATTTTTTTACGTTGGACAAGGAAGACAACATAATGATTTATGTTTATTCATATTCACAAAGAAGTTATATTGTCATAGATCCTCCAATATGTGGTGCTTGCTCAATATCTCTGCTAGCCCAAAATCCGCACTAAGTGGAGATACTACTTGTGCATCCAAAACCCTTCAACCCAATCTCAAGTTATGGGAGTCCACCATACCTACCTATCGATTGAATAAGTTCCTTCAAATAAGTTGTCATCCGTGCATAAGGCAATAAAAATTGCTTCTAAATATGTATGATCTTTTAGTGTAAGGGAAAATAACTATTGTATGAACTTGTGATGGCAAAGTAATAAAAGTGATGGACTGCATAATAAAGGTTGCTATCATAAGGGGCAATTTAACATGACGTTCTTTTGCACTAGGAGCTTGTACATCCAAACATAAAAGCGCCTGACAACCTCTGCCTCCCTATGCGAAGGGACTATCTTTTACTTTTATGTATTTACTTTTTATGCAAGAGTCAACAGTGTTCTTCTCTACTCTTTTTATTTTTTTCTCTTTTGCAAGCATCATGTGGCGGGGAAAGATATATGCACATATATCCGGTTGGATATGAGTGATCATGAGACATTACACTTGAGGTGAATAAATTGGGAGGCGAAACTATAAGCCCCTATCTTTCTATGTGTCCGGCCGAAACTTTTTGCTCCATATATATGATGTGAGTGTTAGCAATCACATCATAAGAAGTTTGATGGTTGAGTATGCGGACTTGCCAAAAGGCTCCGGTACGAGACCCTTCCTGAAAATATGATGAATTGTAATTGCAAAGTTGACTGAGAACATAGTTTGTTGGGTTTCCATAAAGTTTCATGCTTTATACTTCGATGTTGTGATGAATTGTTACTTGCTCATAAGAAGTTTTATGATAGAGTTTATTGTTGTTATAATAATAAGCATGATTCTACTATGTCTGTATTTAGTTTTATCCACACCTCTCTCTCTAAACATGTGTACATGATTTTCGATATCGGCTTTCGCTCGAGGACAAGAAAGGTCTAAGCTTGGGGAGTTGATACATCCATTTTGCATCATGTTTTCGTACTATTATTTATAGTGTTTTTATTCAATATAACACTTTTTGGAGTAATTCTAATGCATTTATCTGATAATATGCAAGGTTTACACAAAGAGGGAGAATATCGGCAGCTGGAATTCTGGACCTGGAAAAGCTATGCTAGAGATACCTATTCTTCACATCTCCAAATGAACTGAAATTTTATGGAGAATTATTTTGGAATATATAAAAAATATTGGAGAAAAGAAATACTAGAGGGGGCCATCTAGGTGCCCACTAGGCACCAAGGCGCGCCAGCCCCTCCAGGCACGCCCTGGTGTGTAGTGGGCTCCCTGGCCCACCTCCGGCGCCCATCTTCTGGTACATAAGATCTTTTGACCAAGAAAAAATAAGGAAAGGACTTTCGGTATGGAGCACCGCTGCCTTGAGGTGGAACTTGGGCAGGAGCATTTTTTCTCTCACATGAAGCAATTCCGCCAGGGTCACTTCCCTTTGGGAGGGGGAAATCGAAGCCATCGACATCACCAACAACCCTCTCACCTTGGGAGGATCAATCTTCATCAACATCTTCACCATCACCATCTCATCTCAAAACCCTAGTTCATCTCTTGTGTTCAATCTTGTGTCAAAACCTCAGATTGGTACCTATGGGTGACTAGTAGTGTTGATTACATGTTGTAGTTGATGCTAGTTGGTTTATTTGGTGGAAGATTATATGTTCAAATCCATTATGATATTTATTACTCATCTGATCATGAACATGAATATTATTTGTGAGTAGTTTCTTTTGTTCTTGAGGACACTTGAGAAGTCATGTTGCAAGTAATCATGTGACTTTGATATTCGTGCAATATTTTGATGATATGTATGTTGTGATTCCCTTAGTGGTGTTATGTGAATGTCGACTACATGACACTTCACCATCTTTGGGCCTAAGGGAATGCATTTTGGAGTAGTTATTAGATGATGGGTTGCTAGAGTGATAGAAACTTAAACCCTAGTTTATGCGTCATTCCGTAAGGGGCTGATTTGGATCCACATGTTTAATGCTATGGTTAGATTTTATCTTAATTCTTATTTCGTAGTTGCAGATGCTTGTGAGAGGGGTGAATCATAAGTGGGAGGCTTGTTCAAGTAAGAAAAACAGCCAAGCACCGGTCCACCCACATATCAAATTATAAAAGTAGCGAACGCGAATCAGACAAACATGATGAAAATGACTAGATAAAATTCCCATGTGTCCTCAAGAACATTTTACTTAGGGACGATTCCATTTCTACCCCTAACTAGAACCCACTACTCAAATTTGCCTCTAACTTAAATGTGTGCTCAAATTTGCCCCTTTGTCGTTACTTGCCCTTATAGAAATGCCCTTCTGGGTCGTTACCGTCCGGTCAAACAACTTTGACCATCTCGAAAAAAATAGCAAAAAAAATAAAAAATCTAAAATTTTGAGGGATCAAAGATACTCAGGTGCGCAAGGTACATTCAAATTTTCATGCTATTTAGAGATACCAGGAGTTCGTGGCAAAGGAAAAAAATAAATCTATACATCTTTGAATAGTAAATTCAAAAAAATAGCAAGAAAATTCATAAACATATGAATTTTTTTGGAATCCAAGATGCTCGGGTGGGCAAGGTGTGTGAAAATTTTTGTTATCAAATGACATGCAAGGAGCTCTAGCAAGAAAAACCAAAATAATGTATTTTTCAAAGTTTTTTCCGAGACAAATTTTGTTTTTTTTCTCCACGAGCTCCTACAATGTCCAAACAAAACAAAAATTTGCAGACACCTTGCTCACTTGAGCATCTTGGATGCCAAAAAAATTTGTATTTTTTTGAAGTTTCTTGCTATTTTTTTGAATTTACTGTCCACAGACGTACATATTTACTATTTTTCCTTTACCACAAGCTCCTAGAATGCCCAAATATCATGAAAACTTGCACGCACCCAAAAAATTTCAGTTTTTTATTTTTATTTTTTTGCTATTTTTTCGAGATGGTCAAAGCTGTTTGACCGAACGGTAACAACGCAAAAGGGCATGTCTATAAGGGCAACTAACGGCAGCTAGGAAAATTTGAGCACACGTAGAAATTAGGGGCAAATTTGAGTAGTGGGTTCCAGTTAGGGGCAGAAATGGAATTGTCCCTTTTACTTATTATCTAAGACCATTCCGGCCTGTCCTTTACCACAAAAAGGATTGGGCTGCCTTGCTGCACTTATTGTTATTGTTACTTGTTACTTGCCACAAATTATCTTACTATCATACTATCTGTTACTGATAATTTCAGTGCTTTCAGAAATTACCTTGCTAAAAACCACTTATCATTTCCTTCTACTCCTCGTTGAGTTCCACACTCTTACTTATCGAAAGGACTACAATTGATCCCCTATACTTGTGCGTCATCAAATACCACCTCAGATCTGAAGTCCTTGGCTCGATAGACAAGTTCCCTTTTGTGATTTCAAGATTCCAGGGCCACTCCTTTTATGGGAGAGAGGGAAAATAAGACTGGACTGAGCTTATACCCTGCCCGAAGAAGTGGGTGACTTAGTCTCGAAGGCTTACCACCTCAGTGTGAACAGTTCCACCTAGTCTAACAACTTTATCGAAGTGGCACACCATACGATGGGTCGGGCAGTTACTGCTTCCCCCAAATCGTGGCTTGAGGCAGCCTTTTTACTGGCACGTCCCATCGAGGTGGAGATCATGCCTGTTTTCTTAGGAATATCATCAAGATTTTGTTTCCCCCCATATGCATAATGACATCTTTTATGGGAGTGGCATTTTTACCAGCGCAACAAGGGGGACTATTAGCATTTCAACAACCTATAAGACAAAAAGAGAGGACTACGCAGGAAACCACACTCTCATTCCCTCTGCCTGCTGCTTCGTCTAGCCCTAGCGCCTAGATCCGAACCCACACTCCTCTCCTTGAGTGATCCAAACTCCCCCACCAGCCATGACCGATACCCTCAAAGGGTAATGTGGTGGTTCCATTGTGATGGACGGCACCATCCAGGAGCTGCGTGACGCGGGGTATCTCTCTTCCAACATCGCCAGCCGTGCTCCAAGTGCCGACCAGCAAGTGCTCGCTCCCAACACAGGGGAGCGGGCAGTCTTCACACCCCACCTCATCTGAGGCCTGGGTTTCCCGCTACACTCATTCGTGTGCGGGGTGATGTTCTACTATGAGCTCGATTTCTACCACATGGCCATGAACTCCATCATCCACCTCGCCTCCTTCAACACGGTCTGTGAGGCCTTCCTCCGCTGCGGGCAACACTTTGGCCTATGGCTGAAGATATTCGGGGTTAAGCCAAAGTCCAGCGGGTCCGATCTGGCAGAGTGTGGAGGGGACATGGTTAGTAAGAACTAGAGTGCCAACTAGTTCAAGGGCATGTTCATCGCAACGGTGAAGGACTGGCAGCATGAGTGGTTTCACATCATCGAGCCGCTCGCCCCTGGTTAAACCGAGGTCCCAGCCTTTTTGACCGGGCCTCCAAAGAAGCTTAAGTCTTGGAAGGAGAAGAGCTTCGTCTGGGGGAACCCAGAGGAGGTGGAGGCCATGATCAAGAGGATAAAATGGTGGTCCACCTCGAGGAACATCCAACTCGCCGACGTCATCAACGTCATGCTCAACCGCCACATCCTCCCACTCCTATTTCGGGCCACCCCAATGTGGGAGCAGAAGCCCGAGGATGCGGGCCCCATCATCGCCTTCTTCTGCTCCACCTTGGCAGATATGTGGACAAGATTCCTCAAGTTGGCCAAGGACAATATCCCCAAAGAGGGGGAGGACCTCAGCTTCGAGGATGGCTATGAAGCCCCCCCCCCCAGGAAATTTTATAACACACAAGTCTACGTTCTTATTTCCCGCACTGAGCCGCAGATTCTAATGAATCGTTTTTCTTGATACTCGTAGAAGTGGTTGGCCCTGGTGCAGAAAGTTCGGTACCCGGCCCCACTACCAGAGGAGCTAAGAACTCCCCTACTCACGACACTCCTAGTTTAGGAGTCGCACGTGGTGGCCCCTCAGGCGACGAAGTCTTAGAAGGGCAATGCGAGTGATCGGACCCGGGAGACCTCGGTCACCCGGTCCGAGCAGACCCACACCTCCTCCATCCACGAAGACGATGCAAGGGAGGGTGAGGATGAAGATAACCCTCCCCATAAAGGGAAGAGGGTGGCGTCAGAGGACGCTGAAGCTTGTTTGCGGCCCAAGGGCTCGAAGAGGCCAAGGAGAACCACAGCCAGGGCAACTGGCAAGTCGCCGGACAGAGTCGAGCTCTCCGACGAATCAGAGGATGACCCCCTTTCTATGGGGAGGAAGAAACCGACACCTCGAGGGTACACCATCACTTTTGTACTTTGTACTTTCAATAAGTCCTTTTAGCAATAGCGATTTCATAAGGGCGTCTTTTTATGTAGTCTGCCAAAGGTGTGCCCCAGCAACTCCTCGAGTGGGCTGCCATCTGCCAGCAGGACCCCAGATCCCTCTATCCCCCCGCCAGCTCATGATGGGTTGGGGGATGCAACATTCACCCTGGCTCCCAAGTCAATATGATGGGGGCCGAAGAGTCGCGCGTAATGACCGAGGTCGAAGCCTCGACCCAACAAGACCTGTGGGAGAAGATCCCCGAGGCCACCAAGGAGGGGCTAGGCTAGTCTTCGACCAAGCCAATGTCCGCCTACAGCTCCTTCGCCGTGGCTGGAGACCCCTCGGCCCAGCACCCAGGTGCTCGGGTCCGAGGTCGTCATGCCACCCCCGCCTCCTGCCCAGGGGCGGGCTTGCGCGGGTGTACCGAAGAGATGGAGGAGACCTTGCAGGTCTCCTCCCTTAAAGAAGAGCACCATGCCTTGATAGGTGTGACACTGCAGGGCTTCCGATCCGCGGGGGCCTGACTGCACGAGGTCTTCAAGAACCTCGTTACGAGATTCGAAGTACTCTTTTATCCTAGTACAGGAACAATTGTTATGTTTAAATTTTATTTGTAAATCCATGAAATTATGCGAGGAGATATCCTTGTGGCCTTCTAAATGACTCGACTAGTGAGTAGTTGATATGTGTCCATCGTATCTACTTTTCCCAACGCTTTTCCTCTTGTTTTGGACTCTAATTTGCATGATTTGAATGAAACTAACCCGGACTGATGCCGTTTTCAACAGGACTACCATAATGTTGTTTTTGTGCAGAAATAAAAGTTCTCTTAATCGAAGGAAACTTTTTTGAGATTTATTTCAGAATAAAAGAAAAATATTGGAGACAAGAACCACCGAGGGGGAGGGGGGTTGATATTTGCTTGAACCACGACGGTATTTCCCCAAAGAGGAAGGGATGATGTAGCACATCAATGGTAGGTATTTCCCACAGCGATGAGAGCAAGGTTATCGAACTAGTAGGAGAACCACGCAACACCATGTAAACAGCTCCCGCACACAAAGAACAAATACTTGCAACCCGACGTAAGCCAGGGGTTGTCAATCCCTCACGGGTAAAAAGATAGATAAAATTGTAGTAGATTGGATAAATAGATGGTACAACTAGGATGATTATGTAAAACTAAAAAGCAAAGACTCAAATCATACAAGACTCTCTAAGCCAAACACATATCATGTGGTGAATAAAAATATAGACTCAAGTAAAGTTACCGATAGACGAAGACGAAAGAGGGGATGCTTTCATGGGCATCCCCAAGCTTAGGCTCTTGGTTGTCCTTGAATATTACCTGGGGGTGCCTTGGGCATCCCCAAGCTTAGGCTCTTGCCACTCCTTATTCCATAGTACATCAAATCCTTGCCCAAAACTTGAAAACTTCACAACACAAAACTCAATAGAAAATCTCATAAGCTCCGTTAGTATAAGAAAGTAAATCACCACTTTTGGTACTCTTGGGAACTCATTCTTAATTTATATTGGTGTAATATCTATTGTATTCCAACTTATCCATGGTTCATACCCCCCGATACTACCCTTAAATTCATCAAAATAAGCAAACAACACATAGAAAACAGAATATGTCAAAAACATAACATTCTGTAGCAAATCTGTAACTCTTGAATACTTATGTAACTCCAAAAATTCTGAAACATTAGGACAACCTGGGAAATTTGTGTACCAATCTCTTAAAGAAATAATCAGATTAAAATCACGCTTCGTGAATTTTGAAAATTATTTTCCTGGGCGCAAAAGTTTTTGTTTTTCAGCAAGAACAAAACAACTCACCGTAAGCCATCCCAAAAGTCTTACTTGGCATAAACACTAACTAAAACACAAAAAAATATCTAACCAAAGGGTAGACAAATTGTTTATTGCAAAACAGAAAGGAAAAATATTGGGTTGTCTCCCAATAATTGCTTTTCTTTAAAGCCTTTTAGCTAGGCATTGATAATTTCAATGATGCTCACATATGAGAGAAGAATTGAAGCACAAACAGGGTGTCATAAAACATGTGACAAACACATCTAAGTCTAACATACTTCCTATTCATAGGCATTTTATCAGTAAACAAATTATCAAGGCAAGAAAAAACTCGCTCATGCAAGGAAGAAGAAAGAGACGACAGCAATCTCAACATGAAGAGAGTTAATTTAGTAACATGAAAATTTCTACAACCTTAGTTTCCTCTCTCATAATAATTACATGTAGGATCGTAAGAAAATTGAACAATATATCTATCACATAACATATTCTCAACACGATCCACATGCATGCGAAGTTGACACTCTTCCAAAATAGTGGGATTAACATTAACTAAAGTCATGACCTCTCCAAACCCACTTTTATCAAAAATTTCATAAGATTGAACATTCTCCAAATATGGGGGACCTAAAGTTGACACTCTTCCAAACCCAGTTTTAATATTATTGCAAACATTATTATCAATCTCATATACATCATGGGGCTTAAATAAATTTTCAAGATCATAAGAACAATCACCCCAATCATGATTATTGAAACAAGTAGTGGACATAGCAAAACTAGCATCCCGAAACTTGGGATTTTGCATATCATTAACATAATTGACATTAATAGAATTTATAATAACATCAATGCAATCATGCTTTTCATTCAAAGATCTATCATGAATCACTTCAGAATGCACTTCATCACAATTGTTAGATTCACGGACAAGCAAAACATTGTAAAGATAATATAGTGCACTCAACCCACTAGCAATTGGTTCATTATAGTTGGATCTTTTAAAAAGATGAGCAAATGGATGAGGATCCATCACTATGCTTCTGATTTTCAATAAGCACACAATTATACCAAGCAAACAATCAAACAAACCAAGTAAGACATAAGGGCAAATGAAAAGATGAATGGGAGAATGGCGAATGAAAAAGGCAAATGTTTTTGAAAATCGTTTTAGAAGTGGGGGAGAGGAAAATGAGAGGCAAATGGTGAATAATGTAATGCATGAGATGCGAGTTTATGATGGGTACTTGGTAGGTCTTGACTTGGCATAGATCTCCCGGCAACGACGCCAGGAATTCTACCTACTACTTCTTGAGCTTGCGTTGGTATTTCCCTTGAAGAGGAAAGGGTGATGCAGCAAAGTAGAAATAAGTATTTACCTTAGTTAGAGAACCAAGGTATTAATCCAGTAGGAGACAACGCACAAATTACCAATACCTGAACAAACAATAAAACAACTTGCACCCAATGCGATAAAGGGGTTGTCAATCCCTTCACGGTCACTTGCAAAAGTGAGATCTAATAGATATAGATGAAACTAAACAAAAGATAAAGTAAATATTTTGGGTTTTTGGTTTATAGATCTGAAAGTAAAAGATTGCAAATATAGTAGATCAGAAACTTATATGATGGAAAATAGACCCGGGGGCCATAGGTTTCAGTAGAGCCTTCTCTCAAGATAGCAAATTGTATAGTGGGTGAACAAATTACTGTTGAGCAATTGATAGAAAAGCGCAAAGTTATGAAGATATCTAAGGCAATGATTATGAAATATACGCATCACGTCCGTGTTAAGTAGACTGAAACAATTTTGCATCTACTACTATTACTCCACACATCGATCGACTCCTGCCTGCATCTAGAGTATTAAGTTCATGAAGAACAAAATAATGCATTAAGTAAGATGACATGATGTAGAGGCATAAACTCAAACAATACGATGTAAACCCCTTCTTTTTATCCTCGATGGCAACAATACAATACGTGGCTTGCTGCCCTTACTATCACTAGGAAAGGACACCACAAGATTGAACCCAAAGCTAAGCACTTCTCCCATTGCAAGAAAAACCAATCTAGTTGGCTGAATTGAACAGATAGTTCGAAGAGAATTACAAAGACACTAGATCATTCATATAAGAATTCAGAGAAGATTCAAATAATATTTATAGATAAGCTGATCATAAATCCACAATTCATCGGATCTCGAGAAACACACCACAAAAGAAGATTACATCGGATAGATCTCCAAGATCATCGAGAATAACATAGTATTGAGAATCAAAGAGAGAGAAGGAGCCATCTAGCTACTAGCTATGGACCCATAGGTCTGAGGTAAACTACTCACGCTTCATCAGAAGGGCAATAGAGTTGATGTATAAGCCCTCCGTGATTGAATCCCCCTCCAACAGGATGCCGGAAAAGGCCCCTAGATGGGATCTCACAGGAATAGAAGGTTGTGGCGGTGGAAAAGTGTTTTCATGGATGTTTCTGGTGGTTTGGGGATATATGTGAATATATAGGACGAAGAAGTAAGTCGGTGGAGTCGCTTGGGGCCCACAAGGCAGGGGGCGCGCCCTCCCCCCTTGTGGCCGCCTCGTGGCTCTTCTGACTTGATCTCCAAGTCTCCTGGTTGTCTTCTGGTCCAAGAAAAATCATTGTGAAGGTTTTATTCTGTTTGGACTCTGTTTGGTATTTCTTCTCTGCGAAGCTCAAAAACAAGGAAAAACAAAAACTGGCACTGGGCTCTAGGTTAATAGGTTAGTCCCAAAAATAATATAAAATAGCATATTAATGCATATAAAACATCCAAAATAGATAATATAATTGCTTGGAAGAATAAAAAATTATAGATACGTTGGAGACGTATCAGAGGGGGGCGTCTAGCATAACCAGAACAATTTCTTAGCCGGGTGCGGTGCCCCCTCCACTGTTTACACCCACAGTCATATTTTCATAGTTCTGAGTCGAAGCCTTGCGGAGATCACTTCACCATCACCAACACCACGCCGTCGTGCTGCCGAAACTCATCCACTACCTTGCTGTCTTGCTGGATCAAAAAGGCGGAGGACGTCATCGATATGAATGTGTGCTTAACACGGGGGTGCCATATGTTTGGTACTCGATGGGTTGGAGCATGAAGAAGTTCGACTACATGAATCGCGTTAACAAACGCTTCCGCTTACGGTCTACGATGGTACATAGACACACTCTTCTCTCTCGTTGCTATGCATCTCCAAGGATAGATCTTGCGTGTGCGCAGAATGTTTTTGTTTTCCATGCAACCTTTCCCAACAGTGGCATCCGAGCCAGGTCTATGCATAGATGATATGCACGAGTAGAAAACAAAGAGTTGTGGGCGGTGATAGTCATACTATTTACCACCAACTTCTTATTTTGATTCGGCGGTATTGTGGGATGAAGCGGCCCAGACCAACCTTACATGTCCACGCACATGAGACCGGTTCCACCGACAGACATGCAACTAGTTTTGCATAAAGGTGGCTAGCGGGTGTCTATTTCTCCTACTTTAGCTGAATCGAATTTGAGTACGACCGGTCCTTGAAGAAGGTTAAAACAACAAACTTGATAACTCACCATTGTGGTTTTTGCGTAGGTAAGAATGGTTCTTCCTAGAAGCCTGTAGCAGCCACGTAAAACTTGCAACAACTAAGTAGAGGACGTCTAACTTGGTTTTGCCGGGCATGTTGTGATGTGATATGGTCAAGATATGATGTGATATATGTTGATGTATGAGATGATCATGTTTTTTAATATCGACAACCGGCATGAGCCTTAGGGTTGTCTCTTTATTGTATGAAGTGCAAGCACCATTTAATTGCTTTACTTTATCGCTATGCGTTAGCAATAGTTGTAGAAGCAATAGTTGGCGAGACGACCCCAACACAATGATGGATATCAAGGTGTCGAGCCGGTGACGATGGAGATCATGACGATGCTTTGGAGATGGAGATCAAAAGCACAAGATGATGATGGCCATATCATGTCACATATTTTGATTGCATGTGATATGTTTATCTTTTATGCATCTTATTTTTCTTAGAACGGTGGTAGCATTATAAGATGATCCCTTCACTAAATTTTAATATAAAAGTGTTCTCCCCAATTATGCACCGTTGCCAAAGTTCGCCGTTTTGAAGCACCTCATGGTGATCGGATGTGATAGACTCTATGTTCACATACAACGGGTGTAAGACAGTTTTGCACATGCAGAATACTTGGGTTAAACTTGACGACTCTAGCATGTACAGACATGGTTTCGGAACACTGGAAACCTAAAGGTCGAACGTGAGTCATATAGTAGATATGATCAACATAGAGATGTTCACCATTGATGACTACCCCATCTCACGTGATGATCGAACATGGGTTAGTTGATCTGGATCACGTATCACTTAGATAACTTGAGGGATGTTTATTTAAGTGGGAGTTCATTAGTAATCTGATTAATTGAACATAATTTTTCATGAACTTAGTCTTATAGTTTTGCATAACTATGTTGTAGATCAATGGCCCGAGCTACCGTTCCCCTGAATTTTAATGTGTTCCTAGAGAAAGTTAAGTTGAAAGATGATGGTAGCAACTACACAGACTAGGATCGTAACTTGAGGATTATCCTCATTGTTGCACAGAAGAATTATGTCCTTGATGCACCGCTAGGTGATAATCTAGACGCGGTCTGATGACTGCTCAATCATTTAGTGTGCCATGCTTTACGGCTTCGAACCGGGACTTCGAAGACATTTTGAACGTCATGGAGCATATGAGGTGTTCTAAGAGTTGAAGTTAATATTTCAAGCAAATTCCCGGGTTGAGAGATATGAAGTCTCCAACAAGTTCTATAGCTGTAAGATTGAGGAGAATAGTTCTGTCAGCGAACACATACACAAAATGTCTGGGTATCATAACCACTAGACTCAGCTGGGAGTTGATCTTCCAGTGGATAATGTTATTGACCGAGTTCTTCAATCACTGCCACCAAGCTACAAAGGTTTCATGGTGAACTGTAATATGCAAGGGATGAATAAAATGATTACTGAGCTCTTTGCAATGCTTAAGGTCGCGGAGGTAGAAATCAAGAAGGAGCATCAAGTGTTGATGGTTAACAAGACCACTAGTTTTAAGATAAAGGGGAAGGAAAAGAAAGGGAACTTCAAGAAGAATGGCAAGAAAGTTGCCACTCCTGGGAAGAAACCCAAAGATGGACCCAAGCCTGAAACTGAATGCTTCTCTGCAAAGGGACTGGTCACTGGAAGTGGAACTGCCCCAAATACTTGGCAGATAAGAAGGATGGCAAAGTGAACAAAGGTATATTTGATACATATGTTATTTATGTGTACCTTACTAATGGCCGTAGTAGTGTTTGGGTGATACATGTTCAGTTTCTCATATTTGTAACTCAAAACAGGAGCTGCGGAACAGACAAAGATTGGCCAAGGACGAGGTGACGATGCACGCCGGGAATGGTTCCAAGGTCGATGTGATCGCCGTTGGCACGCTACCTCTACATCTACCTTTGGGATTAGTTTTATACCTCAATAATTGTTATTTGGTGCCCGCGTTGAGCATGGACATTATATCTGGATGTTGATTATTGCGAGCGGGTTATTCACTTAATTCAGAGAATAATGGTTGTTTTATTTATATTATTAATATCTTTTATGGTCATGCACCCTTGTTGAATGGTCTATTCTTGTTGAATCTCGATCGTAGTAATACACATATTCATAATAATGCCAAAATATGCAAAGTTGATAATGATAGTGCAACATACTTGTTACACTGCCGTTTAGGTCATATTGGTGTAAAGCGCATCTGGAAACTCCATGTAGATGTGCTTTTGGAATCACTTGATTATGAATCATTTGATACTTGTGAACCATGCCTGATGGGCAAGATGACTAAAACTCCGTTCTTCAGAACAATGGAGTGAGCTAATGACTTATTGGAAATAATACATATCGATGTATGCGGTCTGATGAGTGTTGAAGCATGCGTCGGGTATCATTATTTTCTAACCTTCACAGATGATTTGAGTAGGTATGGGTATATCTACTTGATGAAACACAATTCTGAAACATTTGAAAAGTTCAAAGAATTTCAGAGTGAAGTGGAGAATCATCGTAACAAGAAAATAAAGTTTCTACGATCTGATCGTGGAGGCGAATATTTGAGTTACGAGTTTGGCCTTCATATAAAACAATCTGGAATTGTTTCACAACTCATGCCACCTGGAACACCACAGCGTAATGGTGTGTCCGAATGTCGTAACCGTACTTTATTAGATATGGTGCGACATATGATGTCTCCGATTTACCACTATTGTTTTGGGGTTATGTATTAGGGACAGCCGCATTCACATTAAATAGGGCACTCTCTAAATCCGTTGAGACAACACCGTATGAACTATGGTTTGGCAAGAAACTTAAGTTGTCATTTCTTAAAGCTTGGGGTTGTGATACTTATGTCAAAGGGCTTTAGCCTGATAAGCTCGAACCCAAATCGGAGAAATGCATCTTCATAGGATACCCTAAGGAAACAACTACATACACCTTCTACCACAGATCTGAAAGCAAGGATTTTGTTGCCAAGAATGGAAACTTTCTAGAGAAGGAGTTTCTCTCGAAAGAAGTGAGTGGGAGGAAAGTATAACTTGATGAGGTAGTTGTACCTTCTCTCAATTTGTAAAGTAGCATATGAGAGAAATCCGTTCCCATGATGCCTACACCAACTAGAGAGGAAGCTAATGATGATGATCATGAAACATTAGATCAAGTTACTACTGGACCTCGTAGGTCGAACAGAGCATGTTCCACACCAGAGTGGTACAGTAATCCTGTCCTGGAAGTCATGTTACTAGAGCATGGCGAACCTACGAACTATGAAGAAGCTATGATGAGCCTAGATTCCGATAAATGGCTTCAGGCCATGAAATCTGAGATAGGATCCATGTATGAGAACAAAGTGTGGACTTTGGTGGACTTGCCAGACGATCGACAAGCCATTAAGAATAAATGGATCTCCAAGAAGAAGACATACGCTGATGGTAATGTCACCATCTACAAAGCTCAACTTGTCGCGAAAGGTTTTTCAAAAGTTCAAGGGGTTGACTACAATGAGACCTTTTCACCCGTAGCGATGCTTAAGTCAGTCCGAATCATGTTAGCAATTTCGCATTTTATAATTATGAAGTCTGCCAAATGGACGTTAAAACTGCATTCCTTAATGGATTTCTTAAAGAAGAGTTGTATATGATACAACCAGAAGGTTTTGTCAATCCTAAAGGTGCTAACGAAGTGTGCAAGCTCTAGCGATCCATCTATGGACTAGTGCAAGCATCTCAGAGTTGGAATATACGCTTTGATGAGGTGATCAAAGCATATGGTTGTATACAGACTTACGGTGAAGCCTGTATTTACAAGAAAGTGAGTGGGAGCTCTGTAGCATTTCTGATATTATACGTGGATGACATATCACTACTGCAGGATGGTCCAAACGCGATAGTCGAATCAGAGACCCTTCGACGAAACTGTGTGCGATGCATTAATCACAAACGGTGGTCTAATAAAACCGTCAAAAAAGATGCAAAACGTTTGTGATGGCGGCGACATCAAACACGGTTCATATTAGAGTTGCGTGTGCGATGAGTGGCAAATGATTAATCTAGAAGAACTTTTTGCGATGATGCGGAACAACATAAACGGGCAGCCAGATGAGGGTGTGTGCGATATACAGCATACAGTTCACTATGATGAACTATGTCTGATTAGGCAACACAATGGAAACAGTTAAACTGAACAAGATGTGTGTGATACGGGGCAAATAGGTCCATAATCAGAAATGTGTGCGAAGACCAATAATAACACAGACGATTGCCGCTAATAAGTCGTGTGATTTGCTCTGTCTACAGAAGAATAACATGTATATATATAACTGAAATAAACATCCAATTACATAAGTGACTATACAGATCATTTGCACACACCTCAATAAACAATTGCATCCATTCTAAAGTAGGAGAAACGATCATCTAGTCATCTACTTCATGTGACGCTCCCGCCACTACTTTGTGACTCGATCCCTTGTTTGGGGCAGGAAGAAGGCACTTCCCCATGTCAACGATCCGCTTGTACATCTTGTAGTTTGTGTACGCGTCCTTGGCTGCGTACTTGGCGTGTTGTTCATCCAGTCTCTCATGCCGAACACTGTGTTAGGCGTTCTTGTCCTTCTTGCTCTGCTCCTTATTCTTCATGTAGGGGTTGATGATGGCCGAGGCGAGGTCATCCATGGAGTTTAGTTTGTTGTTGTTGCTCCCCCATACGTTGTAGTGGTCCTGGATGTTGACAAGATTCCGACATTTCAAGCCCGAAACCTTGAGCGCTTTTAGATCGTTGGTGGTGTCCACCGTAGCGAAACTGTAGTCAGAGCTGTTGATAAACCTAGAGAAATGCTCGCAAGGCCTTGTGCCCAGGTGGTAGTGGTAGACAAGGATGTCATGTCGCATGCACAACTTGGCGACGGTAACCTTCTGATCATGACCGGCACGACCAATGGTGTAATCGAGGTCGAAGCCGACCACTTGGTACTTGTCCTCGGCAAGGAACTGCTCCATAGATTGGATGGAGCTCTCCACCTAGACCAGTTCGTTCGTGTACACCACCGCGAAGGCCTTCCCCATCACGTGGGTGTCCACTACGTGATGCGTGGTGAACTGTCCGCCGTTGTTGTCGTCGGCCGCTGGAAGCGCCATTGGAGCCAGGGGAGCGCCGTTGGAACCGTTGGATGTCCTCTCTATATGTGTTGTCGTGTGTGTGCTTATTGTGTCATGTGACGCAAGAGATGAAGGTAAATGGCCGGAGGAATAAATGGGGGCCGGGAGGCCTAGATTCTCGGCGTGTCCGCATGGCAGTTTTTGCAGCGGGTAACTACATCATCATGTCACACCTGGCGCAACTGCATGCACAGGAACGTGCGAGATCGTGCACCGGCCCCAAACACTGGCAGTGTACGTGGAGCGATGAGGGCAGAGCACCCGGAGGGACACGAGAGCAGAGCGCGTGCGGTGGGACGCGAGGAGATCGCGTCGCGGCCACCTCAACCTCAAGCAACCACATGCATAGAGCAGTTGAACACGCAGGAAATGGTTGCCTACAAGTCGGCCGCCAGTTGCGTCGCCGAGGGGCCTTGTGCTACAACCTCCGTCTTGGTCTATAGTCCACTTTATATTATGTGCCATACTTTTCCCTTTAATTTAACCAACAAAATGTTAATGCATGTTCTAAAAATTATATAATTGGAAACTATGTTCAAATACGAATCCAACTATATAATCTTTGCCAACATCCATTCGTATTTAATTAGTTAAATCCTACTTATAAACCAGGACGGGGGTATAGTAGGTAACTAGATCACAGACGTTCTTTTTATTAACCTTATGTGTACGTGGCCTTTCGTCCTCCTCTCGCACGTCTTGTCACCCCGCTGCCGCAGACGGCTTACAGCGCAAGCTTGCGCAGTGTGCGGGGCGTTCTTTTGGCCAAACGGTGGCTCGAAGTGGTGCCAATGAATCGTCAATGAGCCCGTTCCCGCGCAACCTCGTAGGTTCCCACGCAAGCTTCCCGCCCGACTCGGTGAAATCCCCCAAAATCCCAGTGCTTACCGGCCTGCTATATAAACCCTCATAGCCGGCGAGTCCTCCATCACATTTTTCCCTTCCTCCCTGTAGCTTATCTTGTCTGCTTCTCCCAAAATTGCCAATTTCACTGGTCCATCATTGTCGCTCAGCCACTCTGCACATTAATAGATCCTGCTCGGCACATTTTCTCTTGGCCAAAGTCTCGATTTGCATACCGTATTCAATCTAAACTGTTTGCATTGAAGAGATGCACAAATCCTGCAATGCGAATTTTCCCTTGACTTAAGGGGGAAGACCATAGCTCTCAATTTGCATACAGGTGTTTTATCTAAAATGTTTGTGATCAAGAGGTGCACAAATCCTGGTCGGGGCATTTTCCCTTGGCTTCCTGGGGAAGTTGTCGTTTTTCATACGGGTGCTCTAACTAAAACTTTGCGATGAGTGTTTTATATTTAAAAACCATTGACGTTTTTTCAAAAGAAAATTGTTTGATAAGTCTGTACATTAAGAGAGAAAAATGCATGTTCTTTCATTCAGTCACACTGCGAATTTATATTCATATGATCAAGATACATTATTAAACCCCCCCAAAAAACTATTTCCGGCGGCAGTGGAGGCGGCGTGCCGCGCCGTCGTTCTTGTTGTCGTCCTCCGGGACAATGTTTTTGAAGTCTTCAAGGCAGCACAGAATGTTCTTCACTTTTAAATCAAACATAATGTCGTCCCATGATCGATGGGCGAGGCGCGGGAGGACGGCAACTGGCGGCGCTGAGAGGTAGCGGTCGACGGTAGCGTCCCATGCCATTGAGGGCCTGGGCGCGATGGGTGCAGCAAAACGCACAGGGACCGGCGCTGCGGTGGGTGGAGGGGCGCACACGGCCACGGGCGCTGGCGCTGGCATGTACACGAGCTCGCGCGGGTCCACGGAGACTTCGCTGACGCTCGCGACTTCCAGCTCTACGATAGTGCTCGGCGACCAGCCTGTCAATGCTACGGGGATGGTCGCTGGCGCGGGCGCGGGGATGGGAGCGGGGGTAGCAACCGCCACGGCCAACTCATTGAGGGCCGTGTCCATCAGGCCCCATTCCTCCTTATTTTCTATCTCCTCTGGATCGGAGTCGACTTCACCAAACTTGAAGACTAGTAGCAGATGATCCTTCTACGCCATGGCATTGGTGGAGGTCTGCGGGAGGGAGGGGTATGGGAGGCGAACAGTAAGGCCGCCCGTATTAAACAGCGGCTCAGGCGCCATTAATGGAGAGGAAGGCTGGCGGCCATGGAAGTCAAATGGCTCATGTCCTAGTGAGCCTGCCTGATACAGAGCACCCCACGATCATTCCCGTGGACGCATCTACATCTCCTACGACACTAGTGGACCAATGACAAGAGCTCGATCAAAGGCTATCGAAGATAAGGTGAACTCCCTCCTCTCCGAACTACCACTTTCTACACATGAGACATGGCTACTACCTCAAGAGGAAACACTATGTGTGATCAGGTACTTGGAGGAAGGCCACGGAATAGCTACTTCCAACGGACAAGACGACGAGGACACCAAGTATGAGGGACAAGAAGAAGAGCTGCCATTGAAGCTATAGCCACCGGACGACCGGTCGGGACCGGACGTCCGGCGCCTAAAGTCCCAGCCGACCCAAGTGCCAGCCAATGCAAGCTACAGCGAGCGGACATCCATCCAGGACTAGATGACCGGCCACACCTCCCAGCGAGCAGACGTCCGGCCTCCATCGGACGACCGGCACCATCATGCCCGAGCCGAATCAGTGGATATCCGACGCGACCGGACGACCGACGATTGGATGACCGGCCATCTCTGGATGTCCGGTGCCACCGCAACTGAGCCAAATTAGCGGATGTCCGGTGACTACCAGACGTCCGGATGCCCACGAGCAACCGGACGACCGGTACCCAGCGGATGTCCAGTACCTGTTTGTGCACAGTTTTGGGCCCGAGGCCCATGTACCCCTTCACTTCGCCCCCATTTGCACTAAGACTATAAATAGACCTCCTCCTCCTAGTTAGGGTTAGCAAAGGTTTAGCTCATTTTTGTGTCAGAGCTTTGCTCATCCACTTGGATACTTCTCCATCGGAGTCCACGATCTCTTTGGAGAAGATCACCTAAGAGGATTCAAGACCCCTTTACGGGAGACCCCCCTCAAGCCCTCCTCATGAAGAAGAACTACCACCACTTGTATCGTCCATTGTTGGATTTGGATCGTGTATCTCTTTGTGTTTCGAGGATCTAGCACATGTGTAATCGAATCTTGTTGGTTTGAGTGATTTCTCTCCTTGTGTTTTCTGTTGTGTTCTCCGTGTTCTTCGTAGGATCCAGTCCAATCGTGAAAGATCGGTCATCTAGGGTTCTACCCTACATCATCTTGGTATCGTGAGCCATGTTGATCACGAATTTGGAGCCCCTACCCCTTTTTTCTAGCCTAATTTTGTGGTGCTCTTTCCCAATTTCAAAAATCCCCACCAAACATAGCCCCAAAGTTTTTTTTGTGATTTGTTGGTGTGATGAAGTTTTGTTGGATTTGATCCATGGATTTTCTTTGCCACGAGTAGATCTAGCTTTTCCCCATCATCTCCACCATTTCCATCCACAAAATCGCTCGGTTTTGACCAATTTTGCCAACTCCACCTTGAACCCTAGTTGTTCATTCTGTGCCCGAAATCACCCACGCACTGGTCGTCCGCTAGCTACCGGACGTCCGATGACCGGACGACCGCTCCACCACCGGGCGTCCGACGTTTCCTGATGAAAGTGAATATTTTCACCCCGAACATTTTCAGCCACCGCCCCCACTTCCGCATATGCACTACAATTCCCATTCCACCACCTCATACGCACTCCGATACCTCCACCACTTTCCGCAACCACCACCGATTACACGCTACCAACTATGACACAATTTTGACACATTTTGGTCTTTGAGAAGTTGAGTTGTGGTTTCTCTCTTTCCTTGGGTGTTTAGGCTAACTGGAACAGAACAACTTCGATGACACGACCGCTCATCTTCGCCACGGAAGGTAACATCAACGACACCATTGTATATACTACCCTGCATTGCATTGATAACCACCATAGCCCAATTTTGCATATCTTGCCTATCGAGGTTAGACTTTGAGTATTGCCGGCAACGTGACTTGTGCACATTACTGATCATACTTCCCATAGCATACATACCATATCATCATGGTGCATATCTTGGTATCATCTCTTGTGTCACAAGGTTGTCATTGCATACACAATTGGTATCTTGGATCGTCAAGTTTTGCATGAGAAAAGAGCTCAAAAGAGAAAGAGCCAAACAATCTTTTAAGCAAAAGGGAAAGGTAAGCAAAGAGCTTATAAGCAAGAACCATAGCATCATACTACATTAAGATTGTCATACTCGATCATCTTGGATCATACCATCAGAATAACCATACATATAGCATACTTGGGATAGAAGTCGTTGCATTTTTGTTTAGTAGGTTGTGCACAAGTTTCGTATCCGCCTATTGTGCAATTGTGCTAGCGTCTCTCCAGTGTTGTGCAACAAGAGCATTTTCGTGGATTCTACATTTTGGTTCATTCCTTGGTTGCACGACCCCATTTATCTATTTGCGTGTGTGTTTTCGTGTACCATATCTTACTATAGGTCTACTTATTGCATTTGCAAATTTGTGAATCTTTTCCAACATTATTGAGGCTCACTCACAATTGCATCAAATTTTCTTCCACCATCCTAACCGAGTTCCACCATAAGCTTTTACTTATGTAGGTGTGAGAACCGACAAGAATTGGTACCAATTGTGCTATTTCCTTGCTCCACAATTGAGTGATCATCGATCCATTTTCAACATCGGTCAAGGTACATTTGGTATAAGTTCTTCTCTTTCTCCCGCTCACATATTTGCTTGGAATGATGGATAGGCCAAGTTCTTCTACCAACCCACTTTTCATCGAGCAAAAAGATGAGATGTCATCCTATGTCACCAAGAGCCACCTCTTCAGTGCACAAAGAGCTTTGCATCAAGAACAACAAGCAATGAGCGACCACATCGACAATCTCGCCATCAACTTGCGACCTTCTGAGCAAAGAACAAGAGACTACTTCAACAACAAGCTTGACGCAGACAAACAAGAGAATGATGGAAGAATGGATGAGACTCGTGCCTTGTTGGTAAACTGCTCTTCTACCACTTTGTCCTACTCAAGACGGAGCCGCTCGAGTCGACACTCCGACGACACCCTCTCCGGCTCAAGTACACCGACATCAAACACTCTACGTCGAGCTGCGTGCCTAGACCGTCAAGCAAACCGCAATCCTGTAACGGCAATCATCCACAAGGGCAATTCAATGAGCAAGCACATCGTCATTGCCAAAACCAAGCTACTCTTGCACAAGCACAAGAAAGGCAATGGCAACGTCACCGAGAGGAATAGTGAGCACGCAAACACCAAGACGAACAAGATGCCAAGGCTCAACGACTTCAATAACAACAACGTGAAGCAGAAGCACTTGAAGCGCAACATGCCCTCCGATGGAGTCGGGCAAGGTCACGGGAAGATGCAGGTGAGTAGTGGATACCAGGGGTGGTATCGGGAGGCGGAGTGGAGCAGGGAGGCGACAATGGCGCGGTGGCAGATCTCTGCTCCGGCGAGGGATTGCACGTGAGGGAGAGGGGTTCGGGGCGTCTTTAGGAGTGGAATGGAGAAGAGAGGAGGGGTATTTATAGAGGGGAGGTCGACTTGGAGGAGGGGGCAGATCGGGGAGGGGATCCTGCGATCTCCGGGATACAGCGGCGGCGTGATCTGGTTTGACATTGCGTGGGCGAGTGGAAGAAGACGAGGTGGGGCCGAGCGTCATTGGCAGCGGGGAGAGGATGATGTGTCGGGCGACCGGGGCGAAGACCTTTCGGGCGTGCGTGCGGGCTGGACCATTGTGGGCCGCGGCGGAGGAAGAGAGAGAAATAGTGCTGGGCTTCGACCTGGCACTGTTCGAAAGGATTTTCTCTTTTTTTTAAATACTGACAGAAAGAAAACCGAAAAGAGCCAAAATAAAAAAATATTATATGGGCATATAATATATCAAATTTTTCAGAAAAAGAAATCCAAAAACATGAACATATTTTCATAGGAAAATAAATTCCACAAAATTTTAAATAAAGCGAACAATGCTACTGTTGCAATAAAACTCAATAAAAATCATTTTAAAACACTAAAATGATTTCAAATTTATGTTTCTCCACTTTTCTACTATAGGGAATCATTTACCCTATTTTCAATGTATTTTATTCTTGGAATAAAAATATTTTGAATAAATTCCAAATAACTCCAGATTGAAAGGGGTTTCAAAAATACTTCAAATGACTTTCAATTTGATTCTTTTTAACTTCCAACTCATATTTCATATAATTGAAGAAGTCATTTTATCTTCTCTCGTGAAAATCATTGAGTTGCATAAAGTTTCGAATTTGAAATATTTTCAGATGGAATTCAAATCTTTTCAAAACCATTTTCATTTCAAATGGAAGAAGTCATATCATCTTCACTCTAGGATTTTGTGATGAAATGAATTTGAATTCATGGACATCAAATTGCAAACATGAATGTTTTGGGAAAGTCCTTTCATTCCCTCTCATTCAACTTTCAAAGAGTTTCAAATTCCACTCAATTTCAATCAATCAATCATCCAAACAATCAAACAACAAACATAGTATTTATTTAATATAACATTCTAAAATTTAGAATTTTGGGATGTTACACAAACGTTTGAGATATTAAAGTGAAAACTATTTTTTCAAAATGTCTTTCGAGTGTGCCTTCTCTCAAAATGGACATAAAAAATACCACAACATGTCGGGTGCCATTCCATGATAGCATGACAAGTTTCATGAATTTTAGCGAGTTTTGAATTTACTAGAATTTAAAAACAAAGTATCTCAACGTTTTGCCTGCTATCAACATTGCCCTAGTGTTTGAAATTCATTCCCATTTCTTGCATGGAACCTAAGCCTGCACCCAAGGACACATATTTGATTTTTTCAACCAATTTATATGCAGTGGAGCATGTGCATGTAGTTCAAATTTGAATTATGCACCTAAAATGCCTAGAAAACCCAGTTAATGTATAAAAATGTAAAAAAGAACCCCGAAAAATTCCAAAATTTAACAAACACTCCTGTTGTTCTAAGTTGACACTAGATTTTTTTTGAAAGAAATAAGAGGCAACGGATATCGTTTCATCCCCAAAGGTGGGACGTTCCCTACCGAAACCATCAGGCTTGTTGTGAGAAGCTTTGGTTTGTTAGAAACTTATACCCAAACCTGCCCCAAATGGGACAAAATTTTACCAAGGCATGTTGATGTCGCTCCATGATAGCATGCCAAGTTTCATGAATTTTAGACGAGTTTTGGATTTGCTGGAATTTAAAAACCAGGTATCTCAAGGTTTGTGGCCAAGTGACGGTGGCAGGGTGTTTGACATTCATTCCCATTTCTTCCATGGGACCTAAGCATGCAACCAAAGACATAGATTTGAATTTTCAACCAATTTTTACATGCATTAGAGCATGTGCTTGTAGTTCAAATATGAATTATGCAGATAAGTGCATACAAAACTGAGTTAATGTATGAAAATGTCCAAACGAGCCCTGAAATTTCCTAAAATTAACACAACACTCATTTTGTTCTATGTTGAAACTAGAAAAAAAATTAAATCAAGAAGAGGCAACAAATATTGTTTCGTCTAGAAAGGTGAAACATTCCCTACCGTAACCATGAGCCTTGTTGTGAGATGCTTTAGTTTGTGAGAAGCTTATATACCCCAACCTACTCCAAATGGGACAATATTTTTCCACTGCATGTTGATGCCGTTCCATGCTAGCATGTCTAGTTTCATAAATTTCAGACGCGTTTTTGATTTACTAGATTAAAAGCCATGTATCTCAATGTTAGTGGCCGAGCGACGGTGGCAAAGTGTTTGACATTCATTCTCATTTCTTGCATGGGACTTAAGCATGTAAGCAAGGACACACATTCCAATTTTGAACCAATTTATATGCACTGGAGCATGTGCATGTAGTTCAAATTTGAATTATGCACGTGAATGCATAGAAAATTTAGTTAATGTATAAAAATGTCCAAGCAAACCCCGAAAAATCCCAAAAATTGACACAACACTCGTTTTGTTCTAGTTTGACATGAGAAAAATTTTGAAAGTAAGAAGAGGCAACAGATATCGTTTCGCCCCCCAACGTGGCACGTTCCCTACCGAAACCATCAGGCTTGTTGTGAGTGAAGCTCTGGTTTGCGAGAAGCTTATACCCAAACCTGCCCCAAATGGGATAATATTTTTACGATGGCATGTCGATGCCCTTCCATGATATCATGTCAAGTTTCATGAATTTCAGACGAGTTTTCAATTTACTAGAATTTTAAAACCATGTATCTCAATGTTAACGGCCGAGCGATAGTGTCAAGGTGCTTGACATTCATTCTCATTTCTTGCATGTGACCTAAGCTTGCAACCAAGGGCAAACATTTGATTTTGCAACCCGTTTTTATGGACCGGAGCATGTGCATGTAGTTCAATTTTGAATTATGCACATAAATGCCTAGAAAACTCAGTTAACGGATAAAAATGTCCAAACGATCCCCGAAAAAAATCCAAAATTTAACACGACAGTCCTATTGTTCTATGTTGACACTAGGAAAAAAATTAACAGGAAGAAGAGGCGACGAATATCGTTTTGTCCACAAAGGTGACACGTTTCCCTAATGGAACCATGAGGCTTCTTGTGAGAAGCTCTAGTTTGTGAGAAGCTTATACCATAACCTGCCCCAAATGGGACAATATTGTTTACCCCAGCATGTTGATGCCATTCCATGATAGCATGCAGAGGTTCATGAATTTCAGACGGATTTTGGACTTACTAGAGTTACAAAAGCAAGTACCTCAATGTTTGCCGGAGAGCCACGGTGTCATGGTGTTCGAAATTCATCCTCATTTCTTGCATGGGACATAAGCCCATTGACACATATATGATTTTACAACCCATGTTGGTACACCGGAGCATGTGCATGTAGTTTAATTTTGAATTGTGCACTTGAAATGGCTAGAAAACCAATTTAATGTATAAAATGTCCAAACGAACCCTGAATAATTCCAATTTTTTATGACACACATATAGTTCCATGATCACTGCAGATAAAAGTTCTAGCAATTCAAACACTGTCCATTGCCGCTGTTACCCCATTATGTAATTCAAATCAAGATGAAAAATCAAGTAGATCACACACTGTTTATTATCACTGACCGTGTGAGATGCAGTACAAAATATTCTGGAGCACCGCCGATGTATAGTACGCCTATGGCTTACCCGAGAAGGTGCGTCAGCTACAGTCCACAGCTGGCGTGTCAAGCACACTAGCTCGCTCCCCAAATATCATTTCACTATTCAATCATCGCCAGTGTAATTTGAGGACATGGACCCACGTCGTGAGGTCAACTTCGGCGGCTCACTCCGGCGCGAGCGCGGCCGCAGCTGCCATGCGCGTGCTAAAAAGGTGCATGAGCGCGGCCTGTAGCGAGCCGACCTCAAACTGTCAAGCCTCTGTGCATCTGTGCCATCCCTGGATCAGTATGCTGGCACACAGAGTACATCAATGTATATATCAAAGTGCAATCACATGTATAAATAACATAAAAATGGATATATATACCTTATATGTCTCGGCGAAAACAAATAATCGGGTGTGGAGTCCCATCAACACCATCAGTAGGCTGACTGTAGACCGTAACCCTGTATCGTAACTCTTACTCGTCGAAGAAAAATTTGCAACATGATATGTTGCAGCCGTGTAGGTCAGTACATTGAATGTACCAGCAAGATCACTATAAGAAAGTAGATGATAAAACTATACTACATGCAATATGGCTTTGTGGCTCTGTGTCTGAGTTTTGTTTGCATAAAAGATGGTTTTATTTTCCCTACAATAAAGGAATATCAGGAGTCTGTACTATGGAGTTTTCTATCATGACATGGTTCTGCCAACCGATGTCTCACAGCCCGAAGTCATCATAAGTTACCCACAATTAAGTTATCAGTCTAGTGTTGAGAGTTCCGAGATAGGTACAAGTCCAGAGGCTCAATTTGTCTGTAACTAGGGACATGGCTAATCAATTAGGTTTTAACCCTCTGCAGAGGTTTGTACACTTTACCCGCAAGATTTGATCCCTCTTTCAACGTTCTCGCACTTCAAGGTGTTTGAGAACAAGATGACCGAAACATGGTCTTCTGAAGAGTTCCTCTGACCACTGTTCGGTGCTCATCCAATCCTACCATAGTTCTACATCTGCTAGCACCATCCCAGCCAGATTCACCACTATGGTCAACCAAACCAGATCCCATAGTGCCTTGCGGTTGCATCGGTAAGCTTCCGAGCATGAAGTATTCATCCGTCTCTTTGAGTCTGGGTGAAGCTTTCCGCAGGATGTCATGGCACTTCTCCATGCATCCCAGCCATCCACTAGTTGCTCCAGGTTGCCCATCAAATCCATCCTCCACCCAGTAGTGTGTATTGAATTCTAGTCTCGAGTCTTGAAATCTTGAGGCCTTGAAGATGCAGTCCTTGTAGATGCCATCATGGATTTGTCATCATTGACGTAATGTCCTCAATTCTCACACCACTCCCGAGCACTTATAGCAACCCCGTCTACTATAGCGTAGCATTAAAATAAATAACGTCCTAGCCTTGGTAACAGGGTGATGGGTTCCTACCTCATGCATTCTACTCAACTACAAGAAGTCAATATAACTACTGGAGGGACTATGAATGGTGACACTAAATGCAAGAAAAACATAGGTATGAAAAGCATGGTCAAAGTGAACTTGCCTAGTAAGTTGATGAAGATAATAACGCTCTCGAAAACTTTGATAAACTATTCATCACTCCGAGAAAATCTCTATAATCAAACATTGTATTCACATAAGCAAAAATTCTAGCAATCAATTCTATCAATCAAATAAAAATAAAAAATCAGTAAAGAAAATAATTCTGTTCAAAGAAAAACAAAGGAAAACCAAAGGAAAACTTCCAAAGAGAACTTCAAGGAAAACTAGTTGAGACCAACTCACACAAAGGTTATCATAACAACACTAAATTACTCTAATAACTTTTCTACAACAAAGAAAATATAACTCTAATGAAACAACAGAAAAAAATAACTAGCAAAAGAACTAGTATAAAAACTATTATAACTATCTAGTTAACACTAGAACAACTAGCAAAACACTAAGACAATAGGAAACATTACTAAAAAAATTATGAAACTAATTTACTCCTAAATAACAGAAACAATAACAACATAATTTGAAGTGGCAAAAACAATTACTTTTAGAACTAATAAAACTATTTTTATCAACTAACACTCTGAACTAAGCAAGCAAATACAAAAGCAGTAGCTAAACACTAATAAATAACTAAAAAATGTATCTACGGTAATCTAACAGAAACATATAACAACATGTGAAAAGTTACAAAAAGAACTAACTAGAAATAATTAAAAACACTAATAATATGACCAAAAACACTACATAAGCAAAACAATATTGTTTTGTAATAAACCTAATTTAAAATAAACTAAAAATAAATAACTATATGCTACTGGATAGGCAATACAACAGCAAAACAGTAGCAAAAGGAATCAATCAAAAATCTATTCTAGAATTCAAACTAGAGCCAAAACAGTGTTTGAACCATATTTGAAATAATTCAATTTTAAACTATTGAAAATTAAATTTTCAACCCACTAACATAAACTCAAAGAAATTTGTGATACAGTGCAATTGGAATCACTCAATAACACTAAATAATCTAAGAGATATGAATTTTATAAAAACAGAACTACTCTGTTTTAAAAATAGAAACAACCAAAAAAACAGACGGGTGTTGTTGCTCCTCAGGGGGTGCGATATGCAAATCTAACGTTGAGGCCTAATATAAACAAAATGTAAATGGCTAATAAATAAACCGACCGGCTAAACCGACTAGACCTAAACCGTAAAAATAAACCTAATGATCTAAATCGTAAACTAAACCAAAGAAAAACCGTTCCAATAAAAATAAACTTAACTGTTCAATCTAATCTAATATATGTTGTTGCTTGCAAATCAGATGGTGGAAAGGGAGTGGAGATCTCACCGCGGTGGTCGATGGCGGCGTGGGCTTCGAGCGTCGTCAGCAAGGCATCTCAAGTGGTCGGTGGCGTTGAATGAGGCGACGAGCAGGTGCAGCAGCGCGTGGCGTCTTCAACGGCGGCGTATTTGGAGAAGACGGAGTCAAACAGCGGCGAGGTCGAGGTGAAGGCGGTGTCGGCTGGTCGGTGTTGCCGGAGTTCCAAGGGTGTAGGAGCTCGGGCGAGTGCTTTGGGGGGGCGCGGGAGAGCGAGTGGTGTCCGTGGGTGAGCTTGAGAGGTGACGGGAGGTATGAGGTGTTCGGGAGAGCGGGAACGGTGGCGGCAGCAGAGATGAGCTCCGTTGAGAAATGGTGGCGGTGGCAGGTGGTATCGGGGATCGGGAAAGCATGGAATGGGTTGAGGGGAGGGGTATATATAGGGGGGCACCTTGGAGGAGGGGTCGGGTGAGGGGGATCCTCGATCCTTTGAGATTCGCGATACGACAGCACGGCTGGCGCGACCTGGCTCGGGCGCGGCTTGTGGACGAAGAAGACGCTGTGGGGTCCATCCGTAAGTGGGTGCGAGAGAGAGAGAGAGAGGGAGAGAAGCGGGCGGCCGACACGTAGGGGATTCAGGCGGGGCAGGCCGGCTGGCGGTGGTTGGCTACGTGGAGAAGTGGGCCGCGGTCAACGAGCCAGTTGGCCTGGCGCCCGATAGGCGCCGGCTTTTCCTTTCTTTTAACAGAGACAAAAGAGAAAAACAAAAACAAATAAAATTTTTATATAGGCATATAATATCAAACAATTCAGAAAAAGAAATCCTAAATAATGAACATTTTCTCAAGGTCAAAAAAATCTACAAAATTCAAATAAAGAAAATAGTGCTACAGTTGCATTTAAAATTCAAATAAATTATTTTAAAATATAAAAATGATTTCAAATTGATTTTTCCACTTTTCTATTGTAGGAAATCATGTTATCCTATTTTCCATATATTATTATTGGAGAAAAATAATTTGATTAAAAATTCAAATAACTCCAAATTGAAGGTGAGTTTCAAAAACTTCCAAATGACTTTTAATTTGATTCTTTTAAACTTCCAACTCATATTTCACGTAATTTGAAGAAGTCATTTTATCATCTCTCATGAAAATCATTGAGTTGCATAAAGTCTCTAGTTTGAAAAATATTTCAAATGCAATTGAAATCTTTTCAAAAACCCTTTTCATTTATTTAGATGGAAGAAGTCATATCATCTTCTCTCTAGGGTTTTGTGTTTGAATTGAATTTGAATTCTTTGAGATCAAAATGCAAGGATGAAAGTTTGGAAAGTCATTTCATTCCCTCTCATTCAACTTTCAAAAAGTTTCAAATTCCACTCAATATCACTAAATCAATCACACAACAAACAATCAATCAATCAAAACTATTTATTTATTATAACATTCCAAAATTTAGAATTTTGGGATGTTACAAACCTACCACACTTAAAATGAATCTCGTCTTCGAGATTCGAAGAGGCTAGAAAGAAAATTCTAGGGTTTGGGGGTCTTCTTGACAATCCATTGACTGTCGCAACGGTCCTAGGGGGCTACCACCCTTAGAAGCATGGTTATGGTTCCATCAAAACTCATGTACTCTCTGTTGAGGCTGACAATGTTGGTCTCCTCACATCTTCGGGATAACTCCTACGTTGGGGCTCTTCCGTTAGGGGCATAACCTTTTCCTCAACATCTTTCGTCCTTTTATCATTGTAAGGTTCTTCCGAGACAGGGTCTGCTTGGTTGACGGGCCTGTCGCCAATGCTAAACAACTATCGAGATCTCATGGTGGTCAACCATTACAGGTTTCTCTTGCAGGAAAATGGTCTGGGCTGAATCTCACCGTATATCCTACAGTTGGCAACGGTTTCCGGTATAGCGTTCCATCGTCCTACCATTCGAAGTTTTAAAAAAGATTTTGACATCGTCGTCTCTCTACTATGGGTAAGTCACTCTAGATTTACCATCCCGAATAGCAATAGAGAATGACGAGAGTACGTCGGTATGGTGATCAATCCATTCCGCACCCAAATCATTACTCTGTATAAGCTTTAGCGAATCTCGCATTTTTAATACTCGGGAATTCTCACAAGCAATGTAGTATTTCTCTTGTCGACGAACTTAGTTCGAATAATTCCACTGATTCTACAAGCTGAATGAAACATCTATCCTTACTTCACAACTCTTGAGGTTTCGTAACCTCCTAAGGAACGTCTGCTCATCAAATCACATCTTCTTCCAAAATTTCTTCTTGCAGGGAGTACTTGATCCCTATTAATTCCTGGGCATGTGGGTTGTGGGCCCAATTCAATACTTGCATAGCTTTAACTCGTCATTGGAGTTACAATTGTTCCATATTCCAACATTATACCTTCTTTAAATCTAATAGTACTTCATTCCTTCATACTCTTGGGGTAACCAAGATATTTAAATAAAATTCAACTTATTTTCTCCAAACTCCACTCCACATAATACATTTTCCTTTTTATTGGTCAGGTGTTCTCATAGGGTACTACCACCATTAAAATGAAATTCACAAATTTATCCATGAACCATATTTCTCATATCCTTGAAACTGGTCCAAAATCTTTGTTCATAGAGTAAAAACTCATATAATAGGACATATGAAATTAGGACACATTAACATTATTAATTCATGAACCATTAGAACATTCGAGACTTCCGTTACATAAATTCAACCCCATATCCATATGAAAATAAATGCTTCCTGCTACACTTATTACCAATATTACATTTCTCAACTACCCAGTTCCAACTTTCAACTTGTCGGGGCATTTAGTAGCATAATGTCCTGCTTCCTTGGAGTGAAAACAAATAACCTCTGATAAGTCTTTGGGATTCTTGGGGAATGTGTCTACTCTTTGGGTTCTCGGCTTCTTCTCTGGCATTTATTAGCGTAATGACATAAATCCTTGCACTTGTAACAAGTGATATGATTGAGGTCCTTCTCTGCAGAAATTGGGTTGTTCTGGGGATGCCTTCGATTTCTCTTCCTGGATTTCTCCGTAATGATCAGAGCTTCTATTTCCTCAGGGTCAAACTTCACTTCTGCTCTCGAAAAGTCTCCGAGATGCTCTTCTCTTTCCTTGCTACAATACTGGGAAAAATATCCTTTATCTCCACATGAATAGCAAGCATGAGCATAAAATCTGTTTAGGCCTTCTCCATCAGGGTCTTCAATAGCTTCCTTCATCACGGATTCTCCAATACTTTCCTTGAGGGCTTCTTTCTACTGCTTGGTGTCGGGGAAATTGACACCTATGGGATTATGAGGATCCCTTCTACGGTTAGAGGGGAGAGGATTGCACAAAGAGCAGGTCTGGTGATCAGCACGAGGGATTTTTACCTAGGTTCGGCCGCTGAGGAACGTAAAACCCTAGCCCTGCTTTGAGTGTGTATTCAGTGATCTTGAACCTTAGCTAGCTGCTATGCGTTCCTGGTCCAAAAGTTCGAATCCTTTCCCAGTACACCTTGGGCCTCCTTTTATACTCCAAAGGGGTCGCCACAGTGGCACACAGGAGGTGTAAAGTAGCTACAATGTACATGCTTATCACTGACGTTTCAGGACAAATGCATTAAATGCGCTGCTTACGTGTCCTCCAACTTTATCGGGGACGATAATGGAGCCTGTCCCGTCTGTCGCCGCCTCAGCCTATCTTGACACGTATCCAGGCTAATGAGGCATGCAGTGCCAAACTATCTAATTAGCCGCTGCACTGGCGCGGTGGCAGGATCTTCACAAATATCTGCATGCTACCATGCAGGTGCTTGCTCAGTTGGCGGACTGGTCGCCGCGCTGGAGCGGCCATGGGGTGACGAAACCTTGTCGCGTGCGGGCCTAGCTGTGGCTCCGCAGTTGTCCCCGGCAAGAGTCTTGCTGGGGCCTCACAGTCGTCCCTAGCAAGGGCCTTGCCGGGGGACTTCGTCTTCTGGTCTCCACGAAGTCCTGCATGCCACCAGTCTTCACAAAGATCTGCATGCTACTATGCATGTGCCCCTGAGTCTTAGTCCTGATGTTGTCGATGGTGAGAGCTCTCAGCCTCAAGGCTGGTGGCCTTGCTCGTGCTTCGCAAATTACCCCGGCAAGGATTTTGCTGGGGCTTCGCGAGCCATCCCGGCGAGGGTCTTGCCAGGGGCTCAGCTCGTCTTCTGTTCTCTGTTTACTGGCTTGAATGCTGCCATGGTGGTCTTGTATCTTGCCTTCTACTGCCCCATCAAGCCTTGCCGCAGGTGTGGCTGCGACTGCCCGTGCACAAGTAAGGGGCACAGAAGGGGCCTAGACTTATACACCGACATGAGCCCCTGGGCCTGGGCCACACACAAGTGTTAAGCATCATTGGGCCAAGCCCAAAATAGTGCACGGGCACATGTGGCAGAGATTGACTGCTATAGTCTTCCTGTTAGTTGCGCTTCCCCATGGTCCGCATTGAGTGCGCGACATGGGGGTAGTGTGTGGAACGGTCGCAGCATGCCTACGATGCCTCACATTGAACAGTAAAGAGGCAGCCCGCGCCTTCCACATAAAAAGAGGAATCTACAGGGGCGTTACTCATTTATGAAGAAGGCTCGTGTCATGGCCTGCATGGCTCTTGCACCCCACGATCAAGGGGTGAAAAATGGCCGTCCCACTTGTATTTATGCTACTGGCTCGCCCACCACATGTCCTCCATGCCTTAGGAAGGGTAGGTGGTGGATGCGGAGGGCACGGGCATTAATGCCGAGGAGGGAAATCGGGCGTCGCTGGTTGGAGCAGCGGGTCGGTAATGATTCCCTGCGCCTGTGGAGGCCATATTGGTCGAGCGGGGCGGCCGCCCTTGGGATGGTGAGAGGGCATGCTGGCACTCCAATGGCGGCAACGAGGGCTACTGCTCGAAAGCACGTCCCTCCTCCTCTGGAGTTCATGGCGGTGGAGCCCGCCGCGAGAGGGAGAGGGAGGGGGCGGGGCCGAGGTTGCCGCGGTGCTCGGGGAAGAGGAGGACAGGGTGGCACACCAGCTGCGTCTCCGTCGGCGGCCCCTCCCCCAATGGAAGGCCATGTCGGAGGCCAACCCCGTGAGTTCTTCATCAGGCTGTACAAGTCCGTGTGCGGTCATCTCCGCCTCCCTACTCCGTTTGTTCGGGTAATGGAACTTGACACTCCGCACGCCTTGAGGCTACATATGAGGGGCTGTGGGAATGGCAGCATGTGCGTCGACGTCGACTTCCCCTCTCCTCGCGTCATGTGCTTCCACAATGGGTGGAAAACCTTTGCCTACGGCCATAGGTTGTCGGAGGGGCACATTCTCCAGTTCAATTAATGGAGAACGACCTGCTTTCCGTCAAGGTCTTTGGGCGCTCAGGAATCCGCTTAGGGTGCTGCGCGGAGAGCTCCATCGACGATGAAAGCTCCTCCTGGAGCGACGGCGACGACAACGGTTGCCGGCAAGGGGACGATGACTCCGAGTCCGGCTGACCATCAGTGGCAGCACCATACACTGCACTGCCCCCGGTAACATGACCTGCCGGAGGCCGTGCCCTGCTGACCCGGGCGTCAGTGGTCGATGGGTCGCCTCTGTCATGCTCTCCATCGATGCGTCTCCCCGTGTCTCCCTTTGCCTTCACCTATCGTGCCTGGGAGGAGAGGGGCAAGAAGGGGGATTACAGTGCACTTATCTTTTTTTAAATTTAAACTTGTAGGCACTTGCCAAATCCTAATTTAATAATGTAACCTCTCGAGTCCATGCTTGTGTTCTGTAACGTTTGCACTTGCATTAGCATGTCAATGAAAAAGATGATCCTTGTCGGGAACCCATGCATGTATATGTCCATGCAGAGGCGAAATGCCTCTTTAATATAAAAAATGAGTTTTGCCGGAAAGCTACCTTGCCGGCACCCTTTTTGCCTGGTGGAGAATCACATCTGTCGGGTTATCGACAAAGGGTCTAGCCCCCTGCCAATATCTTTTTATCAAAGGCTACTGCAACCATTCTCACCGAAGTAGCGTTCGAGTCAGCGATGGGAGCACTTAAGTCTAAAAAGAGTGGCGGGATTTTCTAATGCACAAGTTATAGGTTACAAACATGAATGGACAAGAGGTAAACTTTATCTATTTGGTTTGCCAGGGATCACAGTGCCGGGCAGTCTCCTCAACCTCTTGTCGAAGCCAAGTCCATGACATGAATAGTGGAACCAAGCATCTTCACTGTGGCTGAAAAGAAGAGAACATAGGAGCACGGAACCTTGGCGGTTCATCAGTATCTGCTGGAAACAAGGGAAATACAATATCCTGGACAAGCATGCATATATGTATATAGATACACACGGGAATCAACATGAACTGTACATACTAAAAGTTATTCGATTGCTCACAGGGTCTATGCCTGGCTCTGTACATGGGTTACATGCCTTGCCGGCAAAGCTAGTACAAAAGGGGGTTGCCGGGGGGTCCCAGCAACCGCGACATATGGGTAAAACTTGCGAAGATGTTCGATATTCCAGGAGTTGCTCACCTGAATACCATCTTTGGTCTCCATGCGGACTACACCGGGCCTAGTAACTCGTATTACCTGATAAGGGCCATCCCACTTCGGCGTCAACTTGTTGGAATTCTTGGCGGATTGAACATGCCGAAGAACAAGGTTGCCTTCCTCAAGGCTTCAGGCATGAACCTTGCGGCTATGGTAGCGGCGCAAGGCTTGCTGGTAGCGCACGGCTCGCAGCCTGAAGACGAGCTTCCTCAATGAGTGTAGCATCATCTTGGTGCAACTACTCTTGCTCAAGCTCATCATAAGTGAGCACTCGAGGTGACCCATATATGAGTTCTATGGGGAGAACTGCTTCTGCCCCGTATACTAGGGAGAAGGCCGTCTGGCCAGTGGCTCTATTTGGTGTCGTTCTGGTTGACCAAAGAACCGTCGGCAACTCATCAATCCAGTGTCTTCTGCACTTGTGCGGCCTGTCAAAACTTCTTATTTTGAGGCCCCGCAACACTTCAGCATTTGCCCTTTCTGCCTGGCCGTTGCTTCTTGGATGAGCAACAGAAGTAAAACAAATTTTGCTGTCGAGGTCTTGGATATACTGCATGAAGGTGTGGCTCGTGAAGTGCGTGCCATTGTCAGTGATGACCCTATTTGGCCCACCAAAACGGCAAACTAGTCCTTTGAAGAACTTGACGGCTGATTGTGCTGTCACCTTTCTCACTGGCTCCACTTCTGGCCACTTTGTGAACTTGTCGATTGCGACATACAAGTACTCAAAGCCCCCGACAGCATGGGGGAAGTGGCCCAGTATGTCAAGCCGCCATACCGAAAATGGCCAGGAAAGACGGATCGCCTGAAGAGCTTGAGCTGGTTGATGAAGCATATTTGAATGGAACTGGCACACTTCACACTTGGTTACTAGTGCAGTTGCATCCTGGAGAGCGGTGGGACAAAAGAAACCTTGCCGGAATGCTTTGTCCGCAAGGGCTCTTGACCATATGTGGGAGCCACATGTGCCTCCATGTATCTCTGCCAATAGCTCTAGTCCGTCCTCCTGAGGGGTGCACTTCAATTTTACACCATTCGGTTTCCTATTGTATAGGACATCGTCCACAAACTGGTACATGATAGACCGATGGGCTACTTTCTCTGCCTCTTCCTATTCCTTAGTGAGTTCCCCTGTTTGGAGGAACCGAACGGTGTGTTGCGCCCATGCCGGAGCCTGAGGCTCGACGGCAAGGACTAAAGTCACATCTTCTGCTATGGGGGCAGCTATCGGTGTCAAAACCGGCGGTTCTCGCGTAGGGGGTCCCGATCTGTGCGTCTAAGGCTAATGGCAACAGGAGGCAAGGGACAAGATGTTTTACCCAGGTTTGGGCCCTCTCGATGGAGGTAAAACCCTACTTCCTGCTTGATTGATCTCGATGATATGAGTGTTACAAGAGTTGATCTACCACGAGATTGTAGAGGCTAAACCCTAGAAGCTAGCCCATGATGATTATGATTGTGTCTCTAAGGACTAAACCCTTTGGTTTATATAGACACCGGAGGGAGCTAGGGTTTACACAGAGTCGGTTACAAAGAAGGAAATCTATTATCCGGATCGCCAAGCTTGTCTTCCACGCAAAGGAGAGTCCCATCCGGACACGGGATGAAGTCTTGAGTCTTGTATCTTCACGGTCCAACAGTCCGGCCAGAGTATATAGTCCGGCTGTCCGGATACCCCCTAATCCAGGACTCTCTCAGTAGCCCCTGAACCAGGCTTCAATGACGATGAGTCCAGCGCGTAGTTTGTCTTCGGCATTGCAAGGCGGGTTCCATCTCTGAGTAATCCAACACAGATTGAGGATTGTGTCTAGCTTTGTGAGATAATTTCCGCACACCACCTTAGAGAGCATATCACTTCATAAATCTGACCTGCTGGCAATTTTTGTACAGCGTGCTCTTACACCATGGCCTGGCCCAACATGAACTGGTTTTTCTTGGCCTGCCTCCATACGCGTTGCGAGGCAGTTTTATTGTCACAACTTGCCAAAGCAGAGATCGTGTTTCCCTTATCGCAGGATCTTCCATCAATACGGGCGTGCGTAACCCCACGACGACTGTTGGTATGACTCCGTGTTTTTTAGGTAAGCCCCAAGCGGTTACGCTGAGGACGCTTGATATTCACCCCCTTTATAGAGGGGCCGAGGCCTATCCCTCTTTTCTACCACGCTTGCGCCTTTTCGCATCTCGAGTCCCATCTCCCGAAGCCCAAGCTTAAGCCCTCCGGATCTTCAATCATGTCCGAATCTAGCCTTCAAGGCCGGTGAGTGGCTTCCTCAGTCACAGAGGAGGATATCACGAAGCTTAGGGAGGTCGGATACCTGACCGCCGACATTAGGCACAGGCTCCCTGCTCCAGGGCAGATCATCCCTACTCCCAAGCCCAATGAGAGCGTCGTATTTGTGTCTCACTTCCTCCGCGTCTTAGGCTTCACTCTTGATCCCTTCGTGAGAGGGCTCATGTTCTACTACGGGTTAGATTTTCATGATGTAGCTCCGGATGCCATCCTTCATATCTCGTCGTTCATCATTGTGTGCGAAGCTTTTCTCCACGTCACCCCGCACTTCGGCTTATGGCTCAAGACCTTCAATGTGAAGCCAAAGATGATTGAGGGGTGACTCGCGAAGTGCGTAGGTGCTGCAATAAGGAGGAACGCCGACGCCCCATGGCCAGAGGGCTCCTTCCCGGAGGTGTCTGATCTATGGCAGCGGAGGTGGTTTTACGTCATGGCTCCTAGAGGCACAAGGTGGGTGGCTACCCCCGACTTGCGTTCTGGCCCTCCGCCTCAACTGGCGTCATGGGCCAATGTAGGACGGGATTGGGGGCCTGCTAATGATGTACCAACGTTGCAGAGCCTCATATGGGAGCTTCTTGAGAGGGACATCAGCCTTGTAAGCGTAATTCAGGAAATGCTAGTCCGATGGATCTTGCCGTGCAAACGTCGGCCTCTCCGGATGTGGGAGTTCAATCCGGAAGGTCCGTGGACTATTCTGCACTTCTTCGGCATCACGCTCGAAGGATGTGTGAAAGGATCGATATGGTTGACTAGAGGGGGGGGGTGAATAGGCAACTAACAATTTTTAAGCTTTTCTTTACCAAATTAAACTTTGCAACAAAATAGGTTGTCTAGATGTGCAACTAGGTGAGCAACCTATAAGATGCAATATCAACTAGCACAGAAGCAAGCAAGAGATGTAACAAAAAGTAAGCTTGCGAAAGTAAAGGAACGAAATAACCAAGAGTGGAGCCGGTGGAGACGAGGATATGTTACCGGAGTTCCTTCCTTTTAAGGGGAAGTACGTCTCCGTTAGAGCGGTGTGGAGGCACAATGCTCCCCAAGAAGCCACTAGGGCTACCATATTCTCCTCATGCCCTCACACGATGCGAGATGCCGTGATTCCACTATTGGTGCCCTTGAAGGCGGTGACCGAACCTTTACAAGCAAGGTTGGGGAAATCTCCACAACAATCGGAGGCTCCCAACAACAACAACACCACGAAGCTTCACCACAATGGAGTATGGCTTCGAGGTGACCTTAACCGTCTAGGGTGCTCAACACCCAAGAGTAACAAGATCCGCAAGGGATAAGTGGGGGGAATCAAATATCCTGTGGTGGAAGTGTAGATCGGGCCCTTGTCACCCAATCCCGAGCAAATCAACAAGTTTGATTGGCTAGGGAGAGAGATCGGGCGAAAATGGAGCTTGGAGCAACAATGGAGCTTAGAGGTGGAAGAGGTAGTCAACTAGAGGTAGAAGACACCCCTTATAAAGTCGTGGAAAAAAATCCAACCGTTATCCACATGTTCAGCCCGCGACGCACGGTACTACCGCTCCAAGGAAGCGGTACTACCGCGAGGCTGCGCGGTACTACCATGGGCGACCACGGTACTACCGCGGCAGCAACACAGGCCGGAACTAGCCTGACTAAGGGGCAGTACTACCGCTGGCGCGGTACTACCGCTCCCCCTTGTGGTACTACCGCAAGGCAGGAGAGTCACTGCTTGGGAAGGGCGCGGATGAAATAAATTACATCCGTGCCTACTTCCGCTGAAACTGGGGTGGTGAAAAAACCCGGCGCGGTACTACCGCTCACTAGGCGCGGTACTACCGTGGTAGGCGCGGAATTTAAAAAATTACATCCGCGCCTACTACCGTGACACTACGGTACTAGGTCGAAGGACCACGGTACTACGACTCCAAGGGAGCGGTACTACCGTGAGCCACCGCGGTACTACCGCTCGGGCCGAGCGGTACTACCGTGGTGGGCGCGGATGAAAAAAATTACATCCGCCCATACTACCGCACCGGAGCGGCACAAGGCCTGGGTGCCGCGGTACTACCACTCCGGAGAGGCGGTACTACCATGACACCCAGCGGTACTACCGCTTGTACCTGCGGTACTACCGCAAGTACAGCAGTAGTTGCCAAGTTTTCGCACAACCAAGATAACGAAAGGGCAGCTCCAAAGTGCAGGGAAAGGAGGGACAAGTGTACGTGTTGATTCCACTCAAACCTTTCCGACGCGGACCCCCTCTTAATAGTACGGCTCTCCTATGACTCAACTCCACCAAAGAGAAACGTAGAACCTCGCCGACTTCAATAGTCTCCGAGGGGCACCGAATCGTCTTGTGCCTAGTGATGAAGTATCTGAGAGACTCAAGGCACACGATTAGTCCGCAAAACCATTGTCATCAATCACCAAAACACTTAGGGGATAAATATGCCCTTACAATCTCCCCCTTTTTGGTGGATTGATGACAACACGGGATTTGCACATAGATAAGATAATTGAGAGCCGGGGCAAACCCCACCTCTCTAAAATATAGACGGGCTCCCCCTAGATGTGTGCACTTTTAGATGAATGCTTTGGACTGCATAGCACACAGACTAGGATCAACACTCCCCCTATATTTTAGAGACCAAGGCATGATAATAAGCATAGCATATCATGATAATAAGCATAGCATAGCATAGCGTGAAGGTAGCATAATATAGCACAAGCTAGCTAGGATAGATAGAGAGCATATGTCTTACATCATACTAGGTAAAGTAACCAAAGTACGAATGAGAAAGCAGCAAATAGTTCAACCAAGAAAGCAAACACAAACTCGCAAATTCGCAAATCCCTACACTCTCTCCCCCTTTGGCATCGAGACGCCAAAAAGGCAGAGAGGACACCGACACACACGAGGTGGCTCAAGCAGAGAACTCATCCCAGCCCTCTCCGTCGGTCTCCTCGGCAGCTGGAGTGGTCTCCTTGACATCCTCCTCAGACTCTGTCCACTTGTAACCTTGCTTCTCCATCCACTCGGCTTCAGGAGTGATGCGCTCCTCAGACCCGCCAGACACGTCCTCACCATAGAGCTGCAAGACCTTGTTGTGCCGGCGATGACTCTCCTTGGACTCTATGTGAGCCCTGTACTGCCCCTTGGCTTGCATGCAGAACAGTGTCTTCATCTTGTCCTTCAGCTTCTGGGCCCATGATGGCATAGGGGCACTCTGGGAAGGCCTAGCAGCACGGCCCTCAGCAACATCCTCTGCGCCAGCATCCTCCTCATCAACAGCAGCCCTAGCAGCAGTCACCTCGGCACGAGTAGCGGTGTTGGCCCAGTTAGACTTGATACGAAGACAAATGGGCTCATGGCGAATCCAGTCAGGAGCAAGGAACTCCTCCTCAGGGTACATCTTCTCCCAAGTCTTCGAAATCAGCTGGAACAGATAGGGCCCATAGATAGGCACCTTGCGGTTGAACACTGCAAACCTAAGCTCACACCACATGATGTGTGAGACATCAAGTGGCTGAGACTGAGTCGAACGAGCCTCCTGACAGATGAGCATCATATCCACCATATAGGCATGAACCTTGTCTTTGTCACCAATGCATGGAAACAAGGAGTTGCGGAAGATGCGGTACATGATATCCAGAAAGGGGTTGAGTACCAGAGTTGTCTTGCCATTGGCGAGCGCTTTCTCAACCAGGAACGGGGTGAGCTTGTCCTTGTTGGCAGAATCAGCATTGCCATGGGGACGAACACCGACTGGAGTGTCAAGTCCTTCATCAGGAACCTGAAGCAAATCCATGAACTCCTTCCAGGTAGCAGACAGTTGGCGGCCATTTGTCATCCAGGTCATCCTTCTTTCTTCATTGGAGTGAAAGTACACTGAGGCAAAGAACTGACATATGATCTCAGGGTCATAGTCCAGGTGGAAAGAGATCACATGCTCAATCCCAAACTGCTCCACCAAGTCCAGAGCCTCTCCAAAGTAGTCACGGAACCTGTCCTTCCTCATGTGGTGCATATCAATCCACTTCACCTCCACATAGGTATTCTGCTTGTTCTTGATGACATCCAAATAGATATGGGTTTGGGTCTTGTTCCAGAACAGCTCACAACCTCTGACAGTGGAGCGCGGGTGCACATAAGGGTGAAGCTGCCTGGGACGAACATACTCAGTAGGGGCGATCTCATCCATACCCTTGGCGGGCTCCTTGTGCTTGCTAGCAGTGGTCTTGACATTGCGCTTGGACGCAAATGATCCCTCTGGAACTTCTCCTTGGTTGCGCAGACGCTTGGAGCCAGTCTCACGAATGGGATTGGACTGGCGAGAGCCACCACCTGAGACACATACGCAAAGCACCAAAACAAAAGGCGAAGAAGATCAATGCAAAGGCCATGAAGAAGCACAGGAAACTCATAGGAGGCATACGAGAAAGTTGGCATGCGATAGATGTGAGCCACGGTAGAACGGCCATTGTCTGCGGTACTAAAAAAAATTATTACAGCTCTAGGCGTGGTAGTACCATGCGAGGTCGCGGTAGTACCGTGGCTAGAGCGGTAGTAAGCTCTTAGTACCGCATGGGGCGCGGTAGTACCGCTCCCGAGGGGTGGTAGTACCGTGCGAGCGGTAGTATCGCGCCATACGGGCGGTAGTACCGCGTCGCGTCAGATCTAACATGTGATTTGAATCTGAAAAGAACCGCGAAACCATGGCGGTGCTACGGTGATCAGATCTAGCGCAAGACAACAATACAAGTGTAACTCCTATGCAATACCACACTCCTTCATCCTACTCTTGCAGAGATTTAGTCTAGGAATCTCAAGAACATACAAGTTTTCCCCAAAACCTAAAAACACCAAACACAATCAAAAGGAGAGGGAGTTGGGGAAAAACCTTCGTCCATAGCAAGAGCACGTGGTGGGGAACGATCCCACCGGACGGAATCACGGGAGGGCAGCCGGTGGAGGAGATCCGGCGAAGAACGCCGGCTCCGTTCTTGAGCACGAGAGAGGAAGAGACGACGTGGAGAGAGAGGACACGAATGGGTATGGGGAGTTAGAACTCCCCCTGCCCGTCCTTATCCCCACGCGCTCGAACCGGCGCGGTAGTACCGCTCGGGCGGAAGTACCGCGCCGAGGCGGTAGTACCGCTCAACCAGGCGGCAGTAAAAAATTACTGCCGCGTGGGGACGGTAGTACCGTGCTCCCATCTACGGTAGTACCGTGGCCGGCCGCGGTAGTACCGTGAGCTCAAGATACCACAGGTTTCAAAAGAGAGAGAAAGACGCCTTTGCACGGAAACTTGTCACAAACACGAAACCACAAGAACACGCACTAACCAGAGGTATAGCAGGAAATCCCCAAGCGACAAAGCCTCTTGAGGAGAGAGGGCGGTGGCCGAAGCCACCTATGTTTGAGTTGGATGGTATGGCACCACGAAGAATTATCCTTGGGCCCATGACCAAACTCGTCTTTGAAGCACAAGTACCATAAAAAATGGCGAATGTGAAAGAGGTGATCTATTTATGCATAATGGGGGGAGGGAGAGTTCATTGAGAGAACAACACTCCCCCTATGTCCATGCCTACACCTAAACTAGACAACAAGTTGAGTGTGGTGGGGGTTGCACGGTTTCAAGTCACATTGCTCAAATCAATGATATTTAGCTCATGCCTTAACTCGCGAAATCTTGCTTCATCCAAAAGCTTCGTGAAAATATCTGCAAGGTTATCATGAGTGTTGACATACTTGAGCTCGATCTCGCCTCGCCTAATGTGACCCCGGATGAAGTGATATCGAATCTCAATGTGCTTCGTCTTGAAGTGTTGCACCGGGTTGAGAGAAATCTTGATGGCACTTTCATTGTCACACCAAAGAGGCACTTTGTCACAAATGACACCGTACTCCTTTAAAGTTTGCCTCATCCATAGGAGTTGAGCACAACAACTACCGGCCGCCACATACTCCGCTTCGGTGGACGAGAGAGACACACAACTTTGCTTCTTGGAAGACCAACTTACCAAAGAGCAACCAAGAAATTGGCACCCTCCGGAAGTGGACTTCCTATCCACTTTGTCTCCCGCCCAATCGGAATCCGTGAAACCTTCAAGCTTGAAGTTTGCTCCTCTTGGGTACCATAAGCCACCACAAAGTGACTTTCCTTTGGTGCGGCTTGAAAACGTGCACACATCCCCACACTCAACATGATATCCGGTCTAGATGCACAAAGGTAAAGCAAGGAGCCAATCATGGAGCGATATACCTTTTGATCCACCGCTTTACCATTGGGATCGATGTCAAGTTGGCACTTGGTAGGCATTGGTGTAGTAGCCGGCTTGACATCACTTAGCTTGAATCTTTTAAGCATGTCTTGAGTGTATTTGGCTTGGTTGATGAAGGTTCCTTCTCTTCTTTGTTTGATGTCGAAACCAAGGAAGAACTTCAACTCTCCCATCGAAGACATCTTAAACTTGGAGGTCATGAGAGCGGCAAATTCTTCATTGAAAGCTTTGTTAAGAGAACCAAAGATAATATCATCAACATAGTTGGCATACAAACAACTCCCCGTTAACCTTCTTAGTAAAAAGAGTGGGGTCGATTAGCCCCACCTCAAATCCATGATCTTGTAACAACTCGGTAAGGTGGTCATACCACGCACGTGGGGCTTGTTTAAGGCCATAGAGTGCCATATCGAGTTGGTACACATGATCCGAAAAGTAGGGATCCTCGAACCCGAGGGGTTGCTTGACATAGACCAACTCATTAATAGGACCATTAAGAAAAGCACTTTTCACATCCATTTGTTGCAACTTAAAGTTGTGATGGGAAGCATAAGCAATCAACAAACGAATGGATTCAAGACGAGCAACGGGAGCAAAGGTTTCACCGTAGTCGATACCCTCGACTTGGGAGTATCCTTGTGCTACCAATCTCGCCTTGTTGCGAATGATGTTCCCATGAGCATCTTGCTTGTTCTTGAAGATCCACTTGGTTCCAATGACGTTGTGGTTCCCGGATGATCTTGGCACCAATCTCCACACCTTGTTGTACTCGAAGTTGTTGAGTTCTTCATGCATGGCATTGAGCCAATCCAAGTCTTCGAGCGCCTCATAGACCTTTTGGGGTTCAACACAAGAGATAAACGCGTGATGTTCACAATAGTTTGCTAATTGTCTATGAGTGCTTACCCCCTTTCTTAGGCTTCCAACCACATTTTCCATGAGATGGCCTTGGGTGGTGAGCTTGGAAGCAATCTTCGCGGCACGACGCTCTAATTCCTCCTCGGGTGTGGAAGGAGGAGGGTTGACTTGATCATCTTGAGCGCCGTCTTGAGCTTGTTCTTGATCTTGAGGTTGCTCTTGATCTTGAACTTGCTCGAGGGGGAGAACTTGACCTTGGGCATCATCTAGAGGTTCATCACCGTCTTGAGGTTGATCTTGCCCTTGGTCTTGTTCACGAGGTTGAGGGCCTTCACTTTGTTCTTCGGAAGCGTGTGGGTCTTGATGAGGTGATGGCTCTACTTGAGTAGAGCATTGTCCTTCTCCTTCGGCCACAAGGGGTTCCTCAATGGGTAGGATTTGACCAATACCCATTCTTCTTATGGCTTGGGGAGGAATTTCATCACCTACTTCACAAGTACCACTTTGCTCCACTTGGGAGCCGTTATTTTCGTCAAACTCCACGTTACACGTCTCCTCAATGAGTCCGGTGGACTTGTTGAGAACATGGTAAGCATGAGAGTTTGTAGCATAACCAACAAATATGCCCTCATGAGCTCTAGCCTCAAATTTAGACAAACGAACACCTTTCTTGAGAATGAAACACTTACAACCGAACACCCGGAAGTACTTGAGGTTGGGCTTGTTGCCGGCGAGAATCTCATAAGGAGTCTTGTTCAAGCCTTTGCGAAGATAGAGCCGATTGGATGCATGACATGCAGTGTTGATGGCCTTGGCCCAAAAGTTGTACGGAGACTTGAACTCCGCCATCATGGTCCTTGCCGCATCCATCAACGTCCGGTTCTTCCTCTCCGCAACACCATTTTGTTGAGGGGTATAAGGTGCCGCATATTGATGCTTGATCCCCTCATCACTAAGAAACTCATCCAAGGTGTAGTTCTTGCACTCGGTGCCGTTGTCGCTTCTTATTGTCAAGATCTTTGCATCAAGTTGACGTTGAGCTTCATTTGCAAAGTTGATGACGGTTTGTTGGGTTTCACTCTTCCTCTTGAAGAAGTATACCCAAGTGTATCTTGAATAATCATCCACAATCACCAAGCAATACTTTCTTCCTCCAAGACTATCAAAAGATGGAGGCTCGAAGAGATCCATGTGAAGGAGCTCCAAGGGTCTCTTCGAGTAGATGATGGTTGAGGGAGGGTGAGCCTTTTCATGAAGCTTTCCTTCGATACAAGCACTGCACACACGATCTTTGGCAAAACTAACATTTGTTAGTCCACGGACATGGTCCCCCTTGAGAAGACTTTGCAAAGATCTCATATTGACGTGGGCTAAACGGCGATGCCAAAGCCATCCCACGTCAACTTTAGCCATTAGGCATGTCGCGGTCTTAGTGGGTCGCTCCGAAAAGTTAACCACATAGAGACCGTTCTCGACATGCCCAACAAAGGCTACTTTAAGAGTCTTGCTCCACAAGAGGGCCACGGTATCAATATCAAAGAATGTAGCAAAGCCCATGAGTGCAAGTTGACGGACGGAAAGTAAATTGAATGCAAGGGACTCAACAAGCATGACTTTCTCGATCGTTAGATCATGAGAAATGACAACCTTGCCGAGGCACAATACCTTAGAATGTGATGCATCACCCCACTCGACATTGGTGGGCATAGATGGAATCTCTTGCACGTCCACCACCAAGTCCTTGCTCCCGGTCATATGATTTGTTGCTCCACTATCGAGCAACCATGATACCCCACCGGAAGCAAACACCTACACGAGATCAATGCTTGGTTTTAGGTACCCATTTAGTAATGGGTCCTTTGATGTTAGTAACAAGGGTCTTGGGAACCCAAATAGACAATTCAATGTACTCATAAGAAGAACCAACAAATCTAGCATAAACATGTCCATCACTAGCACGGCACAACACATATGAAGGGTTAAAGTCACCGGCTTTGTTTGAGGAAATGCTTTTCCCCTTTTGGACATCAACTTCCTTCACTTTCTCCTTCTTCTTCTTAGAAGCACCCTCTCCCTCTTTCACGAACGTTTGTTTGATAGGAGGAGGACGATTGGCCTTGTTGTTGTTCTTCTTCTTGCTCTTGGACTTGGGTGCAAACCCAATTCCTTCTTTGGCCACAACTTCCTTTTGATTGCTCAAAAGGTCGTTGAGGTTTTTCTCACCTTGAATGCAATACACAAGGCCTTTCTCAAGTTGATCCTTCAACTTGGCATTTTCCTCCACAAGATGCACATGCTCACAACAAGGGTTAGTAGCACATGCATTATCAATTAATACCATATGAGGAAAGGTGGCCTTTTCCTTGATTAGCTTGACTTGGAGTTGAGCATGAGACTCTTTGAGGCTAGAATGAGTACCCTTCAAGACCTTGTGGGCCTTGTCAAGTATCTCAAACTCCTCTTTGAGTCTAGCATGATCAATCCCAAGTTTAGCCTTCTCAGAGGTTAGCACACGAGACATGACAAGAGCATGATCAAGATCTTTCTTTAACTTAGCATGGTCATCATTGTGTGACTCCTCAAGAGTCAAATGATGCACACGCTCTTACTCAAGAGCATTAGAGAGATCCGATATCTCATCGGCATAGTCACGACTATGACCTTCCATCTTGGAGATGGTTTCTTCGTGAGCCTCGATCATGTCATTGGCCTCACCAAGTTGTTCCAAGAGAGCAACAAAGTGCTTCTTGGACTTTCCCTTGAGCTTACTCATAAAAGACTCAAATTCATTCACTTCCTCATTAGACTCAACATGTCCATCAACGCAATCCTCCAAGGAGGGATTAGTAATGATGGTGGTTATGATGTTGGGGGTTACCTTGTTTGAAGCTTTAGCCATGAGGCATCTAGCGGTGATGTTTTCGTTGGGTGATTCGAAGAGAGACACCCGGGGAGTAGCAATGGCAATGGACGCCATGGCCGTTGCTTCTTCATTTTCATCATCATCGTCATCCTCTTGGTATTCTTCTTGAACCACCAACCCACGAGTGGGAGTCTTCTTGGCGAAGTTTTTCTTGTTGGGGAAGGACTTGGCTTTGTCTTTCCGAATGAACTTGCCACCATTGTCTTCCCGCTTCTCGTAAGGACAATCCGCAACGAAATGGCTCACATTGCCACAGTTGAAGCAAGTTCTAACTCGTTGCTTGCCCTTGACGCCACTTGAGTTGTTCTTGTTGAAGTTGGGTCTTGAGCTCTTCTTTCTCCAAAATTGTCTTGAAGCAAGGGCCATGTGCTCGTGGTAGTCAAACTTGGTGTCTTCGCGGTTGCTTTCCTCATCTTCCACTTCTTCCTCTTCTTCCATAATAACCTTGGCCTTCAAAGCAAAATTAGGCTTCTTTGCTCTTTGAGAACGGAGCACCGCATTGTCGGCGGTCTTGTCCAAGATGCTCATTGCAACGAACTCATCCAACACTTCACTTGAGGTCATGGTGTGGAAGTCCGGTCGTTGACGAATGACGGAGGACATGGCCTTGTTGTAGGGCATCATGGCCTTGAGGAACTTCCGCTTGATCCAATTGTCATCCATGTCCTTGCTTCCATGATCTCGAAGTGCCACCGCGAGTTTGGTCACTCTTCGAAAGAGCTCACGAGGTTCTTCATCTTCTTTCATTGCAAACTCATCGGCTTCATCTTGCACCACTTCATAGTTGGAGCGTTGAATGCTAGCACTTCCACGATAGAGACCCTCGACACATTTCCATGCTTCTTTAGCCATGACATGGGGTCGAAGGTGAGGGAGATCTTCGGGAAGGATTGCATCTTGGATGATGAAGAGAGCACTCTCATTGTATTGATTGTCCACGGCTTCTCGAGGGGTGAAGTTGCTTGGGTCATGAGGATAAAAACCTTCTTCAATGATTCTCCAAAGGTTAGTTGTCACGCCCAAGATGCGACCCTATCCTAAAGGAACTCGAAGGTCCCACCAGGGATAGAAGCGCATCTTGAAGACGCTTTTGCAAGATGGATATCATTACATCAACATTACATAATAGATGGGGATACATACAAAAGGCACACAATGCCACATGAATACAATATCATCATACAAGAGATCAACATCCGACTATGGATGATACATAAACAGAAACTCAAACAATATCCACCCTGCTAGCCCAGGCTGCCGACCTGGAACCTATCCCCTGATCGAAGAAGAAGTAGAAGAACTCAACGCAAGCAAGCATCGCTCTCGCGTCATGATCATCGCATAACTTGTACCTGCAACTGTTGTTGTAGTAATCTGTGAGCCACGAGGACTCAGCAATCCCATTACCATGGGTATCAAGACTAGCAAAGCTTAATGGGAAAGGAAAGGTAAAGTGGTGAGGTTGCAGCAGCGGCTAAGCAAGATATGGTGGCTAACATACGCAAATGAGAGCGAGAAGAGAAACAAAGGAACGGTCATCATCTAGCAATGATCAAGAAGTGATCCTGAACTCCTACTTACATCAAACATAACCCAGAAACCATGTTCACTTCCCGGACTCCGCCGAGAAGAGACCATCACGGCTACACACGCGGTTGATGCGTTTTAATTCGGATCTGGTGTCAAGTTATCTACAACTAGACATTAACAAATTCCCATCTGCCACATAACCGCGGGCACAACTCTCGAAAGTTTATACCCTACAGGGGTGTCCCAACTTAGCCCATGACAAGCTCTCGCGATCAACGAAGGAATAGACCTTCTCCCAGGAAGACCCGATCAGCCTCGGAATCCCGGTTTACAAGACATTTCGACAATGGTAAAACAAGACCAGCAAAGCCGCCCGATGCGCCGACAATCCCGATAGGAGCTGCAGATATCTCGTTCTCAGGGCAACACCGGATAAGCTAAGCGTATAGGTACCGACGTAACCCAAGTTGCCAAGGGATGGTCCCGCACGGTGCTCTAGTTTGGACCAACACTTAGACAAGCATTGGCCCGGGGGGGGGGGGGGCTATAATAAAGATGACCCTTGGGTTAATTACTCCCAAGGGAAATATAGGTGGTGGTGAGGCAAATGGTAAAACCAATGTTGGGCCTTGCTGAACAAGTTTTATTCAAAGCGAACTGTTAGGGGGGTCCCATAAATCACCCGACCGCGTAAGGAACGCAAAATCCGGGAACATAATACCGGTATGACGGAAACTAGGGCGGCAAGAGTGGAACAAAACACCAAGCATAAGGCCGAGCCTTCCACCCTTTACCAAGTATATAGATGCATTAATAATATAAGAGATATTGTGATATCCCAACATAACCCTGTTCACCATGGAGCAATCTTCAACTTCACCTGCAACTAGCAACGCTATAAGAGAGGCTGAGCAAAGCGGTAACATAGCCAAACAATGGTTTGCTAGGAATGGTGTCAAAGGTTAGAGGTTCATGGCAATATGGGATGGCTTGATAAACAGGTAATAGGTAGCGCAGCATAGCGATAGAACGAAGCAACTAGCATAGCAATGATAGTAGTGAGATCCAGGGTAACGGTCATCTTGCCTGAAATCCCGCTAGGAAGAAGAACGAGTCCATGAAGAAGATGAAGCCACGAAGACGAACCACACGTAGACGAACGAATCCTCACGATCGCAACGAAACGGGAACTATCGAGAAGAAGCACACAACATAGTAAACACACCACACATAGACAAGACATGATGCACAACAAGCATAATGCATGGCAAGGCTACATGAAGCTACTCATGGCAAGAGATGATGCAAACAAGAACAACACATCAAAGCAAGTTTAAATGAGGCCGGAAACAACATATAACAATTCTGGTAAGTCCTCATATGCAAATTTCGAAATTGGTCCAGAACTGAATAAACCTTATGTTCAAGTTGTTAAACAGTAAGTTAAGATGCACCAAGATGATCTACACGAAATTCTAGTCAAGTTGCATATAAAGTTCATTAGATTCGGAGCTACGGCCTAGAAGATATGAGCAAAACAAGTTAAACATGGCATTGATGCAAAATGCACCCAAACATCAAGCAAACACACCAAAACAAGGATGCAACATGGTAATATGAAGCTACATGCAAAATCAAGCAAGTTTCATATAGAGCACACTCAAAACGGAGCAACGGTTCAACACACACACACACTATACAAGTCATAACAACAATCTATCCAAAACAGCAACTAGGCATATTGCAAGCCTCAAAACAACAAGCTACAACACCCCTACATAATAACAAAATGCATGGGCATGAAGTACTGGTAAAGCATAACAAAACATGAACACTGAGCTAACTCCAGAAACCACTAGATCATGCTCAAAATGACATGGTAAGATTGCAAATAATAACAGTTACAGACTTTAGCAGAAATAACATCAGGTTGCAATGTTTAGAGCTATCAAACAGCATGTTACAGGAACATATCATGGCAAACAAAGGCATAGCATGATACTACTAAATGCATAGAACAAGAGTCCCTTACTGACCATGAGCCAAAAAGGCACGGAAAATATGATGGCACCCACGTAAACATGGCAAGTTATATTACAGATTCAAACATGGCAGGAACAACAATAAGTAGGCATGTTGGTGAGCTTGAACAACTCACTACAGAGCAATACATGGCATGGCAAGGCAACCAACAGTAAGAAGGCATGTTTATGAAGCTAAGCATGGCAATAACAAGTTCATAGGGTGCATGGAACACTAGCAAAACACATGGGAACAAGTGAACTTAATGTTAACAGGCTGACAGCAACATTATGAAGCAACTTTGGAGCAAGATATGAACATGTTCCAGCAGGCTATAATTGCAACCAAGGGCATGAATGGATAGAGCAAGACATTTAGATCAAAACATATTTATAGAACATCTCCAGATTATGCATAGAATGATTACTAGCAACATGTTAACATGGCATCACAAAATTATAGAATCTGTCTAGCAAAACAGCAACAGCAAGTACACTACTTAACAAGCTCGATTCACTCACCACAAGTCATTGCATGACAAGCTAAGCATAGCATCATCACGAAGACATGTTTATGTAACCAACCAAGGCATGAACAAGTCCATAGCATGCAAGGATCAAATATAGCAACCTTGGCCAAATTGAATAACATGTAAACAATCTGCCAGGAAACATTTTCAAGCAATAGTAGAGCACGAAAATGACATGCTAGACTACTCCATAATTGCAAACAAGTACATGAATGGATAGACAATAACCATATGTTCAAAACACCCTTACTGAAGTATCTCAAAATAAGCATGGATCTCTCTGTAGCATCAAGTTTACATGGCATCAAAATAATAGCAAAACAGGGACTAAAATCAGCAATATCACGAAGCCTAGTTTGCATGCTTGTGCTAGTCACCACATTGATCATAAAAATACATGGCATACACCCCTGGAAAGATGGCATGGCATAGATCAAAACACATGAAGACATCAACCTCATAGGATGCACACATCAATCATGGCAAAAATGACAAATGAGCAAGTTATAACAGTTTCAGCAGATTAACATCAACATGCACTCTTCCAACAGCATTTTGGGCATCAAGATGAACTCAAATGAACATGGTGCAATGGAATGAAATGAAGTACTCGTTGAGTCGAACAATTTGACATATTACACGCACGAAACGGAGCTACGGATGCAGAGATACAATGCGATGAACATGGCATGTTAATGCAAAATCTCGAGGACTTAGTGGATTTCGGGGGTTCAACCTGAGGATGCACGGAAATCGAGGCGCGGCGGATCTCGCCGGAGTGTCGCCGGAGAGGACGGGGAAGACGTCGGGGAGGCAGATCCGGGGCCGGGGAGATCGCCACCGGCCGGATCTCGCCGGATCCGGCGCGGGACGGCGAGGGAGCGTGGGGGGGGTGAGGGGAGCCGGCGCCGGAGGTGAGCGCACGGGGCGGCGCCGGCGGCCGGACGGCGAGGCCGGGCGCGGCCGGGCGGCTCGGCGGCGGGGAGGCCGGACGCGGCGACCGCGGGGAAGGGCAGCGGATCTCGGCGCCGGGCCGGGCGCGGCCGGAGGCGGCGGCCTCGGGCGGCGCCGGCGGGAGGCGAGGCGCGGCGGCGCGCCGGCGGCGGAGCTCGCCGGCCGGAGGGCGCGGGCGCGAGGCGGCGGCGGGCGGGCCTCGGCGGCGAAGGCGCACGGCGGGGCTGGCCGGCGGGCGGCTGGCGGCGCGGGACCGGGCGGGAGCCGGCCAGGCGGCGACGCATCGGGCGCGCGGCGCCGGATGGGCCGCGCCGGCGGAGGGGAGCGCGCGGGGGCGCGGGATGGCGAGCACGGGCCCGGGCGGGCCTGCCCTGGGCCCCGCGGGCTGGACGGCGGCACGGCCGGCGGGTGCCACGTGGCGTCCGCGGGTTGGACGGGAGCGGCGGCGCAACTTCGTCCGGCCGTCGGCGGACATGTCCGGCGGTGCGGAGGGAGATGGACTAGGGTTTGGACCCGAAAATGGAGGGGGAGAGGGCGTTTTTATAGGTAGAGGGAGCTAGGAGAGTCCAAATGAGGAGCGGTTTTCGGCCACGCGATCGTGATCGAACGACCGAGAGCATGGAGGGGAGTTTGCTGGGTTTTGGGCCACTTTGGAAGGGGTGTTGGGCTGCAACAAAAGAGGCTTCACGGTTACCCGGTTAACCGTTGGAATACCAAACGACCTCCAAATGGCACGAAACTTGACAGGCGGTCTACCGGTGCTATACCAAGGCCGCTTGGCAAGGCTCGGGCCATTCCGAGAAAGTTTAATACCCGCACACAAAAGAGACAAAAGGGGGACGCCGGAGGATATAGGAGTGCTGGATTGCAAAATGGACAACGGGGAAAATGCTCGGATGCATGAGACGAACACGTATGCGAATGCAATGCACACGATGACATGATATGAAATGCATATGATGACATGGCAAAGTGCAACACGCAAGCACATGACGTGGCAACGACGGAGAATAACTGGCAGACACCTGGCGCATCGAATCCGGGGCGTTACATTAGTGTTCACATGTTTCAAATGACGCTTAAAGCGATAGACCCAATTATCAAAATCTTCATGTTTCTCATATTTAGGAGGTGGACCGGCATGATTCAAATGAGTGGAGGGGATTGGCCCTCCATAAACCGGGGGTTCCACATGGGCAAAGATGCCGGTGCCATTTCTACCACTAGTAGAAGGACTCTTTTCATTGTTAGCTTCCCCCTTGTCGGAGATAGCATCCGTCACCTTGTTAGTAGGATCACCCACTTTCATAGGCGCGGTAGATAGTTTAAGTCCCTCTAGAAAATCATTAAACATGCTTTTAACCTCGGCCGTCATGGAGGTTTTCAATGTGTCTAAAGCCACATTGAATTCCTCACGAGAGACCGAGGTTCCCCCTTCGGCCGAAGACGAGATGGGATTCACATCGGAGTGTTCCTCCGCACCATCGTTGGTGTCAACCATACTCTTCGGACGGCAAAGTCCTTAATAAAGAGACGAGGCTCTGATACCAATTGAAAGGATCGATATGGTTGACTAGAGGGGAGGTGAATAGGCAACTAACAATTTTTAAGCTTTTCTTTACCAAATTAAACTTTGCAACAAAATAGGTTGTCTAGATGTGCAACTAGGTGAGCAACCTATAAGATGCAATATCAACTAGCACGCAAGCAAGCAAGAGATGTAACAACAAGTAAGCTTGCGAAAGTAAAGGCACGAAATAACCAAGAGTGGAGCCGGTGGAGACGAGGATGTGTTACCGGAGTTCCTTCCTTTTAAGGGGAAGTACGTCTCCGTTAGAGCGGTGTGGAGGCACAATGCTCCCCAAGAGGCCACTAGGGCCACCGTATTTCCTCACGCCCTCACACGATGCGAGATGCCGTGATTCCACTATTGGTGCCCTTGAAGGCGGCGACCGAACCTTTACAAGCAAGGTTGGGGCAATGTCCACAACAATCAGAGGCTCCCAACAACAACAACACCACTAAGCTTCACCCCAATGGAGTATGGCTTCGAGGTGACCTCAACCGTCTAGGGTGCTCAACACCCAAGAGTAACAAGATCCGCAAGGGATAAGTGGGGGGAATCAAATATCCTATGGTGGAAGTGTAGATCGGGCCCTTGTCACCCAATCCCGAGCAAATCAACAAGTTTGATTGGCTAGGGAGAGAGATCGGGCGAAAATGGAGCTTGGAGCAACAATGGAGCTTAGAGGTGGAAGAGGTAGTCAACTAGAGGTAGAAGACACCCCTTATATAGTCGTGGGAAAAAATCCAACCGTTATCCACATGTTCAGCCTGCGACGCACGGTACTACCGCTCCAAGGAAGCGGTACTACCGCGAGGCTGCGCGGTACTACCGTGGGCGACCATGGTACTACCGCGGCAGCAACACAGGTCGGAACTAGCCTGACTAAGGGGCAGTACTACCGCTGGCGCGGTACTACCGCTCCCCCTTGCGGTACTACCGCAAGGCAGGAGAGTCACTGCCTGGGAAGGGCGCGGATGAAATAAATTACATCCATGCCTACTTCCGCTGAAACTGGGGTGGTGCAAAAACCCGGTGCGGTACTACCGCTCACTAGACGCGGTACTACCGTGGTAGGCGCGGATGTAAAAAATTACATCCGCGCCTACTACCGTGACACTACGGTACTAGGTCGAAGGACCACGGTACTACGACTTCAAGGGAGCGGTACTACCGTGAGCCACCGCGGTACTACCGCTCGGGCCGAGCGGTACTACCGTGGTGGGCGCGGATGAAAAAATCACATCCGCCCCTACTACCGCACCGGAGCGGCACAAGGCCTGGGTGCCGTGGTACTACCGTGACACCCAGCGGTACTACCACTTGTACCTGCGGTACTACCGCAAGTATAGCAGTAGTTGCCAAGTTTTCGCACAACCAAGATAACGAAAGGGCAGCTCCAAAGTGCAGGGAAAGGAGGGACAAGTGTACATGTTGATTCCACCCAAACCTTTCCGACGCGGACCCCCTCTTAATAGTACGGCTCTCCTACAACTCAACTCCACCAAAGAGAAACGTAGAACAACGCCGACTTCAATAGTCTCCGAGGGGCACCGAATCGTCTTATGCCTAGTGATGAAGTATCTGAGAGACTCAAGGCACACGATTAGTCCGCAAAACCATTGTCATCAATCACCAAAACACTTAGGGGATAAATATGCCCGTACAATATGTAAGTTATTCTTCGGACCACAAATAAAGTGTCCGGACACCACCGAGGATGTGGGCCTGGGCTGCAATCGCCCAGATACCCAAGTAAGCAACCCAGGAACCGAACACTTTGTTTATTTTTATCATAACATTATCCCTAAAATCCTCCGTAGCCAGGAATGGCTCAGCAAGGCGGAGAGAATCAGGTGTCGGGCGCCACTTCCCGAGGGCTCACCTAGTCCCACCATAGCCAAGATGCTTGGTCGTGTGCTAAGTAAAGTGCCCTCGGGGAAAGACGAAGGGAAGAACAGAGAAGCAGAACTTCACACATTGTACATCCAAACTGGGGGAATTGCTACCTCCCCAAAGGAGGATAGTCGGGGAGGGGAATCTAAGGCCTCCTCCCCTCGCGGGAAGAAGAGGGCCGCCTCCGAAGACTTGGAGACGGAGGTGCCCAGACAAGGGAAGAAAGCATCACTAGGGGGGCTTGCCCCGAAGGGCGCCCTCACCGCGCCATGCCCACCAATGGGCCAGCCCTCAGCTGACCTGTAAGTTAATCGTAAATACAAAGGTACTGCTTCCTTCTCCGAGAATAATAACCAGGATCCATTCTTTGCAGTCCGGCTTGCAGCTCTTCTCGACAAAGTTTGTCTTCAGGGGATCTCCTTCCGGAGATGATGGAGAGTGAGACCCCACCAACCTCGTCGCCTCATGGGGCGGGCGACCCCGAGGTGTCGTCACGGAGGAGTCCAGATCTGCCGAAGCCAGAAGCTAATACTTCGGTCGCCCTGAGCCCGGAGCGTTCGGCTCCCACGGGGGGCGATAAGAAGGGTCCGGCACAGTTCGGCGTCCGGCCGGACACACTGACGGGCCTTCTGGAGCGAGCTGCTCTCTCGGAGGAGCACCGTTCAATAATGAGCACGGTGCTTGAGAAGATTTCATCCGCCACAAGCGGGTTGAATGAAGCCTTTACAAGCCTGCTCAGAGGCTTTGAGGTATGTAGTGAAAATACATGATTTTTGATTGTGACACACGCGCTAGGTGTGCTCCATATGGATAGTAGCCCCTGAGACTCTTATTGCTAGCCCTAGGTGGCAAACGGAGAATCACATTGTTAAGTAATGATCGCGCTGTATTTATGCGCAGGTGTCTAAGGATCCGGCAGCCGACCAGTCTGTTGATGTTGCCGAACTGAGGAAGCAGATTGGAGTTATTGATGCCGATATCACACTTGTGAACGAGCGGCTTAACGAGTCACAAGGTATGTGCTCTGCTTTCCTTATTTTCTTTAGGAAAAAATTGAGAGGAGCATAATATTAATGCTTGTACTGCAGACGGTGCTGCTGCCGCGAAAGCCCTGAGGGTGGAACTTGCCCTGGCCAAGTAACAAGCACGGGCTAGCAATGCGGCTGCCCTAAAGGCGGCCGAAGAGTTGAGAGCCGAAGAGGCTGCTCATTGCCGAAGCGAAGACAAAATAGCTGAGATGGCTGTGGAGCTGAAAAATGCCGCCGGCCGGTATGAGCTCCTTGAAAAAGATAATCAGGCTAATTCGACTGACCTGAAGAAGGCATTTGATGCGGCCAAGGAGACGCGGTCCGAGATCAGGGATGCGCGGGAGGAGCTTCGACAAGCTAGGGAAATCGCGGCTGGAAACCCCTATTTATTGCGGATGAAGTTTTTAGATTCGAAGTATGCTCCCCTGGATCGACGTTGGAGCCCTGCAGACGCGTATGTGGATTTGGCGAAGAGTACAGCTGATGCGGCCAAGTTTTTTGAAGATAAAAAAAATAATGAAGTGGAGAAGCTGTTCTGGTCGCAATTCAGTGCTCCCACGCGCCCATTGCCGTTGAGTGAGAGGATAGCTGCTGTGGCTGAGCTTCATAGGCTGTCCGGTCTTGCAATGCGGTCTGTAATAGACCATCTATGGCCGAAGGGGCCTAAGCCGGACAGTTATTTTGTTTTAGTGCAAGAATTCCTTGGTGCCGTATCGCAGATTGATGCCATGATGATGTCGGCGTGCATAGAGGGTGTATGGATGGCTCTTGCCCGCGTTAAAGCATATTGGACATATATGGAGGCCACCATCATTGTGACCCAGAATCCGGCAGGAGGCCAGGATCCGGCCGAGCACTACTTGGAGCAGGTAACAGAAGGTGCTCGCTTAATAGAGGCTCAGTACTCGAAGGATGTCATGTTCGAGTGACAAATCGTTTTATTATAAAAACAATGCTATTTTAATTATGAAGGCTATGTTTATACTTTTTGCCCGAAAGTGTTATTGTGCCTCCTGTGCGGCCATTTTATGTATATATGTAATCTGAAAGTTAGTAGTCGTTGGCTTCAGCCCCCACGCATGCAATGCGGGGGTGTTCACAAGAATATGCATAATCACACTTGATCCAACATCTTGGTCCATTAAGGAGGTGATCGCACGTTGAACTAGGCAACCGGACCATATAGCTTTAACACTTTCACTTAGCCATAGGAGTTTGACAGTGGGGCTACTATGTAGCCCCTGGTACCTTCGCGTGCATCCGAATACCAGCACGTGTGTACATGACCGGGAAACGGTCCTTCGTTAATGCGGAGGAATCCTAAAGATTCCAATAAGTCTTCGAGTGGTTGAACAGTCTCTCACTATATCATGACAGTCAGTTTTCGGCTTTCTCTACTGAGGTGCTCATCCGGAATAACCAGGGCACAATCGCAGTAGTTCTCCTTTGGCCGCCTTAGCCGATAAGAACGAAACGTAATGCAGCAAACCCAGGAGCCGGGCAAACCCAACATTTGACCAAAGACATGATTCGGAGCTGATGCATATAAGGCCAAACTCGTGACGCCGAGCACTCCCGAAGGTATTCGTACTTTGTAACATATATTGGGCTGAGTAACACCCTTTATTATGAACCCTGTATTTCCAGGTACGTGCATTAGTCTGTCGTGGCGAAATGCCAATAATGGCAGTATCCCTTGTGGGTGTAGTTCCCATGGGATGTGTAAACAACAAGAGACAATAAAAAAGGTTTACATAGGGGCTTAATCTAAAGAGAAACCTTTGAGCGGGGCCCTGCTGCACGTCTGCGCCTTTATCTCCGTTGTGCCGTGTCCTGGGAGGGTATCGCACGAATGGTGTCTGTAAAAAGAAAAACTCATGTAGAAGAGTGTGACGTAAGCGTGCGAAGAGTTGGCTATCACCAATGGATAGTAAAAGTGAAATACATTGGCCTGTTAATAAGGTCAAGCCAAGAGTTGGGCTTTATTAAATATCTATAGCCCCTAGTGTCCTCTATGGGATTACATGTCTAGCACCCAGCTCAGGTTTATCTGGGCTGCCGGACTCGTCTAACCATGCCCATGGTCTTGACGACCAATCATGCATTCATATATTAGAGGCCACTTAGAGTCTGGCTGCTAGAGCCGCCCCATACTCTTTGGCGCGTAAGGAATGCTCTGTGCTTCCGCTAATGGTGATGATACCACGTGGGCCGGGCATCTTGAGTTTAAGGTAGGCGTAGTGCGGTACTGCATTGAAGCGGGCGAAGGCCGTTTTCCCGAGCAATGCATGATAACCACTTTGGAGGGGGCGATGGCGAAGAGTAGTTCTTCGCTTCTGAAGTTGCCTGGGGAGCCGAATATCACCTCTAATACGAGGGAGCCCCTGCAGTGGGCTTCGACGCCTGGTATCACCCCTTCAAAGGTGGTGTTACTTTGGCTGATTCTGGATGGGTCTATCCCCATCCTGCGGACAGTGTCCTCGTATATTAGGTTAAGATTACTGCCGCTGTCCATGAGGACGCGAGTGAGATGGTATCCGTCGATTATTGGGTCGAGCACCAAGGCAGCTGATCCTTCGTGCCGCATACTAGTCGGGTAGTCCCTGTGATCGAATGTGATCAGGCAGGCTGACCAGTGGTTAAGTTTGGGGGCGACGGGCTCTATAGCGTATGCGTCTCTGAGCGCGCGTTCGTGCCTTCTCGTGGGTATGTGAGTCGCGTGGATCATGTTTACTATTTTTACCTCTAGTGGGAATTTTTTCTCTCCCCCAGTGTTCGGCTGGCGAGGCTCATCCTCATCTTCACTTGGTGTTTCCCTTCCCTTGTGTTCGGCATTTAATTTGCCGGCCTGCTTAAAGACCCAGCATTCCCTATGAGTGTGGTTCGTAGGTTTTTCGGGGGTGCCATGAATTTGGCACATTCTGTCCAGGACTTTGTTTAGGCAGGACGGTCCTTCTTTGCTGCCTTTAAATGGCTTCTTTTGTTGACTAGGTCGAGAGCCCCTGAATCCGGCGTTGACCGTTGTGTTGTCCGGACTTTCTTCCTTGTTTCGACGTTTGTTTTTATTGCGCCGTGGCTTCCCATTGCCCTCCCTTATTTCGGATGTACTTGGGTCGCTGGTGCCTCTACGGGCCAACCAGCTGTCTTCACCCACGCAAAAGCGGGTCATAAGGCTGCCATTGTCCTCGGCTTTTCTTGGCCGAGGTGTCTGGCGAGCCACTCGTCCCGGATGCTGTGCTTGAAGGCCGCTAGCGCTTCGGCATCCGGACAATCGACAATTTGATTCTTCTTAGTGAGGAATCTGTTCCAAAGCTTGGGGGCGGACTCTCTGGGCTGTTGAACTATGTGACTTGAATCGTCCGCGTACGGAGGTCGGACATAGGTCCCTTGAAAATTGGCCCTGAAGGCATCCTCGAGTTCCTCCCAACTTCCGATTGAATTTTCGGGGAGGCTTCTCAACCAGTGCCGAGCCGGTCCCTTCAGCTTGAGGGGAAGGTATTTGATGGCGTGGAGGTCGTCCCCACGAGCCATGTGGATATGCAGGATAAAATCCTCAATCCAGACTCCGGGGACTGTCGTTCCGTCATATGCCTCTATGTTCACGGGTTTGAAACCCTGTGGAAATTTGTGGTCCAGTACCTCTTCGGTGAAGCACACAGGGTGAGCAGCTCCTCTGTATCTGGACATGTTGTGGCATGCTGTCGACTGTTGCTGTGTCCGGTGTTGATTCCGAACTGGTACTCCATCAGTATGATCGTTTTGATGACCATAATCCTTCGCTAGAGCGTGTCCTCTAGATCCGTAGATGGACCTGGTCGCGCCAGCCCTTTTGTCCAATAGCTCGCGTAAATCGTGTGCGGCATCAGTGGCTGGTTTGTTGCGGTTACGAAGTGGTTTGTCCGGCCTGCTGGCCGTATTGTTCTTCGGTGGAATGGCCTCATCGTCGAATTCTGGCAGCAGCTTGCGCTTTCGATAGCTCTTTGTGCTCGATCATCGCCGTATTTTTCTTCAGTGTCTAGCACTGTGTTCCATCTGCGGTTGAGCGTTTTCTGGGCGGCCTTAAGCCTTTGCTTCTGCTTCTTTAAACTTCTCGCAGTGGCCATGAGCTTTCTGTGGAGGTTATCTCGTTCCAAACGTGTTTTCGGGATGATGAATGCGTCGTCGTCCGGGCTTTGCTCCTCTCCCGGGGCGGGTTGATGGGTTCGGCCCTCGGGGTCGCTGTGATCGGGAGTCTGCTCCGGGCTGTGTTCGGCGTGACCTGGCTCATCCTACTCCATCGCTGGGTCCATATGGTCGTTGTTGCCTTTGGAGTTGTCTGGGGTGTCGATCCTTCGAGTGCTGTTATCGCTATTTTTAGTGTGGTTGGACTTAGAGCGGCGTCTGCGCCGTCGTTTTGGCTTTTGTCTGGGGTTTTATCTTCCGTTTTATCGCCATCGTCCTCCTTAGGCGTGTCCACCATGTATATATCATATGATGAGGTGGAATTCTAGCGGCCCGTGGGTGGTGGTTCTGAATCATCTCCTGCGCCGACGTCCATACCGTCGGTGTCATCAGAGTCGAAGTCAAGCATGTCTGTTACGTCGTCGATAGTGGCTATGAAGTGGGTGGTGGGTGGGTAACGAATTTCTTCGTCGCCTTCTTCCCCCTTGAGCAGGACATAGTTCGGCCAAGAGTCTCCTGACAAAGAGAGAGACTTTAGTGAGTTCAGCATGTCGCCAAAGGGCGAGTGCTGGAAGATACTCGCAGCGGAAAATTCCATTACCGGAGCCCGGCTAGAATCGGCGGGCTCGGGGGCGCGCGGTCTGGGACCTACAACCGGACACAAGTCCAGGAGTTCAGAGACACGGGCTTCCTTGGGGATCAAGTCCGTGTTCGGCTCTTCTGCCGATGAGTGTGCGGCCTCCGGGGCGGGGTCCATCTACCTGACCTCGGATGATGCAATCTGCCCTGGATTTAGGTCCGGGGCTCCTACAGGTGCAATATCCCGAGTATTGTCCGACAGCAGGTCTAAGCCATGCTCGTCGTGACTGTTCGGCGCTTCTGGCATAGGCCCAAATCCGTTGAGGATCAAGTCTCCACGAATATCGGCCGCATAGTTCAAGTTTCCGAACCTGACCTGATGGCCAGGGGTGTGGCTGTTGATCTGCTCCAGATGGCCAAGCAAATTGGCCTGAGTGCGAAGCCGCCGAACACGAAGATCTGTCCAGGGAGAAAATTCTCACCCTGGACCGTGTTGTTGTTGATGATTGAAGGAGCCATCGAGCCTTGAAGCGACGACACCGAGGAACTCTCAATGAAAGCACCAATGTCGGTGTCAAAACCGACGGATCTCGGGTAGGGGGTTCCGATCTGTGCGTCTAAGGCTAATGGTAACAGGAGGCAAGGGACACGATGTTTTACCCAGGTTCGGGCCCTCTCGATGGAGGTAAAACCCTACTTCCTGCTTGATTGATCTTGATGATATGAGTGTTACAAGAGTTGATCTACCACAAGATCATAGAGGCTAAACGCTAGAAGCTAGCCTATGATGATTATGATTGTGTCTCTAAGGACTAAACCCTCCGGTTTACATAGACACCGGAGGGGGCTAGGGTTTACACAGAGTTGGTTACAAAAAAGGAAATCTATTATCCGGATCGCCAAGCTTGTCTTCCACGGAAAGGAGAGTCCCATCCGGACACGGGATGAAGTCTTGAGTCTTGTATCTTCACGGTCCAACAGTCCGGCCAGAGTATATAGTCCGGCTGTTCGGATACCCCCTAATCCAGGACTCCCTCAGCAGTTGTCTCCACGGCAAGGGCCTGAGGCCCTGCCGGAGCCTGTTGCTCCCCGACAAGCTTCGGGTTCCTGGAAACTTCCTTGCCGGCAGCTCCTGGGAACTCCGCGGGGAAGTATTTCCCGGGGCCCGCCTTCCTTTGCTTATTCTGTCCTGCCGATGGTTCAATGGATGGCTAACTCAATTGGAGCACAAAGGTCACTGGTTCCACATGCAACTTGACGGCAGCGCATTTTGAAAAGTCGTCGGCAATGTTGTTCTCTGCTCGAGGAACATGCTCTGCTTCCAGACCGTCAAAACGCTCCTCCAACTTCCTCACTTCATCTACATAGGCTTCCATCAACGGGCTCTGATAATATTTATTAACTTGCTTGACGACAAGCTGTGAATGACCTCTAATGACGAGCTTCCTGATTTCGAGATCTGCCGTGATCTTGTAGCGGCCCGACCTCAAACGGTCAAGCCTCTGTGCTTAAGTGTCATCCCTAGATCGGTATGCTGACACACACAATACTCGAGGATTTATAACAGAGGTAAATCACATGTATAAAGTAATGTAAATATTATTACCTCAATCCATAAAGCGGAAGAAACAACAGGTTGTGGATTCCCATCAACACCAACGGCAAAGTTGAGTGTAGAAATCATAACCCTAACGTATCACTTACTCGTCGTTACATATCCTGCAACATGAGACGTTGCAGCCATGTAGGTCAGTACATTGAATGTGCTGGCAAATTCACACCATAGAGCAAAGATGAATAAAGGCCATCACTACATGCATATTTGGCTGGTGGAGGCTCTATGGTTATAATGTTTTGCAAAAAGCCAAGTTTTCCCTACTGCAAAGGAATGTATTTTATTTAACTACAAGGTTTGTTGAAAACACTGAGAAGGGTAAACCCCATCTCAATCCCAATTAAAAGTAATCATTAACAACCCAACAAATTAATTATAGAATGATGAGATCGACATGATAATCCAAGAACTAGATACTCAAGATGTCCATAACCGGGGACACGGCTAACCATGATTAGTTTGTACACTCTGCAGAGGTTTGCGCACTTTTCCCCAAAAGACTCGAATACATCCATGGTCGGAGAATCGAGACACAGTCTTTCTGAAACAATAACTCTTTACTCCGGGTGGACAGTTACACCTACTTTCCCCTACATCTGCTAGCCCACCACTGAAAGACGTCTTGCAACATACTCAACTATGCTAGAGCAAATAATAGCTTGTGGCTGCACACGGAAGTTTCTAGCATGAATAATCTTATGATCCCTTTGAGCCTGGGTGGCGGTCCATAGGATAATCACACGGAACCCCGGGATTTCCAAAAAACCAGGCAACACTAGGTTCCCCAGGTGCCTCAATCCACCCAGATGTGTATTTAAGTAGCCACCTTAAGTTAACCATTAAATAACAACTCTCACATCTTTCATGAATCAGTCAAACCAAACCACATCTACAAGCATAGCAAAGCAGTATAAGCATAACGTAGAAGCAACTCCCAAGGTTTGAATGCAGAACAATAGGTTCCTACCTCCTCAACTACTTCCCAATACCCACATGTTATCAATCCTACTCATGCAATGTTTGAGGGTTGGAACTAATGTATAAAAACTGGGTAATGAAAAGTATGATCAAAGTGTCAACTTGCCCGTACTGTTGATGAAGAGGATTCACACTCAACTCCTGATAGTTCTATTTGTCTCACTCCGTTCAATCTATCGTAAGCAAGCAATAGTAACCACACATAAGCAATCACTCAAAATATCGGAAAGAACGAAGAAGACAATTCGGAAAACATCAAAACCAAGCAAATAACTCTTGCAACATAAAACAATTTCTAATAGTACCAAAATTATGTGAATTTGGCCTTATCAGAAAGTTTAGGTCAAGCGCTTCGATTTGCAAAAGAATCAACACAAGCGGAGTTATAAAACTCAAGTTGCGATCAAACAAAGTCCAAATACTAAACAGTTTGAATTTTAATTTTAAATTTCAGAAATATGTTTAAGTTGTTTTACTGGATAGAGGGCATCATAACGAAGAAGTAGGCATTGGTTTTGTCTAATTCCGACTAACGAGCAAAAAGTAGTGACCGTTTTAAGATTAGGGACTAATCTCTAAAAAATTTAATCACAGACGGGTCCCTGGCATAAATTAAAAATAAAAGGAAAAGACTAAATAACGAACGTTCGTTACCGAACGCTAACGAATGAATTCGTTTGTTGCGAAGGGATAAACAGCGAACGTTCACTGAATAAAGACAAAACGAAAAAAACAGAAAGATCTGGATCATTGGATCCAGATCCAACGGCGAGGGGAGGGGCGGCGGGTCCTCGGCGGCGAGGAAGAACGGCGCAGTCGGTTTCAGCTTAGATAGGGGCGGCGTCTCCAGTGGTCGGCTGCTCCAGGCGAAGGCACGGGGAGGTGCGGCTCGGCGAGGCGCGTCCGGAGATGGCGTCGCCGTCGGTCGAGGCGGCGGATCGGAGCGGGAGCGGTGCGGCGGATCTCGTCGGAGCTCGCAACTCCGGCGAGTGCAGCGCGACGGCTAAGGAAGAGAGAGGGGACGGGGTCGGCGGAATTTATAGGAGACGGGGGTGGGCGGCCTCGGGAGGCGTGGGGAAGGGGCAAGGGGAGGCCGGGGCAGACACGAACGCCGAGGTTGGCGCGGCGGCATGCCATGGTGGCGGCGGACTCCGAGCGGAGCTCGGGGACGAGCGGCCGAGCAATGTGGGCCGGCTGGGCCGTGGCCTGGCGAGCTGGGCCGGCCCGGCCCGGTCGGTCCAAAAGAGATTTTTTCTAAAAAAAGACAAACAAAGAAAATAAATAAGAACAATAAAAACTAAAATATTATATAGGCATATAATATATCAAAATTTTCAGAAAAAGGATTTCTACGACATGAACATTTTTGTAAGATCAAATAAAATACACACAAATTTAAATAAAACAAAGAGTGCCACTGGTGCAATAAAATCCAATAAAAATCATTTTAAAAATACCAAAATTAATTCAAATTTATTTCTCTCCAATTTTCTGATGTAGGGAATCATTTAACCCTAATTTCTGTATATTTTATTTTTGGAGAAAAGTAATTTGAATAAAACCCAAATAACTCCAAATTTGAAAATAATTTCAAAGGGACTTTGAATTTGATCCTTTTAAACTTCCAACTCATATTTCATATGTTTTGAAGAAGTCGTTTTATCTTCTCTCATGAAAATCATTGAGTTGCTTAAAGTTTTCTGAATTTAAAAATATTTCCAAATGAAATTCAAATCTTTTCAAACCCTTTTCATTTTTAAATGGAAGAAGCCATGTCATCTTCTCTCTATGGTTTTGTATTTGAAAAGAATTTGAATTCATGGAGATCAGAAAGCAAAATGAAAGTTTTGGGAAAGTCATATTATTCCCTCTTATTTAACTTTCAAAAAGTTTCAAGTTTCACTCAATTTCACACAAGCAATCATACAATCAATCAAAACTATCTATTTAATATAACATTGCAAAATTTAGAATTTTGGGATGTTATAAACCTGCAACCCTTAAAATGAATCTCGTCCTCCAGATTCGGAGAGGCTAGCATGAAACAGGTTAGGTTTGGGGTCTTCTCAAAATCCATCGATCATCTCCGGGTTTTGGGGTGCTACCACCCTTAGAAGCATGGTTACGATTCCATCAAAACTCTTATACTCCATCCTTATTGTTGACAGGGTCGGTCTTCTCAGATTCTCGGGAAAATTCCTTCGCTGGGCTCTTCCGGGAGTGACATAACCTTTTTTCCTCAATCCTTGTATCCTTTTCATATTGTTACGGTTATTCCGAGACTGGGTCTTCTTAGCTGACGGGTCTGGCGCCAATACTAAACAACTATCGATATCTCATGGTGGTCAACCATTTAGGGTTTCTCCTGCAGGAATGGGTCTGGCTTCATTTCTCACCGTATGACCTACGTTTGGCAACAGCTGCCCTGTACAAGGGAAAAAATACTTATACCATTCTATGGTTCAAACAAGGTTTTGATCGTCGTCGCTCTACTATAGGTAAGTCACTCAGATTCACCATCCCATATAGCAAGACGAATAATAAGAGTAAGTCGGTATGGTGATCAATCCATCCCTCACCCAAATCATTACCTTGTATATGGTTTAGCGAATCTCGCATTCCAACTCTCGGTCATCCTCACAAGCATTGCAGAATTTCTCTTGTCAACGAACCAAGTTCGGATAAATCCATTGATTCTGCGAGCCAAACAAATATCTATCGGTCCTTCACAACTCTCAGGTTTTGCGTGACTCCCATAAAATCATCGGTGGGTAAAGTCGTATCTTCTTCCAGGGTTTTTCCTTCAGCAAGAGTGTGCTTGCTTCTTGGCAGGTCTTGGGGCCTGTGGGTTATGGACAATCTCATCACTTGTAAACCTTGAACTCATCCTCGGGGCAACTGATCATTATTCAAACATCCAACTTCTTAGCATTCTTAAATCCATCCAGTTGTACTATCTTTCTTCCTTTTCTATTGGTACCAAACTAAGATGTGTTTACTCAGATTCATCATGGAGTTACAATTGTTCCATATTCCAACACATACCTCCTTTATATCCAATAATACTTCATCTCTCAATACTCTTGGGATATCCCACATATCGCGACAAAACTCTTACTTATTTTTTCCGAAGGCCACTTCGTGGAATATCATTTTCTTTACCAGGGGTCAAGGGTCCTCATAGGGTACTACCACCCTTAAAATGCACAAATTCATCCATAGACCATATTTCTCATATCCTCAAAAATGGTCAAAAATCCTTCTTCATAGAGTAACAACTCAGAATATCCAAATAAGTATCAATGATGCTAACTTTATTGATTCTCAAATTACTACAATCTCCTGCATTTCCATTACAGGCCTCAACTAAACACCTTAATATAAAAGAATATTCCCACTACTACTACTATGCTTATTTTGCTGCAAACTCAACTATTTCGCACAAGTCTCCTTCTCCTTGGGACAATGCCCTGCTTCATTACAGAAGAAACATATCACTTCTGACAAGTCACGAGGTTTCCTCATGATTACATAGCCTCCTTGGGTCCTCAGCTTCCTTTTTGGGCAACTGTTGAAGTAGTGCCCTGACTCCTTGCACCTGAAACATGTGATATGAATCAGGTCCTTCTTGGTATCCAATCTACTTCTCTTCCTGGATTTTTCCGTTCCAATCAGGGCTTCTATTTCCTGTGGGTCATACTCTATTACCTCTGTTGGGAATTCTACTAGATCCCCATTCTAACAATTTTGGGAGATGTGTCCTTCTTCTCCACATGAATAGCATGACTTGGTGCAGGGTATAACTGGGTTTTCTTTGGGTGTGTCCTTCACCTCTTCCTTCATCATAGGTTCTTCTAAACTTTCCATGAGGGCTCCTTTCATTGCTTCTTTCTTCTGCTGGATGGTTCTTTGTACCATGGGGTAAATGTGACACTGAGCAGGGTAGTGGGTAGTCCCTTCACACAAGAAACAAGTAATCTGCCTAGTTGGGCATTCTTCAGATGGGTGACTTTCTTCACAATGAGGGCATTCATCCTTGTGTTCCTTATGGTTGTATCCTATTTCTCCACAGAGCTTGCATGCGCAAGATTTCTTCATATCATTTCCAAAAGGCTTCATCTTCTGGGACACTAGCCGAGACTTTGGCAAATTCAACTTAAAGTCTTCCCAAGTGGTTACTCTAGGCCATCCATTGATGGTTTGGTACATCCTCCACCAAGTTGCAGCACCTCTTTCAAAGCACTGAAGAGCATGCTGGGTCATATCCTTTCCGACTATAGGGTTATTCTTCATGTGATCCTCCATGTTCTGAATCCATCGGTCAGTCTCCAATTGACCATCGGTCTAGAAAATGTGAGTTCATCCCCATTCATCCTCTATTGGTTCCAAGGGTTTTGGGGTGAGATAAGAGAGATAGAGAGGGATACACACAATACAAACAATAGTTTTGAAAAGACAGATTTTATTTTGTGGCTGTCGAAAAAACATCAATCAAATGACAGCTCACAATCGTCGCATCTAACATAAGTATATAACAGGGGTTTGGTCTTCTAAAGGTCAATTAATCTTCAAAGTCGCCAAACTCTTCAAGTCTTGTTCATGTCTCCGATGGCCTCTTCCGATCGTACTTGTCCTTCTCAAGTTCCTTTGCTAGATCTCTGTTGACGCAAAGTCTCTAGTGACATCCTTTAATATTTCTGGAGTTGCATTCCAAACTTCTGGGTTTCAACATCCTTGGCATGATCCATGGTTCTACTATCCTTTAGTTCCTGACAAATCTCCGGTATTCTCGAGGTTTTAGCCCCTCCAGCTTGGCTACTTTCGGCTTCTGGTTCCTGAGTTCTTCACAAATTACCTCCTTGTCAATTTGGCTTCCTAAAGGTCAATCTTAAACTTCTGGATGTAATACTCCAGATCCTAGTGATGCACCAGCTAAGGTTAAAACTGCATCCTTTGCTGACAGATGCTCCATCAACCTTCTACCATCCAATCCTTCCATGCATCTTCATGCTTAACTCCGCACGGGGACAATAGCATAAGCGGGCAATAACACCAGGGTTAGCCGTGTCTATGCCCATGTTACTGCCATGAGCTTTCATTCCATAATTGATATCTCCTGTTTTAGGGTTTTCTTGACAAAAACTTTGAGTTCTAATGCTCCATGTTCTGGTCTTTCTTCGATACACCTTGATCTCGGGTATTGATAGCTTCCTTAGTCTGCCAAGTTCCATAAGGGTTGCCTTCCTAGGTCATGCAATTCTAGAAATTTCTTCAAAGCCTTCAAATTCTCCTAGTCTTTGGAGTCTTCACCGTTGCAGTTTCCGTCATTGTAGTGCATGGTAAAAATCCTCTTTATTTCAAAGTGGTCTTAGTTGTCCGATATCTTGTACTTCTTCGAGTGGTCTCATCAGTCAAATCTTCATGTGGTCAAAAGGGGAAAGGGTATGGTCTCACTAAAGGGAATATTTCGAATAAGCTCAGAAGAGAAGAGAGGTAAGAGATCTTTTTGAAAATAAAGTAGTAGAGAAATTCTTTCCTATGGGCTTGCCAGTTTCTAGGGTCACGTCCTACAATCAACATGTGCTCTGATACCATCTTGTAGCGGCCCGACCTCAAACGGTGAAGCCTCTGTGCTTAAGTGTCATCCCTGGATCGGTATGCTGACACACACAGTACTTGAGGATTTATAACAGAGGTAAATCACATCTATAAAGTAACATAAATATTAGTACCTCAATCCATAAAGCGGAAGAAACAATAGGTTGTGGATTCCCATCAACACCAACGGCAAACTTGAGTGTAGAAATCGTAACCCTAACATATCACTTACTCGTCGTTAGATATCCTGCAACATGAGATGTTGCAGCCATGTAGGTCAATACATTGAATGTACTGGCAAATTCACACCATAGAGCAATGATGAATAAAGTCCATCACTACATGCATATTTGGCTGGTGGAGGCTCTATGGTTTTAATGTTTTGTGAAAAGCCAATTTTTCCCTACTGCAAAGGAATATATTTTATTTAACTACACGGTTTGTTGAACACATTGAGAAGGGTAAACCCCATCTCAATCCCAATTAAAAGTAATCATTAACAACCCAACAAATTAATTATAGAATGATGAGATCAACATGATAATCCAAGAACCAGATACTCAACATGTCCATAACCGGGGACACGGCTAACCATGATTAGTTTGCACACTCTGCATAGGTTTGCGGACTTTTTTCCAAAAGACTCGAATACATCCATGGTCGGAGAATCGAGACATAGTCTTTCTGAATCAGTAACTCTTTACTCCGGGTGGACAGTTACACCTACTTTCCCCTACATCTGCTAGCCCACCACTGAAAGAGGTCTTGCAACATAATAAACTATGCTAGAGCCCATAATAGCTTGTGGCTGCACATGAAAGTTTCTAGCATGAATAATCTTATGATCCCTTTGAGCCTGGGTGGCGGTCCATAGGGTAATCACACAGAACCCCAGGATTTCCAAAAAAACAGGCAACACTGGGTTCCCCAGGTGCCTCAATCCACCCAGATGTGTATTTAAGTATCCACCTTAAGTTAACCATTAAATAACAACTCTCACATCTGTCATGAATCACTCAAACCAAACCACGTCTACGAGCATAGCATAGCAGTATAAGCATAACGTAGAAGTAACTCCCAAGGTTTGAATGCAGGACAATAGGTTCCTACCTCCTCAACTACTTCCCAATACCCACATGTTATCAATCCTACTCATGCAATGTTTGAGGGTTGGAACTAATGCATAAAAACTGGGTAATGAAAAGTATGATCAAAGTGTGAACTTCCCCGTACTGTTGATGAAGATGATTCACACTCAACTCCTGATAGTTCTATTTGTCTCACTCCGTTCAATCTATCGTAAGCAAGCAATAGTAACCACACATAAGCAATCACTGAAAAGATCGGAAAGAACGAAGAAGACAATTCGGAAAACATCAAAACCAAGCAAATAACTGTTGCCACATAAAACAATTTCTAACAGTACCAAAATTATGTGAATTTGGCCTTATTAGAAAGTTTAGGTCAAGAGCTTCGATTTGCAAAAAGAATCAACTCAAACAGAGTTATAAAACTCAAGTTGCGATCAAACGAAGTTCAAATACTAAACTGTTTGAATTCAAATTTTAAACTTCCAAAAATATTTTGAAGTTGTTTTACTGGATCATAACGAAGAAGTAGGCGTTGGTTTCGTCTAATTCCGACTAACGAGCAAAAAGTAGTGACCGTTTTAAGATTAGGGACTAATCTGTAAAAACTTTAATCACAGATGGGTCCCTGGCAGAAATTAAAAAGAAAAGGAAAAGACTAAATAACGAACGTTCTTTACCGAACGCTAATGAATGAATTCGTTCGCTGCGAAGGGATAAACAACGAACGTTCACTGAATAAAGACAAAACAAAAAAACAGAAAAATCTGGATCGTTGGATATAGATCCAACGGCGAGGGGAGGGGCGGCGGTTACCGCGGCGGTGGGTCGGCGGCGGCGAGGAAGAATGGCGGCGGCGGTTTCAGCTTAGATCGGGGCGGCGTCTCCGGTGGTCGACTGCTCCGGGAGAAGGCACGGGGAGGTGCGGCTCGGCGAGGCGCGTCCGGAGATGGCGTCGGCGTCGGTCGAGGCGGTGTATCGGAGCAGGTGCGGTGCGACGGATCTCGTCAGAGCTCGCAACTCCGGCGAGTGCGGCGCGACGGCTAAGGAAGAGAGAGGGGCCGGGGTCGGTGAAATTTATAGGAGAGGGGGGTGGGCGGCCTCGGGAGGCGTGGGAAAGGGGCAAGGGGAGGCCCGGGCGGACACGAACGCCGAGGTCGGTGCGGCGGCGCGCCGTGGTGGCGGCGGACTCCGAGCGGAGCTCGGGGACGAGCGGGCGAGCGACGTGGGCTGGCTGGGCCGTGTCCTGGCGAGCTGGGCCGGCCCGGCCCGGTCGGTCCAAAAGAGTTTTTCTTAAAAAGACAAACAAAGAAAATAAATAAGAATAATAAAAACAAAAATATTATATAGTCATATAATATATCAAAAAATTTAGAAAAAGGTTTTCAACGACATGAACATTTTTGTAAGATCAAATAAAATACACACAAATTTAAATACAACTAAGAGTGCCACTAGTGTAATAAAATCCAATAAAAATCATTTTAAAAATACCAAAATTAATTCAAATTTATTTCTCTCCAATTTTCTGATGTAGGGAATCATTTTACCCTAATTTCTGTATATTTTATTTTTGGAGAAAAATAATTTGAATAAAACCCAAATAACTCCAAATTTGAAAATAATTTTAAAGGGACTTTGATTTTGATCCTTTTAAACTTCCAACTCATATTTCATATGTTTTGAAGAAGTCATTTTATCTTCTCTCATGAAAATCATTGAGTTGCTTAAAGTTTTCTGAATTTAAAAATATTTCCAAATGAAATTCAAATCTTTTCAAACCCTTTTCATTTTTAAATGGAAGAAGTCATGTCATCTTCTCACTAGGGTTTTGTATTTGAAAAGAATTTGAATTCATGGAGATCAGAAAGCAAAATGAAAGTTTTGGGAAAGTCATATTATTCCCTCTCATTTAACTTTCAAAAAGTTTCAAGTTTCACTCAATTTCACACAAGCAATCATATAATCAATCAAAACTATCTATTTAATATAACATTCCAAAATTTAGAATTTTGGGATGTTACAGATCCTGAGACTGACAAGCAGTCCCTCATACTCTGAAGTGTTCGTCGTTGATTTCTCCAGGGGAAAGTGCATCTAGATTACGTACTTGAGGCGCTCTCCGGTGAGCGCGACAAGCAGCACACCAGCACCGGCGCCTTGCAGGGTGAAAGCCCCGTCGAAGTACATAATCCAATCACAACTCGTTTCCTTGCCGGGGAGACTAGTCTCTTGAAATTCTTTGTCAGGCGTTGAGGTCCATTCTAGTACGAATTCCGCCAAAGCTCTACTCTGAATTGTCGAAGTGCTTTCAAACCTGAGACCAAAGCTTGACAGTTCCAACACCCACTCCACAATCCTCCTGGTTGCATCTGGGTTCTGCAAGATCCGCTGCAATGGGAGACGAGTGACGACGGTGATCTCATGTGCCACAGAATAGTGAAGCAGCTTTCTTGAGGCCATAAGAAAGACGAAGAGCAGCTTCTGCACATCAGAATATCTTGATCTAGCCCCCTGCAAGAGGGAGCTGACAAACTAGACTGGGTGCTGCATCATCTTCTTCTTCTATTTCACTTGGTTTGCTTGCGCAGGTCTTGTCTCACCGGGACAAGGCTCTACCGGGGTCCTGCCTCGCCAGCATCAGGCCCCACCGGGGAAGGCCCCGGTGTCGGCATTCTGGGAACGGGGGTCCCCAGACTTGCCTGCCTGTGGCCTGCGGCGTGGCTCAAAGGGGGCCCAGCATGACCCATCTTCACCAACACAAGCTCAAGGCCCTCGCGAGGGTCCAAGCCTCGCGGGGCGGACGACGAGGAGCTTCCTCAGGCACGGCCTCATCAGGCTGGCTCGCGAGGAGGCGGAGAGATCAAGGCGGGGTACCTCACGAGGTGCCCATGACGCAAGCCATGACGACCAAGGGCGCCAGTCGGGCGCCAGCCCGCGCAGTGTCCTCCTTTCCTCTTTGGTGAAAAGGGAGCAAGCACAGGCGAGAGCATCAAGCAAAGGCATCCATTTCGGTGCAACAAGACCAAGACCATCCCAACGGCAGGGAGGAAGTCATTGTGGAGCCCAAGCAGGCGTCACCGCCAGAGCCTTTGACAGGCGAGGACCAACTTTAGTCAGGATAAGTGTACCCGATGTTCCCCTTCAAAATGGCCAATTGTTGGCGCCCTTCCCGCTCAATATTTGGGAAGAGGCCCAGGGCCTTTGCCCATAAATAGGACTAGCCACACAAGATAGACAAGAAGAGAATCCTCACCAGAAAACCAGTAGAGAGAGCGACTGAACTCCTCCTAGCAGTTCATCGCACCAGCCAAGAACAGACCCTCGCGAGGCTGTTCTTCCTTGTACTGTTCATCAACAGCCCAAGAGGCAATCCACCACACCACACACTGGAGTAGGGTATTACACCGTAATGGTGGCCTGAACCAGTATAAACTCTGTGTCTCTTGTGTTGTTCCTTCCGTAGTTTAGATCCTAGCGAGTCGGCGAGGAGCAGGTAGGTAGAGGGCGAAATCTCCGCGCGCACCCCAGTGTTCGAACCTCAAGGGTCTGCCGGAACCCGAAATCTGACATTTGGCGCGCCAGGTAGGGGTGCGCCAGGATCCGCCTTCTGCCACATCGCGTCGCATCGCATCGCCATCACCATGTCCAGCGACCAGGCGGGCAACCCTAATCCCTGGGCGGCTTGGCCCGCCTGCGCAGAGCCGCTCGCCCCGGGCGACCCCATGCCCCAGGCAGCTCGCGGTCTGCAGGGCGCTGCGGGCCGTGGGCGACACGGACAGTCTCCGATAGCTCTCACACCGCGGCAGGCGCGGTCGGCAGCAAGGGCCTCCAACCACGCCGCGGCCACGACGTTGTACACCCGCCGGGAGCAGGCGAACTCAAGGGTCGCGCTCACGGTGGCACGAGAGCTGCTGCAGTGCAGGCTGATGGAAGGCGGTCGCGACGTGCTGCTAGAGCGGGTGGCAGAGCTCCTGGGCTTTGCCGCCTCGGGGGCTCACCCCTTCTACACTCAGCTCCCGTCTCAGGCCCAGGGCGGCCCGCACGGGGGCTCCACGCGTGCCCGCGGGCTCCAAGGCTACTCCAACACCAGCGGAGCTGTCGGCACCGGGCCAGCGGCAGCGCTGACTCCGCCCCCGGCCAGCAAAGAAGGACTGGTCGCGACCCACGGCCCCAGTGGGCCGCCGCGCTACCACCCCCAGGTGGGCGCATCAAGCAGAGTTGCATGGCACGCGAAACGCTATGGCGCGGCCTTCGGGATGGCGGCCCCAGAAGAAAACGTGCCCCACATGATGGACCAAGGGCACCCGCATGAGGGCGAGCAAGGCTCGCTCCTCAGCCCAAGCTGGGGGGACGAGGCGCCAGAAGCTGAGCTCTTCCAGGATCCCCAGGACGGCCCCACCGGCCATGCAGGAAGCGACAATTATCGGGTACCACTAATTCCTCAGGAGTAGGCATACGCTAATCATGGGTCGCAGGAGGTGCAGGTCGCCACAGCGAGCAGCTGCCCCGCTCCCGCAGTCTCCTACCCCTCAGGAGAAGGGCGTCGGGGGCTAGACGAGAGGGGCCGAGATCCGGCATCACCACCGCGGCGTTCGAAGCAAGGCGTTCTCAGGAGGTAGGCCCTCTGCTGGGGAGGTGCCTCAGGGCCTGCTCCTAGCGGAGGACCCGTGGTCGTCGGGGGAACCGCTGGCGACCGCTCTACCCCATCGGCGGCGTCCTGGTTTCCGGTCATCGTTGATGGCACTAGGGTGTGGCGCAAGGCGGGGCCCACGTCTGGCGATATGAAGCAAGGCTGGTACCTCTGAAGAAGGCCCAGTGCCTGTGAAGCTCGCCGCCCCGTGACACTCTCACGTAATAATGAGTGGGGCTGTACACGCCCCGGAGTCTCAGGGGTGCCGGCCTCAGGCCCTGGGGCTCCCTCCTATGCCCAGTGGCAGCACTTAGCTCTGCGCTGGTGAGAAGACGTCCAAGACTAGACTAGGTGCCGGACGCAGCCTTTTTTCTACTTTCATTGCTTTTCCCTTGGTTGTCGCTTTCCCCCGTTGGATTTAAGTTGGACTCGAATTTGAGATTTGTGTGTGTTTGGGGAAGGGGTGCTTAGTCTCGTGTGAGCAATCTCTCGCGTTTCGGTTACCACTACGCTTCAGCTGCCTCCCCTCGTGAGCCCCTCACGAGCCGGGTCTGGCCTAGCTTGCGTGCAGCCCAGACTGCCGCCGTCGTATCCTCTCAGGAGGCTTCTACTGCAGATCCTACGGATTCAATCGGGAGACACTCGAGACACCACAGCCTCCCACAGGCTATCTCAGGGCCGGCACGGGATAAAGGGTAAGGAAACAGGAACGATACGCGGTCAGTCGGATAAATCCCCCAATGCATCCTCAGGAGCACCGCCCGAACAGTTGCTGGCGTCGTTGGCCTCGCCATCACCCTCTGTATTGTCATCAGCGGCGTCAGGACCGTTCACCACGCCGCCCTCATCAGCAGCCACGATCGGGTCGTCGTTATCTGAAGCGAAGTGTCGGTGTACTAAAGTAGGGGTACCTTTAGTACCCCGAACTTGGGCACGAGCAGTCGCAGCGACCCGCGGCAGGGCTTGCTGGGCGCCCGCCAAGATCGTCGACGGCTACTTTGATGCCATCCAAGAACAGAGCACTCATGCTAAAGCCCCGGCAAGAAGAGCTTGCCGGGAAGGCCAACCAAGGCCCCGGCAAGAGGAGCTTGCCGGGAAGAATACAAGGCCCCGGCAAGAGGAGCTTGCCGGGAAGAAGACAAGACCCCGGCAAGAGGAGCTTGCCGGGAAGGCCACTCAAGGCATTCCAAGTAAACTTGCCGCGACGCCCCGCGCGTCCCGGCAAGGCCCGGCGAGCGGCAAGCTTGCTGGTGGGACAAGATAAGGGCCGCGGCAAGGCGCTTGCCGCGGCAAGACTGCTACTACGCACCCGAGCTCCAGCGCATCCAACAACGTGTCACCCCAGGACTATCCCAGGAGCACGTGGCAAGGCGATGTGCAGCCATGCGGTGCGAGGTGGCAAGAGGAGCTGACAAGGAGGCCATCGTGGCGATCGGTGGCGCCTCTAACGGTCGTTTCCTTGCACTGTTGGGGGCGACCGGACGGGCATTAAATGCCCCTGTCCCCTGCCGCCAGAGTTAGGTAGGAGGACACTGTTGGTAGCAGTTGTACCAACCCGCGTTTTTACCTTTCTACCCCTCTTTCTACGCTGCCAGCTGTCGGTGACCCCTTTAGCCTATAAAAAGGAGGCCCATGCGCACGTAGAAGGGGTTCGGAATTTTGGTTCCACAGCCTAGCGGCTCGGAGTTTTTCCGCAGCTACGCCACACTCGCTCTCTTGAACAAGAACACAATACAAACACAAAGCAGCAGTAGGAGTTTTATCTCTCCGGAGAGCTCCGAAGCTGGGTAAAAATCCCCCGCGCACTCTCTCGCCTCGATCTGCTCTGCGCGCGCCCTCTGCTCCCTTGCCGGACAAGAAAGGGGCCCTCCTGCCCCATAGGTGCTCGTGCTCCCAGCCACCACGACATCTCTAACAGCGCCAGGCCCAAAACAGGGCACGGGCACGAAGGCACTGACGAGAGCGTCCACGTTGTCTTCCACCCAGTGCGCCAGGTCGTCCCGGACGGCCTAGGGGACTGGGGCGATGGCAGCGTCGAAGTCGAAGTGGGGATCCATGTTCCGGAGATGGCTGAAGACGTGGGAAAAGGCACGCCCGAGCAGGGCGCGGCTCCTCTCCTCCACCAACCTGTTGGCTCTGACCGATGGCGCCTCCAGCTGCGTCACCACGTCAGTGAAGAACTGAAGGTTGCCGGTATAGTTAACTGCGTGCGGCTCGCCAATAGCCGCCTCGCAGATGTTACCCAAGGCTGTGTTGGCTCTCTCCCGAAGCGTGGTGAGCATGGGGCCGTGCTCATGCTCCAGGATCCGCCGCTGGCGTATCTCGTCCGCATTCTGGCGCGCAACGGCCTCAGCCTCGTCCACCCGTTGGCAAAGGAGAAGCACCTCGGCATGGGAGGTAGTTGACTCCCCCTGCGCCACCTCAAGTGTGGCCCGCAAAGCATCAACCCGCCGCGTCGCTTCCTCCAGCTTGACCCTCAAGATAGCGGTCATACCTTCAGCCTCGGTCCGGATCAACCCCAGCCTCTCCTCGAACTCGCGCTCGACGTTCAAGCATGCCGTCTCTACCCGACGTCCGACCTCCTCCAGGACACGGGCTTCCCGCATAGCGACATCATCCTCCGCCTGCGTCACCAAGTGCTCCCTTGTCTCCAGGCGTTCATACTCGCATGCACGTTCAGCGGCTTCCAGCGTCAGCGCCTCCTCACGCTTCTGGAGCTCCACTGGGTTGCTTGAAGCCACCTGCATCAACGCGAGGGCCACCTCATGCAGCTCCACCTGCTCCTCCAGTGAGCAGCACCGGGCTAGGAGTTCCCGCGCCCACTCCTCCGTCGCCTCTAGCCGCCGGTCAGCTTCCCGGGCCTCCTCGATGGCCTGGGAACGGACCTCCCGAGAGGCCGCCAGCGACGCCTTGGCCTCCTCATCACCAAGATCGCGCTGATAGTGCGCGAGGGCGGCAGCCGCCTCCCTCTCACGCCTCTCTGCAAGCAGGCACAGGCCCTCGGCCTCAAGGCGCGCGTCCTCATCAGCGAGCTCTTCACCAAGAAGGCTCACCGTGTCATCCGCCCTCCGAAGAAACCCTTGGCGAAGAGCGCGATGCTCCCGGGCGCGCTCGAGTACGTCTTCCGCACCATCATCCGCCCCAAGCGAGCGCCGGGGGGCACGAATCAACACTCCCCCTCCGGGCAGGGGGCTGGGGGCTGGCGCCCTCAAGGCGACCGGGCACGCCTCACTAGAAGCCCGGCCTGGAGCCAGTCCATCCCCAAATGAAGAGCGCAGGGAGTACCCCAGCCAATCACGGTCCACGACCAGATGAGAAGTCCACGGCAGGCTGGCTATGCCACGAGAAGGCTCGCGAAGAAAGGTCGCGAGGCGCGCAGGGACGCGATGCGCCTCAGGATGGTTCGTCTCTCCAACCGGCCTCACCACAAGGGCTCTGCTGCTCAGAGTGCTCGAAGACAGTGGAGAGGGCAGATACAAGGGGGATGGCTCCTCAGTCTTCTCCATGAGCTTGGCGGGAAGGGCCCAGCGGAGGAAGGATCAGGAAAAGCAATGGAAGGATCAGGAGCTGGGAAGGGAGAAGGCTTACTCATCGGTGGCGAAGTACTTCCTACGCTTCAGCAGGCGACAAGGGTAATCATCACCTAGGGCCTCCCTTCTCTTCCGGAGGGCCTTGAAGTTCACACGGAAGCGACCCAAGAGTCGAGCGCAGGGGTCAGCCTGCGACGAGGAAGAAGCGTCAAGGCGACCCGCGTCTGGGGCGTCTGCCTGATGCGCGCTGCCGGTCGCCTCACCAAGAAGAGCAGCTGGGGCCTCAGGGGCCTCAGGCGCAGGCACTGCGGGCAGCCGCTCGCCGCCCTCAGCCACAGCAGCACGGGCCTCAGGGGCAGCTCTCTCATGAGCGCCGCCCAGCGCTGTCACCTCAGCAGGGGCCCCCTCGGCCTCCGGCGGCTCATGCCTCCCTGCTCTGCCACTTGAGGAAGAGTCGCCTTGGCCGACTGCAAGGGCGGCCACCACCACTGGGTTCTCGCGAGGCCCTTGGAGGCCAGCGGAGCGCAGCCCCTATTCATCGAAGATGGGCATCTGATTCACAAAGTCGCTTCTATTCGGGCAGAGGTACAGCAAGCCCCCCCTTGCCGAATGCTGCCGGGGGAGGGGTCCCCAGTCAAGACCAAGAGCACCATCCTCAGTGCTTCAGGTGTCAAGTCCTCTTCCTGGAGCCTCATACGATCCTCATGCCCGCTGAAGGCCCACATCCGGTGAGAATGGCGTTGGAGAGGGGCAACACGGCGTAGCAGGAACTCCTTCACCACCATGGGCGCCGTCACGCCGAGCGCCCTCAAGAACGCAAAGCGACGCCAGACAAAGACGAGCCGGGAACTCGTGAGCATCTCCTGGCCCCAGCCCGAGTTGGGGACAGCAGGCGAAGATGGCTCCGATAGTAGGGGCTCGGCACCCCTACGTCCACATACAGCCACCGCTCGCGAAACCCAGGTGCGGGCGGAGGAAGACTGAAGTCGATCCCTGAAGCCGCTGTCTCGGGTGCAGCAATGAAGCTCACGCACCCCGAGCATTGGGTGGGGTCGACAAGGCGCAGGGCGAAGAAGTGGCGCAGCAAGGCAACCAAAGGAAGGATGCCCATCATTGCCTCACAAACGAAGGCGAAGACCGCAAGAAGAGTGATGGATTCAGGACCCAGATGCATCATGTGGATCTGATAGTGGGAGAGCACGGCGTTGAAGAAATCGGAAAAGGGGGGAACTAGTCCCGCCCACAGGGCGTCGGTGAAATACCGGACCTCGGTGACTATCCTGTCGATGGAGAAGCGGGACGCGGGCTAGGCCGTCGTCCTCCCGCATTCGTTGAAGATGGTGGCCAGGGCCGGGCTGACCTTGCCCAAGCCCTCTCGATTGATTATGATCGACCGGTCGACGGCGGGGGCCGCCAGCGACGGTGAGCGAGGCGGAGGCATGGGCTTCTTCCCTCTTCCCTTCTTCGTCGGAGCCATGGCAGCAGAAGGGAGGGAGGTTCGAGATTGGATTGAGAGCGGAAGCTGGATTTCGAGAGGAGGAAGGGCAGAGGACACTCGGGCGATGAAAAGGGGAGCGGCTGTGTGCGACTACGAGTCCGCCTAGCATGGCACAAAATAAGGACGCGTGGGGGAACAGTGCCGCCCACGTCCAATCAACCGCCACACGGCGCCAAAGGCCGCAGGCTGTTAGGTCCCACGGCGCTTCGCACTTGCCCTTTCGCCTCTCTGCTCGGCCAAGACGAGGCGCGCCTTGGGTCTGGGGGCTACTGTCGGCGTTCTGGGAATGGGGGTCCCCAGACTTTCCTGCCGGCGGCCTGCGGCGTGGCTCAAAGGGGGCCCAGCACAGCCCATCTTCACCAACACAAGCTCAAGACCCTCGCGAGGGGCCAAGCCTTGTGGGGCGGATGACTAGGAGCTTCCTCATGCACGGCCTCATCAGGCTGGCTCATGAGGAGGCGGAGAGATCAAGGCGGGGTACCTCACGAGGTGCCCATGACGCAAGCCATGACGACCAAGGGCGCCAGTCAGGCGCCAGCCCGCGCAGTGTCCTCCTTTCCTCTTTGGTGCAAAGGGAGCAAGCGCAGGCAAGAGCATCAAGCAAAGGCATCCATTTCGGCGCAACAAGACCAAGACCAGCCCAACGGCAGGGAGGAAGTCATTGTGGAGCCCAAGCAGGCGTCACTGCCAGAGCCTTTGACAGGCGAGGACCAACTTTAGTCAGGATAAGTGTACCCGATGTTCCCCTTCAAAATGGCCAATTGTTGGCGCCCTTCCTGCTCAATATTTGGGAAGAGGCCCAGGGCCTTTGCCAATAAATAGGACTAGCCACACAAGATAGACAAGAAGAGAATCCTCACCAGAAAACCAGTAGAGAGAGCGACTGAACTCCTCCTAGCAGTTCATCGCACCAGCCAAGAACAGACCCTCGCGAGGCTGTTCTTCCTTGTACTGTTCATCAACAGCCCAAGAGGCAATCCACCACACCACACACTGGAGTAGGGTATTACACCGCAATGGTGGCCTGAACCAGTATAAACTCTGTGTCTCTTGTGTTGTTCCTTCCGTAGTTTAGATCCTAGCGAGTCGGCGAGGAGCAGGTAGGTAGAGGGAGAAATCTCCGCACGCACCCGAGTGTTCGAACCTCAAGGGTCTGCCGGAATCCGAAATCCGACACCCGGCTCATCATCTGACGGCCTCGCCGCTGCCACTACTTCTTCCTCAACTTCTCTCTGCGCCACCAGTGCAGCACTGACCACTTGATTCATTGCTGCTAGATATAGCAGCAATAGCTCTTGCGTTTTGGGCGCGACTAGTATTGGCGTAGAGGAGAGGTACCTCTTCAAATCTTCCAGCGCTGCCTCCGCTTCCAAAGTCCATTTCATTGGACCTGCCTTTTTCAAAATTTTGAAAAAGGACAGGGCATGCTCAGCATATTTGGAGATGAACCTACTCAGAGCAGCAACGTAGCCAGCAAGCCTACGTATGTCCTGCTCAATCGCCTTGATCTTGTCAGGATTTGCTTCGACTCCACGCTGAGATACCAAGAACCCGAGAAGTTTGCCAGATAGGACGCCAAACACACACTTCTCACGGTTGCTCTTGAGGCTGATCTTGCACAAATTTCCAAATGTTTTCTCCAGATCTTGCACGAGCGTTGCCTTGTCCTTGGTTTTGACCACTATATCATCCATGTAAGCTTCCATATTTCTATGTAGCTTGGGCTCAAACCCAATTTGGAGCGCTCGGGCAAACGTCGAACCAGCACTTTTCAACTCGATAGGCATTCGTACAAAACAGTATGTACCACATGGGGTGATGAAAGCGACCTTCTCTTCATCTTCCTTTGTCATGATGATTTGGTTGTATCCTGAGTAGGCGTCGAGGAACGACAGCAGGTCGCACCCGACAGTGGAGTCCACTAACTAGTCAATGTGTGGCAAAGGGAAAGGATCCTTTGGACATGCCTTATTGATATCTATATAGTCAATACACAGCCTCCATTTCCCATTTGCCATGCGCACCACCACTGCATTGGCCAACCATGTTGGGTGGAGTACTCCTCTGACCAAGCCTGCCGCTTCTAACTTCCAAATCTCTTCGTCGATGAATTCTTGCCGCTCCAAAGCTTGCTCCCTAACCTTCTGCTTGACGGGTCGCACATGAGGATAGACAACAAGGTGGTGCTCAATCACCTCCCTGGGAACGCCAGGGATGTCAGATGCTTGCCATGCAAACACATCAATATTCGCCCGTAGGAAGGAGATGAGCGCGCTTTCCTATTTGATGTCAAGGATGGAGCTTATGGTAAAAGCTCCGTCCGTGCCATCCTCCTTGACGGGTACCTTGTTGGTTTCTGGTGGTGCTGCCTTGGATTTCTTGCTCTTGCCAGTGGAGCTCTCTAGCACGTCCTCATCGGGAACGCAACACTCAAAGGAGGAGCGTTTGCCAGAGTGGGTGCAAGAGGCCTTGCCGGGGCCAGAAGTCTTGCCGGTTGTTGAGGCATTGCCGGTCTTCTTCCCCTCGGCAGCTCCAGTGGCAGGAGCAAGTGTCTTGGTGGCAAGTGTTGCAACTGCCTCTCTGTAGAGCTGGTTGGCACAGATGAGCGCATCTCTTTTGTTGTAGTCGATAGTGATGATGCTCATCGGGCCAGGCATTTTCAGCTTGTTATAGGCATAGTGTGACGTCGCCATAAACTTGGCTAGTGCTGGACGGCCAAGGATCCCGTTATATGGCAACGGGATCTCGGCGACATCAAAAGCGATATTCTCAATCATGTAGTTCAGGTCACCACCAAATGTGACTGGTAATGTGACTTTCCCTTTAGGCTGGCTTCTCCCTGGATTGATCCTTTGAAACATTCCCATTTCTCTGAGATCCTCGTCAGGAATCTGAAACTTCTTGATTAGGTTGGGCGAGATCAAGTTCAGACCAGCCCCACAGTCAACTAGCATTTTTGTCACCTTGAGTTTGCAGAATGTTGGTGAAACCAACAATAGCAAACACCCGACCGCAGTTGTGCGATCAGGGTGATCCTCAGCATCAAAGATGACAGGCGTGGTAGCCCATTTCAGTGGCTTCTAGGCATCAATCATCGGCTCCGTCGCATTAATCTCACACGCCCACTGTTTAAGTTCACAGTGGGAAAAATACAATGATGTGCCTCCATCAACACACGTAACCTCTGTGCTTTCTGAAACCCGTGCTCGCTGGACTCGCCGTCATTGTCATGATCATCATCATCATCCTCTTTCTTGTCGCGGCCCCGAGCAGGCCTCTCTTGTTGCTTGTCCTTGCTGCGGCGACCTCCTCGGCCACTGTGCTTCTTGCCGGATCCCTCAGCACCGTCCTAGCCCTTCTCTTTGTTTTGTCTTTTGTACTCAGCCCTCTGCTTCTCCATCAGGTGCTCAACTTGACGACAGTTTTGGAGGTCATGTCACAACCCTAGTCAATGCATGCATTAGAGTGTTTGCATCATGTTTAAAATTTCTCAAAAACTTGAAATGGGGATGGCAGAAACCCCCAGCACCACTTAAATCAACTAGGGTTACTAAAATACTTTTTCAATGAACCTGAAATGCCCTTCAATTCTTGCCTTGGTCTAGAACCTCTGACAAAAATGGTTCACATTTTTCTAGGACAACATTGGGTCACACAATTAAATCATACCTTATTTGCATTTTGGCATTTAAATTTTATATATTATTTTAAATGTCCAAATATTCATGAACTGAAATGTTAGCTGTTGGAAATAATCCAAACAGTGGCCATAAGCAGTCTCATGATTTTTGAAAATGCTCTGGCATTTTTAATAAAGCCAAAACAATTACAAAAATAGAAAAACAAAAACTAAATAGAAAATAAGAGAGAGAGAGAAGATTTTACCTGTCTTACCTTTGCAGCCCACCTGGCGGCCCAAGTGGCCAGCCTAGCCCACTGACCTCATCCTGTCGTCTTCCTCCTTGCCAAGAGGACGGGCGTGTGCCCGACGCGCGCGCACTGCCGTGCGGCCACCTCCTCCTTGCTTGGCTGCCCCCTTCTCCCTTTGGACGCCCTGGACGATGCCACGCACCCCTCATGCCCCTCTCACTCTCTCCGCAAGCTCCTTCCCTCCTCTGGTTTTCTCGCACGCAGCCACCGAGCAAAGCTCGTCCCCGCCGCTCGCCGTTGCCGCACCCAGAGCCTCCCCCTCGACCTCTCGATGTGCCAGGAGCTCCATTACATCATTCTCGACTTCCTCACCATGCCACGCTCCGCCGGACGCCCTCGAATGCCGCCATCACTGTCTACTTCAACCTTGGTCCGCCGAGATCGCCGGTGACCGTGCGCCTGCTCCGTTGCTTCGTCGAGCTCACCGAGGCCACCCCTGCACTCACCGTGAGCTCCTCTTCCTTCTCCCCCTAGCCATGTCGCTCAAGCTGCCCCCTAACCCTGTTGGCCATCACGGCCAGGAGCTTGGCTCCGCCGGCCATGTCGCCGCCGTGGCCACCGTCACCTAGAGCCGCAACTGAGCACGTCATTGTGCTCAGTGCACCCCCAGGAGGCCATAGCACCCCTCCATGCCACCTACCCTGCTCCCTAACGCCGAACCCAAGCTCGTCGTAACTCCGGCCACCGCCTTAGAGCTCGCTGCCGCCAGCTCCAGCCACCCCAGCTCCTCCCGCTTGCTCTACCGGATGTCCGCGAGCCTCTGCTATGTGTAGGACCAAACTGCGGTCGATTTGGTCGACCGTGGGCAAATCCCGAGCCCCTCAGCCGTCTCGGGCTTCACCGGCGACGAGCCGTGGACCACGTCTGGCGGGTTTGACCCTACTGACCAGGGGTTTGACCTCCCCTGTGTCACTGACTCGTGGGCCACCCCCCACTAACACTTTTAATTAGTTTTAGTTTAACACTAATTAACTTAGGTTAGTTAGTTAGTCACTAACGTGTGGACCCCACATGTTAGGTTTGACCTGGACCGCACCCTGTTAACTCGCTGACGTCATGATGACGCAATGCTGAAGCAATAAAGCCTTTCTGGAATTAAAATAAATCAGAAAAGGTTTAGAAATTCCAGAAAATGCTTTAAACTTCTAAAAATCATATAAATTCAAATGTAACTCAGGATGAAAATATTTATATATGAAAAATGATAAGAAAAATCCAATCTATGCATCTGTACTAGTATCATGCATGTTTAAACAACTTAACCTTGTTGTCTAGATCACAACATGATAATGCACTATTTGAATTCATAGTTTGAGTTTGAAGTTGAACCTTTGGTTCAAAATGAGTCAAACCACCATGTTTGGAGTTGCATTAGCTCAAACACACTCATTTTACCATGTCATGATCATCCATCATATTGTTGCATTGCATTGATTGTGTTCTTCCTTGTTTGCCGGTATTTGTCCCCTCTCAGTAGACGACGTTCCTACGATGTGATTGATGACACCGATGAAGAACTATACTATCTTCATAAGTGCCAGGCAAGCAAAAACCCCTTGTTCCTTCCGATACAATCCCACTCTCTCGCTCCTTCTCTCTTTTACTGCAATAGGACAACACCGATTCAACTATTACATGCTGCGGTAGTTGAACCCCTTTTCCTCTGCATGACCTGGCATTGCCACAGTAAATAGATGAAACCCACTAGCATGAGTAGGACTTGTTTGAGCCCTGATGTGCCTTCCCATTCATGCTTGTTTGTCATGCATGCTACTGCTTAGCGTTTAGTCAGGTCTAGTTCATCGGGGATGAATCGGAATGGTGTGAACATGTCCTACTGTTGAGAGCTAAGTGTGTGAACACGATTTGGTAAATGTAGGGGAGAGGAGGCCATGTATGAGTACATGGTGGGTTGTCTCATTGAAACCGTCCTTAGGAACTGAGTTCTGTGTCTGCGATCCATGAACAGCTACTACCACGCGTTGGGCCCGAAACCAATGGACCCTCTCGACTTATTAACCGCCCTTGTCCTCTGTCCGGAAGTTCCAAGTAGTTTCTGGTGTTTGTAGTATGCTAGAGGCCGTGCACAGTGCTGACCCGAGGGGTGGGCTGTGATGTGGTAGGCACGTGGCACGGTGTGCCGGGACGACCGTTTGGTGTCTTGGGAACCCTGCACACATTTTTCAGGGCCGTATGTGGATACCTCGGCCGGACTCCCTGCGGATGGAACCTGAATAGGCGATAAACCTGGAGTAGGGACTTGTGTGGTTAGTCAGGTCGTGGCCGACACCCTCACTGGGCTTCGCTTTGAAGGCTGCTGAGTACATGTCCTGTAAACGACCATAAGTGGTGAGAGCGTGTGTGAAGAAGTACACCCCTGCAGGGTTAACATCATCTATTCGAATAGCCACGTCCGTGGTAAAGGACCTCTGGGTGGCCTATACAGTTCATAGACAAGTGAAAGTGGATACTCTAAAATGCGCAAGATAAGCGTGAGTGCTATGGATGGCGATCTCATAGGGAGACGGGAGCGGATCCATAGTGGTGTATTGATATTGTGAATATGTGGACTTGTGTGCGCCACCTCAAAAGAGTTACTTGTAGTCATAGTTCAGGATAGCCACCTAGTCAAAGCAGGCTTGCTGTAGTTAAACTCCACCACCCCCTTTTGTTAATACTGATGCATATGTAGATAGTTCTGATGTAAGTCTTGCTGGGTACATTTGTACTGACGTTTGCTTAATTTATGTTTTTGCGGAGATACTTCAGTCTCACTAGTAGTTCCGTGTGGACTTCGATGTTTAGCTTGTTACCTCAGCTACGATCTTGTGCCCTCGGCAGGATCTTGTAGATAGTCAAGCTTCTCAGCCTTTTCATTTGTAGATGTCTATACATAGACATGTTATGCTTCCGTTGTCTGTATGCTCTGAATGTTGGGTCATGAGACCCATGTTTATAATACTTGGCTCCTTGGAGCTTATTGAATAAATACTTTGAGTTGCAGAGTTATGTTGTGATGCCATGTTGTATTTGCACATATCGAGCATATTGTGTGTATGATTATTGAAATGCTTGGTATGTGTGGGATCCGACAACCTAGTTATTTATCCTTGGTAGCCTTTACCAGGAAATGTCTCCTAGTGCTTCCACTGAGCCATGGTAGCTTGGTACTGCTCCAGAACACTTAGGCTGGCAGGCATGTGTCCTTCTTCGTTCCTGTGTCCATCCCCTAGGGGAAATGTCACTCGTTGTTCCTTTTAAGTCCTTGTAGCTTGCTACGACTTGGGTTCATACGTTGTTGATCGAAACGTTCGTTGCTGGGCCATGTATGCCTGTCCCTATAAGTTAGGACCACCTTGGGTTTACGACTAGTCATGTCGGCCCGGGTTCTTTGTCATATGGATGCTAGCGGCGCTATCATATATGTGAGTCGAAAGGCGCAAACGGTCCCGGGCCAGGTAAGGTGGCACCCGTGGGAATACCGTGCGTGAGGCCGCAAAGTGATATGATGTGTTACATGGTAGATCATTTTGAGTTAGGATCGGGGTCCTAACAGTTTTGGTATCAGAGCCTAAGTACGTGTAGGATTGCCAAGCCAAACTGGTCGAAGTTGAGTCTAGAATTTTATAGTTATATAAGGGAATTGATTATGGATGGGAACGTAAGGCTCTTTTTATTCCTCTACCTTATGCCCTTCTGTTCCGAGTCATCCTATCTTTCCTACGGGGTTAAGGAACTAGGCTTTCTCTTCTTTCTATCAGGATCACATGTTATTAATCTGTAGGCTTATAAGATTGTTGGATTTAAGCCTCAGTTCAGTTCCTACTACTTCCGTATGTTAACAGTTGGTCTCGAAATCTTGATATTGTGGCGATCGAGTGGTTATGCCACCATTTTGTAGGATGTCTCAAATCTTTTTGAGCATTTACAGCCGTTATGATATCCGAGTCACCCCAGGTTTGGAAATAGTCTGATGCATTTGCAAATCCTTTCTTTCCATTCCCGCTGTCCCTTTGGGCCAGTTTAACCACACTAAACCAGTGTGTTGAGGTACTCTATTACCTCGGCATATATGTTGGAGCTATTATTATGACACTAGGTGTCTAGAGTATCATCTAGTAATCTAGACATGTTTTGTGTTCCCGGTGTGATGATTCTGGCCATTACTCTCGAAAGCATCCCGTGATGCCATTAGTTAGTAGGCATTCTATTCCTGGGTTTTGAACCCAAGATTCACTCTACTCATTCATGTCGATAGTGTTGCTAGTTCCTTTAGGATATTAGTAACCTTTGCGATAGTCCACGAGGTTTGTGGTATATCCTTCTTCCAAATACCATGTACTGCATATGGCAGAAGATCTTGACCCAAAAGATCACAACAAGAGTGCTCTCGATGAGATTCCTGTCCTATGTTGTGAATCTCCGGTCCTACCTTTCTGCATGGGTTATCCGGAAGAGATGTTGAGCTTTGCTTGACATACTAATCTATGCATCCACAACTCAGAAAGTCGTATGTTCCTTTGAGTTGTCCCTCTTTAGTTGTATTCTAACCCCCTTCTATCAATTGATAGTTAGGAGTAGTCGCGCACTCGTGTTAATCGATGCCTATTATTCTTGTGGTCCGTCAAGCCATTTTATTCCGGATGACTAGGAGAAACAAACTCTAGTACCTCATCCATATCCAGGATTGGGTCAAAGCAGTTGTGTTCCACAGATCAAATGCAATCTAGCTCTTGGTTTGTTCTACCCTAAAGTATTACCCACTTTATGTCAGGAATGTCATGAGAACTGCACCATCGTCTATGGATTCTTGACGCAGTGATACTTCTCGACATCATTGTTCATTCCCCAGTTTCCATGTTATTGTAACCGGAATGCCGACAAATGAATTGTGATGTGTGAAATCGATACTCCTAGCAACTCCGTTGTTTGGTAGTTAATGGACGATAATTTCATACTTAGCGTGTTGGTTACTGAATCACCATTCTAAGATTGATCGTGCTACCTAGTCCATATTTCTGGTGCACTCCTCTATCAATGAGTTCGGATGGTGTCAACCCCTTGCCTATCTGATCAAATCATCTTGCCTTGAAAGCAAGATTGTTCCTGAGCTTAATAACATATCGATGGTTCGTGATTTTTCTGAACATCTTCTCAGAAGTATCACTAGGTTGTTCCCTGACTATCATGTTGAGCACGTGATCAAGTTGGTTTCATATAAACCACCCCTTCTCCAAGAATCTGTGTTGGATACCCTTGAGTTGGTTGGTCAAGCTAAACAACAACTTGGAGAGTTGGAAGATAAAAGCTTTGCCTAACTTAGCTCATTTCAAAGGGATATCTTTTGTGTGTGTGTGTGTGTGTTGCAGAAAGATGATAGCTTCATCGATTGGTCCTTGTGACCAGTTGTTGGATCTATTGTCTTACTCAAATCTTTGATTTGCGTATGGGCTATCGTCAAATCAAATCAGAACCAAAGATGTTCGTAATGTTGTCTTACGCGTGGTTGATCCCTCGAGCATACACCATTATATCCTTTAGTCTGACCAATGCTATCACCTTGTTCACATGATTGTGGAATTCCATTTATATGGAAACCTGGATGAATTGTTGTTGAGCCCATCGACAACAACCATGTCCTCCTCATGATTTTGTTGGACATTAAGCTAGCGTTGGAAACTTTTATAAGCATATCTTCATGTCTCGTGCATGAAGCATGTGCCCAGATGAAAGAAGTGACTTCCTCTAATTCATGTGCATTTGATGCAAGTTGCTGTCGTGGATTCGAGAAAGTCAATGTTGCTTCCGCTGGAATCATCTCAAATCGCTCATGCATACGTGCGAAGTATTCTGTGGTTTGGACACTTGCAACCTTCATTCTATATGTGTCCATAGCACACCAAGTCACTGATTGATTTGTTCCAGGAGAAGAAGTTTCTTCCTAAGAGCTAGACTTACGCTAGGACTTTGATATCCTCGATGATGGTTCCCCACCTGAACTCGGTAGTGTTTTATTATAAGACTACTATGTGGTCATTCTTGTCTGGGACAGCGTGTTCACATGTGGTAGCAGAAACAACTCATGTTTTGGAGTTTACTATCGCAGCTCATTCCCGAGAATCTTGCAACGTCATCTCGTCGATTTGTGTTGCAAACTTTCATTTTTCTCTCTAGACTTGATGAGTCTGGAATATCCTGACAACAACCAGATCTGAATCTCAAGTAGATATGATGATTGGAACGTTTCCCAAAAACTGTAATATAGGTCTCTCTGTAACCCGGTAAAGTGGATGTCGTGGCTAACGCACCAGCCGGAAGACCTATTATTGTAGTATCTTGATTGAGGAAGTTGATTACCTCCCCATAAGGATTTCGTAGGATTTACTTCTATAGTTATTCCATATGGATTCTTGAGCTCCCTAAGTCCGACCTTTTACTTGATGTTCACGATACCGAACCATATCTATAAATGGGTTATGCTAGTACATCAAGGAGAACATTAGAAGCGGAGTGCTAAATGTCTCTTGGTCGATCATCCGGATTTTGTTTCCTTGGACTCGCTAAGGTGAAATCTGAGAAGATGTCATCTTCCTTTGCATCTGCACCCTCCATCACTATTCGTCATGGTAGTATGATCTGGCCAGGATCCTTGACACGGATATTGGTAAAACCTTTATGAATATAGAATTGCTCAAGTTCCTGAGAGCACGCGCTAGCACTAGGTTTTATCGTTGGCATTGATTGGGATTTGCTCCCAGATTTCTTCGGTTATGCTATAACCATTCAAACAGTGGAATCACTCTCTACTGTTGAGATTTTCCCCAGTTACTAGAATCATTCCCAGCATTTGCATTTTGCTCCTAGCCTGCACCGCCATTGTGCCTTCTTACTATGGTATACCCTTTCAGTGGTTGTTATTCAGGATCATCTTCAACAATGATCCTACCTTGGGTCCCATCCATCTCCAATGATAAGCAGAAACCATCCATCACGTTGTTTTCAACAAGATAGTTCACATCATCCATTCTATTCCGAGTATGCCATTTCCTCGGACTCCTTCAATGATCGATTGTGATTTGCTTAATCTGGTATAAAGAGTTTCAATGATCTAGATATCAATAGTAACTCTTTTTGCCACTTAAGGTAATAACTCTACGAGTCACCTCCTCTAAGATGTCTCATTATGGTATCATGGCAACTCAGCTCCTCGCTACATTGACAACCGTTCACCAACTTCTTAAGTGTGGAATGTTTGCCTACCTAGTGAACCTTCGTCATCTGTTTCACTCCATCCCTCTGGATGTATGCTCCGTGTCTCAGCTCGAGAGATGTTTCAATGTGTCACTCCATGAGTTGATCCTGAGTTGTTCGATCTTCGAGAAGATCGATACTTATAGAGTTTTCCCTTTCCTCTCATTGTCATGTTGGTTGGAGTTCTCAGAGAATACATCGAGACAAAGATGGTGATCGAATCAATGTTCTTATGAAGAGCAACCTGGATCGTGAAGATTGTGTTAGTTTGCATTCCCCTTTCATCTTACCCTACGCTTGAATCTCGGGACGAGATTCTTGTTTAGTGGGGATGAGTTGTCCCAACCCTAGTCAATGCATGCATTAGAGTGTTTGCATCATGTTTAAAATTTCTCAGAAATTTGAAATGGGCATGGCACAAACCCCCAGCACCACTAAAATCAACTAGGGTTACTAAAATACTTTTTCAATGAACCTAAAATGCCTTTCAAAAATGCTTATCATTTTTGCCTTGGTCTAGAACCTCTGACAAAAATGGTTCACATTTTTCTAGGACAATGTTCGGTCACTGAAATAAATCATACCTTATTTGCATTTGGGCATTTAAATTTTATATATTATTTTAAATGTCGAAATATTCATGAACTGAAATGTTAGCCATTGGAAATAATCCAAACAGTGGCCATAAGCAGTGTCAAGATTTTTGAAAATGCTCTGGCATTTTTAATAAAGCCAAAACAATTACAAAAATGGAAAAACAAAAACTAAATAGAAAATCAGAGAGAGAGAAAAGAATTTTACTTGGCTTACCTATGCAGCCCACCTGGCGGCCCAAGTGGCCGGCCCAGCCCACTGGCCTCCTCCTGTCGTTTTCCTCCTTGCCAGGAGGACGGGCGCGTGCCCGACGCGCGTGCACCGTTGTGCGGCCACCTCCTCCCTGCCTGGCTGCCCCCTTCTCCCTTTGGATGCCCTGGACGACGCCACGCGCCCCCCAGGCCCGTATCACTCTCTCCTCGATCTCCTCCCATCCTCTGGTTCTCTCGCACGCAGCCACCGAGCGGAGCTCATTGCAACTGTTTTCCGTTGCCGCACCCAGAGCCTCCACCTCGACCTCTCGATGTGCCCAGGAATTCCGTTATGTTGTCCTCGACCTCCTCGCCGAGCCATGCTCCACCGGACGCCCTTGAACGCCGCCATCATCGTCTTCTTCAACCTCGGTCTACCGAGATCACCGGCGATCATGCGCCCGCTCCATTGTTTCCTCGATCTCACCGAGGCCACCACTTCACTCACCGTGAGCTCGTCTTCCTTCTCCCCCTAGCCATGTTGCTCGAGCTGCCCCTAACCTCGTTGGCCATCATGGCCGGGAGCTTTGCTCCACCGGCCAGGTCGTCGCCGTGGACACCATCACCTAGAGCCGGCCAAGTCACCGTGCTCAGTGCAGCCCCAGGAGGCCGTAGCACCACTCCATGCCACCTGCCGTGCTCCCTAATGCTGAACCAAAGCTCGCCCGAACTCCAGCCGCCGCCTTAGAGCTCGCCGCCGTTAGCTACGGCCACGCCAGCTCCTCCCGCTTGCTCTACTGGATGCGCGCGAGCCTCAGCTATGCGTAGGACCAAACCGCGGTCGATTTGGTCGATCGTTGGCAAATACTGAGCCCCTCCGCCGTCTCGGGCTTCACTGGCGACGAGCCATGGACCAAGTCCGGCCGGTTTGACCCCGCTGACCAGGGGTTTGACCTCTCCTGTTTCACTGACGCGTGGGCCGCCCCCCCACCCCCCCCCCACTAACACTTTTAATTAGTTTTAGTTTAACACTAATTAACTTAGGTTAGTTAGTTAGTCACTGACATGTGGACCCCACACGTCTGGTTTGACCTGGACCATGCCCTGTTGACTCGCTGACGTCATGATGACGCAGTGCTGATGCAGTAAAGCCTTTCTAAAAATCATATAAATGCAACTGTAACTCAGAATGAAAAGATTTATATATGAAAAATAATCAGAAAAATCCAATCTATCCATTTGTACTGGTTTCATGCATGTTTAAACAACTTAACCTTGCTATCTAGATCAAAACATGGTAATGCACTATTTGAATTCATAGTTTGAGTTTTTAGTTGAACCTTTGGTTCAAAATGACTCAAACCACCCTTTTTGCAGTTGCATTAGCTGAAACACACTCATTTTGCCATGTCATGATCATGCATCATATTGTTGCATTGCATTGATTGTGTTCTTCCTTGTTTTCTGGTTGTCCCCTCTCAGTAGATGATGTTCCAATGATGTGATCGATGACACCGATGAAGAACTATCTATCTTCAGAAGTGCCAGGCAAGCCAAATCCCCTTGTTCATTCTGATACAATCCCACTCTCTCGCTCCTGCTGTCTTTTACTGCATTAGGACAACAATGATTCAACTGTTACATGCTGCGGTAGTTGAACCCCTTTTCCTCTGCATGACCTGTCATTGCCATGGTAAATAGATGAAACCCACCAGCATGAGTAGGAGTTGTTTGAGCCTTGATGTGCCTACCCATTCATGCTTGTTTATCATGCCTGCTACTGCTTAGAGTTGAGTCAGGTATGGTTCATCGGGGATGAATCGGAATGGTGTGAACATGTCCTACTGTTGAGAGCTAAGTGTGTGAATACCATTTGGTAAAGGTAGCGATGAGAGGACATGTAGGAGTACATGGTGGGTTGTCTCATTGAAACCGTCCTCAGGAAATGAGTTCTATGTTTGTGCCTGAACAGCTACTACCACGCGTTGGGCCTGAATCCAGTGGACCCTCTTGACTATTGACTGCACCTGTCCTCTGTCCGGGAGTTGCAAGTAGTTTCTGGTGTTTGTAGTATGCTGGAGGCCGTAAACAGCGCTGACCCGAAGGGTGCGCTGTGATGTGGTAGGCACGTGGCACGGTGTACCAGGATGCTCGTTTGGTGTCTCAGGAACCCTGCACACATCGTTCGGGGCCATATGTGGAAACCTCGGCCGGACTCCCTAGGGATGGAACCTGAATAGGAGATAAACCTGGACTAGGAACTTGTGTGGTTAGTCAGGTCGTGGCCGACACCCTCTCTGGGCATCCACTTGAAGGTTGCCGAGTACATGTCATGTAAACGGCGATAAGTGGTCAGAGCGTGCGTGAAGAAGTACACCCCTGCAGGGTCAACATCATCTATTCGAATAACCGCGTCCGCGGTGAAGGACCTCTAGGTTGCCTATACATTTCATAGACAAGTGTAAGTGGATACACTAAAATGCGCAAGATAAGGGTGAGTGCTATGGATGGCGATCTCGTAGGGAGACAGGAGCGGATCCATAGTGGTGTATTGATATGGTGAATATGTGGACTCGTGTGCGCCACCTCAAAAGAGTTACTTGCAGTCGTAGTTCAGGTTAGCCGCCGAGTCAAAGCTGGCTTCCAGTAGTTAAAGTCCACCACCCCCTTTTGTTAATACTGATGCATATGTAGTTATGTCGGTGTAGTAAAGTAGGGGTACCTTAGTATCCCGAACTTGTGCACGGGCAGTCACAGCGCCCCGCGGCCAGGCTTGCCGAACGTCCGCCAAGATCCTCCATAGCTCTTATTGATGCCATTCAAGAACAAAGTGTTTTAACTGAGAAGACAAGACTCCGGCAAGAGGAGCTTGCCGGGAAGGACAAGACCTCGGCAAGAGGAGCTTGCCGGGAAGGCCAACCAAGGCATTTCAAGAAACTTGCCACGACGCGCCGCGCGTCCCGGCAAGACCCGGCGAGCGACAAGCTTCCGGGCACGACAAGACAACGACCGCGGCAAGGCGCTTGCCGCGGCGAAGCCACCACTCTGTGCCTACGCTCCAGCGCATCCATCGACGTGTCGCCGCAGGACCGTTCCAGGCACACGTGGCGGGAAGCTGTGCAGCCAAGCGGTGCGAGCTGGCAAGTGGAGATGACGAGAAGGCCATCGTGGCAAGCGGTGGCGCCCCAAACGGTCGTTTTCTGCACTGTTTGGGCGACCGGACGGGCATTAAATGCCCTTGTCCCCTACCGTCATAGTTAGGTAGGATACGCTGTAGCAGTAGTTGTACCAACCCCTCTTTTTACATTTACCCCTGACTGCGTTGCCACCTGTCGGTGACCCCTTTAACCTATAAAAGGAGGCCCATGCGCAACGTAGAAGGGGTTCGACTCATTCGAAACTACAACACACTCACGCTCTCGAGCAAGAACAGAATATAACCACAAGGCAGCAGTAGGAGTTTTATCTCTCCGAAGAGCTCCGAAGCTGGGTAAAATCCCCCGCGTGCCTCGCCTCGATCTGCTCTTCGTGCACCCTCCGCTCCCTGCCGGACCGAGAAGGGGCCCTGCCCCATAGGTGTTCGTTTCCCACGACATCTTTGGCGCGCCAGGTAGGGGGCGTCGAGGTTGTGCGAACCTGATCCGGTGTTCGCGCGCGCTACATCATCATCTTCATCGACATGCCACCGAAGAAGAAGGCTTCGGAGGTGTTTGGTCCGTCTGCGTCGATTCCACCGCCACCGGAGCAAACGGGCGATGGAGTAGACGCCGGCGGAGGAACGGGCGCCGACGGGGGAACTCACATTGTCACCAGATCCAAGGACAAGGCCCCGCAAACTTCGGCGTCCGTGCATGCACCGCGTCCCTATCAGGAGGCGCGGGATCGACAATGCCATGGTGCTCCTAGCACCGTGCTCGCGTTAGAACAAGGCCAAGCTGGTGGATCGTGGGACGCTCAAGGCCGACATGCGCGTCAACATGTTGGCATGAGCGCGGCACGGTCGCCTGGACGAGATGTTGCTCCTTCTAACACTGTTAGAAGTTTGAGCATATCCCGCTCCTCGCGTCGTTCACCCCCGCCACCGAAAACCCCAGAAGAAGCGTTGGCTCGAGCCCAACTGCTTATAGACTACCCCCCAGCGCCGGACAAGATCGACGACTGGAGGATCACCATTCAGAGCCTCATCGGCTTCGCCAACGGCGACACTCCCTGGCAACCGAGCACTTCGAAGCCGTGGCAAGACGCCCAGGTGCAAGCCGGTGGCGACAAGACCGGTGGGGGTGCCACCACCGTGCACTCCCTGCCCCGAAGGCCGAGATCGCCGACTCGTCGGGCTAACCTCGACACCGATTCCACTGCGTCGTCGGACCCGCGAGCTCGTCGCGATCAGCGCCAAGTTCTCCAAGAACGACGACAAGAAGACGCTTGTACTCGCATCGAGCGTCGAAGAGAAGTGCGGCGTCAGTCAGACCAGCGTGCTGGGCCCACTGTCGATATGCATGCGCCAGGGGAACCAGGCAACTTGCCATACACGGCAGGTTGCCCTGCGTTCACTCGTGAGCTGTGGCAGGTCCAGTGGCCCAGTACCAAGAACTTCAAGCCAGATGTACCCGAGAAGTACGATGGCAGGATACATCCGTCGGAGTTCCTCAGCGTCTACACCATCACGGTGCAGGCTGCCGGGGGGCGCGATGAGAAGATCCTCGCCAACTACTTCCCGCTGGTGCTCAAGCCCAACGTCAGATCTTGGCTCATGCACTTGCCGGACAACTCCATCTCTTCATGGGCAGATCTGTGCCATCAGTTTGTCGGCGCCTTCACAGGCGGCCACAAGCCCCATGGCCAGGAGAGCGATCTTCATCTGCTCGCCCAGAAAGAAGGAGAACCCCTGCGCAAGTACATTCAAAGATTCAGCCAGGTGCAATGCAATATCCCAGACGTCCACCCTGCCGCGGTTATCAGCGCGTTCCATCAGAACGTGCGTAATTGCAGGATGAGGGAGGAGATGGCGATGTGCAAAATCAGAGATGTCAGCGAGCTCTATGCTCTGGCCGACAAATGCGCACGTGCTGAGGAGGGGAGGAAACTCCCCGGAGAGAACGCAGGAGCAGAAGGATCTGACAGCGAGGAAGCCGCCCCGGCAAAGAAGAACAAGAGGCGGAATAACAGATAGAGGAAAGCAAAAGATGTGCTAGTCGTTGAGCAGTCCGGCAACGGAGGCGGCGCCGAGAAGGCCAAAGCCAGTAACTCCGGCGAGGCTGTGGTGGCCGCCGACAAGCAGGACAGCTCCGGCAAGCAGTACTGCAAGATCCACCGCACCAAGGGCCATGATCTCCAGACTTGCAAGAAAGTTGAGCAGCTTGTTGAACTGCAGAAAGCTGAGTACGAGCGCCGCGACAAAGAGAAGGCCCAAGAAGGTGGAGGAGGATCCGGCAAGAAGCGTCCCGCCCGGGGAGGGCGCCGCGGCAAGGCCAAGCAGCGGCAAGGAGACAGACCTCCCCGCGGCCGCGACAAGGACGAGGACGAAGACGAAGATGAAGAGATGGATGAGGATGAGACCGACGAGCAGGAGTTTCAGAAAGCGACAGAGGTTTTGTGCGTCGACAGCGATGCTTCTCTGCATACTTCGCACCGCCAGCTCAAACAGTGGGTGCGGGAAGTTAATGCAGTAGAACCGTCAGTTGAATCGTGCAAGCCTCTGAAGTGGTCCGGCACGCTCATCATCTTTGATGTTGAGGATCACCCTGATCGCATAACTGCGGTCGGGTGCTTGCCGATGTTGGTTTCGCCAACTATCCGCAACCTCAAGGTCACAAAGATGCTGGTTGACGGCGGGGCTGGCTTGGATCTGATATCCTCTGCGGTGCTCAAGAAGCTCCAGATCCCCGACAGCGAGCTTGAAGAGACCCGCACTTTCCAGGGAATCAATCCGGGAAGGAGCAAGCCGAAGGGGAAGATCACACTGCCAGTGACATTTGGCAGCGAGCTGAACTTCAGGACAGAGAAGGTCACCTTTGACGTTGCTGATTTCCCATTGCCCTACAATGGGATACTTGGTTGTCCAGCGCTCGCCAAGTTCATGGCAGCCTCTCACTACGCCTACAATGTGCTCAAGATGCCCGGTCCGATAAGTGTCATTTCTATCCCTGGCGACAAGAAAGATGCCCTTATCTGTACCGACAAGATCTACCGGGAAGCAGCAGCCGCAGTAGAATGCAAACCACTTGCCACTGAAGCTCCCGGGGGAAGAAGAAGAGCAAGTCCGGCAAGAGCTCTGATGCTCACTCCGGCAAGCGCACCTCTTCGGAGTGCTGCGCTACCATCGAGGACGCACCATCGAGATCCACCGGCAAGTGTAAGAAGGCAAAGACAACTTCACCAGAGACCAAGAAAGTGGCCGCCAAGGAGGACGGCACTGGTGGTACCTTCACCATCAGTGTCACGCTTGACCCTAAATAGGAAAGTGCACTCGTTGCTTTCCTGCGGGCGAATGTCGACGTGTTTGCATGGCAACCGTCTGACATCCCCGGTGTTCCCAGGAAAGTGATTGAGCACCACCTTGCCGTCTGCCCTCACGCGCGGCCCGTCAAGCAGAGAGTCAGGAAACAAGCAGTGGAGCGACAAGAATTCATTTCAGAAGAGATCAAGAAATTGGAAGCAGCAGACCTTGTCCGAGGAGTGCTCCATCCCACGTGGTTAGCCAATCCTGTAGTCGTGCGCAAGGCGAACGGGAAATGGAGGCTTTGTATTGACTTCACTGATGTTAATAAAGCTTGTCCCAAGGATCCATTTCCCTTGCCGTGCATTGACCAGATTGTCGACTCCACGGCCGGATGTGATTTGCTTTCATTTCTTGATGCATACTCAGGATATCATCAGATCTTCATGGCAGAAGAGGATGAAGATAAAACCGCATTCATTACTCCATGTGGCACGTACTGCTTTGTACGGATGCCTTTCGGACTAAAGAATGCTGGTTCAACATTCGCAAGAGTAGTCAGCCATGCTTTTGAGCCACAGTTGCACAGAAATGTAGAAGCTTACATGGATGACATAGTGGTCAAGAGCAAGGACAAAGCAACTTTAATCCAAGATTTGGACGAGACCTTTGCAAATCTGCGCAAGATCGACCTCAAGTTGAACCCCGAGAAGTGCGTGTTTGGAGTCCCCTCCGGCAAGCTTCTCGGGTTCTTTGTATCTCAGCGGGGGATTGAAGCCAATCCCGACAAGATCAAGGCCATTGAGCGGATCGAAGCACCCAAGCGCGTCAAGGATGTGCGAAGGCTTGCCGGCTGCGTTGCTGGTCTCAGCAGGTTCATCTCTAAGTCTGCTGAGCGCGCCCTGCCATTTTTCAAAATTTTGAAAAAGGCAGGTCCAATGAAATGGACTCCGGAAGCGGAGGCTGCGCTGCAGGACCTGAAGAGATACCTGTCCTCCACTCCAATACTTGTCGCACCTAAGCCACAAGAGAAGTTGCTGCTATATCTAGCGGCAACCAATCAAGTGGTTAGTGCTGCGTTAGTAGCGGAAAGGGAGGCGGACGATGAGCCAGCAACGACGGCAAGTGAATCCAGCGACAAGCAGGGGGGCTTCCCCGACAAGCTCTGGTCCCGACAAGGACAGATTTGTGCAGCCACAGGAAGAGAAACAAAAGAAGATGGTGCAGCGCCCAGTTTATTTTGTCAGTTCCCTTCTGCAGGGGGCTAGATCAAGGTACTCTGGTGTGTAGAAGTTGCTTTTCGGCCTTCTCATGGCCTCGAGGAAGCTGCGCCATTACTTTCAAGCACATGACATCACAGTTGTCACTCGCTTTCCGTTGAAGAGGATATTGCAGAACCCGGAAGCAGCAGGCAGGATCGTCGAGTGGGCACTGGAATTGTCAAGCTTTGGCCTCAAGTTTGAGAGTACTTCAACTATCCAGAGCCGAGCATTGGTAGAATTTATAGCAGAATGGACGCCAACACCTGATGAAGAAACTCCAGAGACGAGCATCCCCGTCAAGGAAGCAAGCAAAGAGTGGATCATGTACTTTGATGGTGCCTTTTCGCTGCAAGGCGCCGGTGCGGGTGTGTTAATTGTCGCACCCACCGGAGAGCACCTCAAGTACGTGGTCCAGATGCACTTTCCCAAGGAGCAAGCCACGAACAATACTTATGAAGGCTTGCTTGCCGGACTCAGGATCGCTGCAGACCTTGGGATCAAGAAGCTCATTGTCAGGGGTGACTCACAGCTTGTCGTCCGCCAAGTGAACAAAGATTATCAGAGTCCATTGATGGAAGCTTACATTGATGAAGTGAGAAAGTTGGAAGAGCATTTTGACGGCCTGCAGATGGAACATGTTCCAAGAGCCCAGAACGATGTTGCCGATGGCCTATCAAAATGCGCTGCACTAAAGTTACCTGTGGAACCAGGGATCTTTGTGCTCAGACTGACTCAATCAATTAGACAGAGCAAGAAGAGGAAGTTGGTTACTGGTGACTACTTTCCGGGAGAGCTCCCCGAAGCCGCCGCCAAGAAGGTCCCCAAAATCAACACAAAGAGTGCTGAGGGGCAGTCTGCTCCGACAAGCCCTAGGGTTTGTTTCGTTGAAGCAGACGCCCCCGACAAGTTTTGCTCCGGCAACCTTGCCGAGGAACATCACACTCCGGCTAAACCACAGATCCTTGCCGTGGAAGCAGATGTTCCCACAGCAGCATTTGCGCCTTTAGTCCTTGTCGTCGAGCCACAAGCTCCGGCATGGGCGCGGCAGATCGTCCGTTTCCTTCAAACAGGAGAACTTCCCGAAGAGCAAGAAGAGGCGGAGAGAGTAGCCCGGCAATCAAGTATGTACCAGTTTGTCGATGACATACTGTACAGAAGAAGATTCAACGGAGTGAAATTGAAGTGCATTCCTCGGGAAGAAGGACAGGAGCTGTTGGCGGAGATACATGGAGGCATATGTGGTCACCACATTGGCGCAAGAGCACTTGCCAGCAAAGCCTTCTGGCAAGGTTTCTTTTGGCCAACAGCCCTCCAGGATGCAACTGCACAAGTAACCAAATGTGAAGCGTGTCAGTTCCACTCCAAGCAGATACATCAACCAGCTCAAGCTCTCCAGACGATCCCTTTATCCTGGCCATTTTCGGTCTGGGGGCTCGACATCCTCGGCCCCTTTCCCCGAGCTGTCGGGGGCTTTGAGTACTTGTACGTGGCAATCGACAAGTTCACAAAGTGGCCGGAAGTGGAAGCAGTGAGGAAGGTGACAGCACAGTCAGCAGTCAAGTTCTTCAGGTTGATTGTTTGCCGTTTCGGAGTCCCTAGCAGGATCATCACCGACAATGGCACACAATTCATGAGCCGCATCTTCACACAGTACGTCCAAGATCTTGGCGCCAAGATCTGCTTCGCTTCTGTTGCTCACCCGAGAAGCAACGGTCAAGCGGAGAGGGCGAACACTGAAGTGCTGCGCGGGCCCAAGACCAGGACTTTCGACAGGCTGCACAAGTGCGGAAGGAACTGGATCGAGGAGCTGCCGGTGGTTCTTTGGTCGATCAGGACGACGCGAAATCGAGCCACTGGCCAGACACCTTTTGCTCTAGTCTATGGAGCAGAAGCCGTTCTCCCCACGGAACTCGTATATGGATCGCCTCGAGTGCTCGCTTATGATGAGCTTGAGCAAGAGCAGCTGCGACAAGATGACGCGCTGCTCCTTGAGGAAGATCATCTTCAGGCTGCTGTACGAGCTGCTCGCTACCGGCAAGCTTTGCGCCGCTACCATAGCCGCAAAGTTAATGCCAGAAGTTTCGAGGAAGGCGACCTTGTTCTTCGGCGCGTTCAATCCGCCAAGAATTCCAACAAGTTGACACCAAAGTGGGAAGGCCCTTACCGGGTGAAACGAGTCACTAGGCCTGGCGCTGTCCGCCTTGAGACCAAAGATGGCTTTTCGGTGAGCAACTCCTGGAACATAGAGCATCTTCGTAAGTTTTACCCATAAGGCGCGGTTGCCGGTGCCTGCTGTCCCGGCAACCACCTTTTGTACAAGCCTTGCCGCTGTTGCATGTAACCCTTTGTACAAAGCCGGGCGCAGATCCCGCGCATAAATAAAGATCATATGCTCTACAAATGTTGTCAAATTTCATGCCTTTTTCTTTTTGCATGTATTATCTGACACTTTATGCAGCACTCACCACCGGTAAGAAATAACGAGCCTTAAGGCTCCATATCTTTATTTTCTCTTCTTTCTTTTTCTCAAAAAGAAGGTTCCTTCGCCCACAAGTTCACCGGGGGGGGGGGGAGGAGAAGATAATGGCGTGGACCAGGCGTCATTCAAAGAATTATAGCCTTGCCGGGACGCAGACGACAGAAAAGCTAAGTTGCCAAAGTTTGAGCACAATCAGTTTTAAATTTTTTAAGTTATCTTCCTTGAACGACTATGCTTTGTATGGAAAACCTGTGCGCGGAGGAACCAACTCGGGGCTAGTTGCGCCCTTACTTTGTTTCGAGTCCGCTCAACAATGTAAGTGTGCTGCGACTAGTTCCGACAAGGTTTCTTGCCGGAGGCAACACCGCCAGCAGGCTGCTGATGTTCCGCACTCAGTGCTCGCGGCAAGGGTGCCTGCGCCGGCAAGTTCCCTGAAAGCGTAGGGTAAAAACATACAAGGGAGCGAATCAAGTAAAGGAAATAACATAGAAAATACTACCCAGAATAAAGTTATATTACAGAAATGACTTGCCGCACTCTAATAGATTGTTCCTGCGACATGTATGACAGCGGCAAGAAAAAGGAGAAAAACACGCGGCCTAATCTACGCGGTCGCTGTCGACCCTCCTGACTTCATTCACCTTGTCCACAATGGGTGCGACAAGGGCCTTGAGTTCTTCAAGATCAGCACCCACCGGCAGCTTCTTGAGGACGTTGGTGAGGTTAAGGCCCGAATTGCGGAAGAGCACATTCACCAATACCTTCTCCAGGACTCTGGCACAGATGGCGCGTGACTCGTCAGCCAGCTGCTTTGGGATCCTTTCCCGGAGTTGCTGGAGAGCCGTCACCACGCCCTTGAAGAACAGAGTAAGCTTGGCGCTGGGCTGGAGGTTCTCGTCGGAGGAGTACCCGAAGCCCGCCAAGTCTAGTTGCGCCAGCTCCTCGTCGATGGTTGCAGCGATGTTGACGAGGCCCTCCGTCCAGAGCTCCACCGTAGCCCTGAAGGTGTTTTGAGTCTCGGTGGCCCTCGTTAGCAGCTCCTCGTTGCCCTTGATCTCTTTCTTCAAGTCATCCTCTCGCTTCTTGGCGCCGTCCAGCGTCTTAGTCAGCGTGACCAGCTTCAGCTCTAAATCAGCATTTGACTCCTTTGTGGCATTCAGTTCCTTGACCTTATCGGCGAGTTGAACTTGCAGATCGCCATGAGCAAGGGCATCCTTCTCGCGTTCGCGCTGGAGTGCGGCAAGCTCCTCATCCTTCCCTTTCAGATCAGCCTCCAGCTGCGTCATCTTCACCTCCAATTCCTTCTTGGTGGTCTCGGCAGCTGCGGCAGCGTCCTTCGCTTCCTTGAGCGCCCCGCCAAGTGATTGCTCGCGTGCGGCGAGCTCCTCCTCGTAGCTGTCCAGATTGACTTTCCGCTGCGTCAGTTCACCTTCCCGGGTGGACAGCTCTTCAGCGGCAAGCCTCTGTTGCTCCTCAGCTTCTGCCTTCTCAAGGATGAAGGCCTTCTGCGCCTCGACAAGCTGCGCCCTCTCCTCCGCAATGGACCAGAGGGCCTCTTGGTTGCGGCTCTAGAGCTCCTCCGCATGCTTCTCTATGTCAACTCCCGCCTGCGCGACAAGCGCCTCCCGGGACTCCAGCTTCGCTTGTCGGGCGCGGTAGAGTGACACCAACTTCCGGAGCAGCTGCTCCTCCTCGGACTCGCTGCCGCTGCTGCTTGGTGTGTCAACCACTGTCAGCCCATGTCGTGGGAAACGAGAACCTATGGGGCAGGGCCCCTTCTCGGTCCGGCAGGGAGCGGAGGGCGCACGAAGAGCAGATCAAGGCCAAGCACACAAGGGATTTTACCCAGCTTCGGAGCTCTCCGGAGAGATAAAACTCCTACTGCTGCTTTGTGTTTATATTCTTGTTCTTGCTTGAGAGCGTGAGTGTGTTGTAGTTTCGAATGAGTCGAACCCCTTCTACGTGCGCATGGGCCTCCTTTTTATAGGCTAAAGGGGTCACCGACAGGTGGCAACGCAGAGAGGGGTAAAAAAGTAAAAAGAGAGGTTGGTACAACCGCTATCAACAGTGCCCCCTACCTAACTCTGACGGCAGGGGACAAGGGCATTTAATGCCCGTCCAGTCGCCCAAACAGTGCAAGAAACGACCGTTAGGGGCGCCACCGATCGCCACGATGGCCTTATCATCATGTCCACTCGCCACCTCGCACTGCTTGGCTGCACAGCTACTCGCCACGTGCACCAGGAACGATCCTGCGGCGACACGTCGTCGGTTGCGCTGGAGCGTGGGCGCAAAGTGGTGGCTTCACCGCGGCAAGCGCCTTGCCGCGGTCGCTGTCCTGTCGCACCTGCAAGCTTGTCGCTCGCTGGGTCTTGCCGGGAGACGCGACGCGTCTCGGCAAGTCTCTTGAAAATGCCTTGGTTGGTCTTCCCGGCAAGCTCCTCTTGCAGGGGCCTTTTCCTTCCCGGCAAGCTCCTCTTGTCGGGGCCTTGTCTTCTCAATTAAACACTTTGTTCTTGAATGGCATCAAATAGGAATGACAGAGGATCTTGGTGGACGCCCGGCAAGCCTTGCCGCGGGACGCTGCGACTGTCCGTGCACAAGTTCGGGGCACTAAGGTACCCCTACTTTAGTGCACCGACAGGAGCCCCTGGGCCTGGGCCATACACGGTGCCGAGCGCTGTTGGGCCAGGCCCAAAACAGGGCACGGGCACGCGCGGCCTGGGTCCAAACCAAATCTGACTCCGTATCCGCCGCGCTCTCTCGTAACGGCACGCGTCAATCGCGGCGTCGTGGGAGAGATCGTGGGCAATTCTTTAATTAGGAAAGGCGTAACGTTCGCCTCCCCTGATTATAAGCAGAGGAAGCAGGGCTGTTTCCCCCCACCTTCGCCACTTGCAGTTTCTTCCTCCGAAAGCTCCGCCGCTCCCCTCCGCTTCCCAAGCCGAAAGAGAGCAGCGCTCCGCCGTCCGTCGCCGCCGTCGCCCCCAACGCTTCCGCGCCCCCCCCCCCCCCCCCCCCCCGCCGCTTCCGCCATGGCTCCGAAGACCGGCAAGAGCACGAAGTCGGCCGAGGCGTTGCGGCTTGAGACGCTGCGCAAGGAGCGAGTGCTTTTCCCCCCCGAACTTACCCCGAAGGCGCTGCGGGAGGAGCTCTACCTCTTCTGGTCGACGGAGACGCGGGCGCATCCGCGCACGCCGGTGCTCTCCGCCGAAGCTTCTACTTCGAAGCGGTGCCCAAAAGGGTACCATTTCTTTCCAGTGTTCTTCTACTGCAGGCTCTGCCCACCTTTTTCTGATTTCTTCTGTGATATCATGTGATAGAGGCAAAGGTGTCCCGTCTTTCGATGAGATGATGGATATCGCTTTGGTGGAAGTCGACTTTGACGATCCGACTACGAACGTGCGAGGACGTCGCGCCTTAGCAATCGCTAAACCAACTCCGAGAGGTTATTGACCACGCCGGAGCACGATCAACCTGACCACGAGGGTCTGTTTCCTGCGAGCAAACAAAGAACAAGCAAGAAACTAAGATTGCAATCTGGATATTGCGAATATAAGATGAAAGCTTTATTGATCAAGGTGGGGTTCTGTGACGCCTTTGTCTGGTCGTTGAACACAAACGAAGTACGCGAAGTTGCAGCTATGGCGAACTTTTAATCTAAACAAAACCCAAAGTCTAAACGGTGCCCTAAGGGCTGTATATATGGAGGAAGAGAGGGGAATTTCGTGGCCCTTGGTGGAGGGGTCCGAAATCAACCCTATCTCTTGTTTCCCCACACATACGGACTCTAAAAATAGCCTATACTTATGTATTTGGAAATTACATGAGCCTGGCCCAATAAAAAGGTGACGCAGCACCTATAATAGCCTCTGGATGAAATTTATGAAGTGGCATCTTGTATATTTCGTCCAAGGCTTCATGCACTCTTATGGTGGCTTCAAAGTCCTGAAATCATCACTTGTAACTCCGTTCTGGTTCCCCTTGCGCATGGCATCATCTCCATGCTTGCCCTTGCTCCAATGTCCATCCTTCTCCAAGCTAGGCCCTTCATTTGTAAGCAAAACAAATGTATCCAATTTAGGCAGCATCATATTCTCATGAACATTAGAATCATTACCAAGAAACGAAAGTACCTGATAATTTAATTGGCGTGCGCGAGCTCTAGTAATTGGTCCAGTATATGTAGCTGTAGGGGCTGTGGGTGTAACAATGGTATTGATGTCCTCATCATCCTCCCCTTCTTGAAATGAAGTCGTCCTCGACGGAAGCTCATCTTCCTCACCCAAATAAGGCTTCAAATCTGCAATGTTAAAAGTGGGACTAACCCCAAAATCTGCAGGCAGCTCAAGTTTATATGCATTATCATTTACTTTCTCCAACACCTTAAAGGGACCAGCAGCACGTGGCATTAGCTTTGATTTGCGCAAATCAGGAAATCTATCCTTACGCAAATGTAACCAAACAAGATCTCCAGGTGCAAACACAACATGTTTTCTACCCTTATCTCCAGCAAGTTTATATTTAGCATTCATACGCTCAATGTTTTCCTTAGTTAACTCATGCATTTTTAAAATCAATTCAGCACGTTGTTTAGCATCAAAATTAACCTTCTCCGAAGATGGAAGAGGCAACAAATCAATAGGTGCACGAGGTAGGAAACCATACACAACTTCAAAAGGGCACATCTTAGTAGTAGAATGCAATGAACGATTATAAGCAAATTCAATATGAGGCAAGCATTCCTCCCACATTTTCTTATTATTCTTCAAAACAGCTCTAAGCATAGTAGACAATGTTCTATTGACTACTTCAGTTTGTCCATCAGTTTGGGGGTGACAAGTAGTACTAAAAAGCAGTTTAGTCCCCAACTTAGCCCATAAACATCTCCAAAAGTGGCTAAGAAATTTAGTATCACGATCTGAAACAATAGTATTTGGCACACCATGCAAGCGAATAATTTCACGAAAGAACAAATCAGCAACATTAACAGCATCATCGCTTTTATGACATGGTATAAAGTGTGCCATTTTCGAGAATCTATCCACGACAACAAATATGCTATCCCTCCCCTTCTTTGTTCGAGGTAAACCTAAAACAAAGTCCATAGATATTTCCTCCCAAGGAACACTAGGTACAGGCAAAGGCATATATAAACCATGAGGATTGAGTCGTGACTTAGCTTTTTGACATGTAGTGCAGCGAGCAATAAAACGCTCAACATCCCGTCTCATCTTTGGCCAAAAGAAATGTGTAGCAAGTACGTCCTCCGTCTTCTTCACGCCAAAGTGTCCCATTAATCCTCCTCCATGCGCCTCCTGCAACAACAAAAGACGAACGGAGCTAGCTGGAATGCATAGCTTGTTAGCACGAAACACAAATCCATCGTTAACGACAAACTTGTTCCACATTCTTCCTTCTTTACAATTCTGCATTACATCTTTAAAATCAGCATCATGCACATATTGATCTTTGATGGTCTCCAAACCAAATATTTTGAAGTCAAGTTGTGAAAGCATAGTATAGCGACGAGACAATGCATCAGCAATAACATTTTCTTTTCCCTTCTTGTGTTTAATGACATAAGGGAAAGTCTCAATAAATTCAACCCATTTAGCATGTCTACGATTCAGTTTAGCTTGACTTTTAATATGTTTCAAAGATTCATGATCAGAATGTATATCAAATTCTTTGGGCCATAAATAATGTTGCCATGTTTCTAAAGTCCGAACAAGAGCATATAATTCTTTATCGTAAGTAGAATAATTCAGACTAGGCCCACTCAATTTTTCAGAAAAGTATGCAACAGGTTTGCCATCTTGTAATAACACACCACCTAATCCAATTCCACTAGCATCACATTCAAGCTCAAAAGTCTTATTAAAATCAGGAAGTTGGAGTAAAGGAGCATGTGTCAACTTATCTTTCAATACCGTGAAGGCTTCTTCCTGTGCGGTACCCCACAGAAAAGGCACATCTTTCTTTGTAAGCTCATTGAGAGGTGCAGCAATGGTGCTGAAATCTCTCACAAAACGCCTATAGAATCCAGCGAGGCCAAGGAAACTCCTCACTTGTGTGACCGTTTTGGGCTGCGGCCAACTCTCAATAGCATCAATCTTGGCTTTATCAACTTCAATTCCCTGTGGAGTAACAACATAGCCAAGAAAAGATACTCGGTCGGTGCAAAAGGTGCACTTTCCAAGGTTACCAAACAAACATGCATCACGTAGAGCAATAAAAACAGCACGTAAATGTTCCAAATGTTCCTCCAAAGATTTGCTATAAATCAATATGTCATCAAAGTAAACTACCACAAATCGTCCAATGAAAGCACGTAAAACTTCGTTCATTAACCTCATGAAAGTACTAGGTGCATTAGTTAACCCAAAAGGCATGACTAACCACTCATATAATCCAAACTTAGTTTTAAATGTTGTTTTCCATTCATCTCCCAATTTCATACGAATTTGATGGTATCCACTACGCAAATCAACTTTGGAGAATATTGTAGAGCCACTCAATTCATCAAGCATATCATCTAGCCTAGGAATAGGATGACGATAACGAATAGTAATATTATTAATGCCTCTACAATCAACGCACATACGTGATGTACCATCCTTTTTCGGCACTAGAATAATAGGAACAGCACAAGGACTAAGGGATTCGCGTATATAACCTTTGTCGAGAAGCTCTTGTACTTGACGCATAATCTCCTTCGTCTCCTCTGGATTGGTACGGTATGGTGCACGGTTTGGCAGTGAAGCACCGGGAATTAAGTCAATCTGATGCTCAATCCCTCGAATAGGCGGTAATCCCGGTGGCACGTCTTGTGGAAAGACGTCAGCGAACTCCTGCAAAATGTTAGTGATAGCAGGAGGCAAAGAGGAAGGCACGTCCTCGAATGAAAATAATGCCTCTTTGCACACAAAAGCATAGCAAACAGATTTGCTAAAATCTAGATCATCAATATCAGATTTGGTGGCAAGTAAACATGCACTTTTCAATTTAGTTTCAGAAGCAACACTAGATTGTTTATTATTATTAGGCTGCATTTGTTGCTCAAATTCTTTTGCCACAATTTGATTTTTACTCTTAGTTTTCTCCTGTTTTGCTTTATTAGCTCTATTAATATCATCTTTCAAAATGGAATCAGGAGTCATAGGAAGCAAAGTAATATTTTTATCCTTATGAACAAGAGTATATTGATTGTTTCTACCATGGTGAATAGAATTTTTATCAAATTGCCATGGTCTACCAAGTAATATGGAACATGCTTGCATAGGTACCACATCACAATCAACATAATCAGCATATGTAGAGATACTAAAATGTACACGAACAGTACGTGTTACCTTAACCTTGCCGCTGTTGTTGAACCATTGGATGTAGTAAGGATGTGGATGTGGTCTTGTGGTGAGAGATAGCTTCTCCACCATCTCCATGCTAGCCAAGTTGTTGCAACTACCTCCGTCTATGATGACGCGCACAGAACGTTCCTTCACAACTCCCTTGGTATGGAACAAATTGTGCCTCTGATTTTGCTCAGCTTGTGTGACCTGCATACTCAAAACACGTTGAGCAACTAAACATTCATACCTGTCAGCGTCTTCAGGAGCCATGTATTGCGTCTCATGATCAGAATCATCTCCACCATGTTCTTCACGTGTAATAAGAGCCAAAGTCTCCTCATCATAGTCACTAGCGGACTCATATCCACCATCCTCAGTAGCAATCATCACACGCTGAGATTTGCATTCTCTCGCAAAATGTCCTCTTCCCTTACAACGATGACAAATAATATCACTTGTGTGCCCTGTTGACGCCATGGAAGAAGAAGAGCTCTGTGCAGGCCCGGCAGGTGTGCTCTTGGCAGATAGTGGTGGTTGAGCCTGCTTTCTTGTATCACGGTTGGAGGTGGCACCTGAAGGAGGTGATGGTGCAGTGGAAGTAGATGATGCACGTGGTGTCCATGATGAAGGTCGACCTGCAGAAAAGTTAGTGCGCACCAATGCCTGTCGATCCTGCACTTCACATTCAGCTTTACAAGCAAGATGGAATAAACGAGTGATATTATTATAATCCTTATAGTCTAGAATGGTCTGAATATCTCTATTTAATCCACCTAGAAAACGTGCAAGCATAGCTTCATTCTCCTCAACAATACCACATCTAATCAAGCCAGTTTGTAATTCCTGATAATATTCTTCTACAGAATTTTTTCCTTGTCTTAAGCGCTGCAATTTTTGAAGTAATTCACGTTGATAATATGGTGGAACCCAACGAGTACGCATAGCAGTTTTCAAAGCAGCCCAAGTAGCTGGAACAGGATATAATCTACAATGTTCAGACCACCAAACACATGCAAAGCTAGTGAAAGCACAAACAGCAGCAGGAACACGTCTCTCCTCAGGATATTGTAAACATGTAAATCGTTGTTCAGTTTCTAACTCCCAAGTAAGATATATATCAGGAACATATCTACCCTCAAATGGTGGAATATTCAATTTCAGTTTAGGGAGATGGTCATGATCTCGTACCTGAGGGGGAGCCCTAACATTGCCATTATTTGCATGTGGACGACCTGGTGGTTGTGGTGCTGGTGGTTGCACGTAGTTCTGATGTTGATCAACCTCATCCTCGTAATCTCCCACATAATCATCCTCCTCGGTACCAGCAGCAGTAGTAGCAGGAGCCAAAGAAGCACCAACAGCAGTAGCAGCGGCACCAGAATTTTGTCCTAGCTCAATAGGAACACGCTGAGCTCGTCCATACTGATTCGGAAGGGGCCGTAGTTGTTGTCGTTGCAGAGGTGCGATAGGTGCAGCCGGCGGTGGTTGTGGAAAACGCGCGAGCAATTCATCAAACTTGCTATCAAGCTTTGTTTCAAATGTCTTCTCAATGCCATCTATCTTCTCCATGGCCTCGTCAAATCTGTTTAGCACATCTTGCACCTGTCCACTCATCAGTTGCTGAAATTTATCATGTAGCTGTTTGTTCGTCAGGTTCTCCCAATCAGTCTCATCGGCTTGTGATCCTACCATGGTTAGCAGCAAATAGAAACACAGAAGAATATGATCCTACAGAGTACTAAGAAGTGGTGGTGGTGTATCACAAACCCGTCAAGCAAATCTCAAATTCTTACCAGTTCTTACCCAGCAGCAGGCGGTGATCGGCAACCGTTGTAGTCAAAACTCTCAAAGCTTGGATAGAGCGATTACCAGGGAGAGTCCAACGCACGACGTAGATGTATGTGGAGCTAGGAAGGCTTATAATATGGTAGCAAAAAGGGTCAGCAATAATCAATTCAGAGATGCAAAGTTGAATAAACGCTCAACGACGGTACTGTGCTGGTCCTAGGCTAGACCGTGCTAGAGACGCGAGCCTAGAACACTAACAAAATCACGGCGCTGCACGTAAACAAGGGAAAAGCACACTCTGGATTTTTTTTCGCTCTTTTTTTTTGCGCTCTTTTTTTTTTGCGCTGCTCTTTTTTTTTGCGAAAAATCACTATAATGGCGAGTGTCTCAAAACTCTTCCTAGGTCAAACTGACAGAATGGGCACAAAATTTTTTCGACCAATTTTTTTTTTCGTTTTTTTGACTGCCCGGACCCAAAAACTGGAAACGGGTCAAAAAAACCTTCCTATAATGGCACCTGTCTCAGAACACTCAGAAACACCTAAAAATAGGATAGCCAGAAAATTTTTCGAAAAATGCATTTTCGAAAAATTTTGGGCCTAAACGGAGCGTGGTTTCCGGACTCTTTTTTTCCCGAAACCTACTCCGGCAAGGAAACACGAATCGGAAACTAGATGGATCCTGAAAACAAACCTAATAAGCAAGGAACTCGGATTGGTGGTGGATATATGGTGGTGGTATATGGCAGCGGTGGTGGTAGCGGTGGTAGTATATGGATATGGATCGGTGGTGGTATATGGACACGGATTGGTGGTGGTATATGGATACGGATTCGGAGCGGTGGTGGTAGATGGCAGGGGCGATGATGATGGTGCGGCGGCGGCGTGACAACTTATGACCAGAACTCGAAACTCTAAAAGACTAGACTCTAAGACCAGCAACTAGACCGACGATGCAACCGCAAATGACTACCTACGGGTTTCATCTTCTTGACTTCACTCCCAACGCCGTTCTGACAATGGCAGTTTTCGCACATCTCTGCGAGAACTTCGTTGGTATCCACCCAAATGTTGCTCTTTTTTGCCACTATTTCATCCCCGAGCCGAGAAAGGAGAGCCCTTAGCTGGCGGGGTCGCCTGGATCTCACGAGTCGGCATGAAGGAGGTGTATCTGGAGGGGGAGCTCCGCAGCAAATGGGACGAGTGGAGGGCGGAGTGGTGTTGGATTGTTGACGCCAACCCGCAGCTATTCACCAACTTGCACCAGACCTGGGTAGTGCGCGGCAGCGACTGGAGCGCTCTGTCGCCGGACGACGCCAAGCTGAAGATCGCCACCACCCGAATCCTGCGGCTCAGGCTTGCCGGGCTCACAGCAGGGGCCGTTGGCGCGGATTTCCTTCGCCGTCGCATCGCCCCTCTGCAGGAAAGGAGGAGGCCTGCCTGGCTGTTTGGCGGCCCAGCGGATATCATGAGGCTGCGTCCAGGCCTCAACTTCAACTTCACGGTTCTGGAGCTTGACGGGATGCTCAAAGAGCTATTCAAGCACGACGCTCACCACCCGGAGTGGTTCAGGTTGCCACAGGGCGTCATCCCGCTGTGCAACAACTCCAGTCTTGATCGCATCCGTGCAATGATGCCGGAGTGCGACTCGCATGGGGTTATCCCGACTTGGAAGGAGCCCGCTGACGACGTCGTGCGGCAATTCTTCGACAGCCTGGTGGAAGTAGCAGTCCGCGCCGACGAGCAAAGGCTCCTCACCCGCGACACCACCGACGACGAGATGCGGTACATCGCCACCAGGGCCGAAGAGGCGGCGGCAGCCGCCGCCGCAGGCAAATTTGGCTTCACGTTAGAGGAGGCAGAGGCGGCCGAGGCGGCAAGCCTTGCCGACCGGGAGGACCTTGCCGGAGGGGTCGTTGGCGAGGGGGAGCCCGAAGCCGAAGCGAGCGAGTCCGCCGAGCGCGCGAGCGGCCAGCCGTCTTTGAGCAGCTTGCCGCGGGCGGAGCCCCCAGCACAGCCCCAATTTCAACCAAGAAGGCGCCTCCATCGAGTTGGAGATATAGCAGGGCGGCAGGCAGGCCAACAGCCACAACGCTGTGGGACACGCTCCACCGCGGCAAGTACCGTTGCCGCGGGAGCATCTCAGGCCGTGCCGGCAACTGAGGCGGGGTCTTCCCGGGCCGCCACGCCCGATCCTGCCGCAGCTCCCGGCAAACGTCCAAGGGAGCCTACTCCTCCGCCTCACTGCGCAGAAAGGGTACCAGACTTCGACCTCTCTGCGCTGAGCTCCGACAAGGAGGAAGAAGAGGAGGAGGAGTAAGGCTTTCTCCTCGCTGTACTTGTATTTCTTCGATCTTTGTTGTTTTTTGTCTTGCATCTGATCTGCTTCCCTCCGAATCCCTGTTCCATTTCAGGACTCTGGCCGAGAGAGCGGCGAAGAGGGCCAAGGTCCCCGTGGTTGTCATCGAGGATGATCCTGCTGTGATGGCAGAAGACACGTCCGAGACCACCTTGACGGACCCGATTCCTTCTCCTCGCAGCAGCCCCCAGCACAGCCCCCAGTGTAAGTGTTTGGTTCACTTCCTATTGTGGGGTGCGTATGGGTGCTTTTCCTTTTGCTGACATCTTGATTGTTGATGTATTTGTGTAGGAGCAGAACAGGCCCATCAGGAGCAACCAGAAGCCGCCCCGGAGGTGCTGTCTGCTTCGACTACGCCGCCAAGGGGCGATTCCCCGACAAGGGAGCGCTCCCCGGCAAGGGACGGAACCAGTGAGCCTTCGGTGGTGGAGCCCATGGTCACAGAGCCTAGCACAGGTAACCCTTCTTGTCGGAAATCTTCCCTTGGGTTCTTCTTCTGATCTTCTTTTTGGATCTTTGCTTGACTTTTCCTTCCTCTTCCTGTTCTCAGATCCCCCTCTCACAGACTCGATGGAGACTGAGGCCACCGGCGAGGAAGACACCCGTGGCAACACTGAAGACGCCACCGCTGACGAGGAAGAGGCCGGCGCTGATGAACCCACCGACGAAGAAGCCGCCAGGGCCGCTGGCGCAGGAGCTGGCGAGGGGTCCGGCGATCGCACTGACGACCTGGAGGGCGCAGGAGCGCAAGGCCCTACACCGACCGCTGACCCCTCCGCCGCTGATGCAGCGCCGGGCTCCGAGGAGCCCCAGCCCGGCGCCTACTTGAAGGCCGGCGAGGGTGTCTACATCAAGCTTCCCTGGGCGTCGAGCTCCAGGGCGCCGGTCGAAGGAGAGGAGTTTGACGGGGAGGTGCTTGCCTCCGCTGGGCTGGCGGTGGTTGACGCACCAAGCAGCAGCGGTGGCGAGTCCGAAGAGGAGCAGTTGCTCCGGAAGTTAGTGTCACTTTACCGCGCCCGGCAAGCGAAGCTGGAGTCCCTGGAAGCGCTTGTCGCGCAAGCGGGAGTTGACATAGAGAAGCATGCGGAGGAGCTCAAGAGCCGCAACCAGGAGGCCCTCCGATCCATTGCGGAGGAGAGGGCGCAACTTGTCGAGGCGAAGAAGGCGTTCATCCTGGAAAAGGATGAAGCCAAGGAGCAGCAGAGGCTCGCCACCGAGGAGCTGTCCAGGCGAGAAGGTGAGCTGACGCAGAAGAAGGTTAATCTGGACAGCCACGAGGAGGAGCTCGATGCACGGGAGCAATCACCTGGCGGGGCACTCAAGGAGGCGAAGGAAGCCACCGCAGCTGCTGAGGCCGCCAAGAAGGAACTGGAAGTGAAGGTGACGCAGCTGGAGGCGGACATGAAAGGGAAGAATGAAGAGCTTGCCGCACTCCAGCGCGAATGCGAGAAAGATGCACTTGCCCATGGCGATCTGCAAGGTCAACTCGCCGACGAGGTCAAGGAACTGAACGCCGTCAAGGACTCAAGCGTTGATCTGGAGCTGAAGCTGGCCACCTTGACGGAGACGCTGGATGGTGCCAAGAGGCGGGAAGATGAATTGAAGAAAGAGATCAAGGGCAACGAGGAGCTGCTGACGAGGGCCGCTGAGACTCAAAACAACTTCAGGGCTACGGTGGAGCTCTGGACGGAGGGCCTCGTCAACATCGCTGCAACCATCGACGAGGAGCTGGCGCAGCTGGACTTGGCGGGCTTCGGGTACTCCACCGACGAGAACCTCCAGCCCAGCGTCAAGCTTACTTTGTTCTTCAAGGGTGTGGCGACGGCTCTCCAGCAGCTCCGGGAAAGGATCCCAAAGAAGTTGGCTGACGAGTCGCGCGCAATCTGCGCCAAGGTCTTGGAGAAGGTATTGGTGAAGATACTCTTCCGCAACCCGGGCCTCGACCTCACCCGCGTCCTCAAGAAGCTGCCGGCGGGTGCTGATCTTGAAGAGCTCAAAGCCATTGTCGCACCCATCGTGGACAAGGTCAATGAAGTCAAGAGGGTCGACGGCGATCGTGTAGATTAGGCTGCCCTTTTCCTCCTTTTTCTTGCCGCTGCTAGATATGTCATAGGAACAATCCATTAGAGCGCGGCAAGTTATTTATTGTAATATAACTTTATTCTGGGCAATGCTCGCTATGTTATTTCCTTTGCTTGATTCCATCCCTTGTATGTTTTTACCCTACGCTTTTAGGGAACTTGCCGGCGCAAGCACACTTGCCGCGAGCGCTGAGTGCGGAACATCGGCAGCCTGCTAGCGATGATGCCTCCGGCAAGAAACCTTGTCGGGACTAGTCGCACCACACTTTCATTGTTGAGCGGACTCGAAACAAAGTAAGGGCGCAACTAGCCATGAGCCGGTTCCTCCGCGCACAGGTTTTCCATACAAAGCACGGTCGTTCAAGGAATATAACTTAAGGATTTTAAAACTGATTATCCTCAAACTTTGGTAACTTAGCTTTTCTGTCGTCCGCGTCCCGGCAAGGCTATACTTCTTTGAACGACGCCTGGTCCACACCTTTATCCTCTCCTCCCCCCCTGGTGAACTTGTGGGCGAAGGAACCTTCTTTTTGAGGAAAAGAAAGAAGAGAAAATAATGATATGGAGCCTTAGGGCTCGTTATTGCTTACCGAGGGCAAGTGCTGCACAAAGTGTCAGATAATGCATGCAAAAAGAAAGAAAGCATGAAATTTGACAACATGTGTTGAGCATACGATCTTTATTTATGCACGGGATCTGCGCCCGGCTTTGTACAAAGGGTTACATGCAACAGCGGCAAGGCTTGTACAAAAGGTGGTCGTCAGAACAGCAGGTTCCGGCAACCGCGCCTTATGGGTAAAACTTACGAAGATGCTCTATGTTCCAGGAATTGCTCACCGGAAAGCCATCTTCGGTCTCAAGGCGGACAGCGCCGGGCCTAGTGACTCGCTTCACCCGATAAGGGCCTTCCAACTTTGGCGTCAACTTGTTGGAATTCTTGGCGGATTGAACGCGCCGAAGAACAAGGTCGCCTTCCTCGAAGCTTCTGGCATTGACTTTGCGGCTATGGTAGCGGCGCAAAGCTTGCTGGTAGCGAGCACCTCGTACAGCAGCCTGAAGACGATCTTCCTCGAGGAGCAGCGCGTCATCTTGCCGTAGCTGCACTTGCTCAAGCTCATCATAAGCGAGCACTTGAGGCGATCCGTATACGAGTTCTGTGGAGAGAACTGCTTCTGCTCCGTAGACGAGAGCAAAAGGTGTCTGGCCAGTGGCTCGATTTGGCGTCGTCCTGATCGACCAAAGATCCACCGGCAGCTCCTCGATCCAATTTCTTCCGCACTTGTGCAGCCTATCGAAAGTTCTGGTCTTGAGCCCGCGCAGCACTTCAGCGTTTTCCCTCTCCGCTTGACCGCTGCTTCTCGGGTGAGCAACAGAAGCGAAGCAGATCTTGGCGCCAAGATCTTGGACGTACTGCATGAAGGTGCGGCTCGTGAATTGTGTGCCATTGTCGGTGATGATCCTGTTAGGGACTCCGAAACGGCAAACAATTGACCTGAAGAACTTGACTGCTGACTGTGCTGTCACCTTCCTCACTGCTTCCACCTCAGGCCACTTTGTGAACTTGTCGATTGCCACGTACAAGTACTCGAAGCCCCCGACAGCTTGGGGAAAGGGGCCGAGGATGTCGAGCCCCCAGACCGAGAATGGCCAGGATAAAGGGATTGTTTGGGGAGCTTGAGCTGGTTGATGTATCTGCTTGGAGTGGAACTGGCACGCTTCACACTTGGTTACTTGTGCAGTTGCATCCTGGAGGGCTGTCGGCCAAAAGAAGCCTTGCCGAAAGGCTTTACCGGCAAGTGCTCTTGCGCCAATGTGGTGACCACATATGCCTCCATGTATCTCCGCCAACAGCTCCTGTCCTTCTTCCCGAGAAATGCACTTCAATTTCACTCCGTTGAATCTTCTTCTGTACAGTATGTCATCGATAAACTGGTACATACTTGATTGCCGGGCTACTTTCTCCGCTTCTTCTTGCTCTTCGGGAAGTTCTCCTGTTTGAAGGAAATGGACGATCTGCTATGCCCATGCCGGAGCTTGTGGCTCAACGACAAGGACTAAAGGCGCAAATGCTGCTGCGGGAACATCTGCTTCTACGGCAAGAATCTGGGATTCAGCCGGAGCGTGATGCTCCCCGGCAAGCGTGTCGGGACACAACTTGTTGGGAGCGTCTGCTTCGACGAAACAAACCCTAAGGCTTGTTGGAGCAGACTGCTCCTCAGCACTCTTTGTGTTGATCTTGGGGACCTTCTTGGCGGCGGCTTCGGGGAGCTCTGCCGGAAAGTATTCGCCAGTAACCAACTTCCTCTTCTTGCTCTGTCCAGTTGATGGTGTCACAGATGGTTGAGTCAGCTTGAGCACAAAAATCCCTGGTTCCACAGGCAACTTGAGTGCGGCGCATTTTGACAAGCCATCTGCAATGTCGTTCTGAGCTCTCGGAACATGTTCCATCTGCAGGCCGTCAAAATGCTCTTCCAGCTTCCTCACTTCATCAATGTAGGCTTCCATCAACGGACTCTAATAATCCTTGTTTACTTGACGGACGACAAGCTGCGAGTCACCCCTGACAATGAGTTTCTTGATCCCAAGCTCTGCTGCGATCCTGAGTCCGGCAAGCAATCCTTCATACTGTGCAGTATTGTTTGTTGCTTGCTCCTTGGGAAAGTGCATCTGGACCACATACTTGAGGTGCTCTCCGGTGGGTGCGACAAGTAACACACCCGCACCAGCGCCTTGCAGCGAGAAGGCGCCGTCAAAGTACATGATCCATTCTTTGCTTGCCTCCTTGACGGGGGTGCTCGTCTCCAGAGTTTCTTCATCAGGTGTCGGCGTCCATTCTGCTATGAATTCTGCCAATGCTCGGCTCTGGATAGTTGAGGTACTCTCAAACTTGAGGCTAAAGCTTGACAATTCCAGTGCCCACTCGACGATCCTGCCTGTCGCTTCTGGATTCTGCAATATCCTCTTTAACGGAAAGCGAGTGACAACTGTGATTTCGTGTGCTTGAAAGTAATGGCGCAGCTTCCTCGAGGCCATGAGAAGGCCGAAAAGCAACTTTTGCACTCCAGAGTACCTTGATCTAGCCCCCTGCAGAAGGGAACTGACAAAATAAACTGGGCGCTGCACCATCTTCTTCTGTTTCTCTTCCTGCGGTTGCACAGATCCATCCTTGTCGGGACCAGAGCTTGTCGGGGAAGCCCCCTGCTTGTCGCTGGACTCGCTTGCCGTGGTTGCTGGCTCATCATCCGCCTCCCTCTCCGCTACTAGCGCAGCACTAACCACTTGATTGGTTGCCGCTAGATACAGCAGCAACTTCTCTTGTGGCTTAGGTGCGACAAGTATTGGAGTGGAGGATAGGTACCTCTTCAAGTCCTGTAACGCAGCCTCCGCTTCCGGAGTCCATTTCATTGGACCTGCCTTTTTCAAAATTTTGAAAAATGGCAGGGCGCGCTCAGCAGACTTAGAGATGAACCTACTGAGAGCAGCAACGCAACCGGCAAGCCTTCGCACATCCTTGACGCGCTTCGGTGCTTCGATCTGCTCAATGGCCTTGATCTTGTCGGGATTGGCTTCAATCCCTCTCTGGGAAACAAAGAACCCGAGAAGCTTGCTAGAAGGAACTCCAAACACGCACTTCTCGGGGTTCAACTTGAGATTGATCTTGCGCAGATTTGCAAAAGTCTCGTCCAAATCTTGGATCAAAGTTTCTCTGTCTTTGCTCTTGACCACTATGTCATCCATGTAAGCTTCTACATTTCTGTGCAGCTGTGGCTCAAAAGCATGACTGACTACTCTTGCAAATGTTGAACCAGCATTCTTTAGTCCGAAAGGCATCCGTACAAAGCAGTACGTGCCACATGGAGTAATGAATGCGGTTTTCTCCTCATCCTCTTCTGCCATGAAGATCTGATGATATCCTGAGTATGCATCAAGAAATGAAAGCAGATCACATCCTGCCGTGGAGTCGACAATCTAGTCAATGCGCGGCAAGGGAAATGGATCCTTGGGACAAGCTTTATTAACATCAGTGAAGTCAATACAAAGCCTCCACTTCCCGTTCGCCTTGCGCACGACTACTGGATTGGCTAACCACGTTGGATGGAGTACTCCTCGGACAAGGCCTGTTGCTTCCAATTTCTTGATCTCTTCTGCAATGAACTCTTGGCGTTCCACTGCTTGCTTCCTAACTCTCTGCTTGACGGGCCGCGCGTGAGGACAAACGGCAAGGTGGTGCTCAATCACTTTCCTGGGAACACCGGGGATGTCAGATGGTTGCCATGCAAACACATCGACATTCGCCCGCAAGAAAGCAATGAGCGCGCTTTCCTATTTAGGGTCAAGCGTGGCACTGATGGTGAAGGTACCACCAGTGCCGTCCTCCTTGGCGGCCACTTTCTTGGTCTCTGGTGATGCTGTCTTCGCCTTCTTGCACTTGCCGATGGAGCTCGATGGTGCGTCCTCGACGGTAGCGCAGCACTCCGAAGAGGTGCGCTTGCCGGAGTGGGCATCAGAGCTACTCTTGCCGGACTTGGTCTTCTTCTTCCCCCCGGGAGCTTCAGCGGTAAGTGGTTTGCGTTCTGCTGCGGCTGCTGCTTCCCGGTAGATCTTGTCGGTACAGATAAGTGCATCTTTCTTGTTGCCGGGGACAGAGATGACACTTATTGGACCGGGCATCTTGAGCACATTGTATGCATAGTGAGAGGCTGCCATGAACTTGGCAAGTGCTGGACGGCCAAGTATCCCATTGTAGGGCAATGGGAAATCAGCAACGTCAAAGGTGACCCTCTCTGTCCTGAAATTCAGCTCACTGACAAATGTCACTGGCAGTGTGATCTTCCCCTTCGGCTTGCTCCTTCCCGGGTTAATTCCTTGAAAGGTACCAGTCTCTTCGAGCTCGCTGTCGGGGATCTGGAGCTTCTTGAGCACCGCGGAAGAGATCAGATTCAAGCTGGCCCCGCCGTCAACCAGCATCTTTGTGACCTTGAGGTTGCGGATGGTTGGCGAAACCAACATCGGCAAGCACCCGACCGCAGTGATGCGATCAGGGTGATCCTCAACATCAAAGATGATGGGCGTGCTGGACCACTTCAGGGGTTTGCGCGACTCGACTGACGGTTCTGCTGCATTCACCTCCCGCACCCACTGTTTGAGTTGGCGGTGCGAGGTGTGCAGAGAAGCACCGCCATCTACGCACAAAACCTCCGTCGCTTTCTGAAACTCCTGCTCGTTGGTCTCATCCTCATCTATCTCATCATCTTCATCTTCGTCTTCGTCCTTGTCGCGGCCGCGGGGAGGCCTGTCTCCTTGCCGCTGCTTGGCCTTGCCGCGGCGCCCTCCCCGGGCGGGACGCTTCTTGTCGGATCCTCCGCCACCCTCCTGGGCCTTCTCCTTGTCGTGGCGCTCGTATTCAGCTTTCTGTAGCTCAACAAGTTGCTCAACCTTCTTGCAGGCTTGGAGATCATGGCCCTTGGTGCGGTGGATCTTGTAGTACTGCTTGCTGGAGCCGTCCTGCTTGTCGGTGGCCACCACAGCCTCGCCGGAGTCACCAGCTTTGGCCTTCTCGGTGCTGCCTCCGTTGCCGGACTGCTCGACAACTAGCACATCCTTAGCCTTCCTCTTTCTGTTATTCCGCCTCCGGTTCTTCTTTGCCGGAGGGGTGTCCTCACTGTCAGATCCTTCTGCTCCTGCGTTCTCTCCGGGGAGTTTCCTCCCCTCTTCAGCACGTGCGCATTTGTCGGCCAGAGCATATAGCTCGCTGACATCTCTGATTTTACACATTGCCATCTCCTCCCTCATCCTGTGGTTACGCACGTTCTGATGGAACGCGCTGATAACCGCGGCAGGGTGGACGTCTAGGATGTTGCGCTGCACCTAACTGAATCTCTGTATGTACTTGCGCAGGGGTTCTCCTTCTTTCTGGGCGAGCAGATGAAGATCGCTCTCTTGGCCATGGGGTTTGTGGCCGCCTGTGAAAGCGCCGACAAACTAATGGCACAGGTCCGCCCACGAAGAGATGGAGTTGTCCGGCAAGTGCATGAGCCAAGATCTGACGTTGGGCTTGAGCACCAGCGGGAAGTAGTTGGCAAGGATCTTCTCATCGCGCCACCCGGCAGCCTGCACCGCTATGGTGTAGACGTTGAGGAATTCTGACGGATGTATCCTGCCATCATACTTCTCGGGAACGTCTGGCTTGAAGTTCTTGGTACTGGGCCGCTGGACCTGCCGCAGCTCACGAGTGAACGCAGGGCAACCTACCGCGTACGGCAAGTCGCCTGGTTCCCCTGGCGCATGCATATCAACAGTGGGCCCAGCGCGCTGGTCAGATTGACGTCGCGCTTCTCTTCGATGCTCGATGCGAGTACGAGCGTCTTCCTGTCGTCGTTCTTGGAGAACTTGGCGTTGATCGCGGTGAGCTCGCGGGTCCGACGACGCGTTGGAGTCGGTGTCGAGGTTGGCCCGGCGAGTCGGCGATCTTGGCATTCGGGGCGGGGAGTGCACGGTGGTGGCACCCCCACCAGTCTTGTCGCCATCGGCTTGCGCCTGGGCGTCTTGCCGCGGCTTCGACGTGCTTGGTTGCCGGGGCTTGTCGCCGTTGGTGAAGCCGATGAGGCTCTGGATGGTGATCCTCCAGTCGTCAATCTTGTCCGGCGCTGGAGGGTAGTCTAGTAGCAGTTGGGCTCGAGCCAACGCTTCTTCTGGAGTCTTCGACGGTGGGGGTGAACGACGCGAGGAGCGGGATATGCTCAAACTTCTAACAGTGTTAGAAGGAGCAACATCTCGTCCAGGCGACCGTGCCGCGCTCGCGCCAACGTGTTGACGTGCATGTTGGCCTTGAGCGTCCCGCGATCCGCCGGCTTGGCCTTGTTCCAACGCGAGCACGGTGCCAGGAGCACCATGGCGTTGTCGATCCCGCGCCTCCTGAGAGGGGCGCGGCGCGTGTACGGACGCCGAAGTTTGCGGGGCCTTGTCCTTGGATCTGGTGACAATGTGAGTCCCCCCGTCGACGCCCGTTCCTTCGCCGGCGTCTACCCCACCGCCCGTTTGCTCCGGCGGCGGTGGGATCGACGTGCACGGAGCGGCCACCTCCGAAGCCTTCCTCTTCGGTGGCATGTCGATGAAGATGTTGATGTAGCGCGCGTGAAGACCGGATCAGGTTCGCACAACCTTGACGCCCCCTACCTGGCGCGCCATAGATGTCGTGGGAAACGAGCACCTATGGGGCAGGGCCCCTTCTCGGTCCGGCAAGGAGCGGAGGGCGCACGAAGAGCAGATCGAGGCCAAGCACATGAGGGATTTTACCCAGCTTTGGAGCTCTCCGGAGAGATAAAACTCCTACTGCTGCTTCGTGTGTTCAGAAGGGTAAAGGGTAAAGGGTATATTCTAACTATTTGAGGTAAGAGGAAGTTTGTGGTAAAATCAGAAAAGGTTAGAAGTAAGGGTCTTTTTAAAAACAAAGTTTTAGAGATATCCTATCCTAGGGGCTTTATGATTTCTAGGGTCATGTCCTACAGTCAACATATGCTCTGATACCATATCTGTAGCAACCCAACCTCAAAAGGTCAAGCCTCTGTGTATCTGTTCCATCCTTGGATCAGTATGCTGGCACACACAGTACATCAATGTATATATCAAAGTGCAATCACATGTATAAATAACATAAAACGGATATATACCTTATAAGTCTCAACGGAAACAAATAATCGGGTGTGGAGTCCCATCAACGCCATCAGTAGGCTGACTGTAGACCGTAACCCTGTATCGTAACTCTTACTCGTCGAAGAAAAAATTGCAACATGATATGTTGCAGCCATGTAGGTCAGTACATTGAATGTACCAGCAAGATCACTATAACAAAGCGGATGATAAAACTATACTACATGCAATATGGCCTTGTGGCTCTGTGTCTGAGTTTTATTTGCATAAAAGATGGTTTTATTTTCCCTACAATAAAGGAATATCAGGAGTCTGTACTATGGAGTTTTCTATCATGACATGGTTCCGCCTACCGATGTCTCACAGCCCGAAATCATCATAAGTTACCCACAATTAAGTTATCAGTCTAGTGTTGAGAGTTCCGAGATAGATACAAGTCCAGAGGCTCAATTTTTCTATAACTAGGGACACGGCTAATCGATTAGGTTTTAACCCTTTGCAGAGGTTTGTACACTTTACCCGCAAGATTTGATCCCTCTTTCTACGTTCTCGCACTTCAGGGTGTTTGAGAACAAGATGACCGAAACATGGTCTTCCGAAGAGTTCCTCTGACCATTGTTCGGTGCTCATCCAATCCTACCGTAGTTCTACATCTGCTAGCACCGTCCCAGCCAGATTCACCAAATCAACCAAACCAGATCCCATAGTGCCTTGCGGTTGCATCGGTAAGCTTCCGGGCATGAAGTATTCATCCGTCTCTTTGAGTCTGGGTGAAGCTTCCCGCAAGATCTCATGGCGCTTCTCCATGCATCCCGGCCATCCACTAGTTGCTCCAAGGTGCCCATCAAATCCATCCTTCACCCAGTAGTGTGTATTGAATTCTTGTCTCGAGTCTTGAAGTCTTGAGGCCTTGAAATTGCGGTCCTTGCAGATGCCATCATGGAGTTGCCGTCATTGACATAGAGTCCTCCATTCTCACAACACTCCCGAGCACTCATACCAACCCCGTCTACTATAGCGTAGCATTAAACGTCACGGGCTTGGTAACAGGGTGATGGGCATGCATTCTACTCAACTACAAGAAGTCAATATAAGTACTGGAGGGATTATGAATGGTGACACTAAATGCAAGAAAAACATTGGTATGAAAAGCATGGTCAAAGTGAACTTGCCTGGTAAGTTGTTGAAGATAATAACGCCCTCGGAAACTTTGATAAACTATTCGTCACTCCCAGAAAATCTCTATAATCAAACATTGTATTCACATAAGCAACAATTGTAGCAATTAATTCTATCAAACAAAATAACAATAAAAAAGCAATAAAGAAAACAATATTGTTCAAAGAAAAACAAATGAAAACCAAAGGAAAACTTCCGAAGAAAACTTCAAGGAAAACTAGTGGAGACCAACTCACACAAACTTTATCATAAAAATACTAAATTACTCTAATAACTTTTCTACAGCAAAGAAAATATAATTCTAATGAAACAACAAAAAATAATTTACTAAAGTATTTACTAGCAAAAGAACTAGTATAAAAACTATTATAACTATCTAGCTAACACTAGAACAACTAGCAAAACACTAAGACAATAGTAAACAATACTAAAATCATTCTGAAACTAATTTACTCCTAAATAACAGAAACAATAACAACATAACTTGAAGTGGCAAAAAGAATTACTTTTAAAACTAATAAACCTATTTTATCAACTATCACTCTAAAATAAACAAGCAAATACAAAAGCAGTAGCTAAAAACTAATAAATAACTACAAAAAATTTATCTACAGTAATCTAACAAAAACATATAACAACATGTAAAAAGTTACAAAAAAATTAACTAAAAAAATTAAATACACTAATTATATGACTAAAACAACTACATAAGCAAAACAATATTGTTTTGCAATAAACCTAATTTAAAATAAACTAAAAATAAATCACTATATGCTATTGGATAGGCAATACAGGAACAAAACAGTAGCAAAAGGAATCAATCAAAAATCTGTTCTAGAATTAAAACTAGAGCTAAAACAGTCTTTGAAGCATATTTGAAATAATTCAAATCTGAACAACTCAAATAAAAATTTTCAAGTCACTAACATATACTTAAAGAAATTTGTGATATAGTGCAATTGGAATCACTCAAAAACTCTAAACACCCTAAGAGATATTAATTTTATAAAAACAGAACTATTCTGTTCTAAAAACAAAAACAACAAAAAAACAAACGGGCGTTGTTGGGCTTCGGGGGGGTGCGATCTGCAACTATCTAACGCTCAGGGGTAATATAAACAGAACATAAACGACTAATAAATAACCAACCGGCTAAACCGGCTAGAGCTAAGCTGTAAAAATAAACCTAATGATCTAAACCGTAAACTAAACTGAAGAACAATCATTCTAATAAAAATAAACCTAACTGTTTGATCTAATCTAATCTATGCCGTTGCTTGCATATCGGACGGTGGAAAGGGAATGGAGAGCTCACCGTGGTGGTCGACGGCGGCGTGGGATTCGGCGTCGTCGACGAAGCGTCTCCAGTGGTCGGTGGGTTGAATGAGGCCATGGGCAGGTGCAGCAGTGCGTGGCATCTTCAACGGTCGTCTGCGGCCTACTTGGAGACGACAGAGTCGAACGGCGGCGAGGTCGAGGCAGAGGCGGCATCGTGTGGTCGGCGTTCCAAGGGTGCAAGAGCTCGGGCGATTGCTTTGCGGGTGCAGGTGAGCGACGGAAGTCCGTGGGTGAGCTTGAGAGGTGACGGGGAGGTGTGAGGTGTTAAGGAGGGCGGCAATGGCAGCGGCGGCGGCAGAGATGAGCTTCGGCAAGCAATGGTGGCGACGGCAGGGGTATCGGGGATTGGGAAAGCGTGGAATGGGCTGAGGGGAGGCTTTATATATAGGGTGCACCTGGAGGAGGGGTTGGGTGAGGGGGATCCTCAATCTCGTGAGATCTGGGATACGGCGGCCCGACCGGCACGATCTGGCTCGGGCACGGCTTGCGGAGGAAGAAGACGTTGTGGGGTCCACCCGTAAGTGGGTGCGGGAGAGAGGGAGAAGTAGTGGGTGGCCGACACGTAGGGGATTCAGGCGGGGTAGGCCGGCTGGAGTTGGCGGGCTGCAGGGAGAAGTGGGCCGCGGTCAACAGGCCGGTTGGCCTGGCTCCCGACATGCACTGGCTTTTCCTTTTTTTAAGAGAGAACAAAAGAGAAAAACAAAAGTAAATAAAAACTTTGTATAGGCATATAATACATCAAACTATTCAGAAAAAGAAATCCTAAATAATGAACATTTTCTCATGGTCAAATAAAATCTACAAAAATTCACATAAAGCAAACAGTGCTATGGTTGCATTTAAAATTCAAATAAAATTATATTAAAATACCAAAATGATTTCAAATTTATTTTCTCCACGTTTCTATTCTAGGGAATCATGTTAACCTATTTTCCATATATTTTATTTTTGGAGAAAAATAATTTGATTAAAAATTCAAATAACTCCAAATTGAAGGTGAGTTTCGAAATACTTCCAAATGACTTTAAATTTGATTCTTTTAAATTTCCAACTCATATTTCACATAGTTTGAAGAAATAATTTTATCCTCTCTCATGAAAATCATTGAGTTGCATAAAGTCTCTGGTTTGAAAAATATTTCAAATGGAATTCAAATCTTTTCAAAACCCTTTTCATTTATTTAAATGGAAGAAGTCATATCATCTTCTCTCTAGGGTATTGTGTTTGAATTGAATTTGAATTATTTGAGATCAAAATGCAAGGATTAATGTCTGGGGAAGTCATTTCATTCTCTCTCATTCAACATTCAAAAAGTTTCAAATTCCACTCAATTTCACTCAATCAAGCACACAACAAACAATCAATCTATCAAAACTATTTATTTATTATAACATTCCAAAATTTAGAATTTTGGGATGTTACGTGGCCGCAATCTGCGACCAGGCGGCCAAGGCATCACAAACGGCTGCTATTGCTTCTCAGGTGGCGGCAGCAACATCTGCTTCGGGGATAGCAACTAGCGGTTGCGGCACAACAGTTGTCCGTTCTGCAGCAGCGGCCTTAGCTCTTATGGAGGCCACCCACGACCATGTCGAGGCGGCCCATGCCCAGCTCGTGGTGGTCACCACACAAATCAAACGAAGCTTCTCCGACAATGGTCGGCAACCCACGGTCGAAGAGTTGGCAATCGTCAAGAGCGTTTGAGCAGCCATCCGTTCCTCCACCGCATATCTTGCCACGACGGTGCCCATCCAAGCCCAGATCGCGGCCGCCCACGCCTAGCTCATGGCGGCCTTTTCCAAAGAGATGGCGGACGCGGATGGTGACATGCTTGCCGAGTATGGTGTGATGGATGCCATGGAGCCCCATCCCCAGGAGACCGTCGGGTGCCAGCTGGACATGGAGGAGTCGGCGGAGATCGACGAGCACCAGCCGTAGTAGTACTCCTTGTATTCTTTAATTAACAGTGTTGGTCTTTATTTTGTTAGAGTAATGTTTAGGTCAGCTAGCTTTGTTTAATTGCTGAACTTGCTCGATTAAGAAGTGTGGGTGCGCTATAGTCTCCTTTGTGTACCCAAATTATGCAATGATGTGGATGACCACTGTAAGCAGGGAAATTCGAACCAAAAATTTTGACGTTCAAACTCGCAGGTTAAGCTATCTGAATCATTTGTGCTCTTCACATATCGTACATAGTTCTGAATAAGGGACCTGTCTGATGACACTTTGCGTGCCAGTTTTTTCGCTGAACCGATTCAAAAAATTTGGCTTCCGAGGAAATATCTACCTCCCCGCCCCCTCGCCCTTACCAAAATCCACATTTCCCCTGTTTTCGCCTTCCTTTCCAAGTTGAAACCTTCACTCCTTGCTTGCAGCGTCGCCTCCTCACCGGCAACCATCCTTCACGCTGCTCGGCCTCGTTTATCCAGGTAGGTAATCCACACTCGACCCCATCCTCCTCCTCCTTCCACATCCCACATGCCCCGGCCGCCGGCGAGACAACTTCCACCCAAATCACCAACCTCTCCACCAAATAAGCGCCGCCCTAAGCCATGGTGCACGCAGTATAGCCAGGAGCTCAAGGAGCATTTGGCAATTAAGAAGCAAATTGTGGTTGCACGCGCGGATGAGGTCATGATGGCTGCCTGTCGTGGGGGATCCACGGCCACCTATGGGGCTACGAGCCCCTTTTGGTTCAGCAGGGGGGATAGACACGTTGCACAAAGATCAGAGACGTGTAGCGCAGCGTGGCAGAGATCACAGGGCTAGTTTTACCCAGGTTTGGGCCATTGCAAGGCATAAAACCCTACTCTTGCTTTGGTGGATTGATGGTGGAAAAAGGTGGTGGTGGTCGTAGCACACTTGCCCATCAGGGTTGCCTCGAGGCGAAGTGGCTACGCGTGTATGGATATGCAAGGGGCCGTGCTTTCCAACCTTGTGAACCCTTTCTACGGTTGCCATGGGCCTCCTTTTATAGGTTAAGAGGTCACCACAGTGGCAAATCAGTCCTTACATACTGATTAGATAGTAAACAGTGCTATCATACCTAACTCTGCAGGCTGGCAGGGCACATTAAATGCGCCACCTAGTGTCACATCACAGCGTGCCCGACAGCCCTTGTCGAGCTATTTTGCCAGCTCCACGCCTTCTTGCTTGACACGTCTCAGGATGGGTGTCATATGGAGGTGTTTGCTGTAGGAAGTGGCTGCCATGTGGCGAAAAACATCCACTTAGTCATCTTGGGGCTTGACACTGCACTGATGTGCGACATGCATCGCTTGTGAGGTGGAGAGGTGGAGTGGCTAGACTCCGCAAGCCCCGGCAAGGCCTACCGGGACAATCTAGGAATATGCTTCCGGGGCAAACCCAACATCGCTAGGCTCGCCTGCCTGGCAAGGGAGGTTTTTTCCCCCATGGTATCTTGCTTCTCTGGTTCATCTTGATCTTCTTTATCTGCACTTGGACCCTTTGACGAACTGGTCCACCTTGCTTGGTTTGATCTTGTTGTTGTAATCTCTGCCTTTGTGCCTGTTTGGCCATGTTGTCCGTGCACGAGTCATGGGGAAACATACACCCATGTTTGTGTGCCCCGACATAAGCCCCCGGGCCTGAGCCATACGTGTCGCTGGGCATGTTGGGTGAGGCCCCAAATAGTGCATGGACACGTGTCGAAAAAGCATCATGGCTGCAGCGATTTGCCTCGATAACTGGCCATCCAACGTCCACTTGGCGTATTTACCATGGGTCTTGGGGTAGTGGGATTGCAACAGTTGATCCAAAACGATAACTTTTCTGAAGAGCTGCACACTCCCCCCACGCCGTTTCCCTTAAGAGGGAAAAACGCGCAAGGGTACTGCCCATTCGTCGTTCGCCTCGCTACCCATCATCTTCCTCCGCAAGCCAAACAACCGCTCTTTTCTCCACCTACGCCTGCCGCCGCTATAGGCGTTCTAGGAACGGGGGTCCCCAGACTTGCCTGCCTGTAGCCTGCGGTGTGGCTCAAGTGGGGGCCCAGTGTAGCCCAGCTTCATCAGCTCAAGCTCAAGACCCTCGTGAGGGTCCAAGCCTCGCGGGGCAGACGACAGGAAGCTTCCTCAGGAGCAGCCTCCTCAGGCAGGCTCGCGAGGAGGCGGAGAGATCAAGGCAGGGTACCTCGCGAGGAGCCCGTGACGCAAGCCATGACGATCGAGACCAGGAGGGCGCCAGGCGGGCGCCGGCCTACGCAGTGTCCTTGTTTCCCCTTCAGTGCAAGGGGGCAGGCACAGGCCAAGGCTGCAGGCAAAGGTTGCCGTTTCGGTGCAACAAGACCAAGACTAGCAGAGCGGCAGGATGGAAGTCACCGTGGAGCCCAAGACAGCGTCATCGTCAGAGCCTTTGGCAGCCGAAGACCAACTTTAGTCAGGATAAGTGTACCAGATGTTCCCCTTCAAAATGGCCAATTGTTGGCGCCCTTCCCGCTCATTATTTGGGAAGAGGCCCAGGGCCTCGCTCTACAAATAGGACTAGCCACCACAGAGTAGAGGCATCGAGCATCTATCTCAAGAAGACGCATGGATTAGAGAGAGGCGACTGAACTCACCCGAGCAGTTCATCGCACCAGCCCAAGAACAGCCCCTCGCGAGGCTGTTCTCCCTTTGTATTATTCATCATTAGCCCCTGAGGCAATCCACCACACCACACACTGGAGTAGGGTATTACACCACAATGGTGGCCTGAACCAGTATAAATCTCGCGTCCCTTGTGTGTTCATCTTTCTTGCTTAGATCCTTGTGAGACTTCGAGACGTGAGCTGGTAGGGGAAAGATCTTCGTGCGCACCCTAGTGTTCGAACCTCAAGGGTCTGCCGGAACCCAAAATCCGACATTTGGCGCGCCAGGTAGGGGTGCGCTGGAATCTTTCATCCGCCGGTCTCGTGTGATCTTTCGTCGAGTCCATGGCTGACACTCGCCAAGCCCGCGCCGAGCGTCGGGCTGCTATCGCCACCCGCGTCGCCCAGATGGCGCCCGTCGGCCGACGCCCCCGTCGTTCCACGTCGCCTGCCCCCAACGCCGCCACCGGCCCGGCGGGAAACGAGCAGCGGGCCTCGTCCCTGCATCCTTCGGTGCGGCGGGAAGGCCGCACCGCCACCCCGTCGCTGACGCCAGCCGGTTCGTCGTCCCACGCCCGTCGCGCCCCCACGGACGCGCACGCTGCGCTGCTCCTAGCGCGTGAGCTCCTGCACTACCGTCCCATCTACGACCTCTACGAGGACTGGTCGCCCGCATCACCAAGCTCGTCAGCGCCGCAGGGGGCTTCCCGGCGCCGTTCCTCTCGCTGCCTCATCCTCCATCCTGCGCAGGAGGTGAGGATCAGGAGGTGCCTCCGCCGCCTCCTCCCCAAGAAGGTGCCCTGGCCCCAAGGCGCGCGGCCCCAGGACGAGACCCTCCGCGTCCGGCGCCTGCGCGACAAGAAAGGAGCTGCCAAGAGATCCCTCGTCCCCAAGAAGGTGCTCGCGTGCTCCCAGCACCGGAGCACCATGACCGCATCCCTGCACCGCCACGTCAAGACCACGCGCTGCTCCAGGCAGCGGTGTGCAGGAATCTCCAGGAGCAAGCCCCGCATCAGCAGAGAGCTCCGGTGGTCACCGCAGGCTACCGTGCTTTCACCGCCGAGCTGCGTAGGATCGCATGGCCCGGCAAGTTCAAGCCGGACCTGCCTCCTCGCTATGACGGAACTGCCGACCCCGCGGAGTTCCTCCAGCTCTACGAGTTGGGCATCAAAGCCGCCAACAGGGACGAAAAGGTCATGGCGAATTGGTTTCCCATGGCACTCAAGGACGGTGCCTGCACCTGCCTCCTGAACCTGGCTCCCGGCACGATCTCTTCCTGGGACGAGATGCGTACCCGCTTCATCGCCAACTTCCAAGGTACTCGCGACTGGCCCCCGGCCATGAGTGACCTGCGCCGCATCAAGCAACAGCCAGGAGAGACCTTGCAGAAGTACATCCAGCGCTTCAACAATGCCCGCCTCAAGATCCCCAGGGTGACTGAGGAGGCCATCATCTCAGCCTTCTCCAACGGCGTGCGTGACATCAAGATGAAAGAGGAGCTAGCAATCCATGAAGACCTGTGCACATCACTGGAGCGGTTCAACTTGGCAACCAAGTGCGCTAGGGATGAGGAAGGGCGTCTCTCCCTCCTCGAGCTTCCGGCTACCGACCCAGAAGAGAAGAACCCAAGGTCAAGGACGTGAAGCGCAAGGGGGCTGCCGTGCTCGCGGCAGAGCGAGACACCAAGCGAGGCAGGGATCAGCCTGAGTCATCCAAGGGCAGCCGGTACTCCGTGTACCACGACCTCCACACCCACAACATCAACGAATGCCAAGAGCTCAGGGCAGTGCGAGATGGGCGTATCGGCTGACGTCCCAACTGCAATGACAGGGGCTATGGCTGAGGAGGAGGAAGAGGTGGAGGACGATGGGAAGACCGTGGCCCTCGCCAAGGGTGGCGCGACCGACCTCGCGAGGAGCGCTGGCAGGACCAGCCTCGCGAGGGAGGTTGGAGGGATTAGCGTCGTGAGGACCACCCTCAAGGCAACGCATGCCTCCCTCCTCTTCCACTACGGCCAAGAAGGAATGAAGACCATCACCAGGACGAGGGGGCTGGGGGCTTCCAGGAGCCGCGCGGAATCGCTTGCATCCTGGGCGGTGCTCAGGCCCCAGCCTCTCAGCGCATCTTCAAGCAGTTTGCTCGCGAGGTGAATGCAGTCCTCCCCAAGCTTGAGGCCATGCGCCCTATCAGGTGGTTAGCGTGCGCTATCACATTCAGCTCAGTGGATCAGCTCAAGTGCGCAGCGACGGCCGGAGTCCTCCCGATGCTTTGCTCCCCAGTCATCAGCAATGTGCAAGTCACCAGGACCCTCATCGATGGCGGAGCTGGACTCAACGTCCTGTCTGTCGAGACATTCAATAATCTCCAAACGCCATATGATTAGCTTCTGCCCACCAAGCCTTTCTCAGGAGTCACTGACGGTTCTACAGTCCCGATAGGGCAAGTTCGCCTTCCCGTCACCTTTGGCAGCGTAACAACAACCGTACTGAGCTCATTGACTTTGACGTCGCCCACATTCGCCTGCCATACAATGCCATCCTCGGGTACCCAGCCCTGGCCAAGTTCATGGCAGTGACTCATCACGGCTAAAATGTCCTCAAGATGCCAGGAAGCGGTGAATAATCACAGTGCCTTGTGAGGAAAGGGATGCAGTGTGTTCTCTTAAGCGTGCCTTCCAAGCCGCGGCAATCGAAGACCCAGATCACAGGAGTGGGAGGCTTCGAGAGGAGGTCCCTAAGAAGAATAAGGCTTCGCCTGGCCCGAACACTCACGAGGCAGGAACCTCCGGAGGCGTTGCGTCAGGATCCGCGCCCGTTCAAGGAGCGCCACCCTCTATCGCATAGGAAGGCGCGCTCCGCGCCCTCCTCGGGCAGGGCTCGAGGGCTCTATCTTGGAGAGCCACTGACTTTGCCAAGGTCATGAGGGAGGCGCTCGGGCACCACTTGGAGGCCTGCTTCAAGGCACGTTTCCCTCAGGAAGGCATGAGGCAAGGAGGGCCAAACCCTCAGGAGTTCATCGCGAGGAACATTCAGGAGCTACAGGAGTCAAGAGTCATGCGCGGAAGTCGCCGCCTACCCGCCGTAGCCCCACATCCCGGCGAGGATGGTGGGCTGCGCGTCTGCACGACGTACTAGGCCTCAACCGAGCCGCGTCTCAGGAACGCCTCTGGCCTTCACGCGTGGGGCGTTGTGAGGGTCCACCTCACAGCTATGTTCGCATGCCCTTCGGCGCGGCTGCTGCCCACCAGCGCCTGATGAGGAGCATCCTGGAAGCTCAGGTGGCCAGGCACCGCGCGTTCCTGGAGGAGATGGAGATGGACCTTGAGGAGCCGCCCGGACCCCTAGAGCCTCCCGAGGCACAGGGCTCCGAAGGCTCGTGAGGGTTGGCTTCTTCACCACGTGTCGACAGCTACTCCGACACTCGCTCTGCAATGGTATCAGGTGACATCTTTCGAAGTTCTATTTTCAGCTGGGAGCACCCACAGGGCCGCATCATTCCCAGGTCGCGTGGGTCCGTCCCTGCGGCATGTATCCGTTTTGCTTATGCTCTCTACCGACCTTGTTGGGGGCGCCCCTCGGGCTGCATTATCCCCAAGCTGCTCGGGCCTGACCCCGCGGCGTTTGCCTTTTTCTGCATCTATCTAAATAGATTTGCTCCTCTGCGCTTAAACTGATTCCCATGGATATCATCCGCTGCTTATCGCGGACCTCTCCGCTCTCATGCAAAGCGCTTGCACGTTAAAAGGGGGGCGCCTAAGCATCGTGACTCATGGGCTCTTACTGGCTCTCCAGCCCTCACCCCCTGGCCTTGACCCACGGCATCGCGACCTGTCATACTAGCGGCGGCTGAGCTCGCTCGAGGGCGGGGCCCTGAGGACGTAGAGCAGTTGCATTCTAACCACCCTGCAGGAACACACCATTGATAAAGGCCCAGAGCCAGGCGCAACCCGCCTCGAGGTAGGGCCTCGTGAGTCCCGCGCTGGCTCACGGGTGCCCAGATACACCTCTCCTAGCCCTACCGTGCCAGCCACGTGTCAGGGCGGGGCTGTACACGCCCCGGGGGCTCCTCCCGAAGGGGATCCCCCTCCCACGTACCAGTGGAAGCACCATGCTCCGTGCTGGCTGACGACACTGCCGAGGAGCGGCTATGCCCGTACACATACGGAAGCGCTATGCTCCGCGCTGGTGATAAACAACTGAGGGCGGCCCACGGCCGTATCAACCTCAGGGAGCCCAGAGCTCAGTGTCTGGCACCATCGCAACGGCTCCCCCCGGGAGTGCCGCGCGAGGGGGCGGGACACGGGGGCTGCGCCCGAACGCACGCCACCCGGCCAGGTCCCTCGGACCTGGTCGTCGCGCGCCTCTCCCCGAGCGGAGCTAAGGTATGAAGACTCGTTTGCACGTCAAGGGGGACTCCTGAGCATCGCGACTCAGGAGCCTAACTAGTCATGTAGCCCCTCACTCCTTAGTCCCGTCCTGGTTTCCAGTCAGGGCTAACGGCGGCTGAGGTATGCGCGGGGCCAGGCCCTGCCGACGTAGAATGACAAATCTACTCCTATGCCTCCCTTCCCTACTTGTTGTTTGCGCGTCAAGGGGGACTCCTGAGCATCGCGACTCAGGAGCCTAACTTGCCACGTAGCCCCTCACTCCTTAGTCCCGTCCTGGTTTCCGGTCGGGGCTAACGGCGGCTGAGGTATGCGCGGGGCCAGGCTCTGCCGACGTAGAACACAGGCAAATGGGATGGAAAATGCAAATTCTAGGGAATTCAAAAGCAAATATTACAAGCCATAGAGTGTTTCACAACACCAAACACAAGTTTAAATGCCTCCACGAGTCATGGTGCATGTTGCAGGAATTAAAACAGGACAGAAGCCGCAAAGGGATCACTTTCCAGTGGCGCCGCTGCCTGTGGTGGAGTCACGTTGGCGGCTCCGCCTCCTGAAGCCGCGGAACTGGCGGCGGCGCGCCTGGGCAAGGTGCTGAAGGCACGGAACCTCTCCAGAAAGCCTCGGCTCGGCCCTTCACGGCCTCAGCAGCGGCGGCGGCGAGGTCGCGGCTCACAGGGTCCAGCAGGCTGTCGAGGTCGACGTTGGGGTTGCGAAGGTAGACGTGGCTGAGGACGCGCGTCAGCGTTGCAGACGACAGGGCACGCGCCTCGGCCTCGGCCATAGGGCCAAGGCCGTCCACGACGTCTTCAAGCGCACGGCCAGGAAGGGAAGTAGCTCAGCAGGGCCGTCCTCTTCGCCAGCTAACGGCTTCTCTAAGCCGCCCTCATAGAGCATCTTCAACGCAGCGCGAGCCTTCTTCTCCAGCTTGGCGAAGGCCACTCGATCCTTGGCCAGGACCTTCGCCTTGCGGTCTAGCTCGGTCCTCTCCACCTTCAGCGCCTGCTCCAGCGTCTCCAGCCGGCCATGGCAGTCATCAAGCTCGGCGTCCTGGTTCTTGACGGCAGCCTCCCGAGCCTTCATCTCCTCCTCCTTCTCCTGGCGGATGCGGACCTCCTTCGCGAGCTCGTCACGCAGGCCTTGCAGCTCGACCTCCAGCGCCTTGCAGCGGCCCCGGGCATCCGCAGCGTCGCCCTGGGCAGCATGGCGAGCGGCCTTGGCCTGGCAAGCGGCTCGCTTCTCCTCGTCGGAAGCAGACGCATCCTGGCTCAGCGCTGCTCGGACAGAGGCGGCAGAGCGGGCCCAGCCAGAAGCTAGATCCAGGCGCCCAACCACCAGGCGGGGGTCCGTGCTCTGGAGATCCTCCCGCAGCCGGCTCAGCTCATTGGCAGCCTGGTCCAAGATGGCAGAGGGATTAGAAGAGACGGGAGCAGGTGGAGCAGGCGGAGAGGACGGTAGTGTGATCACGGCTTGGGAGGAAGGAACCTCCCGGGCCTTGGACACCTCAGCGGCAGCATCAAGCCCAGGCACCTCCAGTGTCAGCGGGGTCACGGGGGCTGACTCCTCGCCAGAGTGTCCCTGCTGGGCTCGCGAGGACGACCGGACAGGGGAGGCACAAGCCTCGATGCCTCCTTTCCCCGCAGACGAAGGCGCTGCCCCGACAGACGAACTTGCCTCAAGCAGAGCCGCAGAAGCCCCCTTCAACCTGTTCGCCGCAGGTGCCGTCCTGGTCAAAAAAGCGCAGACGTCAAGTCTCGGCAGCAGAAACAAAGCAAAGCGCGGATAGAGCACTTACTGGACATCGTTCACGGACTCAAGCAGCCTCCGGCCAAACTTGAAGCCCGAGAGCCTACAGCTGGGATCGGCCTTGGGAGGCCCGGAAGCAGAGGGCGTGTCAGGAAGGCCGGAGCTGGCCTCAGACTGCCCCGGAGCCAGAGCAGACCCTGGGAGAACCAGCCCCGGCATGCCCTTCCTCGGAACCAGGGGAGAATCTTCCCCTCCTCGCCTGGTGCCGGCCTCATCGTCGTCCGGCATGGAGCAGAAGGTGCGGGACCTGCGTTGAGGGCAGGAATCCCCTGACTCCTCGCCAGTCGCCTCGGTGTCAGACTCTTCTTCCTCCTCTTCTTCTTCCTCCTCACTCCTGCTGGAGTCGCTGGAGGACACATTCACCGTCGGCATCGCCGCCAGATCCCCGGGAGCTTCTACGGGCACCATCCCCTCACCGTTGAAGGTGGGCATGGCGTTCACCACCTGCTCCCAATCGCTGCGAAGAAACATGGGGACGGGAGCACCCTCCGGCCTCGCCACGTCTCCCTAGACCAAGGAATGGAGAGCTGCAACCAGATCTTCGTCGGCTAGGGCCACGGAGCTCAGGCGAAGGGAGGCGTCCGCTTCCCCAAGCCTCCACAATGGGAGCGAGTGCTCCCGGAGTGGAGCCACCCGGTGCTCTAGGAACTCCCTCAAAAGTGTGGCCCTGGTCAGCGCCGCCCCCCCAAATTGCCTGGCCTCAGGTCCGCGTTCATCCTCTTCAGCACCGCCCTCGCGCTGGGGTCGACAAGCTCCGCGCGGGACCACACATCGACGGCCTTGGGCTGCCCCGTAGGCAGCACCAGTCGGGGGTGGAGGCGCCCGACATCCACCATGACCCACTTGCTCCGGAAGCCTTCGATCCTCTTCCCGGGCTTCAAGATGGCGTTGGAGCTGGAGTATGCGATAAAGCTCGCGCATGCGGAGATGGGGCCACGAGAAACCCGGAGGTAAAAGTAATGGCGCAGCAAGGCCACTGAGGGCTTTACCCCAACGTGAGCCTCACAATAGTAGGCGAAAATCGCCAGGAGAAGAACAGAGTTGGGGTGGAGGTGCAGAGCTTGCAAGGATTGAGACGGATCTGGAGGATTTTGGAAGCAGGAAGGAGAAGAGCAAAAAAGGGGATCTGGAGCAAGGCAAGCGTAAGTCTAGCCCGGGCACCTCTTTTGTCAGATGGACGGTTGCCGAGGCGATGTGGGGAAGCGGAGACGCCCATGTCCACTCAAGCGCCACGCGACGCCCAAGGCCGCAGGCTATTAGGGCCCGCGGCGCTTTGCACTTGCCCCTTCGCTTCTCCGCTAAGCCAAGTCCGGGCGCGCCTTGGGCCCGAGGGCTACTGTCGGCGTTCTGGGAATGGGGGTCCCCAGAATTGCCTGCCTGCGGCTTGCGGCGTGGCTCAAGTGGGGGCCCAGTGCAGCCCAGCTTCATCAGCTCAAGCTCAAGACCTTCGTGAGGGGCCAAGCCTCGCGGGGCGGACGACAGGAAGCTTCCTCAGGAGCAGCCTCCTCAGGCAAGCTCGCGAGGAGGCGGAGAGATCAAGGCAGGGTACCTCGCGATGAGCCCGTGACGCAAGCCATGACGATCGAGACCAGGAGGGCGCCAGGCGGGCGCCGGCCTGTGCAGTGTCCTTGTTTCCCCTTCGGTGCAAGGGGGGCAGGCACATGCCAAGGCATCAGGCAAAGGTTACTATTTCGGTGCAACAAGACCAAGACCAGCAGAGCGGCAGGATGGAAGTCACCGTGGAGCCCAAGACGGCGTCATCGTCAGAGCCTTTGGCAGCCGAAGACCAACTTTAGTCAGGATAAGTGTACCAGATGTTCCCCTTCAAAATGGCCAATTGTTGGCGCCCTTCCCGCTCATTATTTGGGAAGAGGCCCAGGGCCTCGCTCTATAAATAGTACTAGCCACCACAGAGTAGAGGCATCGAGCATCTATCTCAAGAAGACGCATGGACTAGAGAGAGGCGACTGAACTCACCCGAGTAGTTCATCGCACCAGCCCAAGAACAGCCCCTCGCGAGGCTGTTCTCCCTTTGTATTATTCATCATTAGCCCCTGAGGCAATCCACCACACCACACACTGGAGTAGGGTATTACACCACAATGGTGGCCTGAACCAGTATAAATCTTGCATCCCTTGTGTGTTCGTCTTTCTTGCTTAGATCCTTGTGAGACTTTGAGACGTGAGCTGGTAGGGGAAAGATCATCGCGCACACCCCAGTGTTCGAACCTCAAGGGTCTGCCGGAACCCGAAATCCGACAGCCGCCCTCCTTCCCAATCTCCTTCCCGCACATCAACTGCAATTAGGGAAGATGGGGAAGAATACTACGACTAGAGGAGAGCTGATGGCCACCGTGTAGGAGGCAGCCGCCGAAGGGAGCAAGAGGGCGACGGAGCTAGACGTGAAACGAAGGGGAGATGTCGTCTTCTGCCCATCGCAACTGGATGGGAATGTGCTGCAGGCGAGGTATGGATACTTGTGGGGGAGAGAAGTCCCGAAGGGGCATGCCGCTCCCAAGGTTCTGGGAGAGGGGGAAGAGGACCCACGAGATACATACAAATTCTTCCATACAAATTTTATCTGCGGCCTCTGCCCTCCCTTCTCGGATTTCGTTGAAGCGATGATGGCGGTCTATGGATTCCACCTCTTGGATTTCATGCTCAATGCAATGGCGTGTATGGATCTTTGCTCATTTGTGCGAGAATTTTGTTGGGGTGGCCCCCAATGTTGATCTGTCTAGGCACTATTTCATTCCGCGGGTGGAGAACAAGAGCCACCGCTCTGAGAATATAAGCTGGATGCCACGAATCATGCCAAGAGATAATTGGGATTACATCTCTGGCCAGCAATGTAGCAGGTGGGAGGAGTGGCGGGGGATTGGTGTTGGATTCAGGATGAGGACTCCGAATTCTGCCAGGCATGGACAGAATGCCCCGAGCGCGACAATGTCTGGAGGGCATTTGGCCTTACTGAGGACAGGCTTCGCCCGGCAATAAACATGATTACTCATCTGAAGGCTGCCGGGCTAACCGTCAAGCACGTGGAGGCGGATTTTCTCCTTCGCTGCATAGCCCCCTTGCAAAAGTGGGACATATTTGCCTGTGAGTATGGAGATGCAGCTGATAACGCACAAGTATAGGGGATCGCAACAGTTTTTGAGGGTAGAGTATTCAACCCAAATTTATTGATTCGACACAAGGGGTGCCAAAGAATATTCTCAAGCATTAGCAGCTGGGTTGTCAATTCAACCACACCTGGAAACTTAGTATCTGCGGCAAAGTGTTTAGTAGCAAAGTAATATGATAGTGGTGGTAACGGTAGCAAAAGCAAAGACATCAAAAGTAATGTTTTTGGTATTTTGTAGTGATTGTAACAGTAGCAACGGAAAAGTAAATAAGCGAGAACCAGTATATGGAAAACTCGTAGCCACCGGATTAGCGATGGATAATTATGCCGGATGCGGTTCCTCATGTAACAGTCATAACATAGGGTGACACAGAACTAGCTCCAGTTCATCAATGTAATGTAGGCATGTATTCCGTATATAGTCATACGTGCTTATGGAAAAGAACTTGCATGACATCTTTTGTCCTACCCTCCCGTGGCAGCGGGGTCCTATTGGAAACTAAGGGATATTAAGGCCTCCTTTTAATAGAGAACTGGAACAAAGCATTAGCACATAGTGAGTACATGAACTCCTCAAACTATGGTCATCATAGGGTGTGGTCCCGATTATTGTCACTTCGGGGTTGCCGGATCATAACACATAGTAGGTGACTATACACTTGCAAGATAGGATCAAGAACTCCCATATATTCATGAAAACATAATAGGTTCAGATCTGAAATCATGGCACTCGGGCCCTAGTGACAAGCATTAAGCATAGCAAAGTCATAGCAACATCAATCTCAGAACATAGTGGATACTAGGGATCAAATCCTAACAAAACTAACTTGATTACATGATAAATCTCATCCAACCCATCACCGTCCAGCAAGCCTACAATGGAATTACTCACGCACGGCAGTGAGCATCATGAAATTGGTGATGGAGGATGGTTGATGATGACGACGGCGACGAATCCCCCTCTCTGGATCCCCGAACGAACTCCAGATCAGCCCTCCCGAGAGAGATTAGGGCTTGACGGCGGCTCCGTATCGTAAAACGCGATGATTTCTTCTCTCTGTTTTTTTCTCCCCGAAAGCCAATATATGGAATTGGAGTTGGCGTCGGAGGGCCACCAGGGGGCCCACGAGGTAGGGGGCGCACCCAGGGGGGCGCCCCCACCCTTGTGAGTAGGGTGTGGGCCTCCTGGTCTTCATCTTTGGCGAGAATTTTTTATTGTTTTTTCTAAGGTGTTCCGTGGAGTTTCAGGTCATTCTAAGAACTTTTATTTTCTGCACATAAAACAACACCATGGCAATCCTGCTGAAAACAGCGTCAGTCCGGGTTAGTTCCATTCAAATCATACAAGTTAGAGTCCAAAACAAGGGCAAAAGTGTTTGGAAAAGTATATACGAGAAAAAGAGAAAAAGACTCCCCCAAGCTTAAACACTTGCTTGTCCTCAAGCAATTCAGTTGACAAACTGAAAGAGAAAAAGAAAAACTTTTACAAACTCTGTTTGCTCTTGTTGTTGTAAACATGAAAAGCCAGCATTCAAGTTTCAGCAAATATTATGAACTAACCGTACTAACAATAACACGTAGGTCTCACAATTACTCATATCAATAGCATAATCAGCTAGCGAGCCATAATAATAAAACTTCGATGACAACACTTTCTCAAAATAATCATAACATGATATAACAAAATGGTATCTCGCTAGCCCTTTCTGAGACCGCAAAACATAAATGCAGAGCACCTTTAAAGATCAAGGACTGACTAAACATTGTAATTCATGGTAAAAGAGATCCAGTCAAGTCATACCCAATATAAACCAATTATAATGAATGCAAACGACAGTGTGCTCTCCAGCGGGTGCTTTTTAATAAGAAGGGTGATGACTCAACATAAAAGTAAATAGATAGGCCCTTCACAGAGGGAAGCAGGGATTTGTAGAGGTGCCAGAGCTCGATTTTGAAATAGAGATAAATTATATTTTGAGCGGCATACTTTCATTGTCAACATAGCAACTAAAAGACGACGATATCTTCCATGCTAAATAGATTATAGGCGGTTCCCAGACAGAATGGTAAAGTTTATACTCCCCCTCCTCCACAAGCATCAATCCATGGCTTGCTCAAAACAACGAGTGCCTCCAGCATTCAACGGGTCACAGGGGGAGTTTTGTTTGCAATTATTTTGATTTAGTTTGCATAAAGCGTGTGACTGGGCATCCCGGTTACCAGCCATTTTCTCGTGAATGAGGAGCGGAGTCCACTCCTCTTGAGAATAACCCGCCTAACACGGAAGATAAGGGCAGCTCTAGTTGACATATGAGCTATTCGAGCATGCAAAACAGAATGTTTATTTGAAGGTTTAGAGTTTGGCACATACAAATTTATTTAACGGCAGGTAAATACCGCATATAGGTAGGTATAGTGGACTCATATGGAACAACTTTGGGGTTTAAGGAGTTTGGATGCACAAGCAGTATTCCCTCTTAGTACAGGTGAAGGCTAGCAAAAGACTGGGAAGCGACCAACTGAGAGAGCGACAACAGTCGTAAACATGCATTAAAATTAATTTACACCGAATACAAGCATGAGTAGGATATAATCCACCATGAACATAAATATCATGAAGGCTATGTTGATTTGATTCAACTACATGCGTGAACATGTGCCAAGTCGAGTCACTCAATTCATTTAAAGGAGGATACCATCCCATCATACCACATAATAATCATTCTAATAGCATGTTGGCACGCAAGGTAAACCATTATAACTCATAGCTAATCAAGGATGGCACAAGCAACTATAATCTCTAAATGTCATTGCAAATATGTTTACTTCATAATAGCTGACTCAGGAACGATGAATCATCATATTTACAAAAACAAGAGAGGTCGAGTTCATGCCAGCTTTTCTCATCCCAATAAGTCCATCATAGATCATCATTATTGCCTTCCAGTTGCACGACCGAACGGTGTGTATAATAATAAGAGTGCACGTGCATTGGACTAAGCTGGAATCTGCAAGCATTCAACTCAAGAGAGAAGACAAGTAATATGGGCTCTAAGTTAAATAAACAATCATGCATATAAGAGCCACTAAGCATTTTCAATATAGTCTTCTCGACCCCCAAAAGAAAAGGAAAGAGATAAAAACTATTTACACGGGAAAGCTCCCAACAAGCAAAAGAAGAAAGGGAAATATTTGGGTTTTCATTTTAATTACTACAGCAAAGAAATAGACTACTACTATTTTTTTGGTTGTTTCTTAAGGTTTATTAAACACACAAGAAGAAAGCAGGAAAAAGAAAATAAACTAGCATGGATATTACAGTGAAAGAGTATGAGCACCGACATCTAGCAATGAGTGTGTGTGAACATGAATGTAATGTCGGTGAGAAATACGTACTCCCCCAAGCTTAGGCTTTTGTCCTAAGTTGATCTATTGCCAGGGATAGCCTGGCGGATACCCGTAGGTGAAGCTGGGGTCGTACTGTGACGAAGAAGGCTCCGGTTGCCACTGGCTGGCAACCTCCTCTGGATCCCAAGAATAAACAGATAGTCGTGGAGGCTCATCTTGTGGTTCCGGTTCCGGGGCTGGTGCAGGATTCCGATAGGCTTGAACAGCCAACCACGGAACAATGTGAGGACCTGCAGATAAGTTAAACAAAGAAGGAGCAGGCAAAGTAATAGTCTCAGGGTGATGTTTATCAAAGTATAATTTGTATTTGAGCTCCCTTTCGCGACTCTTAACAAGAAAGTCAAGCGCTATCATACTCTTATAATCTAAATAAGCATAGGGCAGCGTTGTTTCTTCTTTCTCCTCATGCCTAATAGGTATTTCAAAATGTTCAGCTAGGTGTGAAGCATAAATGCCTCCAATGATAGGGCCCTTAGTACGGTTCAGACTTAACCGTCTAGCAACAATTCCACCCATACTAACAGAGTTATTGTGGTATAAACCATGGAACAAAATAATAATATCAGGAGTACTAAGGTTCCCACAGTTCCCGCGTCCAATCAAGCAATGACTAGCAAATAAGGCAAAGTAGCGTAAAACAGGAAAATGTATGCTAGTAATCCTTGCATCAGAAACCTTCCTGGTTTCTCCCATAGTAATAGTGTTAATAAAAGCTTCTACTTCGTTACGGTGGGGTTCATCTAAGGTGCCCTCAAAGGGTATTCTGCAAACCTCGCAGAATTCAGCTAATGTCATCTCTTTAACAATGTCATATAAATGAAACTCTACTATTGGAGGTGATTTCTTAGGGAAAAAGTAGAATTTTTGCACAAAAGTATTTGTGAGTAAGAGATACTGATGATGTTGGTTGTGGAGGAAGTCGGTGAGGCCAGCATTCTCAATCAATAAATAGAAACCCTCATAAATCCCGGATCTCCTCAAGAAGTCATCGGAAGGCCATTCACACGGCCGGACCTCCGTGGTGCGAGGCAAATTAAATTTGGGCTTCTGCTCTTCTTCCTTTTGTTTTTCCTTAGAGCTTCGGCTCGACGAGCCCCTCAAAAGTCTCTTCATTATTTCTAAAACAATCTAAAATTTTTAGTAACTTCAAATAAAGGTGAGCCAACTTCAATAAAATTGATAGCAACAACTCCCACAAGTGCCTAGAGCCTATATAAAGCATTGGAACTACTTGGAACCATATAAATTTGACATGCAAGCTCAAGAACATGGTCACCTATGCAGCACAAATTTGCAAAGAATAAAGCCTTAGAACAAAAACTAATTGGACCAATGGAGGAGTCACATACCAAGGAACAATCTCCCCAAGTAGTTTTGCGAGAGGTGCTTTGAGCAAGGAGATCGAAAATCACAGCAACGGGGGCTGGAACTCGTGCTTGAGTTGGTTTTTCATGTTTGTGTGAAGCAGAGGAAGAAGATGGGTGCTGGAATAAGTGGAGGAGGGCCACCGTGGGCCCACGAGGCAGGGGGGCGCGCCCAGGGGGGTAGGGCGCGCCCTCCACCCTCGTGGCCAGGTGGCAGCTCCCCCCTCGATAATTTTTGCACAGTAAATCCTCAAATATTCCTGAAAAAATCATATTAAATTGGCATGGCATTCTGAGGACTTTTATTTTTGGGATATTTTTATATTGCACGGATAAGTCAGGAAACAGACAGAAAAAATACTATTTTACTTTATTTCTACTAAATAACAGAAAATATAAAGAGAGTACAGAAGGTTGTGCTTCTAGTTTCATCCATCTCGTGATCATCAAAATGAACCCACTAACAAGGTTGATCAAGTCTTCTTAACAAACTCATTCCGAATAATCACGGAACCGGAGAAATTTCGAATAACACTAAGTTACCTCAACGGGGATATGAAAATCCCCAACAATAAGAATATCATACTTTTTCTTGACAGTAGGGAGAGGAAATTCAAAACCTCCAAATATAATCGATGGAATTTTTCCAATAGAGTTGATACTATAAACTTGAGGTTGTTTCCTTGGAAAATGTACCGTGTGCTCATTGCCATTAACATGAAAAGTGACATTGCCTTTGTTGCAATCAATAACAGCCCCTACAGTATTAAGGAAAGGTCTTCCAAGAATAATAGACATACTATCATCCTCGGGAATATCAAGAATAACAAAGTCCGTCAAAATAGTAACGTTCGCAACTACAATAGGCACATCCTCACAAATACCGACAAATATAGCAGTTGATTTATCAGCCATTTGCAAAGATATTTCAGTAGGTGTCAACTTATTCAAGTCAAGTCTACGATATAAAGAGAGAGGCATAACACTGACACCGGCTCCAAGATCACATAAAGCAATTTTAACATAATTTCTTTTAATGGAGCATGGTATAGTAGGTACTCCTGGATCTTCAAGTTTCTTTGGTATTCCACCCTTAAAAGTATAATTAGCAAGTATGGTGGAAATTTCAGCTTCAGGTATCTTTTTTTTATTAGTAATGATATCCTTCATATACTTAGCATAAGGATTTGTTTTGAGCACATCAGTTAATCGCATACGCACAAAGATGGGTCTAATCATTTCAGCAAAGCGCTCAAAATCCTCATCATCCTTTTTCTTGGATGGTTTTGGAGGAAAAGGCATGGGTTTCTGAACCCATGGTTCCCTTTCTTTACCATGTTTCCTAGCAACGAAGTCTCTTTTATCATAACGTTGATTCTTTGATTGTGGGTTATCAAGATCAACAGCAGGTTCAACTTCTACATCATTATCATTACTAGGTTGAGCATCAACATGAACATTATTATTAACATTATCACTAGGTTCATGTTCATCACCTGATTGTGTTTCAGCATCAAAAATAGAGATATCATTCGGATTCTCAGGTGGTTCAGCAATAGGTTCACTAGAAGTTTGCAAGGTGCTATCATTTTTCTGTTTCTTCCTTTTAGAAGAACTAGGTACATCAATATTATTTCTCTGAGAATCTTGCTCGATTCTCTTAGGGTGGGCTTCAGGATACAAAGGTTCCTGAGTCATTCTACCAGTTCTAGTAACCACTCTAACAGCATAATCATTTTTCTTACTATTCATTTCATCAAGCACTTCTTTCTGAGCTTTAAGTACTTGTTCTACTTGAGTGGTAACCATAGAAGCATGTTTGCTAACTAGTTTAAGTTCAGCTCTAATATCAGCCATATAATCACCCAAGCGTTTAATCATAAAGGTATTCTGTTTTAATTGTCTACCAAAATAAGCATTAAAGTCATCTTGCTTAAACATCAAGTCATCAAACTCATCCAAGCACTGACTAGCAGTTTTAGTAGGAGGGACTTCCGCTTTATCATATCTATAGAGAGAATTTACCTTTACTACCTGTGTCGGGATATCGGGAGGTTCTTCAGTAAATAAGTAATTCAGATCATATACTTCTTCAACAGGTGGTAAATGAAGACCATGTATTTCTTCAATAGGAGGTAAATTCTTAACATCTTCAGCTTTAATACCCTTTTCTTTCATAGATTTCTTCGCCTCTTGCATATCTTCGGGGCTAAGAAATAGAACACCTCTCTTCTTCGGAGTTGGTTTACGAATAGGCTCGATAATTGGCTCTGGAGCTGACTCAGGAGGTGGCTCAGGAGGTGCCCAATTATTTTCATTTGTCAACATATTATTCAATAGAATTTCAGCTTCATCCGGTGTTCTTTCCCTGAAAAGAGAACTGGCACAACTATCCAGGTAATCTCTGGAAGCATCAGTTAGTCCATTATAAAAGATATCAAGTATTTCAAGTTTCTTAAGAGGATGATCAGGCAAAGCATTAAGTAACTTGAGAAGCCTCCCCCAAGCTTGTGGGAGACTCTCTTCTTCAATTTGCACAAAGTTGTATATTTCCCTCAAAGCAGCTTGTTTCTTATGAGCAGGGAAATATTTAGCAGAGAAGTAATAAATCATATCCTGGGGACTTTGCACACAACCAGGATCAAGAAAATTAAACCATGTCTTAGCATCACCCTTTAATGAGAACGGAAATATTTTGAGTAAATAAAGGTAGCGCGATCTCTCATTATTAGTAAACAGGGCAGCTATATCATTTAACTTAGTAAGATGTGCCACAATAGTTTCAGATTCATAGCCATAAAAAGGATCAGATTCAACCAAAGTAATTACATCTGGATCAACAGAAAAATCATAATAATCCTTATCGGGAACACAGATAGGTGAAGTAGCAAAAGCAGGGTCGGGTCTCATTCTATCTCTAAGAGATTCTTTACTCCATTTAACTAGCAACCTCTTAAGTTCATATCTATCCTGGCAAGCAAAAATAGCTGTAGAAGATTCAGGATAAAAAGGATAACCCTCAGGAATAGCAGGCATATTTTCATTATCACTATCATCATCATATTCAGATTCAATAATTTCTCTTTCTCTAGACCTAGCAATTTGCTCATCAAGAAATTCACCAAGGGGCACATTATTATCAAGCATAGAAGTAGTTTCATCATAAGTATCATGCATAGCAGAAGTGGCATCATCAATAACATGCGACATATCAGAATTCATAGCAGTAGCAGGTTTAGGTGTCGCTAGCTTACTTATAACAGAAGGAGAATCTAGTGCAAGGCTAGATGGCAGTTCCTTACCTCCCCTCGTAGTTGAGGGCAAAATAGTAGTTCGATCGTCTTTCAAGTTCTTCATAGTGTCCAGCAGATATAAATCCCAAGTGACTCAAAGAATAGAGCTATGCTACCCGGCAACGGCGCCAGAAAAAGGTCTTGATAACCCACAAGTATAGGGTATCGCAACAGTTTTCGAGAGTAGAGTATTCAACCCAAATTTATTGATTCGACACAAGGGGAGCCAAAGAATATTGTCAAGTATTAGCAGCTGGGTTGTCAATTCAACCACACCTGGAAACTTAGTATCTGCAGCAAAGTGATTAGTAGCAAAGTAATATGATAGTGGTGGTAACGGTAGCAAAAGTAAAGACAGCAAAAGTAATGTTTTTGGTATTTTGTAGTGATTGTAACAGTAGCAACGGAAAAGTAAATAAGCGAGAACCAGTATATGGAAAACTCGTAGGCACCGGATTAGCGATGGATAATAATGCCAGATGCGGTTCGTCATGTAACAGTCATAACATAGGGTGACACAGAACTAGCTCCAGCTCATCAATGTAATGTAGGCATGTATTCCGTATATAGTCATACGTGCTTATGGAAAAGAACTTGCATGACATCCTCTGTCCTACACTCCCGTGGCAGCGGGGTCCTATTGGAAACTAAGGGATATTAAGGCCTCCTTTTAATAGAGAAGCGGAACAAAGCATTAGCACATAGTGAATACATGAACTCCTCAAACTATGGTCATCACCGGGAGTGGTCCCGATTATTGTCACTTCGGGGTTGCCGGATCATAACACATAGTAGGTGACTATAGACTTGCAAGATAGGATTAAGAACTCACATATATTCATGAAAACATAATAGGTTCAGATCTGAAATCATGTCACTCGGGCCATAGTGACAAGCATTAAGCATAGCAAAGTCAAAGCAACATCAATCTCAGAACATAGTGGATACTAGGGATCAAAGCCTAACAAAACAAACTCGATTACATGATAAATCTCATCCAACCCATCACCATCCAGCAAGCCTACGATGGAATTACTCACGCACGGCGGTGAGCATCATGAAATTGGTGATGGAGGATGGTTGATGATGACGACGGCGATGAATCCCCCTCTCCGGATCCCCGAACGGACTCCTGATCAGCCCTCTCGAGAGAGATTAGGGCTTGGCGGCGGCTCCGTATCGTAAAACGCAATGATTTCTTCTCTCTGATTTTTTTCTCCCCGAAAGCCAATATATGGAGTTGGAGTTGGCGTCGGAGGGCCACCAGGGGGCCCACGAGGTAAGGGGCGCGCCCGGGGGGGCGCCCCCCACCCTCGTGAGCAGGGTGTGGGCCCCCTGGTCTTCATCTTTGGCGAGGATTTTTTATTGTTTTTTCTAAGGTGTTTCGTGGAGTTTCAGGTCATTCTGCACATAAAACAACACCATGGCAGTTCTGCTGAAAACAGCGTCAGTCCGGGTTAGTTCCATTCAAATCATACAAGTTAGAGTCCAAAACAAGGGCAAAAGTGTTTGGAAAAGTAGATACGACGGAGACGTATCAGCGGCAGATAGGATGAGATTGCTTCCTGGCCTGGCCAACAACCTAACGGTCTATGGCCATGACTGGTTGTGCGAGCAGCTATTTGGCCACATCGGGCTGTTCAAGCTACCGGCAAGCATCATACAACTAAACATCAACTCTGCCAGGAGCCAGATCTTGTAGTGGATGCTGCAGTGTAACACCGATGAAGTTTCGGGTGAGTGGAAGTTTCCCACTTTTGATGAAGAGCTGCCATGGTCTTTTGCCATAGTGGAAAGACCCACTAAGGTGGAAACTATGATGTACAAGGGTGCCTCCTTGGTAGAGGTGGCGTACAAGAAGTGGCTCAATGAGGATAGGGCAGCCCAGGCTGTGGCGACTGCGAAGGGCGGGAAGGCAGCAAAGGGAAGAGGAAGAACTGGACATGAGGGCCCTTCCCACGGCAAGGGTGAGATGCAGGTCTTGGAAGAGGTTGTCGGGGAATAGCGTGCCGGAGGAGAGCCTGTCGGGGATGGGCCTTCCCATATTGTGGCTCTATATGCCGCGGCAATAGGAGCCTTAGGGGAAGAAGTGTGTATGGAAGTGGAGGTACCTTGGAAGGAATGGCTTGCAGAAGGCCCTCAAGCCGCCGAACCGATCTTGGAGCCGCGTCCATGCAAACGGGCAGCCAGTCAGGGAGCGGCAGTCCCCGATCCTGCGCCCGCTGCCAGGAGGGAGAAGGATGTCGACTCCAAGGTCAGCATTCCTGAGGCTACGCACCGACACTCTCCTCGGCTCTCCGGAGCTAGCGTCCTCCCCGCCAAGTAGCAGGCAGCAAGGAGGGAGACTCCAGCACCCAATCGAGCTCGAGCCCTTCGTCGATCTTGTCTTCATAAGAGCCTCCCACGCCCCAGCAAGACTCAAAGTTACGAGAGAGCTCCGCACCCCCGCCTCAGAAGAGGAGTAGTGTGCCCCTCGCCCATATATTTCGAGGTGAACTCCATGTTCATCAATGAAGAGTAAGGGAGATTGGTCCCTCCTCCTCTCTTCTTCTCATGCTGCCTTTAATGAATTTGCTTGCGTCTGATGACTGATATCGCTTGGTGTTGTCGACAGGGAGGAGGAGGAGGAGACCCTCGTCCACCGAACCAAGCAGCTCGGGGTAGTAGGACCATCGATAGAGGCGGGAGAGTCAAGCCCGGCAGGGAGCGACACGAGCACCCTGGCACCGAGTCCCCAGCTCAGCCGCCGGCATGAGTGTGCAGAAGAGATTCCGCTCGCTCGGGGCAATGGTGAAAGGCTCCGCTCTATTGATCCCCAAGGATGGATAGGAGCCACCAAGGATGTGCCTCTCAAGAAGGGGCCCACATTGCCCGCTAATAGAATCGATGGATCCCCGCCAAGGGTCACCATGGAGACGCGAGGCCTTGTCCCGGCAGCCAATGGTGCCGGAGAAACCGAAGCTTCCACCCGGCAAAGCTCTCCGGGTACCCCTTCAGTCCTCCCTCCTATCTTATCACCTTGCTTTGCTTTCTTGTTTTGCCAAGTAATTTTATCCATCTGCCATTGATTGTTAGATCTACTTGTAGGCCCTTGAGTGAAGGTCTAGACCTGCTGGGGGAGGTGGCCAATATTCGGAAGGATTTCATGGTTGAAGCCACCAAGATCACTGCCGCAGAGGAGCAAGTGCAGGCTGCCAGGGGTGCTCTAGGTTCCCTAAAGAAGCCCAAATAAAACCTCGGCAGCGTGTCCGGATCAGGGGCCGTGATTGGGGAGAAGGTGCCGCTCCAAACCATGGGCCCCCTCTCTTCCTTTAGCATCTCCGTGGAAGCCCCGCTTCCACCTTCAAGCCTCCTGGTGCTGGTACTGGCACCACTTGAGTTCGGAGCCCCCGGCTCGTCAATGGCGGCGAGCACACAGCTCGATGAAGAACTCCAGCGTATCATGTCATCGGTGTACCTAGGGGTTGAAGAGGTGGATGACTCCTCCGTCGTCGCCATGGACCTGTCCTTCATGGAATGCGTGGCGACAGGCCTCAAAAAGATGCAAGAGTGGCATAACCGAAAGCGGTAGGAGCTCAAGGAGCAGCGCCAGTCTGTCGGCAAGATGGACCAGAAGCTCAAGGACAAAGGCGCGAAACTGTGTGACTGGCATGGCAAGCAATTTCAGGTCCTCTCGAGGAAGCAGTAAACAATCTCGGTGGCAAAAGAGGATGTCATCGCCCGTGAGGTGCGCTTGGCGGACCGCCAGGCATCTCTGGATGCCAGGAAGCGGGAAATTTCTCTCCGGGAAGAGAGGCTCGAGGCCACTCTTCATGCCAAAGATGCTGATCTGGAGGCCCTCGTGCAACAACGTACCAGGGAATTGGAGGACAGGAACAAAGCCGCCCTGGACGCTCTCACCACTGACTCTGCCACTCAGCTGAAGAAGCTTACTGGTGACCTTGCTGCCGCTTCTGCCGCCAAGGTGGACTTTGATCGGCAGGTAGCTGACCTGACCAAGAAGCTTGCCGAGAGTACCGAGGAGGTCTCGGCCCTCAAGGAGGAGGTGAAGAAAATAGAGTCCCTTTTGAAGGATACGCAATCGCAGCTCTCCTCCAAGAGCCAAGGTCCCGGAACTGCCAATGGCACCATCGAAGATCTGAAAGCCAGGATTGGCTCCTTGGAAAGCTCAATGGAGTTCGTGGAGGCCCACTAGCAGCTGCTGTCAAAGGATCTGGAAACTACAAGGCGCCTTTGAAAGGACGCAGAGGATAAGCTGGCAAATCAATCTCAGCAGGTCGACCTCTGGACCAAGAGCTTGATCGACGCTGCCGAGCAGCTCTCTACTCAGACTGCAAGAATTGGCATGGATGGGCCGGTCTTCTTTGTTGGTAAGCATGAGGTGCCCAGCATCAAGATTGGGCTCTTCATCAACAAGCTGATTAACAAGCTCAAGGTACATGAGGATGGAATGGCTGGTCGCTCCACGATTGAATCCCAAAAGCTCACCCGCAATGCCCTCTTCATGGTCCTGAGCAACCTTGCCTACCGCCACAAAGATATTGACCTTAACGATGGCTTCAGGAAGCCGCCACCGAGCGTAGATGTCCCTGCCGCTGAAGAGAAGGCCACTCCCCTCGTCGATAGGGTCCTTAAGGTTCCTTCTACTCCACGAAGCCGCCAGGCCCACCACAGAACTATTCCCGCCACCATGTTGGCATGTAACCAAAACAATGATGAATGTCATGTGCTTAGACCTCAGGACGTTCTATGCTTTCATGTGAACTAGATGTTATCACTTAATCTAAATTTCGTATTTATCCCTTCAAAGATTTATCCATTAGTGCTCGTATGATTAGTCTCTATATGCGTTCTAGTTGCGTGTCGGTATCATATTGCCGCGAAAGTCGTAAGGGTCTGGCCCTTAACATTTATCTTGGCGTGAATGCGTCCTGGCAGGTTTTTCCTTAGTAGTTTCCGATGCAGCCACTCATTCCGCGGACTCCGAACGGAATGAGGGTGCAGACAAGAATCTACCAAAGGTACCATTTTGCGCAAGATTTCTTCATACGAACACTTAGACGCTCAGGGGATAAACAGATATGTAAATCCTAAAGGTCCGGAAGGACGCAGAGGTAGCATGAACTTAGCTTATTTGGGCTTCGGCGGTCCTTCCTGCAGCTGCGGGTGCTCACGTGACCCGCATGTTTCGATAAGGATATCATTGCATATAATAGAGGAAAGCTTTATTATGAAGGTGGGGTTCTGTGACGTCTTGGTCTGGTCGTTGAACACAAATGAAGTACGCAAAGTTGTAGCTATGGCGAAATTTTAATCTAAACAAAACTCAAAGTATAACGGTGCCCTAAGGGCTGTATATATGGAGGAACAGGGGGGGATTTCGTGGCCCTTGGGGGAGGGGTCCGAAACCAACCCTATATCTTATTTCCCCGCACATACGGACTCTAAAAATAGCCTATACTTATGTATTTCGAAATTACATGGGCCTGGCCCAATAATAAGGTGACGCAGCACCTAGAATAGCCTCTGGACGAAATTTATGAAGTAGCATCTTGTATATTTCGTCCAAGGCTTCATCCACTCATTATGGTGGCTTCAAAGTCCTGAAATCATCACTTGTAACTTCGTTCTTGTTTCCCTTGCGCATGCCATCATCTCCATGCTTGTTCTTGCTCCAATGTTAATCCTTCTCCAAGCTAGGCCCTTCATTTGTAAGCAAAACAAATGTATCCCATTTAGGCAGCATCATATTCTCATGAACATTAGAATCATTACCAAGAAATTAAAGTACATGGTAATTCAATTGGCGTGCGCGAGCTCGAGTAATTGGTCCAGTATGTATAGTAGCAGGGACTGTGGGTGTAACAACGGTATTGATGTCCTCATCATCCGCCCCTTCTTGAAATGAAGTCGTCCTCGACGGAAGCTCATCTTCCTCACCAAAATAAGGCTTCAAATTTGCAATGTTAAAAGTGGGACTAACCCCAAAATCTGCAGGCAGCTCAAGTTTATATGCATTATCATTTATTTTCTCCAACAACTTAAAAGGACCATCAACACGTCGCATTAACTTTGATTTGCACAAATTAGGAAATCTATCCTTACGCAAATGTAACCAAACAAGTTCTCCATGTGCAAACACAACATGTTTTCTACCCTTATCTCCATCAAGTTTATATTTAGCATTCATACGCTCAATGTTTTCCTTAGTTAACTCACGCATTTTTAAGATCAATTCAGCATGTTGTTTAGCATCAAAATTAACCTTCTCCGAAGATGGAAGAGGCAACAAATCAATAGGTGCACGAGGTAGGAAACCATACACAATTTCAAAAGGGCACATCTTAGTAGTAGAATGCAGTGAACGATTATAAGCAAATTCAATATGAGGCAAGCAACCCTCCCACATTTTCTTATTATTCTTCAAAACAACCCTAAGCATAGTAGACAATGTTCTATTGACTACTTTAGTTTGTCCATCAGTTTGGGGGTGACAAGTAGTACTAAAAGCAGTTTAGTCCCCAACTTAGCCCATAAACATCTCCAAAAGTGGCTAAGAAATTTAGTATCATGATCTGAAACAATAGTATTTGGCACACCATTCAAGCAAATAATTCATGAAAGAACAAATCAGCAACATTAACAGCATCATCACTTTTATGACATGGTATAAAGTGTGCCATTTTCGAGAATCTATCCACGACAACAAATATGCTATTCCTCCCCTTCTTCGTTCGAGGTAAACCTAAAACAAAGTCCGTAGATATATCCTCCCAAGGAACACTAGGTACAGGCAAAGGCATATATAAACCATGAGGATTGAGTCGTGACTTAGCTTTTTGACATGTAGTGCAATGAGAAATAAAATGCTCAACATCCCGTCTCATCTTTGGCCAAAAGAAATGTGTCGCAAGTACGTTCTCCGTCTTCTTCACACCAAAGTGTCCCATTAAACCTCCTCCATGCGCCTCCTGCAACAACAAAACACGAACGGAGCTAGCTGGAATGCATAGCTTGTTAGCACGGAACACAAATCCATCATTAACGACGAACTTGTTCCACATTCTTCCTTCTTTACAATTCTGCATTACATCTTTAAAATCAGCATCATGCTCATATTGATATTTGATGGTCTCCAAACCAAATATTTTAAAGTCAAGTTGTGAAAGCATAGTATAGTGACGAGACAATGCATCAGCAATAACATTTTCTTTACCCTTCTAGTGTTTAATGACATAAGGGAAAGTCTCAATGAATTCAACCCATTTAGCATGTCTACAATTCAGTTTAGCTTGACTTTTAATATGTTTCAAAGATTCATGATCAGAATGTATAACAAATTCTTTGGGCCAAAAATAATGTTGCCATGTTTCTGAAGTCCGAACAAGAGTATATAATTCTTTATCATAAGTAGAATAATTCAGACTAGGCCCACTCAATTTTTCAGAAAAGTATGCAACAGGTTTGCCATCTTGTAATAACACACCTCCTAATCCGATTCCACTAGCATCACATTCAAGCTCAAAAGTCTTATTAAAATCAGGAAATTGGAGTAAAGGAGCATGTGTCAACTTATCTTTTAATATCGTGAAGGCTTCTTCCTGTGCGGTACCCCAAACAAAAGGCACATCCTTCTTTGTAAGTCATTGAGAGGTGCAGCAATGGTGCTGAAATCTCTCACAAAACGCCTATAGAATCTAGCGAGGCCAAGAAAACTCCTCACTTGTGTGACCATTTTGGGCTGCAGCCAACTCTCAATAGTTTCAATCTTGGCTTTATCAACTTCAATTCCCTATGGAGTAACAACATAGCCAAGAAAATATACTCGGTTGGTGCAAAAGGTGCACTTCCCAAGGTTACGAAACAAATGTGCATCACGTAAAGCAATGAAAACAACACGTAAATGTTCCAAATGTTCCTCCAGAGATCTTATAATCAGTATATCATCAGAACAGACTATCACAAATCGTCCAATGAAAGCACGTAAAACTTCGTTCATTAATCTCATGAAAGTACTAGGTGCATTAGTTAACCCAAAAGGCATGACTAACCACTCATATAATCCAAACTTAGTTTTAAATGTTGTTTTCCATTCATCCCCCAATTTCATACGAATTTGATGGTATCCACAATGCAAATAAACTTTGGAGAATATTGTAGAGCCACTCAATTCATCAAGCATATCATCTAGCCTAGGAATAGGATGGCAATAACGAATAGTAATATTATTAATGCATCTACAATCAACACACATACACGATGTACCATCCTTTTTCGGCACAAGAATAATCGGAACTACACAAGGACTAAGGGATTTGCATATATAACCTTTGTCGAGAAGCTCCTGTACTTGACGCATAATCTCCTACGTCTCCTTTGGATTTGTATGGTATGGCGCACGGTTTGGCAATGAAGCACCGGGAATTAAGTCAATCTGATGCTCAATCCCTCGAATAGGCAGTAATCCCGGTGGCACGTCTTGTGGAAAGACATCAACGAACTCCTGCAAAATGTTAGTGATAGCAAGAGGCAAAGAGGAAGGCACGTCCTCAAATGAAAATAATGCCTCTTTGCACACAAAAGCATAGCAAACAGATTTACTGAAATCTAGCTCATCAATATCAGATTTGGTGGCAAATAAACATGCACTTTTCAATTTTATTTTAGAAGCAACACTAGATGGTTTATTATTAGGCTTCATTTGTTGCTCAAAATCTTTTGCCACAATCTGATTTTTACTCTTATTTTTCTTCTGTTTTGCTTTATTAGCTCTATTAATATCATCTTTCAAAATGGAATCAGGAGACATAGGAAGCAAAGTAATATGTTTATCCTTATGAACAAGAGTATACTGATTGTTTCTACCATGGTGTACATAATTTTTTATCAAATTGCCATGGTCTACCAAGTAATAAGGAACATGCTTGCATGGGTACCACATCACAATCAACATAATCAGCATATGTAGAGAGACTCAAATGCAAACGAACATCACGTGTTACCTTAACCTTGCTGCTATTATTGAACCATTGGATATAGTAAGGATGTGGATGTGGTCTTATGTTGAGAGATAACTTCTCCACCATCTCCATGCTAGCCAAGTTGTTGCAGCTCCCTCCATCAATGATGACGCGAACAGAATGTTCCTTCACAACTTAGATCAGAAATGAACTCCTTCATACAAACTCCTTCATTTACTGCTTCCGAAGCAGCTATGTACTCTGCTTCTGATGTAGATCCCGCCACAATGCTTTGTTTAGAACTGCACCAACTTACAGCTCCACCGTTTAATAAAAACACGTATCCGGTTTGCGATTTAGAATCGTCCGAATCAGTGTCAAAGCTTGCATCGACGTAACCATTTACGACTAGCTTTTTGTCACCTCCATAAACGAGAAACATATCCTTAGTCCTTTTCAGGTATTTCAGGATATTCTTGACCGCTGTCCAGTGATCCACTCCTGGATTACTTTGGTACCTATCTGCCAAGCTTATTGCTAAGCATACGTCAGGTCTGGTACACAGCATTGCATACATGATAGAGCCTATGGCTGAAGCATAGGGAACATCTTTCATTTTCTCTCTATCTTCTGCTGTGGTCGGGCATTGAGTCTGACTCAACTTCACACCTTCTAATACAGGCAAGAACCCTTTCTTTGCCTGATCCATTTTGAACTTTTTCAAAACTTTATCAAGGTATGTGCTTTGTCAAAGTCCAATTAAGCATCTTGATCTATCTCTATAGATCTTGATGCCCAATATGTAAGCAGCTTCACCGAGGTCTTTCATTGAAAAACTTTTATTCAAGTATCCCTTTATGCTGTCCAGAAATTATATATCATTTCCAATTAACAATATCTCATCTACATATAATATCAGAAATGCTACAGAGCTCCCACTCACTTTCTTGTAAATACAGGCTTCTCCAAAAGTCTATATAAAACCATATGCTTTGATCACACTATCAAAGCATTTATTCCAACTCCGAGATGCTTGCACCAGTCCATAAATTGAACGTTGAAGCTTGCACACTTTGTTAGCACCTTTTGGATCGACAAAACCTTCTGGTTGCATCATATACAACTCTTCTTCCAGAAATCCATTCAGGAATGTAGTTTTGACATCCATTTGCCAAATTTCATAATTATAAAATGCGGCAATTGCTAACATGATTCGGACAGACTTAAGCATCGCTACAGGTGAGAAAGTCTCATCATAGTCAACTCCTTGAACTTGTGGAAAACCTTTCGCAACAAGTCGAGCTTTGTAGATAGTTACATTACCATCAACGTCAGTCTTCTTCTTGAAAATCCATTTATTCTTGATGGCTTGCCGATCATCGGGCAAGTCAACCAAAGTCCATACTTTGTTCTCATACATGGATCCCATCTCAGGTTTCATGGCCTCAAGCCATTTCGCGGAATCTGGGCTCATCATCGCTTCCTCATAGTTCGTAGGTTCGCCATGGTCAAGTAACATGACTTCCAGGATAGGATTACCGTACCACTCTGGTGCGGATCTTACTCTGGTAGACCTACAAGGTTCTGTAGTAACTTGATCTGAAGTTTCATGATCAATATCATTAGCTTCCTCACTGATTGGTGTAGTTGTCACAGGAGCCGATTCTTGTGATGAACTACTTTCCAACAAGGGAGCAGGTACAGTTACCTCATCAAGTTCTACTTTCCTTGAACCTCAACAAGGGAGCCGATTCTTTGAACTTTTCAAATGTTTCAGACTTGTGTTTCATCAAGTAGATATACCCATATCTGCTCAAATCATCTATGAAGGTGAGAAAATAACGATACCCGCCGCGAGCTTCAATATTCATTGGACCACATACATCAGTATGTATGATTTCCAATAAATCAGTTGCTCGCTCCATAGTTCCGGAGAACGGCGTTTTAGTCATCTTGCCCATGAGGCACGGTGCGCAAGTACCAAGTGATTCATAATCAAGTGATTCCAGAAGTCCATCAGTATGGAGTTTCTTCATGCGCTTTACACCGATATGACCTAAACAGCAGTGCCATAAATAAGTTGCACTATCATTATCAACTCTGCATCTTTTGGCTTCAACATTATGAATATGTGTATCACTACTATCGAGATTCAATAAAAATAGACCACTCTTCTAGGGTGCATGACCATAAAAGATATTACTCATATAAATAGAACAACCATTATTCTCTGATTTAAATGAATAACCATCTCGCATCAAACAAGATCCAGATATAATGTTCATGCTCAACGCTGGCACCAAATAACAATTATTTAGGTCTAAAACTAATCACGATGGTAGATGTAGAGGTAGCATGCCGACCGCGATCACATCGACTTTGGAACCATTTCCCACGCGCATTGTCACCTCGTCCTTAGCCAATCTTTGCTTAATCTGTAGTCCCTGTTTCGAGTTGCAAATATTAGCAACAGAACCAGTATCAAATACCCAGGTGCTACTGCGAGCATTAGTAAGGTACACATCAATAACATGTATATCACATATACCTTTGTTCAATTTTCCATCCTTCTTATCTGCCAAATACTTGGGGCAGTTCCGCTTCCAGTGTCCAGTCTGCTTGCAGTAGAAGCACTCAGCCTCAGGCTTAGGTCCAGACTTGGGTTTCTTCTCTTGAGCAGCAACTTGTTTGCTGTTCTTCTTGAAGTTCCCCTTCTTCTTCCCTTTGCCCTTTTTCTTGAAACTGGTGGTCTTATTGACCATCAACACTTGATGCTCTTTCTTGATTTCTACCTCCGCGGCCTTTAGCATTGCGAAGAGCTCGGGAAGAGTCTTGTCCATCCCTTGCATATTATAGTTCATCACGAAGCTCCTGTAGCTTGGTGGCAGTGAATGAAGAATTCTATCAATGACACTATCATCAGGAAGATTAACTCCCAGTTGAATCAAGTGATTATTATACCCAGACATTTTGAGTATGTGTTCACTGACAGAACTATTCTCCTCCATCTTACAACTATAGAACTTATTGGAGACTTCATATCTCTCAATCCGGGCATTTGCTTGAAATATTAACTTCAACTCCTGGAACATCTCATATGCTCCATGACGTTCAAAACGTCGTTGAAGATCCGGTTCCAAGCCGTAAAGCATGGCACACTGAACTATCGAGTAGTCATCAGCTTTGCTCTACCAGACATTCTTAACATCGTCAGTTGCATCTGCAGCAGGCCTGGCACCCAGCGGTGCTTCCAGGACATAATTCTTCTGTGCAGCAATGAGGATAATCCTCAGGTTACAGACCCAGTCCGTGTAATTGCTACCATCATCTTTCAACTTTGCTTTCTCAAGGAACGCATTAAAATTCCACGGAACAATAGCACAAGCCATCTATCTACAACAAACATAGACAAGCAAAATACTATCAGGTACTAAGTTCATGATAAATTTAAGTTCAATAAATCATATTACTTAAGAACTCCCACTTAGACAGACATCTCTCTAATCATGTAAGTGATCATGGTACCAAAATCAACTAAACCATCTCCGATCATCACGTGAGATGGAGTAGTTTCAATGGTGAACATCACTATGTTGATCATATCTACTATATGATTCACGTTCGACCTTTCGGTCTCCGTGTTCCAAGGCCATATCTGTATATGCTAGGCTCGTCAAGTTTAACCTGAGTATTCCGCGTGTGCAACTGTTTTGCACCCATTTTATTTGAACGTAGAGCCTATCACACCCGATCATCACGTGGTGTCTCAGCACGAAGAACTTTCGCAACGGTGCATACTCAGGGAGAACACTTCTTGATAATTTAGTGAGAGATCATCTTAAAATGCTACCGTCAATCAAAGCAAGATAAGATGCATAAAGGATAAACATCACATGCAATCAATATAAGTGATATGATATGGCCATCATCATCTTGTGCTTGTGATTCCATCTCCGAAGCACCGTCATGATCACCATCGTCACCGGCGCGACACCTTGATCTCCATTGTAGCATCGTTGTCGTTTATGCCATCTATTGCTTCTACGACTATTGCTACCGCTTAGTGGTAAAGTAAAGCAATTACAGGACGTTTGCATTTCATACAAGAAAGCGACAACCATATGGTTCCTGCCAGTTGCCGATAACTTCGGTTACAAAACATGATCATCTCTTACAATAAAATATAGCATCACGTATTGACCATATCACATCACAACATGCCCTGCAAAAACAAGTTAGACGTCCTCTGCTTTGTTGTTGCAAATGTTACGTGGCTGCTACGGGCTGAGCAAGAACCGTTCTTACCAACGCATCAAAACCACAACGATAGTTCGTCAAGTTAGTGCTGTTTTAACCTTCACAAGGACCGGGCGTAGCCACACTCGGTTCAACTAAAGTGAGAGAGATAGACACCCGCCAGTCACCTTTAAGCACGAGTGCTCATAACGGTGAAACCGGTCTCGCGTAAGCGTACGCGTAATGTCGGTCCGGGCCGCTTCATCTCACAATTCCGCTGAACCAAAGTATGACATGCTGGTAAGCAGTGTGACTTGTATCGCCCACAACTCACTTGTGTTCTACTCGTGCATATGACATCTACGCATAAAACCAGGTTCGGATGCCACTATTGGGGAACGTAGTAATTTCATAAAATTTCCTACGCACACGCAAGGATCATGGTGATGCATAGCAACGAGAGGGGAGAGTGTTGTCCATGTACCCTCATAGACCGAAAGCAGAAGCGTTAGAACAACTTGGTTGATGTAGTCGTATGTCTTTACAATCCGACTGATCCAAATACCGAACGTACGGCACCTCCAAGTTCAGCACACGTTCAGCTTGATGACGATCCCCGGACTCTGATCCAGCAGGGTGTCGGGGATGAGTTCCGTCAGCACGACGGCGTGGTGATGATGATGATGTTCTACCGACGCAGGGCTTCGCCTAAGCACCGCAACGATATGACCGAGGTGGAATATGGTGGAGGGGGGCACCGCACATGGCTAAGGAACGATCACGAAGATCAACTTGTGTGTCATGGGGTGCCCCCCTGCCCCCGTATATAAAGGAGGGAGGGGGAGAGGTGCGGCCGGCCCTAGGGGTGCGCCTGGAGGAGTCCTACTCCCACCGGGAGTAGGACCCCCCCCCCCCTCTTGCCTTGTTGGAGAATGAAGGGGGAAGGGGGAAAGAGGAAAGGGGGGCACTGCCCCCCCCCCCTTCCTTGTCCTATTCGGACTAGGGGGGAGGGGGCGCGCGGCCTTCCCTGGCCGGCCCTCCTCTTCTCCCTTAGGGCCCATGTAGGCCCAATAACACCCGGGGGGTTTCGGTAACCCCCCGGTACTCCGGTAAAGTCCCGATTTCACCCGGAACGATTCCGATATCCAAATATAGGCTTCCAATATATCAATCTTTATGTCTCGACCATTTCGAGACTCCTCGTCATGTCCGTGATCACATTCGGGACTTCGAACAACCTTCGGTATATCAAAACTTATAAACTCATAATAAAACTGTCATCGTAACGTTAAGCGTGCAGACCCTACGGGTTCGAGAACTATGTAGACATGACCTAGAACTGTTTCCGGTCAATAACCAATAGCGGAACCTGGATGTTCATATTGTCTCCTACATATTCTACGAAGATCTTTATCGGTCAAACCGCATAACAACATACGTTGTTCCCTTTGTCATCGGTATGTTACTTACCCGAGATTTGATCGTCGATATCCAATACCTAGTTCAATCTCGTTACCGGCAAGTCTCTTTACTCGTTACGTAATGCATCATCCCGTAACCAACTCATTGGCCACATTTCTTGCAAGGCTTATAGTGATGTGCATTACCGAGAGGGCCCAGAGATACCTCTCCGACAATCGGAGTGACAAAACCTAATCTCGAAATACGCCAACTCAACATGTACCATTGGAGACACCTGTAGAGCTCCTTTATAATCACCCGGTTATGTTGTGACGTTTGGTAGCACACAAAGTGTTCCTCCGCTAAATGGGAGTTGCATAATATCATAGTTGTAGGAACTTTGTATAAGTCATGAAGAAAGCAATAGCAACATACTAAACGATCAAATGCTAAGCAAATGGAATGGGTCAAGTCAATCACATCATTCTTCTAATGATGTGATCCCGTTAATCAAATGACAACACATGTCTATGGTTAGGAAACACAACCATCTTTGATTAATGAGCTAGTCAAGTAGAGGCATACTAGTGACGTTAAGTTTGTCTATGTATTCACACATGTATTATGTTTCCGGTTAATACAATTCTAGCATGAATAATAAACATTTATCATGATATGAGGAAATAAATAATGGCTTTATTATTGCCTCTAGGGCATATTTCCTTCAGGGGGAACTTTGGACCCAGAATCAGCAAGTGTGTCTTCACGAAAGCTCAACTTGCAATACCCGTCAAGAAGTTTGAGGAAGCAATCAAGGAAGCACGGGAAGAGAGGTTCCATCCCGACAGAGAGCAGGACAAGCTGTCCAAGGCCCTCGGGAATCCTAAACACCCTGGACAAACACAAGGCACATCAGGCTCCGTTCCGTGGGTGCATGGGTTTCCCGACAGGACTGGTTATAGTAGCCGGGAGAGAAAGAAGAAAGAGGAAGCAAGCGAAATGCAGAAGATCAATGAAAGATTAGCGAAATTAGAGGCACTTGAGAGCGAGCGAGCTACCAGCCCACCATATCAGCGGCACGAAGATCCTTCATTGGATACTACCCACGATACTACCCCACCATCTCAGCAAAGTAGCAGTGTGGCTTCCATGGAGCTTGTTCAGCCTGGTATCACAACTCCTCGCTACCCCGTGGATGGTATCATGGATAATGAACATCGTGCGCTGATGGGAAAATGCCATAACCTGACCTTCAAGGTGGCGATCGGCTATGTCTTACCTCCTCGACCTGATGCAACTTTCCATTTTGCTCCAATTCGAGCTGGCTTTGCTATTGTCGGGGTGGATGAAATAATGGATGGATTTGAGGGGATGGAGCTTGAGTACCCTACAGGTGAAGGGGAGATCCTTCTGGAAAATGCCTTAAGGAGTACCTATCTATGGAGAAAGGAGAACATCATGCTTCTAAACTCGACACCGCCTTAGCAGACTCAGTCGGATCCTCAACAGACTCCTCACAGTCCAGCTCTGCTATCTTTGCTGCCTGAGTCGTCTCCATCGCGTCAGCCGTCTCCGCCGCCTCTGCGGACAATAATGGAGCAGGCCTGATACGTCCATTTTGCATCATGTTTACCTACTATTATTTATAATGTTTTTATGCATAATAATGCTTTTTGGAGTAATTCTAATGCCTTTTCTCTCATAATATGCAAGGTACACAAAGAAGGAGAATTCCGGCAGCTGGAAATCTGGACCTGAAAAGGCTACGTCAGGCTACCTATTCTGCACAACTCCAAATGAGCTGAAACTTCACGAGGATTTTTTATGGAATAAATAAGAAATAATGGAGCAAATAACTACCGGAGGGGGGCCACATGGTGAGCACAATATACCAGGGCGCGCCAGGCCCCCCATGCGCGCCCTAGTGGGTTGTGCTCAGCCAGCCCACCTACGGTGTCCATCTTCTGGTATATAAGTCATTTTGACCTAGAAAAAATAAGAGGAGGGCTTTCGGGACGAAGCGCCACCGTCTCAAGGCGGAACTTGGGCAAGAGCACTTTTGCCCTCCGGCGGAGCGATTCCGCCAGGGGAACTTACCTCCCAGAGGGGGAAATCATCGTCATCATCATCACCAACAACTCTCCCATCTTGGGGAGGGCAATCTCCATCAACATCTTCAACAGCACCATCTCCTCTCAAACCCTAGTTCATCTCTTGTGTTCAATCTTTGTACCGGAACTATAGATTGGTGCTTGTGGGTGACTAGTAGTGTTGATTACATCTTGTAGTTGATTACTATATGGTTTATTTGGTGGAAGATTATATGTTCGAATCCATTATGCTATTTAATACCCCTCTGATCTTGAGCATGATTATCATTTGTGAGTAGTTACTTTTGTTCTTGATGTCGAGGGAGAAATCATGTTGCAAATAATCATGTGAACTTGATATGTGTTCGATATTTTGATGATATGTATGTTGTGATTCCCTTAGTGGTGTCATGTGAACATCGACTACATGACACTTCACCATATTTGGGCCTAAGGGAATGCATTCTGGAGTAGTTATTAGATGAAGGGTTGCGAGAGTGATAGAAGCTTAAACCCTAGTTTATGCGTTATTTCGTAAGGGACCGATTGGATCCAAAAGCTTAATGCTATGGTTAGAATTTATTCTTAATACTTTTCTCGTAGTTGTGGATGCTTGCGAGGGGGTTAATCATAAGTAGGAGGTTTGTTCAAGTAAGAACAACACCTAAGCACCGGTCCACCCACATACCAAATTATCGAAGTACCGAACACGAATCGAACCAACATGATGAAAGTGACTGGATGAAATTCACGTGTACCCTCAAGAACAATTTGCTTATCATAAGAGACCGTTTTGGCATGTCCTTTGCCTCAAAAAGATTGGGCTACCTTGCCGCACTTTTGTTACTACTACCGTTACTTGCTCGTTACAAATTATCTTGCTATCAAACTACTCTATTACTTACAATTTCAACACTTGCAGACATTACCTTGCTGAAAACAACTTGTCATTTCCTTCTGCTCCTCGTTGGGTTCGACACTCTTACTTATCGAAAAGGCCACAATTGATCCCATATACTTGTGGGTCATCAAGGCCCCTCAGCAGAATCATCCTTCGCCTCAGTTGTCTCCGGCGTGTCAGCCGTCTCCGCCGCCTCAGTTGTCTCCGATGCGTCAGCCGTCTCCGCCGCATCAGCTGTCTCCAGCGCGTCAGCCGTCTCCACTACCTCAGCTATCTCCAGCGTGTTAGCCGTCTTTGCCGCCTCAGCTGTCTCTGGCGCGTCATCCGTCTCCGTCGTCTCAGCGGTCTCTGGCGCACCAGTGGACTCCGCCGCCACAGCAACGGTGGAAGAGAGGCATCATCACTCCGGCAGCTAGCAGTACAACAGGCAAGAAATTCAGAGCTGGTCCAAGCCTCAGGGCTCCTCCAAAGTTAAAATATGAGAGGACTGACGAGGAAAACAAGTACATCATGGTTGCCGAAGTGGAGGCCCATTTCGAATGGAAACGTCCACCTCCGAAGGAAATAATAGATCCAGTGAAAGCGAAGCGCTCTCTCGATGCCCTTAAGCAACCACCACCGCCTCCGCCGCAATCACACTATGACCGCTATATTGGAAAGACATATGATGAAGCACGGCGGTCGGGAAGTACTACCAGTGCTGCAAGACGAAGTGGGAAAACAATTCCCCAGCTCGGCAAACAGGAGAAGCAATCGTGCCCCCGCTCAAGGTGTCTAGCCATATCGCTAATCATCCGGGGCTAGCACCCGGTACCACTCATGGTGATTACGTGGGCAATGATGTACAATTTAAAATGGCTGAGGTAGTAGCGCCCTTTAGATACGAGCACAAGAAGCCTCTCGTCAAACCTGATCAGCTCCCACATCTACCAACGATGATGCGAAGATTGCATGACTCGTACTTGGAAACCTGGAGCAAGGATGGGGCCGACAGTATCTTGCTGCAAAGTAAAGATGAGCACGACTTCATTAGAGTCGACCTGATGCCTGTTGAATTTGTGGAATTATTTCAGTTATTCAACCAGGACGCCATCGACGAAACTCTCATAAGTTTCTACTGTCTATAAGTATTATTTCCGCAATTAAGTCTCTAGCTTAGCTCTTTCATTGCATGTATATATAATTATCCTCACTATATTATGTAGAGTGAAGATCATCAAATACAAAAGAGGACAAATCTATGACACTGGGTTCATTAGCCCAAATACCGTAAATGAATGGGCGGTAAAAAACAGAGCCAAAGATACTTAGGAAAACTTGCTAAAGCGTTCCTTCAACATCAAAACAAAAGGGAAATACTATTTCCTTACAACTTCAAGTGAGTGTTACTTTCATGTGCATATTCAGTTTCGCTTACTCGAGGTTAAGTGTAATTCATAAGTTATGCATGCATAGCTGCCACTTTATTCTGCTATCCATTAAGCTTGACGGGGGAGTAGTAACTGTCTTAGACTCGAGACGTAAAGAGCAAAAGGAGTGGGCGGACATGAATGAAATGCTCCAGAAGTAAGTTCAATCATTATCGCACCATATCGGCAAGTTCCATTCATTTCCTGATATCAAGTAATCATTTTCTTTGCCGAGCAGGGTTTGGAAAAAGTTCATCGGAATGGTTCCGGGTCTGAAGAAGGAGCTGTGATTTACACACTCCAAAGTAAGTAGTACTAGCTAGTTCCACTCATCTCTCATTGATTCTAGTTTCATCAATACCATTATCATGCTTGATCATCAGTTTGATTGAACTATATTATCGTAAAGTGCTTGTGGCAGGCACCCGGAAATAATTTATGTGAATACTACGTTTGCGAGTTCATTCGCCACTCGACCTCTGAGCGGGGCTTCTCTAACAAACAATTTGAAGTACGTAAAAAATATTCACAATTTTACTTTATTACCATCAATTGTGTTGAGTTTCATTCATATTATGTATTAACCCCTGTCGGTGTCAAAACCGGCAGATCTCGGGTAGGGGGTCCCGAACTATGCGTCTAGGTGGACGGTAACAGGAGACAAGGGACACGATGTTTTTACCTATGTTCGGGCCCTCTCGATGGAGGTAAAACCCTACTCCTGCTTGATTGATATTGATGATATGGGTAGTACAAGAGTGGATCTACCACGAGATCAAGGAGGCTAAACCCTAGAAGCTAGCCTATGGTATGATTGTTGTTCGTCCTACGGACTAAAACCCTCTGGTTTATATAGACACCGGAGAGGGCTAGGGTTACACAGATTTGGTTACAATGGAAGGGGATCTACATATTCGTATTGCCAAGCTTGCCTTCCACGCCAAGGAAAGTCCCATCCGGACGTGGGATGAAGTCTTCAATCTTGTATCTTCATAGTCTTGGAGTCCGGCCAATGATGATAGTTCGGCTATCCGGACACCCCCTAGTCCAGGACTCCCTCAGTAGCCCCTGAACCAGGCTTCAATGACGACGAGTCCGGTGCACATATTGTCTTCGACATTGCAAGGCGGGTTCCTCCTCTGAATAATTCATAGAAGATTTAGAACACCAGGATAGTGTCTGTCTCTACAAAATAAATTCCACATACCACCGTAGAGAGAATAATATTCACACAAGTTCAATCTGCCGACGTATTTCGTGATATGACGTCACACCACGGCCAAGCCTTTACTCGAATCGTTTTTATTGTTCCACCTCAGCGTGTTTAGCGAAGCGGTTTCCTTGGCACGTCTTGTCAAAGTAGAGATTGTGTCCCCTTATTCCGGGATTCTCATCAATACGGACGTGGGTAACCCAACCGCGCCCGTTGGCACGCCCCCTCCATCGAAGGCGAGTCCCAAAAGGTTACGGGGACGGCTCTTGGTATTCAACCCCTTTATAACGAGACCAAGGCATGTTCTTTTTCTTCAATCTTCAATCGAATCCGCCCCTTGCCCCGAGTTCCAACACCCAAGGCTCCAGATTCAGGCGCTTCGGACCTTCGACAATGTCCGGCTCCGACCTACAGGGCCGGTGGATGCCCTCTTCCGTCACGGAAGAAGATGTGCGAAAGCTGAGAGACGCCAGGTATCTAACCGGCGAAATTTTGCATAGGCTGCCCGCCCAAGGGCAATTCATTCCCACTCCCGAGCCTGGTGAGAGCGTGGTGTTCGTGTCTCACTTCCGTCGGGGTTTAGGCTTCCCGATGGATCCCTTCGTGAGGGGGCTCATGTTTTATTATGGGCTGGAATTCCATGACTTGGATCTGGAGTCCATCCTCCACATCTCATCGTTCATTGTTGTATGCGAAGCCTTCCTCCACACCACTTCTCACTTCGGATTGTGGCTCAAGACCTTCAACGTGGAGCCGAAGATGATCGAGGAGCGGCAGGCAGAGTGCGGAGGGGCAGTTATAAGCAAGAGAGCTGACGCTCCGTGGCCCGAGGGCTGTTTTCAAAAGGAGCTCGGTTTGTGGCAACAGGAGTGGTTCTACATCACCGCTCCCAGGGGCACCAGATGGGTGGCGCCGCCTGCCTTTCGCTCGGGACCTCCACAGCGGCTGGCGTCATGGGTCAACAAAGGGCTTGACTGGGGGCCGTCCAAGGACGTGCCATTATTGCAGGGCCGTATTGGAGACCTCCAAGAGAGGGAGATCAATCTGGTTGTAGTGGCACAGGTCATGCTGATTCGGCACCTTCTGCCCTGCAAATGTCGCCCCCTCTGCCTGTGGGAATTCAATCCGGAGGGACCGCGAGCTCTCCAACACTTCATGGGTGCGACGCCCGTGGAGATGTATAAACTATTCTTCGGATCACAAGAGATGTGTCCGGACTTGACCGAGGACGCAGGCCTGAGCTGCAATCGCCCGGATACTCAAGTAAGTAGTCCTGTGCCTGGACACACTGTCCATACATTTACCATAAACTTGCCCTTTAACCAGCTATCCCTTGAACAGGAGTGGATAGCAAAAGCAAAACTGATACGGTGTCCGGCCCCCCTCCCTGAGACCACGCCGGATCCCGTGTTAATCAAGATGCTGGAGGCTGCGCCTTCGGAAGAGGGCGAAGGGGAAAACAGGAAAACTACCGCCTCCGCTAAGGAGGCTCTTAAGAAAGGGGGGATCGAGAATCCCTCCCTCTAGGGGAGAAGAGGACCGCTTCTGAAGATCCGGAGGCCAAGGCTTCAAAGCGGGGGAGGAAATCTTCAGCAGAGGGCACTGCACCAGGAGAAGCCCCGGCCGCACTGTTTCCCCAAGGGAATCAGCCCTCCAGCGAGCCGTAAGTAGAATGGGGAGTTTTGTAATAAGGGACATCCCTATTTTTATTTCTGAGGATAACCGAAGTTTTTACCTTGTAGTTCGGATCTCAACCCTTCTCAGCAGAGCTCATCTTCAGGGGATCTTCGTCCGGAGATGATGGAGAGCGAAACGCCTCCATCTGCCGCACCATCATGCGGGGCGGACGACCCTGAGGTGTCGTCGCGGAGGGTCTCCCCGAGTCCGGCGGGGCCGGAGAGTTCGGCACCAACTGGTGTACGGCCGGAGGAGCTGAAGGATCTGCTCAGGCGGGCGTCCATCTCAGAAGATCATCGTACGTTGATGAGTATGGTGATTGAAAGGATTTCATCCGCTAAGAGCGGGTTGCATGAGGCCGTCAGAATTTTACTGACGGGTTTGAGGTACGTGAAAATGATACACCTTTTGACAGTTTTGCACATAGAATGCGCCCTGTATAGATAGTATCCCCTGAGACTCGGTACGTTGTCAAAAGCGACAGCGTGCGGAGGATCATAATCTCAGTTATAAGATGTCCCCTTTCCTATTCAGGTGGCGGAACGTTCGGTGGCCAGCCGAACTGATAGAGTTGCCGAACTGAAGCAGCAACTTGGCGTTGCGGATGCGGACATCGCGCTGGTCAATAAACGACTTGACGAGTCACAAGGTATGTGGCTTCTCTGCAGACACCTTGTAAGGGAGCTTGACGCCCGTGCCTTACAACATGTATGCTTAATGCAGATGGCGCCGCTGCTATGGAGGACCTTCGGGCGGAGCTTGCCCGAGTCAAGGAGCAAGCCAGAAAAAGTAATGCGGCTGCCTTGAAGGCGGCCGAAGAGCTAAAAGCCGAACAGGCTGCTCACAGCCGAAGCAGGGAGGAAATGGCTGAAATGGCCGTGAGGCTGAAGGATGCTACCGACCGCTATGAGTTTCTTGAAGGAGAACGCCGAGCGGAGCAAGAGGACCTGAAGAAGGCCATCGCCGAAGCCAAGGATGCCCGCTCCGTGATGAGAGCTATAAAGGAGGAGCTACATCAGGTCGGGGATATTGCGGCTGGAAAGCCCTTTCTGCTGCGTAGGAAGTTCACGGATCCGAAGTATGCTCAGTTGGCCAGTTGTGGGGTGCGAAGGATGCTTATCTGAATTTGGCGGCAAGTGCGGCGGACGCAGTCGCACACTTCCGAGGCCAAAAGGATCACTGAATGGAAGAGCTTTTTTGGTCTCAATTCCATAGTCCGGAGCGTCCACTTCCATTAACCGATCGGTTGGCTGAGTGGGCTGAGCTGAATAGGTTGTCCAGACTTGCCATGAAGGATGTTGTGGCTCATCTGTGGCCGAAAAGGCCCGAGCCGAAGAGTTATTTTGGCTTGGTGCAGCAGTTCCTTGATGCGGTGCCGCATATCAAGGCGATGAAGCGGTCGGCATGCATAGAGGGTGCACGGATGGCTCTCGCCCGTGTCAAAACATACTGGGCAGAGATGGAGGCCACCGACGTTGCATCCTGGGATTCGGACAGAAGCCGATTACCAGCCGAGCACTATTTTGAGGAAATCCTGCAGGGCGCTCGTTTAATAGAGTCGCAGTGCTCAAAAAACGTTATGTTCAAATGACATGTATGATTTGTGAAACCATGTTTCAAATATAATATAAGGGCTTTTTATACTTGGGCGTTCAAGTGTTGAAATACCTCCTGTGCGGCCATTAACGTATATGTGTATATAACCTGAAAGATGGCAGTCTTCGGCTTCAGCCCCCACGCACATAGTGCGGGGGTGTTTGCAAAAAAAAGTGCATTTTCACACTTAATCCAACGTCTTGGTCCTGTGAAGGAGGTGATAGCGTAGCAAACTAGGCAACCGGACTATAATGCTTTATCACTTTCACTTAGCCATAGGAGTTCGATGCTGGGGCTACTATATAGCCCCTAGGGGCACTGCGCTCTCCGAATTTCGGGGCGCGTATGTGCCTGACCGGGAAATGGTCCTTCATTAAAGCGGAGGAATTCTAAACATTCCGGTGGTCGATTGAGTGGTTGACTAGTCTCTCACTATATCATGACAGTCAGTTTTCAGCTTTCTCTACTGAGGTGCTCACCTGGGCGAACCAGGGCACAATCGTAGTAGTTCTCCTGGTGCCGCGTTAGCCGATAGAGCGGAATGTAAGGCAGCAAAACATAGGAGCCGGGCAAACCCAACATTTGACCAAAACATGATTCGGAGCTGATGCATATAAGGCCTAACTCGAGACGCCGAACACTCCCTAAGGTATTCGGTCTTTACGAAAACGGGCAGAACAATGCCCTAAGCCCCTAGTGTCCAGGTACGCGCAAAAATTTCTGACGCAGCCGATGCCAAAACGCTAGATTCCTCCTTGGTTATAGCAAAAAACCGAGGGATGTGTATCAACAAGAGACAGTAAAAAAGGTTTACGCAGGGTCTTAATCTGAAAAGAATCCTTGCATCAGGTCCCTACTGCACGTCTGCGCCTGTGCCTCCGTTGTGCCGTATCCTGGACGGGTGTCGCACGGTGTTCATCTGTAAAAGAGAAGAACTTAGTTGGAAAAGAGTTCGTGTGAAAGATGTATTTTGAAACAAACAGAGTATGATTCAAAGAATGAATAAAATTGAGCTTTATTGTCTCTTTTTGTGCATGCATGGAACCCCTTGTAAAGGGGTACGCGGCTAGTAAGCCCCTTGTTTATCTTCACCGGACTCGCCTAACCGTGTCCGGGGTCTGAATGACCTGTTTAGGAGCTTTGATCAGTAAAGCCGGATTAGTGTGTGGCTGTCAAGGCAGTCTCACGTTCTTCCGTAGTCGAGGAACACTCGAAGTTACCCTTTAATGAGATGATGTCGTGTGGACCGGACATTTTAAGTGTAAGAGACGCGTAATGTGGTATTGCGTTAAAGCGGGCGAAAGCTTCGCGTCCCAATAGTGCTTGATAGCTACTTTTAAATGGGGCGATGTGGAAGATTAACTTTTCGCGACGGAAGTTGTCGGATGAACCGAACACAACTGCTAGTAGTAGAGAGCCCGCACAATTGGCATATGGGTCTGGCGTCACTCCTTTAAAGGAAGTGTTGCTATGGCGAATTTTGGTTGGGTCTATCCCCATTCTGCGGATTGTGTCCCGGTATAGCAGGTTTAGATCACTGCCGCCGTCCATGAGGACTTGTGTAAATTGTACTCCGTCGATTATAGGATCCAATATCAAAGCAGTCCATCCTGCGTTTCACATACTCCGGAGTAATCCTGATGGTCGAAAGTTATTGGTTTTGACATCCAGTTTCGGGACTCCGCTGGGGTGGACCGTGCGGCGCGTACTTTAGTGGGCGCCGCTCTATTTTTCCCTGTTATCACTTGAAGTGAATTCACTGTTTTGACCTCTTGTGGGAAATTCTTTTGTTTTCGGGTGCTCTGCTTGTGGGGTTTGTCATTGTCCTCACTTGGTGTGTCGAGCCCCTTGTGTTCGGCATTAAGTCGGCCGGACTGCTTGAAGACCCAACAATCTCTGTGGGTATGGTTTGCAGGCTTCCCGGGGGTACTGTGGATTTGGCATATCATGTCCAAGATTTTGTTTAGGTTGGATAGCTCGTCGTTGTTGTCCTTGAGAGGCGGTGTTTTGTTGTTCTGCCGAGAGCTTTTGAACCCGGCGTTGACTGCCATGCTCTTTGGGCCATTTTCCTTAGTCCGGCGCTGGTCCTTTCTGCGTCGTGGTTTCCCATTTCCATCCATGACCTCGGATGTACTTGGGTCGCTGGTGTTGCATCTTGCCAGCCAGCTATCCTCTCCCGCGCAAAAGCGGGCCATGAGGCTTGTTAGTGCGGCCATTGTTCTTGGCTTTTCCTGGCCGAGGTGTCTGGCGAGCCATTCGTCTCGGACGTTATGTTTGAAGGCTGCTAAGGCTTCGGCGTCCGGACAGTTGACTATTTGGTTCTTTTTGGTGAGGAACCTGTTCCAGAATTTGCAGGCTGACTCTTCGGGCTGTTGAGTTATGTGACTTAAATCGTCTGCATCCGGAGGGCGGACATAAGTCCCCTGAAAATTTGGCCGAAACGCATCCTCAAGCTCTTCCCAACTTCCAATGGTATTTTTTGGGAGGCTTTTGAGCCAATGCCGGGCTGGCCCTTTGAGCTTGAGGGGTAAGTATTTTATGGCATGGAGGTCATCTCCTCTAGCCATGTGTATGTGTAGGATGTAATCCTCAATCCAGACTCCGGGGTCTGTTGTTCCGTCGTATGCCTCTATGTTTACGGGCTTGAATCCCGCTGGAAATTCATAATCCAGTACCTCATCGGTGAAACATAGGGGGTGTGCGGCGCCCCTGTATTTGGGTGTGCCATGATTTTCGAATACTCGGCGTGTTGTGTTGCTTTCTGGAGCTTGCTTTCTTGGCCCATAGATGGACCTGACCGGGCCATCCTTTTTGCGAGGATCCTTATGTGGATCACGTGCCGGTTTGTGTGCGGTGCCGCTTGCCGCTCTTTGTTTGTCATGTGGTCGTCTATCCGACTGGGCGGCCTCTTTGTTTTTTGATTGTGGGGGATCTACGGCCTCCTCGTCAAATTCGGGCAATAGTTTGTGCTTCGGGTAGCACTTTGCTTGGCGACTATCGCCGTATTTGTCTGCGGTCTTGAGTACTTTGCTCCATCTCATTCTGAGTACGTCTTCCGTTGTTTTGAGCTTCCGCTTCTGCTTCTTCAGACTTCGTGCAGTGGCGACGAGCCTTTTGTGGAGGTTCTTCTGCTCCAACGATGTGTCCGACGTGAGATCATCCGGACTGTTATTTTCGCTGGGGATGGGTTGCCTATCCAATTCATCCTGTTCGGATGTTTGCTTGGGGGCATGTTCATCGTCCACTGGTTCACCCTGCTCTATGGCTGGGTCTGTATGGGTGTTGTTGTTGTCGAGGCGGGACTTTGGGCGGCGCTTGCGTCGCCGTTTCGGCTATTTTTCGGGAGAATTATCCTTCGCAGCGTCCCGTTGTTCCTCGTTATCGCTTCCTTTGGGTGTATCCACCATATATACATCGTGAGTTGAGATGGCCTTCCAGTGCCCTGTGGGCGCTGGTTCTTGGTCATCTCCGGCATCGTCGTCCATACCGTCGATGTCTTCGGAGTCGAAGTCTAGCATATCGACAGTGGCTATAAAGTGGGTGGTGGGTGGGCTTTGAATTTCTTCGTCATCCGCATCCCAACCGTCCTGACCGTAATCTGACCAGGGCTCTTCTGATAAAGAGAGACACTTTAGCGAATTCAGGATGTCGCCAAGAGGCGAGTGCTGAAAGATGTCTGCAGCAGTGAGCTCCATGATTGGCGCCCAATCGGACTCGATTAGCGGGGGCGCGGGAGGTTCGGAGTCCGGCGAGGAGTCCGGCACCTCGGAGTCACGAGCTTCACAAGGGACAGGGTCGGTATTCGGCTCTATCGCCATAGAGGTAGCAGCCCCCGAGGCGGTGTCTAGCCACACATCCTCGATTGGCGCAGTCGGCTCCGAGTTAAGGGTCGGAGCGGACTCTTGTGCGGCCTCCAGGGCACTGTCCGGCAACAGAGCTAAATCATGTCCATCGTGACAGTGCGGCGCGCTCGGCTGTGGCTCGAATCTGTCGAAGATCAAGTCTCCGCAGATGTCGGCCGTATAGTTCAAACTTCCAAATCTGACCTGATGGCCAAGGGCGTAGCTTTTGTCTGCTCCAGATGGCCAAGCAAATTGGCCCGCAGTGTAAAGCCGCCGGATGCAAAGATCGGTCCAGGGAGAAAAGTCTCACCCTGGACCGCGTTGTTGTTGTTGATCGAAGGAGCCATCGGGCCTATGGGCGACGACACAGAGGAACTCTCAATGAAAACACCAATGTCGGTGTCAAAACCGGCGGATCTCGGGTAGGGGGTCCCGAACTGTGCGTCTAGGCAGATGGTAACAGGAGACAAGGGACATGATGTTTTTACCCAGGTTCGGGCCCTCTCGATGGAGGTAAAACCCTACTCCTGCTTGATTGATATTGATGATATGGGTAGTACAAGAGTGGATCTACCACGAGATCAAGGAGGCTAAACCCTAGAAGCTAGCCTATGGTATGATTGTTGTTCGTCCTACGGACTAAAACCCTCCGGTTTATATAGACACCGGAGAGGGCTAGGGTTACACAGAGTTGGTTACAATGGTAGGAGATCTACATATCCGTATTGCCAAGCTTGCCTTCCACGCCAAGGAAAGTCCCATCCGGATGCGGGACGAAGTCTTCAATCTTGTATCTTCATAGTCTTGGAGTCCGGCCAATGATGATAGTTTGGCTATCCGGACACCCCCTAGTCCAGGACTCCCTCAACCCCCTTCGCTAAATTAGATGTGGGAGATGCGGGATCAACTCCTACCACATGATCGCATACAAGCAATTCAAGAGGAATTGGCGGGATTCTTTCTTGACCACGTCATACCTGAAAAGGGAGAATACCATCAGGAAATGCAATGGGATTTTGGTAGTAGATGATGTTAGGGATTGTAAGAGATTTTATATTGTATATATGTAGTAGCGTCGATAGATATACGAAAACTTGTTATTCGACCAAGCATGGAGAAAGAGATGTCACTTCTCTCTATATATGTTCATGACAATCTTGTGTAATGGTTCCTTCATTGCTATATGTAGTAGCTAGCATCGAGTTGAATGGAAAACATTAAATAAAAATGGAAACCTAAATGTAAAAGAATTGAAGGGTAAACACAAAAATAAAAGGGGGAAACACAATATGAAAACCCATAAACCCTCCAAAACCCGTAAACCCCTCCTTTAAAAAAGCAAAAACCCCAGCGCATGGTAGTTGCTGACGTGTGGCTGCCTTTTAGTCCCGATCGATGTTACCAACCGTGACTAAAGGTCCTCCTGCCTGGGCGCCCCATAGCGGCCACGTGGAGCTCCTTTAGTCCTAGTTCATAGTCCCGATCGTTTTGTCTCGGTTGCAGAACCGGGACTAAAGGCCCTCTGGAATTGGGATTGATGCCATGTTTTCTACAAGTGCCCCTACCCTTTTGTTGGAAATAGAAATCCTTGGTTATGTTCACCCAGTCCATGAAATAAGCGTAAGATTCGTTAGATCCGTGTAGTGCATTGATTGTTTGAATGGTATCTATGGTTAGTGATTAATTGTTTGTTCTGTACAAATGATTTTTGCTAATAATCCAATTAGGGTTAGCGTGCATGCTAATAATTCATAGCTAGATCTTGAGAATTGATTTTGAATATCCAACATATATGTTTGTGCCTTTTTTTTTCTAGATCTTGAGAATTGATTTTGAATGTCCTACATGTATGTTTCTGCCTTTTTCAGATTGCTACGTACACAGATGAGGCTCCGGCTAGTAGTGCCGCCGGCTGTAGATCCTGCACCAGCGGCGCGGGCAGAAGCGGCCACGCCCCCTGGATCCGAGGAACCTATAGAATATCTGGCGAACCGCATAAGCGATCTCCCGGACGCCATCCTTGGGGAGATCAGCTTCCTTCTCCCCACCAAGGATAGCTGCCGCGCACAAGTCCTCGCATCTCAGTGGCGCACTCAATGGCGCGCCACACCTCTTAATCTCAACTGTCGCCAGTTATCTGTCGTTCATGATTTTGAACTCCACAGAGCCATCATCTCCTCCCACCGGGGCTCCGTTTAACGCCTATGCATCTCGGCATGTTGCCTACTGCAAATACCCTATGGAAGCTTGGCTGACAACCATCGAAAAACTCCAGCATCTTGACTTCTACCATTACTATGCAAATATATTTCCACCAAGTGTTGTAGCTATGCCCTCACCACCAATGTCCATCTCATGGTTTTCCTCCTATCTCCACACCGCCACCCTGGCCCAGTGTCATGTACCAGACAATCTAGTACAAATGCTTCGACTCCCACTACTAAAAAACTCACACTTGTGGTGGTCGATCTGTCGGAGGCCTCACTGCACAGCATCATCCATTCCTGTTGCCCTGCCCTGGAGCGCTTGCTGCTTGTTTTTGGAAAAGAAATATGTATCCGTTGTCTCCAAATAAAGTCGCCTCACCTTGTAAGCATTGGAATTTGCTTTAAATGAGAGGAGCTCATCATCAAAGATGCCCCTTCACTCCAAAGGCTGCTCCTTGATTACCGTTATGCACCTTCACAAATAACTGTGGTCTTTGCGCCTAAACTGGAGACCTTGGGTGTAATTCCTAATCCGTTTGAAGGTTACAAGATGGTGGTAGGCTCCACACTTACTCAGGTACTGTATATTATCATCAACACTTTTGTAATCATGAGATGCATTTTTCATTTGTGTGCTTAAGTTTTATATCACTAACACTTCTGTAATCATAAGCTGCATTTTCATTTGTGCGCATAAGTTTTATATAATCTTGGAGTATGCTTTCGATATTAATATTATGTTCTATGCTCAATGAAGAGTTTGTCCATGGGTACCCTATCAATGGTGCTAGATTTTGTCAAGACCTTACATATCAGTATGTGGTGTTTTGATCTAAACATGATTATCAGCTTGTCGCGATGCTTTCCATGTCTGGAGAATTTGTATATAGAGGTGATGATATCAAGCACATTGATATACTTTACTAGAACTAACCGTTCGGCTATACTATTTTTTTAGACATTAACTGTTTTCAGCCTTCATGTCTATTTAGGCTAAAGGACATGGACAAAAAGGTATAACCAATTGGTGGCATAAGAAGCACCGGGATTTTCTCAGTTCTCATGACATTCGTTTGAGGACAATAACGTTGGAAGGATATGCATCTAGCCATGTAAACACTAACTTTATCACATCCTTCATGTTGAATGCGAGAGTACTATTGTCCATGTGGATTAAGTTTTTTAACAAAAACTTTCTCATGGATGAACACGTTGAACAGCATAAAAAGAAGTTTCAGGTGGACAAAAGGGCTTCTGAACATGCCCGGCTTCTATTTACAACAACTTGTCTTCATGTACCAGTAGATTTTCTAGCCCAGGATCTTGATTTTATGGATCATACCGATCCATTTGATTGTGATTGCCGAAAACTTTAGTTGAGTTAGTTGTTATAGTCATATTCAATCTGGATTTTGTGTAAACCTGATGAACAATTAATCATCGTGCTTTTGTACCTTCTATAAGCTGGGGTTAGATATTGCTGCCCTTTTCAACTCGGCTTTGCCCATATTTTCTTTCATACAGACCGAAGCTTCTATCAAGAAGCCTCATGGTTCCGAGAGGGAACTTGGTCACATGATCTGTGTGTGAAATGACATACGTTGTATCTTCCCGCCTTGATTTATTTAATAGAGGCAACATGCAACTATGCTAAACATATGAAATTAATAAAGGGTTCGTTTTGCCTTTTTATACATTGATTTTCCTAGGCATTTTTAACAAATCGCCACCACGTTATTATCACAAACGGTCGTATTAGTCCAACCATGGGCATTCAACTAAGCATTTACTACCGCGTGCAGCTGTTTGATTAGATGGGACGACTTTGAGCAGTCCGCCGCGCACGCTCACCATACCGGGAAGCAAGCCGCGAGTGCTGCAATTTATTGTTGTTTTGGACTTTTGTTTCGGCCGCCTCGGGAAGGTATGTAGAACAGTCCTCCATTCTCATCTGCAAGCACCGCCGCTGAGGATCGTCGCCTGCTTCGAGATGGTGGACGAGCCGGCCAACAAGCGGGGGCGGGTCGAGCCATAACCGCAAGAGCCTCCGGCGAACGTGGACTTCACCAGCAGCCTCCCCGACAAGATGTTGGTAACCATCATATCCCACCTCCCCATCAAATATGGCGTGCGGACCACTGTCCTCTCATAGCGGTGGCACCACCTCTGGCACTCCACCCCCTGGACCTCATCGTCGACCACGAGTTCTAAAGCAGGGAGCAGCAACACCTGGACGCATTGTCCCACGTCCTCACCATGCACCCTGGGCCGGTCAGACGCCTTGCTATCGCAGGATCAGTCCCCACAACAAGACAGAACAGTTCATCCGAGTGGACTGTTTTCCCTCTATCGCACACACCTTGATCTGGCTGGCTGTTTCTTTTGTTCCGCCTAATCACAAACAGTTCATCCGAGTGAACTCCATGCCGTCAATCGCACACAACTTGATTTGGCTAACCGTTTCTGTTGTGTTACCTAATCACAAACAGTTAATCCGAGTGAACTGTAGATGCCGTATATCGCACACACTTTCATCATGTTGTCCTTATCTATTATTCTTCCTCATCGTAAACAGTTCATTGGAGTGAACCATATGCCCCTCATCGCATACGTAAGTAAAATTCGAACCGCGTTTGATGTATCCGCCATCGCAAATGTTTTGCATCTTTTTTGATGGTTTTTTACATCACCGTTTGCGATTAATGCATCACACATAGTTTCGTCGACGGGTCTCTCATTGTAGTCTCACGTTAGCAGCATCCTGCAGTAAGATGAAGCTAGAATATGAGCTAGATGGTCAACTCACAAAGTGCAATCTTTGTACCACGTGGGATCAAGTGATCTAGTGGTATGGTAATTAATTGTGAATTATGCTTTGTTACCTAACCCATACTATGTGTTTGTTATGTCTATGTGGGTTAGGTGTTTCTCATGGGTGTGCATCAAAAGGAAAGATTTCAAGTAGCCTATGTGTGGATGACATCAAGTGGTGATGGTCATCGGGTTCGAGGAGTCCAAGTGCAAGATGAGAAGCCGGAGGTTATATGCTTTGAAGCTTGCGGTCACACTGTCGGTGTCAAAACCGGCGGATCTCAGGTAGGGGGTCCCGAACTATGAGTCTAAGGCTAATGGTAACAGGAGGCGGGGGACACAATGTTTACCCAGGTTTGGGCCCTCTCTATGGAGGTAATACCCTACTTCCTGCTTGATTGATCTTGATGATATGAGTATTACAAGAGTTGATCTACCACGAGATCGTAGAGGCTAAACCCTAGAAGCTAGCCTATGATTATGATAGTTCTGGTCCTACGAACTAAACCCTCCGGTTTATATAGACACCGGAGGGGGCTAGGGTTACATAGAGTCGGTTACAGAGAAGGAAATCTACATATCTGAATCTCCAAGCTTGCCTTCCACGCAAAGGAGAGTCCCACCTGGACACGTGACGAAGTCTTCAATCTTGTATCTTCATATCCAACAGTCCGGCATAAGTATATAGTCCGGCTGTCCGAGGACCCCCTAATCCAAGACTCCCTCAATAGCCCCTGAACCAGGCTTCAATGATGATGAGTCCGGCGCGCAGATTGTCTTCGGCATTGCAAGGCGGGTTCCTTCTCTGAATACTCTATAGAAGATCTTGAACACAAGGATCGTGTCCGGCTCTGCAAAACAATTTCTGCATACCACCGTAGAGAGCACAATATTCCACAAATATAATTTGCTGACAACTTTTCATAGTGTGACATCACGCCACGGCCCGGTCATTACTCGAACCATTTTTCTCAACCTGCTATTGCACATATTGCGAGGCAGTTTCCTTGGCACATCTTGTCGAAGCAGAGATCGTGTCCCCTTATCACAGGATTCTCATCAATACGGGTGTGGGTAACCCAACCGCGAAATCAACACAACGCTTGGGGAATAAGCGAGTTTACAAGGCAAGTGGGGAGGCGCATGGTTTCTACCGCCTTCATAAAGAGATAAGGATCCCCCTTTTTCACCCACGCCTTCTTCTTACTCTGCTCATCCATTCTTCCCTGCTCGAGCTCCAGCGCCCAAGTTCTCACCTTCTCCGTAAAGCCATTCCAAGCATGTCCGGAGCGGGAGGCAAGTGGATGGACTTCTCCGTTATGGAGGAGGACATGACGAAGCTTCGGGAGGCCGAATACCTGTCCGCAAACATCACGCACCGGCTTCCGGCTAAAGGGCAAATCATCCCTACCCCGAAACCCTAGGAGAGGGTAGTGTTCCTCTCTCACTTCGTCCGTGGACTGGGATTCCCCCTGCACCCATTCGCCTGCGGACTTATGTTCTACTATGGGCTGGACTTCCATGATCTAGCCCCCAATTTCATCCTCAACATCTCGGTGTTTATCATCGCGTGCGAGGCTTTCCTCCGCATTACGCCCCACTTCGGCCTATGGCTGAAGACCTTCAACGTGAAGCTAAAGGTAGTGGTTGGCCAGCAAGCGGAGTGCGGAGGCGCCATGGTAGGCAAGATGCCCAATGTCACCTGGCCCGAAGGCTCCTTTGTGGAGAATGTAAAGGGGTGTCAATCGGGGTGGTTCTACATCACCGAGCCACGCGACACCAACTGGGTGGCGGCCCCCGAAATTCGATCCGGCATCCCCATGCAGCTCACCTCCTGGAAAGAGAAGGGTTTGAAGGAAATATGCCCTAGAGGCAATAATAAAGTTATTATTTATTTCCTCATATCATGATAAATGTTTATTATTCATGCTAGAATTGTATTAACCGGAAACATGATACATGTATGAATACATAGACCAACATAACGTCACTAGTATGCCTCTACTTGACTAGCTCATTAATCAAAGATGGTTATGTTTCCTTACCATAGACATGTGTTGTCATTTGATTAACGGGATCACATCATTAGGAGAATGATGTGATTGACATGACCCATTCCGTTAGCCTAGCACTTGATCGTTTAGTATATTGCTATTGCTTTCTTCATGACTTATACATGTTCCTGTAACTATGAGATTATGCAACTCCCGTTTACCAGAGGAACACTTTGGGTGCTACCAAACGTCACAACGTAACTGGGTGATTATAAAGGAGTACTACAGGTGTCTCCAAAGGTACATGTTGGGTTGGCGTATTTCGAGATTAGGTTTTGTCACTCCGATCGTCGGAGAGGTATCTCTGGGCCCTCTCGGTAATGCACATCACTATAAGCCTTGCAAGCAATGTAGCTAATGAGTTAGTTACGGAATGATGCATTATGTAACAAGTAAAGAGACTTGCTAGTAACGAGATTGAACTAGGTATTGGATACCGACGATCGAATCTCGGGCAAGTAACATACCGATAACAAAGGGAACAACGTATGTTGTTATGCGGTTTGACCGATAAAGATCTTCGTAGAATATGTAGGAGCCAATATGGGCATCCAGGTTCCGTTATTGGTTATTGACCGAGAATAGTTCTTGGTCATGTCTACATAGTTCTCGAACCTGTAGGGTCCGCACGCTTAACGTTACGATGACAGTTTTATTATGAGTTTATAAGTTTTGATGTACCGAAGTTTGTTCGGAGTCCCGGATGTGATCACGAACATGACGAGGAGTCTCGAAATGGTCGAGACATAAAGATTGATATATTGGACGACTATATTCGGACACCGGAAGTGTTCCGGGCGTTTTCGGAGAAAACCGGAGTGCCGGAGGGTTACCGGAACCCCCCCCCCCCCGGGAGAAGTAATGGGCCTTATGGGCCTTAGTGGAGAGAGAGAGGGGCAGCCAGCATGGGCCGCGTGCCCCCTCCCCCTCTGGTCCAAATTGGACTAGGAGAGGGGGGGCGGCGCCCCCCTCTTTCCCTCTCCCTCTCCCCCTTCCTTTCCCCCTCCTAGTAGGAGTAGGAAAGAGGGAGTCCTACTCCTACTAGGAGGAGGACTCCTCCTCCTTGGCGCGCCCACAAGGGCCGGCCGGCCTCCCCCCTTGCTCCTTTATATACGGGGGCAGGGGGCACCCTAGGACACACAAGTTGATCTACGTGATCGTTCCTTAGCCGTGTGCGGTGCCCCCCCTCCACCATATTCCACCTCGGTCATATCATCGCAGAGTTTAGGCGAAGCCCAGCACCGATAGAACATCATCATCGTCACCACGCCGTCGTGCTGACGGAACTCATCCCCGACACTTTGCTGGATGGGAGTCCGGGGATCGTCATCGAGCTGAACGTGTGCTGAACTCGGAGGTGTCGTACGTTTGGTACTTGGATTGGTCTGATCGTGAAGACGTACGACTACATCAACCGCGTTGTCATAACGCTTCCACTTACGGTCTACGAGGGTACATGGACAATACTCTCCCCTCTCGTTGCTATGTATCACCATGATCTTGCGTGTGCGTAGGAAAATTTTGAAATTACTACGTTCCCCAACAGTGGCATCCGAGCCTGGTTTTATGCGTAGATGTCATATGCATGAGTAGAACACAAGTGAGTTGTGGGTGATACAAGTCATACTGCTTACCAGCATGTCATACTTTGGTTCAGCGGTATTGTGAGATGAAGCGACCCGGACCGACATTACGCGTACGCTTACGCGAGACTGGTTTCACCGTTACGAGCACTCGTGCTTAAAGGTGGCTGGCGGGTGTATGTCTCTCTCACTTTAGCTGAATCGAGTGTGGCTATGCCCGGTCCTTGCGAAGGTTAAAACAGCACTAACTTGACAAACTATCGTTGTGGTTTTAATGCGTAGGTAAGAACGGTTCTTGCTAAGCCCGTAGCAGCCACGTAAAATTTGCAACAACAAAGTAGAGGACGTCTAACTTGTTTTTTGCAGGGCATGTTGTGATGTGATATGGTCAAGACGTGATGCTATATTTTATTGTATGAGATGATCATGTTTTGTAACCGAAGTTATCGGCAAGTGGCAGGAGCCATATCGTTGTCGCTTTATTGTATGAAATGCAAACGCCCTGTAATTGCTTTACTTTATCACTAAGCGGTAGCGATAGTCGTAGAAGCAATAGATGGCGTAAACGACAACGATGCTACGATGGAGATCAAGGTGTCGCGCCGGTGACGATGGTGATCACGACGGTGCTTCAAAGATGGAGATCACAAGCACAAGATGATGATGGCCATATCATATCACTTATATTGATTGCATGTGATGTTTATCCTTTATGCATCTTATCTTGCTTTGATTGACGGTAGCATTTTAAGATGATCTCTCACTAAATTATCAAGAAGTGTTCTCCCTGAGTATGCACCATTGCGAAAGTTCTTCGTGCTGAGACACCACGTGATGATCGGGTGTGATAGGCTCTACGTTCAAATACAACGGGTGCAAAACAGTTGCACACGTGGAATACTCAGGTTAAACTTGACGAGCCTAGCATATACAGATATGGCCTCGGAACACGGAGACCGAAAGGTCCAGCGTGAATCATATAGTAGATATGATCAACATATTGATGTTCACCGTTGAAACTACCCCATCTCACATGACGATCGGACATCGTGTAGTTGATATGGATCACGTAATCACTTAGAGGATTAGAGGGATGTCTATCTAAGTGGGAGTTATTAAGTAATATCATTAATTGAACTTAAATTTATCATGAACTTAGTACCTGATAGTATTTTGCTTGTCTATGTTTGTTGTAGATAGATCGCTCGTGTTGTTGTTCCGTTGAATTTTAATGCGTTCCTTGAGAAAGCAAAGTTGAAAGATGATGGTAGAAATTACACGGACTGGGTCTGTAACCTGAGGATTATCCTCATTGCTGCACAGAAGAATTACGTCCTGGAAGCACCGCTGGGTGCCAGGCCTGCTGCTGATGCAACTGACGACGTTAAGAACGTCTGGCAGAGCAAAGCTGATGACTACTCGATAGTTCAGTGTGCCATGCTTTACGGCTTAGAACCGGGTCTTCAACGACGTTTTGAACGTCATGGAGCATATGAGATGTTCCAGGAGTTGAAGTTAATATTTCAAGAAAATGCCCGGATTGAGAGATATGAAGTCTCCAATAAGTTCTATAGCTGCAAGATGGAGGAGAATAGTTTTGTCAGTGAACACATACTCAAAATGTCTGGGTATAATAATCACTTGATTCAACTGGGAGTTAATCTTCCTGATGATAGTGTCATTGACAGAATTCTTCAATCACTACCACCAAGCTACAAGAGCTTCGTGATGAACTATAATATGCAAGGGATGGACAAGACTATTCCTGAGCTCTTCGCAATGCTAAAAGCCGTGGAGGTAGAAATCAAGAAGGAGCATCAAGTGTTGATGGTTAACAAGACCACCAGTTTTAAGAAAAAGGGCAAAGGGAAGAAGAAGGGGAACTTCAAGAAGAACAGCAAACAAGTTGCTGCTCAAGAGAAGAAACCCAAGTCTGGACCTAAGCCTGAGATTGAGTGCTTCTTCTGCAAGCAGACTGGACACTAGAAGCGGAACTGCCCCAAGTATTTGGCGGATAAGAAGGATGGCAAAAGTGAACAAAGGTATATGTGATATACATGTTATTGATGTGTACCTTACTAATGCTCGCAGTAGTACCTGGCTATTTGATACTGGTTCTGTTGCTAATATTTGCAACTCGAAACCGGGACTACGGATTAAGCGAAGATTGGCTAAGGACGAGGTGACGATGCGCGTGGGAAATGGTTCAAAAGTCGATGTGATCGCGGTTGGCACACTACCTCTACATCTACCATCGGGATTAGTTTTAGACCTAAATAATTGTTATTTGGTGCCAGCGTTAAGCATGAACATTATATCTGGATCTTGTTTGATGCGAGACGGTTATTCATTTAAATCAGAGAATAATGGTTGTTCTATTTATATGAGTAATATCTTTTATGGTCATGCACCCTTGAAGAGTGGTCTATTTTTATTGAATCTCGATAGTAGTGATACACATATTCATAGTGTTGAAACCAAAAGATGCAGAGTTGATAATGATAGTGCAACTTATTTGTGGAACTGCCGTTTAGGTCATATCGGTGTAAAGCACATGAAGAAACTCCATATTGATGGGCTTTTGGAATCACTTGATTATGAATCACTTGGTACTTGCGAACCGTGCCTCATGGGCAACATGACTAAAAAGGCCGTTCTCCGGAACTATGGAGCGAGCAACTGGTTTGTTGGAAATCATACATACTGATGTTTGTGGTCCAATGAATGTTGAGGCTCGCGGCGGGTATCGTTATTTTCTCACCTTCACAGATGATTTGAGCAGATATGGGTATATCTACTTAATGAAACACAAGTCTGAAACATTTGAAAAGTTGAAAGAATTTCAGAGTGAAGGGGAAAATCATCGTAACAAGAAAATAAAATTTCTACGATCTGATCATGGAGGAGAATATTGGAGTTACGAGTTTGGTCTACATTTGAAACAATGCGGAATAGTTTCGCAACTCACACCACCCGGAACACCACAACGAAATGGTGTGTCCGAACGTCGTAGTCATACTTTACTAGATATGGTGCGATCTATGATGTCTCTTACTGATTTACCGCTATCGTTTTGGGGTTATGCTTTAGAGATGGCCGCATTCACGTTAAATAGGGCACCATCAAAATCCATTGATACGACACCTCATGAACTGTGGTTTGGCAAGAAACCAAAGTTGTCATTTCTTAAAGTTTGGGGCTGCGTTGCTTATGTGAAGAAACTTCAACCAGATAATCTCGAACCCAAATCGGAGAAATGTGTCTTCATAGGATACCCAAAAGAAACTGTTGGGTACACCTTCTATCACAGATCTGAAGGTAAGATTTTCGTTGCAAAATTCGGATCCTTTCTAGAGAAGGAGTTTCTCTCGAAAGAAGTGAGTGGGAGGAAAGTAGAACTTGATGAGGTAACTGTACCTGCTCCCTTATTGGAAAGTAGTTCATCACAAGAACCGGTTCCTGTGACAAATCCACCAATTAGTGAGGAAGCTAATGATATTGATCATGAAACTTCAGATCAAGTTTCTACTGAACCTCGTAGGTCTAACAGAGTAAGATCCGCACCAGAGTGGTAAGGTAATCCTATTCTGGAAGTCATGTTACTTGACCATGACGAACCTACGAACTATGAGGAAGCGATGATGAGCCCAGATTCCGCAAAATGGCTAGAGGCCATGAAATCTGAGATGGGATCCATGTATGAGAACAAATATGGACTTTGGTTGACTTGCCCGATGATCGGCAAGCCATTGAGAATAAATGGATCTTTAAGAAGAAGACTGACGCTGATGGTAATGTAACTGTCTATAAAGCTCGACTTGTTGCGAAAGGTTTTCGACAAGTTCAAGGGGTTGACTACGATGAGACTTCCTCACCCGTAGCGATGCTTAAGTCTGTCCGAATCATGTTAGCAATTGCTGCATTTTATGATTATGAAATTTGGCAAATGGATGTCAAAACTGCATTCTTGAATGGATTTCTGGAAGAAGAGTTGTATATGATGCAACCAGAAGGTTTTGTTGATCCAAAACGTGCTAACAAAGTGTGCAAGCTCCAGCGATCCATTTATGGACTGGTGCAAGCATCTCGGAGTTGGAATAAACGCTTTGATAGTGTGATCAAAGCATATGGTTTTATACAGACTTTTGGAGAAGCATGTATTTACAAGAAAGTGAGTGGGAGCTCTGTAGCATTTCTGATATTATATGTAGATGACATATTATTAATTGGAAATGATATAGAATTTCTGGATAGCATAAAGGGATACTTGAATAAAAGTTTTTCAATGAAAGACCTCGGTGAAGCTGCTTACATATTGGGCATCAAGATTTATAGAGATAGATCAAGACGCTTAATTGGACTTTCACAAAGCACATACCTTGATAAAGTTTTGAAAAAGTTCAAAATGGATCAGGCAAAGAAAGGGTTCTTGCCCGTGCTACAAGGTGTGAAATTGAGTCAGACTCAATGCCCGACCACAGCAGAAGATAGAGAGAAGATGAAAGATGTTCCCTATGCTTCAGCCATAGGCTCTATCATGTATGCAATGTTGTGTACCAGACCTGATGTATGATTAGCAATAAGTTTGGCAGGAAGGTACCAAAGTAATCCAGGAGTGGATCACTGGACAGCGGTCAATAACATCCTGAAATACCTGAAAATGACTAAGGATATGTTTCTCGTATATGGAGGTGACAAAGAGCTAGTCGTAAATGGTTACGTCAATGCAAGCTTTGATACTGATCCAGACGATTCTAAATCGCAAACCGGATACGTGTTTTTATTAAGCGGTGGAGCTGTAAGTTGGTGCAGTTCTAAACAAAGCGTCGTGGCGGGATCTACATGTGAAGCGGAGTACATAGCTGCTTCGGAAGCAGCAAATGAAGGAGTCTGGATGAAGGAGTTCATTTCCGATCTAGGTGTCATACCTAGTGCATCGGGACCAATGAAGATCTTCTGTGACAATACTGGTGCAATTGCCTTGGCAAAGGAATCCAGATTTCACAAGAGGACCAAGCACATCAAGAGACGCTTCAATTCCATCCGGGACCAAGTCCAGGTGGGAGACATAGAGATTTGCAAGATACATACGGATCTGAATATTGCAGACCCATTGACTAAGCCTCTTCCACGAGCAAAACATGATCAGCACCAAGACTCCATGGGTGTTAGAATCATTACTGTGTAATCTAGATTATTGACTCTAGTGCAAGTGGGAGACTAAAGGAAATATGCCCTAGAGGCAATAATAAAGTTATTATTTATTTCCTCATATCATGATAAATGTTTATTATTCATGCTAGAATTGTATTAACCGGAAACATGATACATGTGTGAATATATAGACCAACATAACGTCACTAGTATGCCTCTACTTGACTAGCTCATTAATCAAAGATGGTTATGTTTCCTAACCATAGACATGTGTTGTCATTTGATTAACGGGATCACATCATTAGGAGAATGACGTGATTGACATGACCCATTCTGTTAGCCTAGCACTTGATCGTTTAGTATATTGCTATTGCTTTCTTCATGACTTATACATGTTCCTGTAACTATGAGATTATGTAACTCCCGTTTACCGGAGGAACACTTTGGGTGCTACCAAACGTCACAACGTAACTGGGTGATTATAAAGGAGTACTACAGGTGTCTCCGAAGGTACATGTTGGGTTGGCGTATTTCGAGATTAGGTTTTGTCACTCCGATCGTCGGAGAGGTATCTCTAGGCCCTCTCGGTAATGCACATCACTATAAGCCTTGCAAGCAATGTAGCTAATGAGTTAGTTACGGAATGATGCATTATGTAACGAGTAAAGAGACTTGCCGATAACGAGATTGAACTAGGTATTGGATACCGACGATCGAATCTTGGGCAAGTAACATACCGATGACAAAGGGAACAACGCATGTTGTTATGCGGTTTGACCGATAAAGATCTTCATAGAATATGTAGGAGCCAATATGGGCATCCAGGTTCCGCTATTGGTTATTGACCGAGAATAGTTCTAGGTCATGTCTACATAGTTCTCGAACCCGTATGGTCCGCACGCTTAACGTTACGATGACAGTTTTATTATGAGTTTATAAGTTTTGATGTACCGAAGTTTGTTCGGAGTCCCAGATGTGATCACGGACATGACGAGGAGTCTCGAAATGGTCGAGACATAAAGATTGATATATTGGACGACTATATTCAGACACCAGAAGTGTTCCGGGCGTTTTCGGAGAAAACCGGAGTGCCAGAGGGTTACCGGAACCCCCCGGGAGAAGTAATGGGCCTTATGGGCCTTAGTGGAGAGAGAGAGGGGCAGCCAGCATGGGCCGCGCGCCCCCTTCCCCTCTAGTCCGAATTGGACTAGGAGAGGGGGGGCGGCGCCCCCCTCTTTCCCTCTCCGTCTCCCCCTTCCTTTCCCCCTCCTAGTAGGAGTAGGAAAGAGGGAGTCCTACTCCTACTAGGAGGAGGACTCCTCCTCCTTGGCACGCCCACAAGGGCCGGCCGGCCTCCCCCCTTGCTCCTTTATATACGGGGGAAGGGGGCACCCTAGGACACACAAGTTGATCTACGTGATCGTTCCTTAGCCGTGTGCGGTGCCCCCCTCCACCATATTCCACCTCGGTCATATCATCGCGGAGTTTAGGCAAAGCCCTGCGCCGGTAGAACATCATCATCGTCACCACGCCGTCGTGCTGACGGAACTCATCCCCAAAACTTTGCTGGATCGGAGTCCGGGGATCGTCATCGAGCTGAACGTGTGCTGAACTCGGAGGTGCCGTACGTTCGGTACTTGGATCGGTCAGATCGTGAAGACGTACGACTACATCAACTGCGTTGTCATAACGCTTCCGCTTATGGTCTACGATGGTACGTGGACAATACTCTCTCCTCTCGTTGCTATGTATCACCATGATCTTGCGTGTGCGTAGGAAATTTTTTGAAATTACTACGTTCCCCAACTGGGCTTAGCCTTGGGTTCATCGGTGGAGCTGACCGGACTTCATACCTGCATCAAAAATATGATAGGCAAGAAAATCAAGCTTGTCAACATGGTCCAGGTCATGCTCATACGCTGGATCCTTCCGTGTCAGAGACGGGCTTTCAATATTTTGGAGTTCGACCCGGCCGAACACCAGACGCTACGGGAGATCTTCGACACAACACAGGAAGACGTCTGGAAGGTGTTGTTCAAGGCCACCGAGGTACCACCGCCCATAGCCGAAGATCACGGACTAAGCGCAAAGCACCCCGCCAATCCGGTAAGTTTTTATATTTTGCAAGATATGCCTTTCCCCAGCATGTTCGCGGGAGGAATCTAAGCCTCCATGCCAATTTAACAGGACTAGGTAGCGATAGCGGAGCGGATTGACTGTCCGGCTCCACTACCCGAAGATCCAGCATCGCCTCTCTTAACGAAGATGATGTTTCCGGCGACCTATGAGGTGCCGGAGAAGAAGGCCAAGAAGAAAGCCGCGGGGGACCAGGAAAGGTCTCCAGCGCAAGGTTGTATCGGACTCATCGTCCGAAGACACCGAGGCGCGCTCCTCCAACGAAAATGAGGAGGAGGAAGAGGAAATCCCTCCCCCAACCGGGGAGGAGAAGAGAAAGGCCGCCCCATAGGGGGAGGCCGAAGCGTCCAAGAAGGGAAAGACCTTCCTTCCGGACAACTCCACCACAGCCACCTACAGCGGCGAGGAGTGGTTGCTCAGGGACAAGCCCCTGGCTAAGTCGTAAGTGTCCGGACAGTATAATACTTCCGGTATGTTTTGATTTATTGCTTCTTATCATGTCAAACATGTACGTGCAGTTCGGCCAAATCCCACATCGATGTATCCTCTTCGGATGGGTCTTTGGGCCTGTCGGCGATGAACAGCGATTCGCTCCCGACAGCCTCCTCCCCTAAGCCCGCGGATGACACCGAGGTGTTGTCTCAGAGGATGCCGGACCAAGGGGAGACAGTTCTGGATAAGACGCAAGGCGAAATCCCAGATGCCGGGCACATGGGAGCGAAGACCCCCATGGATTCCGATGACGGGGGCCGCAGCAAGTCTGGCCCCCAGCCGAATGCGGCTCCGGAAACCCAAGTGGTTCCGGATTCAGGCAGGCAGCCTCTCTCTAAGGAGGGGGAGCCGCCTGTGCCGATGACCTCTGTCCATCCAGAGGCATCGGATAACTTGCTGGAAGCGCTTCGTGGTGCATCCGTTGATAAAGAACACCGTACTCTTATGAGTGCGGTGATTGAGAAGGTCCGGTCCGCCAAAAGCGGATTGACCGAAGCCTGCGCCAGCCTCCTGACAGGCTTTGAGGTAAGTAATAAAATTGTGAGAAAATATCACGGCATAGATAGTAGCCCCTGATGCTCTGTTTGGTGTTCGGAAAGAAAGGCCGAACAGAGGATCAAAAAACATCCACAAGAGTCTAACAAAAGATGTCTGTGTAAATAAACAGGCGTCGCTGTTGGCCACAGCCGCTCGTACTGCGGAGGTCTCCGGACTGAAGCGGGACCTGGAGCGGACCGAGGAAGAGCTCGGCCTCGTGAAGAGGCAGCTCAATGAAAACAAAGGTACACAATACCCCGTATGTATATTTATGAAGGAAAAATTGTTGCTTCTAATAGAAGCGTCATGAATTTTCATAGGGTCCAGGACCGAAGTGGCAGCCCTTAAAAAGGCGTTGACCGAGGCCGAAGACAAAGCGGCCAAGGAGAGCACCGAGCGCGAGAAGCAAGAGGCCCGAGTCGACGAGGTCCAGCAAGAGCTCCAGGATTTCGTCACGGGACGCCAAGGCCGAAGCACAAAAGGCCCTCCAAGAGATTCAGGCGGCCAAGAAGATAGCGGCGGGTAAGGCATTCATTATGCAGAGTAAGCATGTGAAGGAGACTTTCCTTTTACTTACCCGAATTTGGAGCTCTCTAAGGGAGTCATGTATTAGGGGGTATCCGGACAGCCGGACTGTATACATCGTCCGGACTATTCAAGCGTGAAGATACAAGACTCAAGACTTCGGCCCGTGTCCGGATGGGACTCTCCTTTGCGTGGAAGACAAGCTTGGCGATCCGGATATTGTGTTTCCTTCCTTGCAACCGACTCCATGTAAACCCTAGCCCTCTCTGGTGTCTATATAAACCGGAGAGGTTGGTCCTTAGAAGCTCGATCACAATCACAATCATACCATCATAGGCTAGCTTCTAGGGTTTAGCCTCTATGATCTCGTGGTAGATCTACTCTTGTACCACCCATATCTTCAATATTAATCAAGCAGGAAGTAGGGTTTTACCTCCATTGAGAGGGCCCGAACCTGGGTAAACATCTGTGTCCCTTGCTTCCTGTTACCATCAGCCTTGACGCATAGATCGGGACCCCCTACCCGAGAGCCGCCGGTTTTGACACCGACATTGGTGCTTTCATTGAGAGTTCCTCTGTGTCGTCGCCTCAAGGCTCGATGGCTCGTCTCGTTGTCAAGGATAGCATTACCTCAAGGGGAACTTTGGCAGTAGGCCAAACTGTCCGACTTGGCGGCTTTATCATGGCCGCCCCATCGGTGGTAGCGCCAACAATGGCCTCTCGAGTCATCAATCGTAACCTTCACGTCAGTTCGGAACTCGCCGAACAGATAGATCCGATGGAGCTCTCCTCCCTTAATGAGCTCTTGGATCGCATCGCCGCTCTGGGAGTCACTACAGACTATGACCGGATCGGGCTTAAACCCGACCAAAGGGATATCAGATCCCCGCCGGCCACCCATGAGATAGCGGTAGTGGAGGAACCACATACGGATCGCCCCTCGACTTTGAGGACGAATTATGTCCGGATCACCGAACTCCTTGAGCCGAATACTTGCTCAAAGAAAGACATGACCCAGGTCCCGGACTTAGGACCCGGCATTGGGCCGAAGAAATTGTGCAGCACTCCAGATCCCAAGCTGTCAAGCTTGAAACCTCCCACGCCCCTGGGTGTTAGATCGGATCAGAATTCGGATTCAGCTAACAACACCCACCAGGACTTAAACCGTCTCTCCCGCATCAGGCAAGAGCCCCAGGATACTGTACATCGCTACCGGGCCAGATTCCTCCTTGCGTTTAACAAGGTCAAGGACTGCCGCGAGGAGGACGTAGTCTTACTCTTCTGCAAAAACTACACGGACAAAGGACTCCTTAATTCTATAAGCCGCCGTGACATAGTACACTTCGCGGATTTGACAATCATAGTACAGAAGTACTGTGCGATGGAAAGCGCCTGGAAAACCCAAACAGAATTTTGGAAAGTACGGCTCTCACCAAGACCTTTGTCCGAACTAAACGGGCGAACTCTCGTAAGTCGGCCGATCCTGTTCCCAAGAAACCAAAGCGCACCCCAGGGCGGGGAACCGTATTGGAAGAATGGCTCAATGGACCATGTAAACTCCATAGCACTCCGGACACGACACCAACTCATAGCCTTAGAGCATGTTGGATACTCTGGCAGGTCGCAAAAAGCGGCGAGGATCTTCTTGCAAGCCATAAAGCAGAACAACATCCTGCCAATGAACACAATGCGGTATTAACAGTCTTCAAGACTTTCACCTCAAATAATAGGCGCAAGCGAGGTCATCGAAGCTCTGCTGAAATTTTCCATGTGGCAAAGATAAACCCCTGGAACGACACTGCTATAACTTTCAATGCCAGTGATGAACCTCGATTCCAGACTGTCCGAGCACCGGCCGCTCTGGTCCTTAGCCCAATCGTGGACGGCTTTCGGCTCACTAAAGTACTCATGGACGGCGGAAGCGGATTAAACTTGATCTATGAAGAAACGCTCAACAAGATGGAAATTGATAAAGGCCGCATTGAGCAAAGCAGCATCACCTTCAGGGGAATCATCCCTAGTCGGGAAGCGCCGTGTGCGGGAAAAAACACACTTGATGTGGTATTCGGAACCCAGAAAATTACAGGTCCGAAGAGATCACATTCCAAGTGGCTCCTTTTAGCAGCGGATACCACGCCCTTTTAGGGTGGGACGCGTTTACAAGCTTTCAAGCCATACCCCATTACGGGTATAGGAAGCTTAAAATGCATGGGCCCAACGGAATCATCACTCTAGCCAGTGATCCGGACGTCACACTTCGCGCCGAAAACAAAACCGCAGCACTGGCCTTGGAGGCATTAACCTAAGCCCTAGCAGTCGAAGAACTAACAACGCTACGGGCCACCATGGACAAGGACGACGTGATACTCGACAAGCGACCCAAGTCCACCTCATTTAAACCCGCAGACGAGATAGTGAAATTCCAAGTCCATCCAACGGACCCCACGAAGACAGCTTCCATCGGGACACAGTTGAGCCCCGCAATGGACGCTGCACTACGAGACTTTTTACGCGAGAATTGGGACATTTTCGCCTGGCACCCATCGGACATGCCGGGCATCCCGCGTGGATTGGCCGAGCATAGCCTTAATATACTAAAGGGATATAAACCTGTCAAACAGGCCCTAAGGTGATTCTCAGAGCCCAGACAACAAGCAATGGGGGAAGAGTTGGCCAAGCTACTCGAGGCCGGATTCATCAGAGATATTAAACACCCGGATTGGCTGGCAAATTTGGTAATGGTACCAAAGAAGGACAAATCCTGGCACCTATGCGTCGACTTCAAAGACCTCAACAAGGCTTGCCCCAAGGATCCCTTTCCCCTCCCTCGCATCGATCAAATCATCGATGCCACAGCTGGACACGACTCGCTGTGTTTTCTCGACGCATACTCTGGATACCATCAAATAAAGATAGCAGACTCTGACCAAGCTGCAACAGCTTTCATAATGCCATATGGCCCTTTTTGCTTCAACACTATGCCTTTGGGGCTCAAGAATGCCGGTGCAAGCTATCAACGCATGATTCAAACATGCCTGGAAAAACAAATCGGCAAAATAGTGGAAGCATATGTGGACGACGTGGTCATAAAAACTAGACACGTTGAAACCCTAATAGATGACTTGAGGCTTTCATTCGATAACCTCCGGACATACGACATCAAGTTGAATCCGGAAAAATGCGTCTTCGGCTTCCCCTCAGGGAAACTGCTGGGCTTCATTGTTTCCAATAGAGGAATTGAAGCGAATCCGGCAAAAATCCGAGCTATGTCGCAATTGGCTATACCAACAGACCTCAAGCACATCCAGAAACTAGTTGGATGCGTGGCTTCTTTGAGCCGCTTTGTCTCCAGGTTAGGAGAAAAGGCATTACCTCTTTACCGCCTCCTTCGGCGCACCGAACACTTCGTATGGACGGATGCAGCCGTAGCCAGACTCGATGAAATAAAGACCTTATTGGACAGAAATCCAGTCCTAACAGCGCCGAATATCGGCGAGCCTATGCTACTGTACATAGCCGCAACACATCAAGTTGTAAGCGCAGTGCTCGTCGTCGAACGAGAGGTTGACGGATACAAATTCCTGCTCCAAAAGCCGGTTTATTATGTATCCACGGTCCTCACCCCATGCAAATCCCGATACCCACACTATCAAAAAATAGCATACGCGGTCTTCATGGCATCCCGGAAGCTGCGACACTACTTTCCAGAGTGTTCGATTACAGTGGCCTCCGAAGTACCACTCAATGACATAAAAAATAACCGCGACACTACGGGCCGGAATGCCAAATGGGCTATCGAGCTCCTTCCGTTCGACATAATATACAAACCACGATGGGCCATCAAGTCGCAAGTACTGGCTGACTTTGTCGTCGAATGGACGGAAGCCGAACTCCCTAAAGAGTACGGCGCGTACTCCAACTGGATCATGCACTTCGACGGCTCTAAAATGCTGGCCGGATTGGGAGCAGGTGTAGTCCTGACATCTCCCACCGGTGACACGGTCCAATACGTCCTCCAAATATTATACACAGACTCCAACAACGCAGCCGAATACGAGGCTCTGTTGCATGGTCTTCGGATGGCAGTCTCTATGGGCATCCAATGCCTGGAAGTGCGCGGGGATTCGAACCTCGCAATATCACAAATAAACGGGGACTTTGATGCCAAGGATCTGAAAATGGTGCCTACCGTAATGTCGTCCTCAAAATGTCAGCTCGGTTCGAGGGGCTCGAATTCCACCATGTGGCTCGAGAAAATAATCAAGCGGCGGACGTCCTCGCTCGCATCGGCGCTAAACGTGAACCCCGTCCCACCTAACATATTCTTGGAAAGGTTGTTCAAGCCATCCGTAGTATGGGAAGGGGAGTCCGGCAATACCAGCACCGACCCGAACACACCACCAGATTCTGAACCATCAGACACAATCGGAGGCTCTGCCACCGAAAAAACATCTTCGGCCCACGAAATCATGGCTGTCATCACCCCGTGGACTGAGCCTTTCTTGGCCTACCTAAATAGGCAGGAGCTCCCCGAAGACCAAAATTAAGCATGCTGCATTGTCCGGCGTTCTAAAGCTTACAAAGTCCATGAAGGGGAACTCTATAAGAAAAGCGCAACCGGAGTGCTCCAAAGGTGCATCTCCGAAGAGGAAGGGTGGCAACTCTTGGCTGAAATCCATGCCGGACTGGGCGGACACCACGCCACGGCTCGAGCGCTGGTCAGCAAGGCCTTTCGTACAGGCTTCTATTGGCTGATGGCCCGAGAAGACGCACAGGATCTTGTCCAACATTGCGTCGGTTGCCAGCTTTTCGCCAATCAGAGTCATATGCCCCCTACCGCTCTCCAAACAATCCCCATAACTTGGCCCTTCACGGTCTGGGGGCTGGATATTGTTGGACCTCTTAAAGGGGGAAGCCATAAGAAAAAATACATATTGGTCATGGTGGACAAGTTCACCAAATGGATAGAAGCCAAACCAGTCAAAACGGCCGAATCTGGACCAGTGATAGACTTCATATCCGGGGTCGTACACCGATACGGTGTCCCCCACAGCATCATCATTGATAATGGCTCAAATTTCACAGCCGATGAAGTGAAAACTTGGTGCGGCAAAATGGGCATTAAGCTCGACTACGCTTCCGTCTAACATCCCCAAACAAACGGCCAAGTCGAACGGGCAAACGGTCTCATCATGAGCGGCATCAAACCCAGACTAGTGCGATCTTTGACAGGATCGGATATGCACTGGGTCGAGGAGCTCGAATCCGTACTCTGGGGGCTACGGACCACACCGAATCGCACCACCGGATATACACCATTTTTTATGGTGTACGATGCGGAAGCAGTACTACCCTGCGACATAATACATGATTCGCCACGCGTACGCATGTACGAAGAGAAGGAAGTCGAGTTAGATCGGCAGGACAGTTTGGATGCCCTGGAAGAGGAGAGCGATGTTGCAAAAGCCCGTTCTGCATTCTATCAGTAGCAGGCTCGACAATATCAAAGCAGAGAAGTGCGGGCCAAAACTTACAATATTGGCGAGCTCGTCCTACGCCTACCGGAGAAGAAGAAGGACAAACTCAAACCCAAGTGGGAAGGTCCCTTCGTCATTGACAAAGTTCTCACCGGAGGAGCATACCGCTTATGTAATGCATCCGATAACAGACTCGAGCCGAACCCATGGAACGCGGCCAGACTCCGAAGATTCTATGCCTAACGCCGAACTCAGTGTTCGTCTCCTTACTCCCTCCCGTTTATTTATGCTCCACCCCTCCTTTTTCTTTCTCGACCCTTTTTTCTCTTCACATAAAGTACTTAATACAATGCAGACTCCCGGATCACCCCGGCCGCACTATGTGTGTAAGCAATACCTGGGGGCTCCCTATACGAAAGCTAAAAATAATTACTCAAATGGCTTTTTGCCCATCACATATGAGTTTCTTTTTCATATGTGCCTTTTCTTCACCATTATATGCATCGATATGACTTAAGATGTGGCCAAGCTGGGTTGCCTGGCTCTTGTGTTTATGCCCTACATTCCCGTTAATTCGGCTACGGCATAAGGGGAGCACCTCTGCGATTGTTACTGCCGGTTCAGCCAGATGTGTACCTCAGACTGGGTGAAGTCGAAAGCTAGTTTCCTTAAGAGAATATTCGATCGGTGAACAAAAGATGTATTCGTTTATTACAACATAAATCCCCAGAAGTCTTGTATCCTACGCCATCGTTCGCAGTCCGGACATGTGCATTGTCGCATGCGTACCCAGGGAAAGGAACCCCTAACGGAACTATTCTCCCTGGAAGATGTTTCTTACTATCCATGTAATATAACATAACTAGTTGGGTACTTGTCTGTTCAAGCACTTATGACCCCTACGCCTTGTCTCCACGCATACCCCGGTCTTGTATAACTAAGCGGGTATTCGGACACACCCCGGACTATAGGATCCGGGGGTTGAAGCGAAAAGGTCCGCCATGACAAATGATTTTAATCCGGCTAGGGACTAATTATGTCCATTAAATTACATAGTCACTTGGACTGATTATATTCTTCCTCTATACCATCCAACAGGCTATCTAGCTTACAATCCTGTTGAGAATACTTGGCGGCTAACACTACCTGGTCATATACCAGGCTCACGGGAATTTCTTGCCCATCGGGCCCCGCCGGTCCTACTTCGGCCATATGGTTCGGGTCCAGCTTGGTGTAGTGCGTCTTCACCATAGCCCAGGCTTCTCTTGCACCTTGCCGGCAAGCCGACATCTTCCCTCGTCGGAAGCGCCGCTGTGCTCCTTAAAGCACATCCACAACCTCCCCCATGCCGTTCGGCAATAAGCTTGATGGCCACAAGGCCTGAGCAACACCCTGCATCACTTGCCGAGCTCGCTCGTGCAGTTGCAAGAGATCTTGCAGTAAATCACTTGCAGATGAGGGCATCTTCTCTTCAGGGCGACCCGTTAACATTCCTGCAAGCAAAATTCTTTCAATATAATTCCTAGCCGAACTATCATACAATTCGTCTGGGCACTCACCATAAATGTCGCATCGAAGCCTTTTGTTCTCCTTCACGGAGTCCGCCAGTTGAGCGCAGACGTCTTTTAATTCCACGTCCAGCCGAATATTGGCATCTTGAAGATTGTTCTTCTCTTGCTTAACTTGCATAAGGATGAGCTCGCCAGCCTTTAGCTGCCTTTTAAGATGCGAGTCGTCATCCGTTACGCCCTCCGGATTCACCCCGGGATAGTCTGCAGAATTTTCTGTTAGACTAGTCATACCTGCCATTTACTAACTGGTGCATCTTCATACAATTAAGACAAATGTTACCAGATGAGGCCTTCTGGGATTCCTCTAACTTGGCAACCTTGTCCCTCGGCTGGGCCTTGCATTCCTCCAGCTCCCGAGCCAATTGTTCATTCCTATCTACAAGGACCTGTGCATAAATTGATCCTTCAAACAGTTGTTCCAGCTATTTCAAGTCTCAGGGGCTACTGTTATACATACTTATCAAAGCTTCTTCCCCGTATATCTTTGGTATACTGGTTCATCACTCAGGCATGCCTGCCCTGAGCAGCTCGGACGTATGTGTATGCCGAATTGAAGGCATTAAATGCCTCTTCGGAAAAGATGTTGTTCCAAAGCACGGCCCTCCGGTGCCGGTGATTCATGGCGCTCTCCACTTCGGAGTTTGTGGCCGAAAACATATCCGCATACTCTGTCCGAGAACTAGGCGGAAGTGGCCCCGTGTCCGCCTCCGCTCTCGAAGCTGGTTCTTGAACCCAGCTGGTGGAGACGTGATTGGCGGGATCCCCGGATATAGTCCGGTTGCTTCTCTTCCAGCCAGACGCAAAGGGCGCTGTTATATTTCAAATGCTATAATCGCGGGATAGGTTATTACTTTACCTCTGTAGCGGTGTGTCGGCCCTCACCACCTTCCTCTTGAGCCTGCCCGATCCGGACGCCTGTGGCTGACGAGTCCCTAGGGGCTCGGCCCCGCGCTCCGACTGTCGTCTCTGCAAACAGCACGACGCCTCAAGGGTAAAGCATAATACCTGAGGGAAGTCCTCTTCGGAGGATAGGGTTTTTTAGTCTGGCTTACACGCGACACAGGGAGCAGTCCGGGATAGTCGGTCATAATGGCCACTGAGGCACCATCCCAGCTCGCTTGATAAAATACCCCGTTGACAAGCTCCATGGTAATATCCGAATCTTCTTTGAGTCCTGGATCTAGGGCCCTTCCGGGGTCCTCTGGCTGCAGGGAGGGGCTGAAGATTCCTTCTACGGCCCTCCTCAGTTCCTGCTCGGAAACATCGATGCAGGCAATCTTAGTAGAAGAACGCTAAAGTAAGTGAAACAGGGAAAGGAATGACGACTTACCCACTCTGGGGGGTTGTACATAGAGAATCCATCTCGTGGTTTAATGCAAAGGAATTCCTCCTCTTCCCCTTTGTATAAATCGGACAATATCTTTGCCAAAGCAGTGGCAGAGTCCGGACCTTTACGGCTGCAGCGGGTGGCGTCGTCTTCCCCGTTGAAGTGCCACATGGGCTTCCCCCGATATTGAAGCGGTTGCACTCCCCGCATTATGCATATTTCCATGACCTCGACTATCGTTAGTCCGGATTTGGCTAGTAACTTTATCCTGCTCATCAGGAAGTGTATTTCCCTCGTATCCTTTTCTTGAGGACCCCGGTGACGCCAGCTTAGGCGTTCCCTCAGAAGGGTGTTACTGAACGTGGGGAGACCTGTCCAGACCGGATCCGTAAGGGGAACGTCATCAATATAAAACCACTCTGAAGGCCAATTTTCGGTTGCCTTCTTAGGAGTGCCGGACAGGTATCCGGTCTCAGCAACGCGCCATACTTCGGCCCCGCCCACTTGACATAGGGATTCTCCCTGGGTGCGGGGGACAAGGCAGAACAGCTTCCTCCATAATCCGAAGTGGGGTTCGCAGCCTAAAAATAGCTCGCAAAGGGCAATGTACCCCGCTATATGCAGAATGGAGGCAGGGGTAAGGTTGTGCAACTGGAGGCCATAGAACTCTAGGAGCCCGCGAAGAAACGGGTGGACGAGAAACCCGACACCCCTTAGCAGATCCGAGATGAGGCATATACGCTCCTCTGGAGATGGATTGGGAGATCCCTCCGCTTGTTCCCCTCCGTCATAAGTGGCTATTCCGGCTCGGACTGGGACCATGGACGCCGGTCGGAGAAACCCTTGGGTTTGTAACTCTATCAAACAGCTATGAGGAACTGAACACTCTCCCCAATCCCCCGACTTGGAACGAGGAGGGCGAGCAGAAGAGCTGCGACGGCCGGCCATGTTGGAATGGTTTTTTGCGGAGCTCTCTGTTGGATGCTTGCTCAGGGAGGGAGAGTGAGGTTTGGATCTGAGAATCCCCGTCCCTTCAAATAGACGGTCAGCCCGAAGGATCGAGGGTGGCAAATGCAAAAATGCCTCGGCTCCTCACATTCGCTCGACATGTGGAGATGATTATTATTGAGACACTGAAGCCGAGGAATACAACATTGATGGGAAGCCGGACACTATTTGTCATAATAAATACTTTGGACTATTCGGAGATGGAACCCGCCTTGCAATGCCGAAGACAAGACTACGCGCCGGACTCATCGTCATTGAAGCCTGGTTCAGGGGCTACTGAGGGAGTCCTGGATTAGGGGGTATCTGGACAGTCGGACTGTATACATCGTCCGGACTATTGAAGCGTGAAGATACAAGACTCAAGACTTCGGCCCGTGTCCGGATGGGACTCTCCTTTGCATGGAAGACAAGCTTGGTGATCCGGATATTGTGTTTCCTTCCTTGCAACCAACTCCATGTAAACCCTAGCCCTCTCCGGTGTCTATATAAACCGGAGAGGTTGGTCCTTAGAAGCCCGATCACAATTACAATCATACCATCATATGCTAGCTTCTAGGGTTTAGCCTCTACTATCTCGTGGTAGATCTACTCTTGTACCACCCATATCTTCAATATTAATCAAGCAGGAAGTAGGGTTTTACCTCCATCGAGAGGGCCCGAACCTGGGTAAACATATGTGTCCCTTGCTTCCTGTTACCATCAGCCTTGGCACACAGATCGGGACCCCCTACTCGAGATCCGCCGGTTTTGACACCGACACTCTCCAGGAGCATTCACAGATCTGCCGCGCAGCATATCTGATGCCGCAGAGTTCTACCGAGCTGAAGAAGGGAGCTCGACAGAGAAGTTGTTCTGGTCCCAGTATATTGGGACCGAACATCCGATGCCCTTGAGCGACCAGCTGAAGCAACTGGTCGAACTGCAGAAGGCGGCCGAACTGGCCATGAAGGACCTCATAATCCGGTTGTGGCCGGCCGAGCCTTTGCCTAGTAGCTACTTCGGCCTTGTGAAGCGGCTTGTGAATGCCTGTCCGCGGCTCGAAGTCATAAAGCAGTCTGTTTGCATTGAAGGTGCGCGGATGGCCTTCGCCCACGCAAAAGTGCACTGGGCAAAGATGGATGCCGAGAAGCTGATGACGGAGGGGCCACCGAAGGGCAAGGAGCACCACCACCCTGAAAAGTATTATGACAGTGTCTTGAAGGGCTCCCGCCTTGTGGCGGAGCAATGTGCTAAGGATGTAATATTTGAGTGAATGTGCTCATTTGATCCTGTAATATGAAAACAAGTTCATTTTGTGCAATATAATGCTTTGTTGATTTAAAATTTTACCTTCTGTGCGGCCGTTTATAAAATCTGAGAGTTGGCCAGTCGTCGGCTTCTGCCCCCATGTAACTAGTACCGGGGTGTTCGGGATAAATCTAAACACTCTTTATCCAGATTTTTGGTCCTCTAAGGAGGTGCTTAGTGCAACGAACAAGACAATCGGACTATACAGCTTTATCACTCTCACTTAGCCATAGATGTTCTATAATTTTAAATTTTGGCATAGCCCCTGGTGTTCGGAAGGCCGAACTTGGGGCGCTATACACGCCTAAATCGGACAAAGCCGATTCCTCGCCCGAAGCGGAAAAAATCTTTAAGGATTTGAGACCTCTCGAACAGCGACCAGCTCTCGCCGCATCATGACAGTCAGTTTTTGGCTTTCTCTACTGAGGTGCTCGTGCAGAAGAACTGGGACACAGTCGCAGTAGTTCTCCTTATGCCACCTTAGCCGATGTAGCGGAACGTAAGGCGGAAAAACATGGGAGCCAGGCAAACCCAACTATTGACCCAAGACATGATTCAGAGCTGATGCATATAATGCTATAAGTTCAGGGTGCCACATTGTCTAAAGTGTTCGGACTTTTCTTGCCGTGTTATGGGGTACACTGAAGCCCCTGGCGAGCTGAACGTACCAAAATGTACGGGTGCAATTTGTAATAAATAAACAGTCAAGGAAAAAGATAAATAAATGTAGTAATAGGCTGACGTTGTACATTATTTTCCATTGTTATTTTAATGATACGTCGAGGCGTATGTATACAAGTTGTGTGATAAGCAGAATAGGACTATTTGACATGTCTTAACCAAGAGCGAGCTGCGAGTGGGTATGTAAAACAGGTATAGCGATCGTTATCAGAGACCACCTGGGGATTCCCTTGTACGCCAAAGCTCCTTGCCTCCTTAGTGTTTCCGTCCCGTGACGGGTCCGATAATCAGGCTATCGGAGGAGCCTCCAGAAAATAGGGGCCTGAAAGAAAGAATAAGGGGAAAGGTGTACGGGTCCTGGGGCGGTGGAGCCACATTGTGGACCGCATTGTAGTCGTGCCTCCGCATATGCCCATGCTATTTTAAGTGTGTAATTAGGTACGCGCGGCACAAATTTCACCGCTTGACTAGGTCTAGGACGGAGGCCGAATTCCTAGGCGATCTCTGGACGTGGCGGACGATCCTGTTGCAGAGTACTTCGGACTAGCTTAGCGGTGTCCGGGGGCTTTATTGCCGAATTGGAGATCTGCCTAAGAAGGTTGCTCTGTACTTCTGCTGCGAGGGCCGCAGTGTGCTCCTCTGTACGGAGGGAGCGCTCTGTGTTTCTGTTGACTGTTATGACCCCGCGAGGTCCGGGCATCTTGAGCTTGAGATAGGCAAATGCGGTTCGTCCTAGTTGTGTATGATAACCACTATGGAAGGGGACGATATCGAAGATTAACTCCTCGCTTTGGAAGTTGTCCGGGGATCTGAAGACCACTTCCAGTGTGATTGAGCCTGTGCAACAGGCCTCTACACCTGGTATGACACCTAAGGTGGTTTTGGTGGGTTTGATCCTTGAGGGATCGATGCCCATTTTGCACACTGTATCCTGATAGAGCAGGTTCAGGCTGCTGCCACCATCCATAAGGACTCGTGTGAGGTGGAATCCGTCAATTATGGGGTCGAGGACCAGCGCGGCCGAACCACCGTGACGGATACTGGTCGGATGCTCCCTGCGATCGAAGGTGATCGAACAAGAAGACCATGGGTTGAATTTTGGGGCGACTGGCTCCATAGCGTAGACGTCCCTTAGTGCACGCTTCCACTCCCTCTTGGGAATATGGGTTGCGTATATCATATTTACCATTTTTACTTGGGAGGAAATTTTTTCTGTCCTCCTGTGTTCGGCAGCCGGGGCTCCTCGTCGTCATCACTATGCGGCCCCTTTTCCTTGTTTTCGGCATTCAACTTGCCGGCATGTTTGAACACCTAGCATTCTCTGTTGGTGTGGGTGGCTGGTTTATCGGGGGTGCCGTGAATTTAACATGAGCGATCGACTATGCGGTCCAGACTGGACAGGCCCGGATTGATTCTTTTGAATGGCTTCTTCCGCTGACCGGACTTAGAGCCACTGAATCCGGCATTGACGGCCGTGTCTTCGGCGTTATCGCCATTGTTGCGATGCTTGTGTCTGTTGCCTCAGGGCTTGCCGTTGCTGTCTCTGGCATCTGATGTGCCAGGGTTTCTCGATGTGTTGTTGCTGCGAGCCAGCCAGCTGTCCTCACCCGCACAAAAGCGGGTCATGAGTGTCGTGAGGGCTACCATGGACTTCGGCTTCTCTTGGCTGAGGTGTCGGGCAAGCCACTCATCACGAATGTTATGCTTAAAGGCCGCTAGGGCTTCGGCATCCGGACAGTTGACAATTTGGTTCTTTTTAGTTATGAACCGAGTCCAGAATTTCCTGGCTGACTCTTCGGGCTGTTGGGTTATGTGACTTAAGTCATCAGCATCCGGTGGTCGCACATAAGTGCCCTGGAAGTTGTCAAGGAATGCGTCTTCCAGGTTCTCCCAACTGCCAATGGAGTTTGCCGGCAGGCTATTCAGCCAATGTCGAGCCGGTCCCTTGAGTTTTAGTGGGAGGTACTTGATGGCATGTAGATCATCGCCGCGGGCCATGTGAATGTGGAGAGGAAAATCTTCAATCCATACCGCAGGGTCTGTTGTCCCATCATATGATTCAATGTTCACGGGTTTAAACCCTTCTGGGAACTCATGCTCCATTACTTAATCAGTGAAGCATAGGGGGTGTGCGGCGCCTCTGTGCCGTGCTACATCACAACGCAGTTCAAATGAGTCTGGTCAGTTGTATTCGGCCTGGCCGAATTTGTATTTAGTGTATCCGGCGTGGTGATCATCGTCACGCGTTGGGGCGCACCCCCGTGATCCGTTCATCGATCTTGACTGTCATGCTTTGTTTTCCAACACGTCTCGCAGGTCCTGCGTGTAGCCTCGGGCCTTCGTGTTTTTGTTTGATTGGAGACGGGGTGTGGGCTGGTATGCCGCTTTGTCTCGGCCACGAGGTGGCCGGTCAGCCGCATCCTGCGCTGGTAGTGTGGGCTCTAGTGCCTCCTCCTCGAATTGAGGTAACAACCTGCGCTTTGGGTAACTTTTGGTTGGGCACTCGAGTCCATATTCCTCGGCTGCCAGGACCTCGGTCCATCTATCAATTAGTAGATCTTGATCAACTTGAAGCTGCTCCTGCTTTTTCTTCAGGTTTTTTGCAGTGGCTATAAGCCGGCGCTTGAAGCGCTCCTGCTCGACGGGGTCCTCAGGCATGATGAATTCTTCGTCGCCGAGGCTCACCTCGTCTTCGGAGAGGGGCATCTAATTATCATCCTCCGAGCCTCCATCCATTGCCTGTTCATCAGGGCTAACTTGCCCATCCTCCCGTCCGGCTTGCTCGAAGCTTGGCTGGGCGGGATTGTTTTCGTCTTCAGCACCATCCAGAGTGCTATTGTCTCTTCTGCTGGTATCGCCATTTTTGCTATGGCGGGGCTTAGAGCGGCGCCGCGGCGCTTGGATTGCTTCTCGAGGGGATTATCCTTCATTGCCTCGTCGCCATTGCTTTCTTTGGCGTGTCCACCATATATATATCATATGATGAGGTGGCTGTCGAGCGCCCTTTGGGCGGTCGTTCCTGTTCTTCTCCGGCATCATCGTCCATACCGTCGATGTCTTCGGAGTCAAAATCAAGCATGTCGGTTAAGTCGTCGACAGTGGCTATTAAGTGGGTGGTGGGTGGGGAATGAATTTCTTCATCGTCCGCTTCCCACTCAAGCCGGACATAGTTCGGCCAAGAGTCTCCTGATAGGGAGAGGGTTTTGAATGAATTTAGCACGTTGCCCAAGGGCGAGTGCTGAAAGATATCTGCGGAGGTAACTCCATGATCGGTGCCCAATCAGATTCGATGGACACGGATGTACACGGTTCGAAGCCTGCGGCCGGAGGCGAGTCCGGGGGTCCGACGACGCAGACTTCATTGAAGGTGAAGTCTGTGTTCGGCTCTATCGCCGCTGAGTGTGTGGCCTCCGTGGCGGGGTCCATCCACCCGTCCTTGGATGGCACGATCTGCTCCGGATTAAGAGCCGGGGCAGCCGCAGGTGTGATCTCCCGAACACCATCCGATGGCAGATCTAAGCCATGCTCATCGTGACTGTTCGGCGCACCTGTCATGGGCTCGAATCCTTCGAAGATCAAGTCTCCGCGGATGTCGGCGGTGTAGTTCAGGCTTCCAAATCTGACCTGATGGCCAGGGGCGTAGCTATCAATCTGCTCCAGATGGCCAAGCGAGTTGGCCCGTAGTGCGAAGCCGCCGAATACGGAGATCTGTCCTCGGAGGAAAACCTCACCCTGGATCGCAACGTTGTTGATGATTGAAGGAGCCATCAAGCCTTACCGTGATGACACAGTGGAACTCTCAATGAAAGCACCAATGTCGGTGTCAAAACCGGCGGATCTCGGGTACGGGGTCCTGAACTATGCGTCTAAGGCTAATGGTAACAGGAGGCAGGGGACACAATGTTTACCCAGGTTTAGGCCCTCTCTATGGAGGTAATACCCTACTTCCTGCTTGATTGATCTTGATGATATGAGTATTACAAGAGTTGATCTACCACGAGATCGTAGAGGCTAAACCCTAGAAGCTAGCCTATGATTATGATTATTCTGGTCCTACAGACTAAACCCTCCGATTTATATAGACACCGGGGGGGCTAGGGTTACACAGAGTCGGTTACGGAGAAGAAAATCTACATATCCGAATCGCCAAGCTTGCCTTCCATGCAAAGGAGAGTCCCACCCGGACACGGGATGAAGTCTTCAATCTTGTATCTTCATAGTCCAACAGTCCGGCATAAGTATATAGTCCGGCTGTCCGAGGACCCTCTAATCCAGGACTCCCTCACACATCATGATAATGTTGATGTGAAGATGGGCTTGAGTTAAGGCTTCCCACATTGCAATATGAGGAAGCATTTCAAATATCTTCACCAAGTGATTATGGACAAGAAAATGATTCCAACTTGAGGTAGGCATTAAAGACATCATCAAGCTCAAGTGGAATGTGCAAGGCAAAGGTATAACTTATCTAGGTTTTCCTAGTTTTACCAGTCTCATGGTGCTTGGAGGGAGACCGGATTATAGGTTTGATACCCGTACTATCAAGAGGGACTTTCGGGTGAGTGGCTTGATCACGTCGCATAAAGAGAGCTCAAACCTTTGCATAATTTGCATCATTATTTCTTGTTGATCTTGGGTGGTTCTATATGTGAGGACCTTGGGATTTTCCATAGCTATAACATGAGCCCAAGATCATCGAATTCGGAGTTCGTATGCCAAAGTTGTGCATGTTTTATTGGGCTATTGCAGGCTGTCCTGGGTACCCCATGGGCACGGGGTTTTGACCCCATGGGCACAGGGCCTCCATGCCCACGGGCTTGTACCATGCGCACAGGACCCCGTGGGCAAGGGTTCTCAACCCCCGTGGGCACGGGATGCCAAGGAAGTGTCCATTGAAGCCCCAATGGCTAGTTTTGGAAGTTGGCTATAAAAGAGCCCTTCCTCCCCACCGGTTTGGGGGTGGTCATGTACTTTCTAAACATCATTTTGAGCATCATACCATCTCTCCCAAACCTCTACCTCCCCTCTATGTGAAGTGGGGTTTGTGGATGGATCTTGGAGTCATTTGTTGATTTCCTCCATTGCATCCCCTCTCTTCAATCTCCTACTTTTGATAGTGTATCTTGTGAGATTGAGAGAGTGAGTTGAGCACTTGTTGCTTGACCTTGCATTGCATTTGTTACATTGGTTTGAGATCCCCGCATCAATTTGTTTGAGTGATAGCCCGTGAGTTTATTACTCTTGGAGGCTTCCACCTGCTAGATGGCTTGGTAATATATTGAAGAGTTTGTGAAGAGGCCTGGGTGGCCAAGGTTCCTCCGGAAGTTTCCTTTTGTGGTGTGCTCCGGGGAATGGTGTGAAGTGGCCTTGGTGGTCAAGTTCCTTCGGAAGCTTCCGTGTTTGTGGTGTGCTCCGGAGAAGATTGTAAAGGTGTGTTGGTCGCCTTCAAGATCAACCCAGAGTGAATTGAGGCTCATCCGTTAGGGGTGACTCGAAAGGGAGAATACAATGAGTCACTTGGTGACGCCTCGGAGCTTTGGCCTCGACACCGCTCTAACGGATATTAGCGCTCTCACGAGTGTGAACTTCGGGATAAATCCGCTTCCCCGACTCACTTGTGGTTAATCTCATACCCACACCCTTTACTTTCCACAATTCATACTTGCTCTTATTGATATATCTTGTGCTAGTTGAATTGCTCAGTAGTTCCTACATTTCCATATCTTGTGATATAGTTTGTTCTTGCTAGTTTACTTAAGTACCTATCTTGTTTAGCATAGGTTGTTGGTGCACTTGGTTGAGCCTAGCATACTTAGGATTTGTGCTTGAAAAGTATCCGTTAGTTTAATTTCGCATTAGGATAAAG